>CM053786.1:263964242-265164242 GCA_028749045.1 Cupressus sempervirens | reverse complement strand
TTCCTACAAGTTTTCTTACTCAAAATTACAATAATCACATCATCATATTTTAGAGTATTAGATCTAGAAATGGAATTACTCACAACAATTACCAAGCCATTCCAACTTTTAGGAAAAGAACACAAAATCTAGAGAGCCCTAATTTCTTCATAAAAATTATAATCCACAAAGGATATCTAACTATTAATAGTGTTAAACTCATTTAAATGATCTACAATAGATCCACCTTCTTCCATCTTCATATTAAATAAATGCTTCATGAGAAATACCTTTTTTGAAGTGTAGGGTTTTCCATAGAATTTTGCTCGGGTTTCCATTAACTCTTTTGTTGTCTTCATTTTTGTAATATTAAATGATACCAATGGTGCTAGGAATAATTAGATGCTTCCAAGTGCCTTTCTATCTAAAAGATCCTAGTTGTCATTTATCACAGATCCCTGATTCTTGGGTTTTCCTTTCAACAGCGTTCATAAATCCTTATGATAAAGATAGTCTTCAATTTGCATCTTCCATAACTAAAATTTATACCCATTAAACTTGTCAACCCTTAGGTTACGCTTTTTTACCATCACTCCTATTGAATTGTGAGACTTTCTTGCAGAGGATAACTAAAAAATAACTTGGGGTTGATACCACTTGTTAGGATTTAACCACAAACAGAAATAACAATTACATGCAAATATAAACAATATCTAAAAATAATAGATCACATAGAAGAGAACACAAGACACCAACATTTAACATGGTTAACACAAACCCTGGGCTATGTCCACCATTCAAAAAGTCCAATATTATTATGATCCAATTATTACAACTTGATTGCAATTTGTAATCCATTACAACTCAATACCACCTTAAGATGAAATTTCACATCACACATTATGAAACAATCCCTAACACTAAGCCCTTTTATACAAATATTTTTTCTACTCTAGCATTAAAATTAGTTACAACATGTAGGCAATAAATTGGCAAATAAATATAGCCAATTGTAAAATAGTAGCATAAATTTTTTTTGGTCCAATGCCCCAAACCCCAAATAATTTATGATGTATAGTAGTTCCCTGATAAGTCACCACAAACTAACATCAAGGGCTAGAAGAAGATGAAGGAGATAGTGTCAAGGAAGAAGAATTCAAGGAAGAACCTCAATAAGATAAGAAGAAGAGAAAGGAAAAGGAGCTAAAAGTGGAGAAACCTACAAAGAACCTTGTGATTCTACCACACTAGAAGCTAGTAGTACATACTACTACATCTAGCACAAGTGCAACAACCACATAAGCAAAATAAGTTGAGAACCTAAGGGAAAAAAATGACTATCTCCATAGGAGAGTTAGGCTAGCCTACTAAGAAGACATACAAAATATTGAAGAAGAAATCAGCACCTCAACTAGATTTAGATGACTTGAGTCAATACAAGGTTGTAAGTGACAATCCCACTTTTGACATTCATAATTTGTGTGAAAATATTATTAAATTTTTTTTTTTAAGGGTTTACATATGTTGATTTTGGTAAACTAAGGAGTGTAGATAAAAATAAGGTTGAGCAAGACATATATGAGATGATGGCTACATTTAAATTGACTCTACTAGATATTTCCAACTCTTTACCTAAAAGTCTATATATGATCGAGTTGAGAAAAATTGGCAATATAGTTTGACCACTGAGAAGCAAATAAGAGGGGGTTAATTAGCTTGAGTTATGTCTAATTTGGAGAAGCATATGATGGAAAAATACATGAGAAAATACAAGGGGATATTTAGCCTCAAATATATAGCTTTCAATATTTTGAGGAATAATATAGGAGAAGTGGTAACACAAAGCACATTGCTTTGGAAATACATTGAATATTTATCTACTAAAGCCACAACAAAGAAACAAGATGAAGAGAAAAAGGACACTGAGAAATGTGAACTAGAGGCACAAGATACTACAAAAGAGATCTACGTCAATGATGGCAACATGGAAGACATTGAGGAGATAGTAGTAGAGTAGGCCATATTTGAATATGAGAAACAAGATGTTCAAGATGAAAAAGTGTCAAGTTTTAGTCCTCCACATATAGACCAAGTGAGTCATTAGGAATCAATACAAATAAAGGATGTTTCTAATAATTTAGCTTAGAAAATCAATCCTTTTATTGAAGAATATTTGGAAAAAAAATGAAGGACTCCATCATAGTAGCTCAACTATGCTCAAATCCCATATTGGTTAGAGTCGATGAGATCTTGAATGTAGAAGTTGCATTAGCAAGGGAGAAAGCAAAAGACACATCTAATGTGCCCTCTCAATCCACACAAGCTAAGGAGAAAGAAAAATAAGATCTACAAATATATCAATATGAAAACCTAGAAGACACAGCTATTACAAATGAGACACAATCTGCAATGCCTATAGTTGTATTTCAGATAAAAGAGGTAGGGGCATAATAGATAGATACATCATTTCCTAACCTAAATTGTTTAGTTATGCTAGATATATTAAATATTGAGAAAGATTAAACTAAAGTTCACACCGGTCAAGAAGCAAGTCCTGTACCTATTTCAAAAACTCAAGGTGAGGCACAATAGGAAAAGAATAAAGGTGATAATACTAAAGAGTTGAAAGTGGCTAGTACACCATAAGAAAAATTTACCATTTATACTTTGGTTACCCTACTATTTTATGTTACTTCTCACAATGGTCAAACTCTTCAAAGTTCAAGCACGCATATCACACCCTTGCAAATATCAAGGCCAAGTGCTAGTATATCAAGGAGCATAGATGACACATCATATGAGGATGCCATTTTAGATGAGGTGATTGATTTTCCAAAGTTTTATTTGCAAAAAATCACTATAGAGTAGATGAGCATTCTACAGGAAGCTCTATAATGAAAGAAGAGGCAAGAGTTCCTAAAAAGGGAGCAAATGAAAAAGCAAGTTTTGCATGACATCAGAGATATATTTGTTGATACTTTTAGCCTTCCTAAGCCACATAAATCCAAATGTATCATTGAAAAACTTGTTGATATGGTTGTTAAGATCAGCAATGAAGTCCTAGATTCTAATTTTAAACTCTTATAATGGCCTAAAAGAAAATTTGATTTACAGGTACTTGAAAAGATATGTAGTACTATTCCACTTAGACAGGTTGATCTAGCAACCAAAGTGGAGAGTTTCATGAAGGTGTTAGAGAATATTTTCTCTCTCTACATCAAGTAATGTGATGTAAATCTATTCGCAAATGAAGTTTAGAGAGCTACTGACCAACTATAGGGAGATCTATAACTTATAGGTAATAACTTACAACTATCTCCTGGTCAAAGTTAGTATCATTTTTAGAGGTTATTTTCCACACAAGGCTTTCCTAGCTACAAGTACAAGATGCTACTATTAGAGCTACTTTGATAATTATCCAATCCATGTTGACCCCACACATAGAACTCTTGCATAAGGAACTAGCCTATGCTAAGATATTGATGAGTAAAGATAACCAATTTTCCATTCTTGATGGCTTAATTGACCTTGCACTTCCTACCTAGATATTTAATATCAATCTTTAGAGGTAGCATGAAAAAATTGGGATGTAGCATTGAAAATTATGATGGAGATTCATCAATCATTTTCTGATGAAAACACTATCAGTGTACCACCTTATACATAAGTGTCAAAAAGAGAGAAATGAGTAATAAGGGGAAAATGAGAAATGAGAATAATATAGTTTTGAGTAGAGGGGATGTTGATGTTTTAAAATGCACAAACTACTAGGTGAAAAAAGGCTCAATAACAAGATAACAACACACACACACAACCTAAAGACTAGCCAATTCTTATTTACAATTGCATATGCAAAGTACTTGGACCCAACTTTAACAAAACCACAGATGGTTTTCTGCTCTTTTGGCTCTGCAAAACACATCCCATGAAACAGATATGGCCAAGAATTCTTCTATAGTTTTGCAGATGTCCTTAACAATAGTGGATAACTGTAGTTAAAACATTCCATGCAGACAAGTGCTAGCCAACTTTGAAGATCTACAGGAAATAAAAGTGAAATTTGATTTGATGATGCATTTAAATGACCATTTATAATATATTTCTCCTTCAGCTAAAATAACTTGATCAGTGCCTAATCCATTGGGGTTTAGAGTCTATAGAAAATTCTTAGATCTAATTTGTTGCCTTACAACAAATTCTATCAACAATTCTTATCAGAATTTATCATTCAAAATCCTTTTCAATACTTAAGGAATCTCATCACATTCATCAAAGCCTTTATTTAATCCATTGAATTAATAGAAATGATAAATGGATATACAACCTAACTAGATTGCATTCAATTGCACAAGCTTTTACTCATACAACATCAAGGTAGCTAAGTATTTAAAAGGAGACAAAATTTAGAAAGAACTGATATGGGGACAGTTCACAATTTGTATTCATTTCCTTTGAAAATGGCATCTCCTTTACAATAGACTCAGAATGGCCTTAAAAAAGAAACACAGCTCATTCTATATTCATGTATTCTTAGAGAAATGACAGAAAAATACATTATAAACTTACTTTCAAAATTTGGACCAAAAACAGACTAAGCATAGTACTTAGAAGAAATAGAATTCAGACCCTCTTTTAGCCTTGGAATCTCACTTAAATAGTGTGAGATGCAACAAGCTTTAGGCTAAAAGAAAAGATAGGTGTCCTTTACAAAGAATATTTACATACACCTGTCACAAAAAGACAAAATGTGGGTTACAGAAGATGTCCTAGATCAAAACATTCTTTTAAGTCAATTAGCTTTTGTTATACAATTTTGTATTGTTGATTGGTTATTGCTCTGTTTTATCTATATAAGTAAATGCCGAATTGGCAAATGATGAAACTTTTTTTGATGATGGCATAATAACTTCCACCTATAGGCTTCCCTCATCTTTATCCTGGTTGGTAGGAACAACTTCTATCTTGTCTTCTTCTCTAGCCGTATCAGCATCCTATGGTCCCGGGTTTGTAACTGAAAGTGACAGGTTTCTCTTGTCTTCTTCTTTTGATTGGTTTTGAGAAATGATAGTATCAGTGGTTTGGAATCCCTCATCCTGCACATTATCACTGTCAGTGTCATCTGCATCCAACTATTCGCTAGAAACCATTGCTACCATCCATCTGTCAAATAATGAATCATCTGGCTAGCTGAAATGCAAAATGTCCTTCTATTTTTTTATTACATAATTAGCCATATTGTTAATATCAATAAAATCTTGTTTTAAAGAATCAAAGAATATTTTGGCTTTCACCATCTCCTCTGTTGTGGTGGCCCACCATGTATGCCCAGTTTCATTTACTACTTGATTCATTCTTAAACATAATGCATCATCAAGTTCTTTCATCCATTCCTCTTTGATTTTAAAATTATATTTCTTATCCAGGGCATGAGGAAATCATTTGAAATTTTGACTCCTATATTTGTCTAAATGATTTATTACTATTTTTTGTAAATGTGTCCTCTCATTATCAAAGTTAGCAAGGTCAAAAACCATATCAAAGATTTTTTCAATCTGATCATGGGAATTATCTATAACAGATAAACACAAAAAGGTTACTTCCTTTTCTCTTCTTACCCACTTGTCCACAATAAACTTCAGAGCCTCATTATTTCCTTTTAATTCCTCCTAGATGTTCATCACCCTGACCAATTGCTGATGGATTAATGGCCATTCAACTTTGTCTCCCAAATATGTAAGAGCTTTTTTGAGTTTATCTTCATATTTAGACTCCAACTCTATATGTAAGGCCCATAGTTTAGCCTTTTCTTCTTCAAATTCCTCAGCAGTATAATATCGTGGTCCTTGGGGTGTATCTGGCATTTCAATGAGGGGGGTAGATTTGAAAGGTTCTACTGGGGGACAAGGATAGGTTATTCTAGGCCTGGTGGATTGTTCCAATAGCTTTTTTTCAAGCTCAATCCTCCTCTTTACCTCTTTGTTGTATGCCTCCACCACTGTCTCATACTTTCTTTGTAACTCAAACATAACATGTTCCTCTTTCTTAGTAGTGGCCAAAAGAAACTGGGATGACTCCACATTCCAATAGCTTGCCTATACATGGGATGTGTCAGCAACCCTTCTTACAAGTATGTTGCCCATCAACCCAGACTCATTTGTTTGCGATGATGTGGCTCTAGATCCTTTTTTCAATGACCAACTAAACAAAGTAGCTTGATCCTCAATGAATGCAGTTCCTTGGAAATCCTTTTTATTTGGGTCTTGCAATTCCAATTTTCTTGAAACAGAATTGAAAATTAAAGCATCTACAATATTCCAATTTGACAACAATAGTATGTTAGAGGTCTTTACCATTTTCCTTCCTTCTTCAGGAGTAATGTTCTAGAATTTTTTCATCATTTCTTCTTTTATCTGGTTCTGTATGGAAGCTTCATCCAGTTTTGGATGCTTTGTCTTCATCCTTTTGCATCTCTCCTCAAAGATGTTCATGTTTGTTTTCCATGCAAATTTTTGAAAAGCTCTTGATTTTACAAAATTGTCATCAGTCAAAAATTGATGACTTGCTTGTTCTAATACAGGGTCCAATTCCCTGCCTCTATAATCAGCTTTTGTCAGATCCAAACTTGGGAGAGGAGGCTCTGGAGGATTACCTTCATCCAATTCTGCTTGGGTAATAAAAACACCTCCCTGTGATCTAATCTCTTCAACTTGCTCACCTGTAAGCTGCTCTTCTCCAATTCATAAAGGAGATTGGGTGGGTGAATATTCCTCAGCTTGAGGTCTCCCTTCTCTTATTATCCTCTACCTCTTTGGGCTAGGTTCATCAGGTCTCTCCTCTAAAACTATACTGGTGGATCCCATTGTTTATTTTCCCTTATCTACAGGATCCTATTTATTCTGAATTACAGTGTAACCAGGTTTTTTCTGTACAATTATTTGACCAACCCCTATATTAGGAGTGAAGGCTAACCTCTTCATGGTTTCCATAATTTTAGAGAAGTTATTCATGAGCTTATTTATTCTGTCAGCCTCTGTATTAGCATTATCTAAAGGACTATAATTCTGATCAAAACAATGAATAAATTCTAGGACCCGGGAGTATACTCTCCATTTTTCTTTTCTAGTTTCCTATTCTTGTAAAGAAAATTCATTTCTTATAATGTCTTATGGATAATATGAATCATTCTTTACTAGTCCTAGCTTGATCCTATGCCTCAAAGTTTGATTGGAAAATCCCTCAGAAACACAAAAATGGGGGTGGGAGACAGTCATCATATAATGATCCAAAATTTTGTACAAAAAGAGCCATCCTCCTTTAGTAATCACAAACTGATGAGCCACTCTGCAAGTAGGGAAAAATGACCCTAGTTGCCTCTTTGACAAGAACATTTTCTCTACTCCTCCTAGTTGCCATAAGACTTCTGCCATCCCTATCTTTAGGGGTACTTGGTAAGGCAAGACATGAGGGCTCCCTTTAAAACCATAAATTCTAAAAATTGTGGAAACAGGGTATGGAATAATATCTCCCCAATTGTGGGAAACTTTGAAATTATGGGGGCTATCCATAGGTCTTATGAGATTCATTAATACTTTAGGGATCTTGGGATTATCATTCAAAAATACACATCTCAATTTAGAGGCAAAATATCTATCAAATCTGACAAAACTGGCTTTATTTGCATCCCAAGTCATATTTGCACTCCACAACTGGACTGGCAATGTTTCCCCATTTTCTTCTCTATTTAATTTCATCTCATTACCAAAATATGTTAACCCCTTGAACAAGAACATGTGCATTAATAAGGAATAGTGTCCAAAAGCTTTCTCCACCTTACCTCTCGCAATTCCAACCAAGCCAATGTGAATTTCTTCAGCTAGAAAGGAAGCAAAATAAAAAATGACATCTACACTGAAAGAGGCAATTTGAATCATCATATACATGAGGTCAATGGGCATGAAATCCTGCTCATCTTCACCAAGAACACGGCACAGGGTTCTGTATATCTCTACAGCTTGGGAAGTGAAAAGGCTCTTCTTAAAAGGTTCTTTAGAGGCCACAGTTATTACTGGTAGAGTTTCGATGGTACCAATGTGTGCCTTCAATGCACCTCCCCTAATTATATCCTTTTTCTCTTTGTATTCCCTTTCCAATTCCAACAAATTGATTGGCACATGGAAATATGATAATGGTTCTAAGTGAAAAAGCTCTCTAATTTCTTCAGGGTTCATTGATATAGAGGCACACCATCACTTCTTCTCACAACCCTAATGGCTTGGTCATAGTTTTTGGCAATATCTTCTAGCAAGCCATAGTCCATGAAAACACTAGGAACTACTAACTTTCCCAAGTCAAAATTTCATATATTAGCATGAGGGGAAAATAGATTCCTCTCTGAAAACCATTTTTTAAACAAAAAAAGGCTAGTTTGATTGGTCATTGCATCCCTTAGCCAGTTCCCCTTGTCATACAAGCCATCGCCAATTTTAAGCCTAGGATTCAATGAAATTAATCTTTTGACTTGTGCAAACTCTGTAGTGGATCCTGGGAGTAATTCTAAGAAATCATCGTGGACATTCCTATTCATATAATTAACTTGCCTAGAGAATGATTTCTTAGGAGGCATCTTTATTGTAATAATTAGAATATTACAGAAGTTATGATCAAATACTTACTTGATTTCGCCAAAGTTATCCTCTTTTGAACTTCTGCAAATGCTTTCAAATAGATATGAAACTGTCTTTGCATCTTCACCAATGCTTAATCATGAAATGATCAACAGGTGCCTATGCTCAGAGAAAATAAGATCTTTGCTAGAGTGGACTGTAGTGAATAATAAAAGAAAATCTTACATATTATACTCTATCTTTTTCTCACACGCGAAATCTCTATTCATCATAAATGTGTAGGACAGAATGTCACCACCCTTCTCCCTTTTTTAAAAAAATGCACCGTCAATTCTTAGAACAACTTGCGATCTGGTAATGACAACTAAGCTGGCTCATTTCCTTACTTAACATATTTGCAATCAAACCAATGGGATAGCTCCACCTGCACCTTTCCTTCAATGTTGGTGCTTTAGACTGGGCCCATGGATGACCACGTACACGTGTCATCACATCGCTAACTCGCTATGCTTATTTCTCGAGCATCTTCCCATGGCGAGCTAGCGATAGCCTTTGATCTTATATTAATCATGTGGCATACATTTGAAATGACTTTTCAAAGAATCAATGGTGGGCCATCATGTCGCTAACTCTCTATGCTTAACTTCTGAGCATTTCTTCATAGCGAGCTAACGACAACCCTCGATCTTGGCCCAATCTTACGGTCGAAAAACATGGTATTGTATTCCTTGGAAGTGGGTCCATAGTACATCTATTGCTGAGCTGGCGAAAGCACTGGCATGCACATATATATCTTAGTCATACATTACCTCAGGTTCTGCCATATTTTTTTACTGTTGGGTTAGTCGTTATGTCGCTATCGGCAAAACATAACAATATCTGGCTAGCGATGTAACGACCCACCGGGAAACAGGCACTGGGAAAATAGTACAATTTGCAGAGGAATTTTTTGAGCATTTCCAAATCATTTCGGGTCATAAAAAACAACCGCCTTTAGCGCTGATTTCATCCTCGCTATGTCGCTACTGGCAACTTTCTTATATATTCTGATAGCGACTTATTGACTCGTCGAAGTAATTTGGATGCCAAATTTATTGCTCTCGATGACAACGTACATGTGTCATAATGTTGCCAACTTGCTATGCTTAATTCTCTTGCATGTCCTCATGGCGAGCTAGCGAAAATCGTAGATTTAAAAGAAATTGATTGGTGCGATAACATAGGTGAATAAAATCATTTGCTTAATCTTCCTTCCCTCCCCTTTTTTTTAAAAATCTCGTGCTAAGGAAAATTTTAAAAGGAAGAAAGGACTAACGCAATAAAAACAATCACTTAGTTGGAAACCTAATCACCATCTAAAGGATCAAAACCTAAAATTTTATCTGGGTAAGACAAAAACTATTATACAGAATTTCAGGCCAACAGGGGAGTTGTAATGTAGAAATAGTAGACAACAAATCTATGAGAAATAAGAGTATCTAATTTAAATATAGAAATGAAACAATTACTTAGGGGAAGTAATGGAGAAATAAGGTATGGGAGTTCGTCATGAGTTTTCTAATTTTGCAAGTTTTGAAATTTTGTATGAGTACTAAGTAATGTATAAATATTGTCTGAGTTATTCTCATAATAAGGATTTTATTTGCATGACAAAGTTTTTTTGATAATTTTGGAATAGGGGGAGATTGCTAATCTCATATTTGTTTTCACAACATAGTCACAAAACACTTAGTCATTTTCTATTAATATTACAATGCATGTTGAGTGATCAGAGCAAGCCAAGCAATTAGTCCAAACTAATATATCAAAGCATGTCGAACAATATACCCAGTTAGTGTCAAGTAGTCTATACATGTGAAGTGATTCAAGAGTTGAATAAACAGTGTATGCTGAGCCATTCATTGGCCAAGTTATAGCATTAAGAATGTAGTGATGGCTGACCATCAGAGCTTTTAGATGCCAAATGAATAATTTTTTTGGCATAGTTTTTTGTAATGGAACAAAGTTCTATGTAAATTATTTTTGGGGTGATATAACAATTGTTTTACAATTCTAAAAGATAAGTATGGAGGTATATTGTGAATCTCTATGTAGTACATGCGGCTAATCAAATTAAGTGATGAATCAAGTGGCAATATGGATCAACTATAGTCATTGATACTTACCTAACCCATTCCACATATAATTATTTAACAAGGAAAACCATAACGAATTTGCACATGTGGAAGGATATGAATGCTAAGTGTAGAGAGAGAACTCATGGTGGCTATGGAGGTTGTGATAGTTATCTAAATTGCAAAATCAGTTAGAGAGAATAGAGAAATGTAGAGATAGAATAGAGTAGACATATCTAATCACAAGGATCAATGATTTATCACTAAAGAGAAGATTTTGCATCTAGCAATAGAGTGCTAACCAAAGGATCATGGTTTTGATTCATTGTAATAGGTAATACAAAGAAAATCTCCTAACAGAGTAGTCTTAACATGATTTTGTAAATATCTTAACCAAGTGCTTGTTTTATTGTAAGTTGAAATCCTCTAACAAGGTGAGACCTAATAGTCTTCACAAGTGTTTATCAAGGAAGACCCCTCATAGGGTAGATCATAGTTTATGTTCAAACTCATTATAATGATAATTGGCTACACTTTATAGCTACAGTAGTGAAGAGTTATGGATGACATCCCCACTCTAGTTTTTATTTTTCATTGTAGGGTTTTTGGGTAACAAATTTATTATGTCATGTTTTATTTGTTTCATGATATGGATGAATATATGTAGTTAGATATATTAGTTTAGATGCTAAATTATGAGATGGATGTGTGGTGAATGTTTTACTATTAAATTTTTGAAGTTTTGATTCATCCCCTCCCCCAAAGTTTACTTACTCATTATTATTTCCAACATTGATATTGTAAAACTAGGAGTATCTTAGGGAAAATGCAAGATCTAATGTTGCCTAATTATGTTTTTTCTTCTTTTTCAAATCATCAATAGTAG
Organism: Cupressus sempervirens; assembly: GCA_028749045.1. Classification (NCBI taxonomy): domain Eukaryota; kingdom Viridiplantae; phylum Streptophyta; class Pinopsida; order Cupressales; family Cupressaceae; genus Cupressus; species Cupressus sempervirens. The sequence goes on along the minus strand of CM053786.1, from coordinate 265,152,639 downwards.
GAGATCTAATAGGGTCAACATGTTTAGTGTTAATGGTAGATTGTGCATAATCTCCAAGTTCTCCTAGCTGTAGCTTCTATGTCCTAATAGGCCTTACCAAATCCTATAATAGGGTGGCATTCCAAGTGAATGATCTAAAGTCCTCTAAGTAGGAAAAATTCAAATAGGGTGTTGAAATCCTCTAACAATGTGGCACTTAATAGTCTTTGTAAGCTTTTTACAGGATAGGGCTTTCATAGGGCAGATCATGATTCATTGTCAAATCATTGTAACATTAATTGGCTACACTTTATTGCAATAGTAGTGAAGCTTTATGGGTGTCATCCCCACCTCAATTTTACCTTTTCATTGGAGGCTTTCTAGGTGATCATATATATTGCTAAGTGTATGTGTTTGATTACTTATATGTTTTAGATGCATTTACTTTACATATCATTTCAGTATGATAATGCATGCAATGTATGAATGGTTAAATTTTCATGGGTCCAAGTTTAAACCCTCTTTGAAGTTTACCTTTCTCACTTGTAATTCCAATAATTGGTATCAAAGCTAACTAGGATCTCAAACATGCAATTCTATACCTTGAGCCAAATGATGAATGCTTATCATGAGTTGAATGTCAAGGACATTGAGATAACTACATTGAATTGTAGAATGACCTATAAAGATTAAAGGAATTTGATAAAAGTTCCAACAAACCAAATAAAGCCATCAAATACTTTGAGAAACTACTAAGATCCCCTAGATCCAATAGAGATGTATTATGATTGGGATACACAACTATTGAAGAAGGTGAATCATCCAAAGTTGTTGAAGAAAGGAAAAACAGAGGTAAGAATTCCAAACCTACTTGTCATAATTGTGGAAAGAAAGGACATACTACTAATGTGTGTAGAAGATACAATAAAAATTAAAATTTCAAGCCTAACAACATGGTCCACTATCATAAGTGCAATACACAAGGTCATTAGGCACATGAATGTAGAACTACAAGCATGCATGTTGCAAAATTTGAAAGATATTGTTACAACTATTAGAAGTATGAACATAGAGCCTTTGAATGTAGATTCAAGTCCATGTGGTGATCAAACAAGTCATCAAAGGTAAGAAGTTATTGAAACTCTTATAATAGGGATTACAATACAAGATAGAGCTGCCACTACTATCAAAATATGGACATATTCTTGAGAATTGCATTAGGACTCACTTTAGTGGTAATTAAAAAAGGTGGTTCAGTCAAACCACATGCTTTAGTTATTTGAAGACTGGTCATATTAGCAAGCATTGTCCAACTAGGTCAAAGGCACTGAGTCATGAATTTGGAAAAGGAAAAGGTAAGGCAGATATTGAACACATCAGAAATGAGATGAATAAGACATGGAAGAAGACAGATAGTTGCAATACATCAAATGGAGAAGGGATCACTTCACCCAATGGGTCATGTGATCACACCTCATCAAACTAAGAAAACAAGAGGTATGCAGGACTGATATTCAAACTATCATATCATATATTAGTTCTAAAAGAAGTTAGTACTAAAAGGACTACATTAGCATGAATGAAGATGCAAGATGTTGAAAATTGAAAATTAATTTTTTAAAAGGTTTCATGTTATTGTCGAGCTTGAAAATTTTTCAATGGAAGCCAAGTGCAATACTAGTTAGTGTCAAGTTGCTAGTTTAGCTGGTTGATGCTAAGTCTATAGTAGTTATTGTGTAATGGTAATATCTATAGATGTTGAGTGAATTTGAAATCATGTTGATGTCAACTTTACAGTTGCATAAGCACTATGCATTAATTGCAAGGGTTTTTGAAGGGTATATGGTCAGTTTTCACTCATTTTTCATTATTTCAAATTATAGCAAGAGCTAAAAGAGAAAGAGGTGACCCAAAAATTTGTTCAAGGCACTCACAAAGATCTCAGTGACAATTTCACACACTTTCTACAAGATTTTAAAGGTATTTATTCAAAAGCTAAGCTACGCAATTTACATTTATAAAACCCTATTTTGTCACAATGGTGTCAAACTCAAGAAATGAAGATGAGAAAGAGCTTTTGAATATGCAATTAGTTAGTAATGAGCTAAAATGACTAGATTTTAAAGAAATTCCAGATGTTGTTTATAAGCAAGATCCCTTAGGTGCATTGTCCATGATTCCCCCAAAAGTCATTATGGTCGAAGATGTTAGAAAATGCTACAACTATAAGATAGGAGGAATAGGTGACATGGAGATAAGAGAAGCCTATGACAGACTGTGTAAAAATGACATCTTAAAAGAAGAATTCAAAATTTTTGAAAGGAAGGGTTTGACATGTGCCCTAGAATTTCCTATTGTATTCAAAACTAAATGGATAAGAACAATATTGAGTCAAATTCATGATGGATCCCTATGGATAGGAGGAAAAATAAAGATATCAAAGAGAATAATCCATAGGGTGACTAGTTTGCCAACCCTAGATTGGGCAAAGACTCTACAGAGTGATTCCAAAGAGGTAATAAAAAAGAATACAATAGAAAAGTGGAACAAATGAGGAATGATAATTGACACTATCACAGATCCACTGATAAAATTTGTTGTAAGGGTTATTTATCACAAGTTTTATCAATCTAGTAGATTAAATATTGTATCTTATATTGTAGTGGATGTTGGATACAAAACTATGAAGAAAGATCATACATATGATCTAGCTGAGCTTCAATTGCAACAAATACTAGAAAACCGTAGAGCAGTAAGAAAAACTAAGAGTGCACAATGAAAATTTGGATAAATTCTAATTTGCATATTTTTCTATGTAAAAAATACATTCCCATCTTTTGGAAAAATAGCATGGAAGAAAAATAGGATAGTTTTTGCTTAGATAAGTGAGTACATTGAGAAGATGGGTGAGAATTTGGTAACTATCATGACAAGCTATTTTTAAGTCTTTAAGAAGTCTATGAACCAAATGATGAGGATACCTATTTCTTTAGTTGAACAATACTATAATGATATATGTTTTCTTGTAGATATTGATTACACATATGTATAGTCTACCACACCTAGGGTAAGATGGCTAAGACCCTTAGGTTATGAGATCAATGTTGATGAAGCCTCATCATCCATCACTGCACTTCTAGCTAGGGAAGTTGATGAAATAGCCAAACTCTTTGGAAATTATGATGTAATGAAATCAAATATAGAAATGGAATTTAAGAAAACCTCTACACTAAAATAAAAGACAAATTAATAAAGAATCTCAAGGAAAAATTTGGTGAAGGTGATGAAGAGGATGAAGAGGAAGAATCAGAACAAACTGAAGAACCTCTTTTATTGAACCAAGGTATGGGTGAGGAAAAAAAGAAAGGGGAAATAGAGGCTATGAAGGAAGAGGAAGTTGAGGAAGAACCAACACATGTGACCCAAAGAAGAGAAAGGTAGAGGCACAACCTATGGCTAAAGAAAAGAAAGTTGCTAAGCCAAATCTAGCAAAGCCAATAGAACTTGCCACTAGAGCTAGCATACAAGCCACCACAAAAAAGGCTAAGGAGAAAACCAAGATGATAGAACAAGGAGGCCAAGAGGAAAAGAAATAGAGAAGGAAATATATTGCTCAACCTAACTCAGATGAAGAGAGAACTCAATCAGAAGATATAGGCCAATTCAAAGTGGTAATTGATACACCACTTTCTGATCTTGAAAATCTATGTGAAAATATCAAAAATAATAAATATCTATCTAGTCTTAAGAAAGTGAATTTTGATAATTTGGGAAAAGAGGAGAAAAAGTTACCAGAAGAATCCCTAAATACACAATGATGTCAAAATTTAAGAATCTGCCATTAGAATTTGCTAGCTCAGTACTCAAGCCATTATATGATTTAGTTGAGAAAAAATGGCATTATTGTTTAAATTTGGAAAAGAAAATAAGGAAAACTACTCTAAACAAAGTTATACCAAAACTAAAAAAAGGTCAAATTGCTAAGGAAAATAAGAAATATGGAGCAAGGTTCACACCAAAGTATAGAGCCTTCAACATTCTCCAAAATAACATTGAAGATGTTGTTAAGAAATCCACTCAAATGTGGAAATTAATCTATGGATTAACTATAGTGAAGCAAGGAGAGGAGGACTCCTTTGAGGGTAAAAATGATCATAAAGAAGAGGATGACAAAGATGATAGCAAGGAAGAAAGAAATATAGAGGAGAGACTGAGAAGATGGATACTGACATGGCAACAATTGAATAGTAGCATGAGGAATATAGTGTTCAAAACACACAAATGATGAGTGCCAGTCCTCCTCATGATACAAGTGTACCTATAAAAACCATAATTGTCCAGGATGTCTCTAATGCATTATCTTAGAACATCAACCCATTGACTGTAGAAGGTGTTGGTGTTTGAAAATGTTACCCATTTCCAATTACCCTAATGAGAAAAAAAAGCATCTAAGGGGCAGCTAACTTCCATTATCAACACATCCATTCAAACACCAGGCCAACTATAGGGCTAGAAACTTCTTCTTCTTCAGGCTCTGCAAAACCTAGGTGGGTGAACCTATAGATTCCTTATATGGTACCAGTTGTCAAAGCATACACTAAATCTATTCAAAGCAGATAAAACCCTTATTTCTCCTAAGAACTCATGAAATAACACAAACCTACGAGGGCATTCTATGATAACTCTTCAACATGAAAGGGAAAAAGCATTTTATTTTTGATGTTGATTTCGACAACCCTCAGATATGTAGCAGTGAGAAAGTAATGACCCTGTAGCTGATCAGTGCCTAGTCCATTGGGAAAATTCATGGATCACAAACATACATATGAATATCTGAGACATGTGTGTATCTTCAAATATAGATCTATCTATTTAACTTGTAAATAGACATCTATGTTCAGTTTAAAATCTCGTTCTTACATGATATCCTCCTCAATAAATCTGCAACCTTGTTGATTTCTATGAAGCATTTACACAATTCCTTGAATTATCAGCAACAATGAAACAACATACAGTCTTAGGGGAATGCAACTACAACCTAAATTCTTTGTTTAGAGATTGTAAAACATTGAAATTCAATGAGAATGGAGACAAGATTCAACTGAAACTTAATTATCTATTGCTCTTTGCATTATTTCCTTGAAAATATACAATCATATGCCTGAAATGAAAGACATGAAACAACCTAACAAGTCTGAACTATCTGTATTTATCTTCCTACTTCTGTTCACATGAGAGAAATTGCTGACCATATCAAAATTGGACCCAAAATCTGGTATCTTAGTAGTGACTGATTTTTCTCCAAAACCTTTAACCCTTACAATGATAGAAAGAAAGAATGATATAGCCCAGATGAACTCCCAAATCTGATATGCAATTGCCAGGTGTCCACTTGAAATCCAATCTTCTACAACTGAAAAGACTCTCTCTAACCTCTATCTTCAATCTGATTTGATTTTCATCATTATACTCTAACTGATTTACAAATATCTCCTCCTGAATGATGAAATCCCTTATTTGCTAAATATCTGATTCCTTATGAAAAAGCCAGTGAAAATAAGTTTTCACTAAGTAAATCTGAACCAATTTGACCCTAACTGCATTTTTACTGTGTTTTATCCATATTTAGCTCATTACCATACCACAAATCAAAATTGAACATTGACACCTGAATTCGGCTACAATCTAGAATTCTGAAGGAAAACCTCATGTAGCTTGAACCAGCTACTACCTATGCAAAATTTGACCCCGTATTCGAAAAACTCAGGCTCTCTCGGTTCCAACGGTATATTGGAGTGCATATCTAACCTCTTAAAAATGCCCAAAATCTCATTTTGAAAGCGCCTCCTCTGTTATAACTATGGCTTTGCACATCTTTAAAATTTAAATTTTGAGAAATTTAAATTACTCTAAAGTTAAAACTTTAGGTTAAATGCCTTTTTTGGTTTTTTAAAACATCTGACGTGCATCCTTTCTTTGAAAAATGACCAAAAATATTATTTTAAGTTCTTTATTTTTTCCTTTGCCTTCAGATCCGTGGTCAACTCAGGGTTGACTGACTGCCACATGGCATCATCTCATTGGTTGACCTCTCGAACTCAGTGCCATGTCACCATCGGGACGAGCCCGCTGTGCCACATGGTGCCTAGGTACATCCCCGCATTATTTAACCTCCACGCAACTCTTTTTGCGGGGATGCACACGCCGTCAGATCAGTCCACGTGTCAAAATCTATTGCGATCCACTCATCAACTCACCAAATCAGCGTGCTTATACTTCGATTTAAAATTTTGCATTGGCTTCATATTGACATCATCTATCCGACCACGGGCCCCACCCTCTGACCTGCGGCTTTTCAAAAGCCTCTGCCTTCAACTCATAGAGCTTAACATGTTAAGTTGTATTTAAACAACTCTAAAATTTTTTTTGCAAAGAATGTGGGACAAATTTTGTGTAAATACTTTGTCTCTATTTTAATGGCGTGTTCTATTGTAGATTCTTCTTTTACCTTGTCTCCATGTGTGGAGATTTGTATTAATGCTTCTCCTTAGTGCGTGGGTTTCCTTACATGGGCAATTTGCTTGTGTTAAAAATGCGTGGAGATCTCTAGATAATGGCTTGATCCTCCAGCCTATTTCCTTCTGAATTCAAAGTATTTCCTCAGATTTGTGCATCGCACCATGGATAAATTACACCTTTAAAGACGTGCATATCATTGGAGTGTGGAGGCTTGTCAGACAGGCCGAACAAATCCTTCACACTCACTCAAAAATACACAATATCGTTCACTCTGCATTATTGCACAACCGCTTCCTCTACTCATACTCACATAATACGGTCGATCTAAGTCAATACACACCTGAGCTCATCAAAAATTTCTCAATCATTGTTCACGTCGATCACGGTAAATCTACGCTGGTAGACCGTCTGTTGGAGCTCACCGGAACAATTAAGAAAGGCCCCCTTTTCTTTTTCAATTCCAACTACCCTTTTGTTACGCTACATTTTTCAACAAACTACAACTTATATCCTTTGTTATTTCCTTCTACTTTGTGGTTTGTGGGTTTGAATCACTCACCTTCAGTATCTTGATTAGTAAATCAAGCCACTCATGAAGCACAAGTTTGCTGCCTGGAGTTTCCATGGAGCTGGCTGCCTGCAGGTTTGCTTTGACCTGCATTTTTGCTCATGGGCTTCCTGCTCAACAACATGGTCTTCATTCTTTATGAATTGAACCAGCGTGAGATTCGGCTTGATTGCAGAAGCTATAGGAATCTATTACAAGAATATGCAAAAATGAAATCGGTGGTGAGTGTGTGGGGGATCCTTTTAATGGATGACTTCTTTTTTGGGTCAACAGCCTCCAAACGGCTCCCCTGTTTTAAAACTCTTCCACTCTTCCTTTGTTCCTTGCGTGTGAGGTTCTTTCAATTTTCTTTGACAGGCGTTGGGCTTTCTCTAACCTTAAAACCTTTGCTTCAACCTCAAGTTCAACTCCAATGAGTGTAGCAAACAAGAAAGAAATGCTCATTTTAGTCTATACAAACTCTTTATCTCTGGCAATTGTCTTCACAGCCGCCAATCCCATAATACTCGTAATCATTGCCACTGCTCCTCCATGCAATATTTTGTATACATTCACGATGGGTGACTTGACTTTGACTGTCGAAATGAAAATGCCAAGCTGCACACGATCCAATGTCAAATGATGGAGAAGTAGAATGTGGTTCAAGGCGTAACACTGAGTTTGAGACGGAAGAAAAGAAGACGAATGCATAGCTTCAAGCCATTTAATCATTACAAATTGAGAATGATCAATAGAGACAGAGGATAATATCGATCTAATGGCCTCTCCTATGTATTGGTGATAGATGATTGTGTCATTCTAAGACCCTTTGACATTGTGCTTTTTTAGTGCTGCGTGGGATCTTTGAGCAACATGATTTTAAAATGCTGTTGTTTATTGCCTTGCTCGTAATGACACAAGCAACATCTCGAAGCTTCTCAAAACTTGACATTTGAAATACAACTTGAAATACCTCTTCATTCCCTTTTTTGGAATATAAATATGTCGATAAAAAGATAGTGCACTCCAAGTCTCATATCTGACACCCCCTCAACCCGTGGTCTAGAGAAATTCTAGTCGGGCCACAAAGTGGGTCCGACTAAAAATATTTTTGTTTCTGAACAACTGAGCTAGAAAATTGATCAACTGAACATATGATACTGATAGAAATCAAATTTGATTGCTAAATAATCAATTTGAAACTCATTTTACCACTTCTTGTCGAACTATCAGTTTCATGTCAGGAGGTCCATTGACTGCCTTTAAAGACTGACCCCAACAACTGACCAAGCTCTGAAACTCAAGATCTCTGTTCTCTCTGATATGTTCAATAGGCTTGCCAGATCTCGTTGCATGAAGACATCAGGGTCAAAATATATTGACCATCAAAGTCACCTTTTTCGAATCACCTGCAGATAAACATGTCAGAAAGCAATAAACTAGGTTCAGAATTGTCTTGGAAAACTGTGCAAATGAGCACATGGGAAAATGAAACTTGGGGTGCTCAGTCTTTATCATGAGGATAGGATGAAAATGTGATTTGGGCTCATGAAAAATAGTTGGGCGCAAATGGAAGACGCTCAAAGTATGCTACTTGGAATTTTGCAGACTGGAAACATTGAGAGAAAGCATTTTTTGCGAATGGAATTGACCTAGTACAGTGTGAAGACGGATTCATCAAGTTCTAAAAATTTGGACACTTGTAATATTTTTAGAGGACAACACAGTGGTACAATTCATTCGATCTTTCCAATCACGGATTTCAAGTTATAATGCCATGAACAAGGGTACTGACAAATCTACAAATGCTGTCACCAGTAAAAAGTTACAAATTGCATTTGGGATCATGTTTGAAAATTGATCAAACAGATTCGTCATGATATGAAACTTAAAACACAACGAGCCTCTGACACCTACAATACAACGCAAAAGGAAATTTCTCATTTGGTTTGACTGGTCGAAATTTACAACAAGTCAAATAGGGCTTCCCAGAAATTTGAATACTTTGCAAAAACATGAAAACAGTAACTGACCAACGTCGAGGGATTCAAAACCTCGTCAAATGAGCTTGAAACAACTTGAAATATGAAACATAGGTTCTTGGGTATGGATATTAGACATTCCCCAAAGTGGCAAGTCATGATACAAATCTAGGTGCAAGATATTAAGATGTAAACAGGGCTTCTTATCGTTGTTTGACACTTGGTGAAAATGCAAGATTGACAATTTCTGAAAATAGGACTTCACCGAATAGCTCAGAATGATGATCTAACTTCATGGAACACATGGGAAGGCTAAAATTAGGGTTTTAGAAACATTAAACACCATTTAGGCTTTTGATTGGCAGTCAGATACATAGGCATCAAAAAGCTTTCATAGGGCTTAAATTCTCAACAGTGCTCAAAATCAGGGCTGCAATTTTGAGCGCCAACAGTGGCTCTGTCTAGGGATGCATGCCCCTTGTGGGCATGGAAAGATTTCAGATCTCTAGCAGAAGTAGACCACACATCTAAACATCAAAACTTTCTCGAATGACTTTATTGAAAGCAGGGAAACTAAACTATTATGTACATACGATGACCCGAGCCACCGGAAAGTTTCAGTACTCCTTACCTCTGTCAAAAACCTGATTCTCATTTACATCCTTCTGAGGTAAACTGAAATTCTCATTATCATTTGTTTCACCCAACGTATCAACATTTGCAATTAGCTCAATAGGCAGAACAAAACTATCATCATCTTCATAGTGCATATAAAAATTAGACATACTTTCTTCATCTTGCCCAGCATGACCATAACAACTGATATCAAACTAAAACTGATCACTACTGACTGAAATATGGATTCTTTCAACTGGAAACACAAAGTGCTCATATTCAACTTCATTCAACGAGTTACATGGAGCAGATTGTAACTCACCTTGTGCTTCCATAAATGAAGAGTATGTGAAATCTGACCATTTCCTGCTTGCAACCATGTCACTCTTTGAATTACATTTATCCTTTGCTAAAACCTCTTCACACTCAAAACATTGATTAGTCACCATACATGAAAATTCATTCTGAAAGTGCTGATCCAAACTATGCTGATCATTATCACTTTCTTCATTAGACTGAATGTCAAAATATACCTTGAACTTATCTTTACATGACTTATCAACACATGAAGAAAATTTATAATCGGATTGACAATACTCACTATTTTCCACTTCACTACATGAAACATCAAAATAATGTTCAGCAAGATCAACATAAAAAGAATCTGAAACATCATTAACCTTCCCTTCATTAACATTCCCTATATCCAACATAATGTCATGTGCAAAGACATTTGAGGTACTGTCATCTACACCTCCAAAGTCTAACAAAGATTGTTCAGATTCTACCTCTTTTTCCATGTCAAACTTTGGGGAATTGATTTGACTAAATGAGAAAGTATTATGAGAGAACATATGAAGATCCTTAGAGATACTTACGTACTTTTCAAAATCACGAGCCAACAATTCTGAGATTTCATCAGAGCTCAAGAATATTTCCTCACAAATCTTCTCTCGGCTGTGGTTATCATCTGGACAACATGAAGAACTTACAACAGGAAGATCATTAGTGTAACAATCTGGAAAATCAGAATTATTATAACATTCTTTCTTATCATAGCAATCACTGGATCTACTGTTGTTACAACTTTCTTCAACTTCATATGCACTGTAACAAAATTTATCTTCTCTTTTATAGCCATCTTTTTCATGCTGATTGTTGTTACCTGATTCATTAACATTTGAATCCAACTCTTCACATTCGAAAGACATATTATCTTGCTCTACAGACTCATTGTATTCATTACTACCCTGACTTTCAACACACTCATTATCATCAAGAGACATAACATGAAATCTATAATCACCACTTTCCATCTCCTCAATGAATTTTTCAGTTTGCAATATTATTTGTAATCTTATAGGTGTTGGCCAATCGATTGAATCGGGTACTAGAACATCAAGGAAAATATTTGGCAGGGAAGATTCCTCAGGTCTACAATGAAAAGGCATCTTACTAATTACTGACTTAAGCCTTAAATAACATTCACTTAAACCTTGAGTACTCCCTACCTCAATTCTTATAAGATTTACAATCCTTTTGTAAACCATTGTATTCCACATAGTAATGTTATTACTCATAGTTTCTAAACTCTCAGAATTTGGCAGACTAATCTCAGATCTGAGATCTGACTCCATCTTACAACAACATTTTTACCTCTTCTTACTTAGTGCTAAAAATCATTGAATAGAGGCACTGATTCTAACATTTGACTTTCATGAAAAGAAAACATGAAAACCAAAATACCTCAAGTGCTGATGGAAAACTTCGATCTGCTAATTTGGCATAGGTGCAAGATTGACAATTCTTTACACCACTGGTCAAAACTTTGTAGAGCCGCCACCTCTTTTCAAGAGGATAAAGAGATCACTACTATGATCTACTTTTCACATTTCAATTTCTTTATAACAGCAGATTGCAAACAACATTATAAAACTTATCAAGAATTTATAATTCCTTTCCAAGAAACTACCAACAGTTTTAGATCTACCCACACAACTGAAAATCCTTCAAAATTTTTAAAATGAAATCAACTAGGAACAACTGGTACAGAGATTTGAGAGTCGCCACTCACTCATGTGAGAAATAAAACATAATTTGTCACTTGACAAATCTGAACCAGACCTTCAATGTAGGAAACTTGTAGATCATTATTATCTTGAAAAGAATTTACACTTTATAAACAAATTCTTGACTCTGAAACTTCCTCAACAATATTTGCAAACTGGACTGATTGAAGATAGACCTATGACAGTCATAGAACACAATTTTCATCTAGTTTCAAAATACTGCTGATAATGAATAAAGCTTAACTGGGGAACATGAAACTTCAACAAGGAAAATAAGAGATGCCTCTCACTATAGATTTGCTATATCCAATCTGTTTCATGGCATAGATTTTGGTTCTTTCTAAATGCAACTCCCCAGCAGAGTCGCCATTTTGTTGGTGTTTGAAAATGTTACCCATTTCCAATTACCCTGATGAGAAAAAAATGCATCTAAGGGGCAACTAACTTCTATTATCAACACATCCATTCAGACACCAGGCCAACTATAAGGCTAGACCCTTCTTCTTCTTCAGGCTCTGCAAAACCTAGACGGGTGAACCTATAGATTCCTTATATGGTAGCAGTTGTCAAAGCATACACTGAATCTAATCAAAGCAGATAAAACCCTTATTTCTCCTAAGAAATCATGAAATAACACAAACCTATGATAGCTAGATGCAAATCTATGAATCTCATAAGCTGAGTGAGGGCATTCTATGGTAACTCTTCAACATGAAAGGGAAAAGCATTTGATTTTTGATGTTGATTTCAACAACCCTCAGATATGCAGTAGTGAGAAAGTAATGACCCTGTAGCTGATCAGTGCCTAGTCCATTGGGCAAATTCATGGATCACAAACATACATATGAATATCTGAGATATGTGTGTATCTTCAGATATAGATCTATCTATTTAACTTGTAAATAGAAATCTATGTTCAGTTTAAAATCTCGTTCTTACATGATATCCTCCTCAATAAATCTGCAACCCTGTTGATTTCTATAAAGCATTTATACAATTCCCTGAATTATCAGCAACAATGAAACAACATACAGTCTTAGGGGACTGCAACTACAACCTAAAATCTTTGTTCAGAGATCATAAAACATTGAAATTCAATGAGAATGGAGACAAGATTCAACTGAAACTTAATTATCTGCTACTCTTTGCATTATTTCCTTCAAAATATACAATCATATGCATGAAATGAAAGACATGAAACAACCTAATAGGTCTAAACTATCTGTATTTATCTTCCTACTACTGTTCACATGAGAGAAATCGCTAAAGAAATATGTGGTATTGCAGTATGGGAACATATCAAAACTAGACCCAAAATCTGGTATCTCAGTAGTGACTAGTTTTTCTCCAAAAATTGGAACCCTTACAATTTTAGAAAGAAAGAATGATATAGCCCAGATGAACTCCCAGATCTGATATGCAATTGCCAGGTGTCCACTTGAAATCCAATTTTCTACAACTGAAAAGACTCTCTCTAACCTCTGTCTTCAATCTGATTTGATTTTCATCATTATACTCTAACTGATTTACAAATATCTCCTCCTAAATGATGAAATCCCTTATTTGCTAAATATCTGATCCCTTATGACAAAGCTAGTAAAAATGAGTTTTTACTAAGTAAATCTGAACCAATTTGACCCTAACCGCATTTTTACTATGTTTTATCCACATTTAGCTCATTACCATGCTAGAAATCAAAATTGAACATTGACACCTGAATTTGGCTGCAATCTGGAATTTTGAAAGAAAACCTCTTGTAGCTTGAACCACCTACTACCTGTGCAAAATCTGACCCCGTATTCAAAAAATTCAGGTTCTCCCGGTTCCAATGGTATATTGGAGTGCATATCTAACCTCTCAAAAATGCCCAAAATCTCATTTTGAAAATGACTTCTCTGTTATAACTATGGCTTTGCACATCTTTAAAATTTAAATTTTGAGAAATTTAAATTACTCTAAAGTTAAAACTTTAGGTTAAATGCCTTTTTTGGTTTTTTAAAACATCTGACGTGCATCCTTTCTTTGAAAAATGACAAAAAATAATATTTTAAGTTCTTTATTTTTTCCTTTGCCTTCAGATCCGTGGTCAACTTAGGGTTGACTGACTGCCGCATGGCATCATCTCATTGGTTGACCTCTCGAACTCTATACCATGTCACCACCGGGACGGGCCTGCTATGCCATGTGGTGCCTAGGTGCATCCTTGCATTATTTAACCTCTGCGTAACTCTTTTTACGGGGATGCGCACGCCGTCGGATCAATCCACGTGTCAAAATTTGCTGCGATCCACTCATCAACTCATCACATCAGTGTGCTTATACTTGCATTTAAAATTTTGCAATGGCTTCATATTGACGTCATCTATCCAACCACGGGCCCCGCCCTCTAACCTACGGCTTGTCAAAAGCCTCTGTCTTCAACTCATAGAGCTTAACGTGTTAAGTTGTATTTAAAGAACTCTAAAACAATTTTTGCAAATAATGTGGGATAAATGTTTGGTAAATACTTTGTCTCTGTTTTAATGGCGTGTTCTATTGTAGATTCTTCTTTTACCTTGTCTCCATGCGTGGAGCTTTGTATTAATGCTTCTCCTTAGTGCGTGGGTTTCCTTACATGGGCGATTTGCTTGTGTTAAAAATGTGTGGAGATCTCTAGATAATGGCGTGATCCTCCAACCTATTTCCTTCTGAATTTGAAGTGTTTCCTCAGATTTGTGCATCGCACCATGGATAAATTAAACCTTTAAAGATGTGCATATCATGGGAGTGTGGAGGCTTGTCAGACAGGCCGAACAAATCCTTCACACTCGCTCCAAAATACACAATATCGTTCACTCTACATTATTGCACAACTACTTCCTCTACTCATACTCACATAATATGGTCGATCTAAGCCAATACACACCCGAGCTCATCAAAAATTTCTCAATCATTGCTCATGTCGATCACGGTAAATCTACGCTGGTAGACCATCTATTGGAGCTCACCGGAACAATTAAGAAAGGCCCCCTTTTCTTTTTTAATTCCAACTACCCTTTTGTTATGCTACATTTTTCAACAGACTACAACTTATATCCTTTGTTATTTCCTTCTACCTGCTGGTCTGCAGCTTTGAATCACTCGCCTTTAGTATCTTGATCAGTAAATCAAGCCACTCATGAAGCACAAGTTTGCTGCCTGGAGTTTCCATGGCGCTGACTACCTGCAGGTTTTCTTTGACCTGTGTTTTTGCTCACGGGCTTCCTGCTCAATAGCGTGGTCTTCATTCTTTATGAATTGAACCAGCGTGAGATTCGGCTTGATTCCAAAAGCTATAGCAATCTGTTACAAGAATATGCGAAAATGAAATCGGTAGTGAGTGTGTGGGGGCTCCTTTTAATGGATGGCTTCTTTTCTGGGTCAACAGCCTCCAAACGATTCCCCTATTTTAAAACTCTTCCACTCTTCATTTGTTCCTTGTGTGTGAGGTTCTTTCAATTTTCTTTGACAAGCGTTGGGCTTTCTCTAACCTTAAAACCTTTGCTTCAATCTCAAGTTCAACTCCAATGTGTGCAATAGACAAGCAAGAAATGCTCATTTTAGTCTGCACAAACTCTTTATCTCCGGCAATTGTCTTCACAGCCACCAATCCCATAATACTCGTAATCATTGCCACTGCTCCTCCATGCAATATTTTGTATACATTCGAGATGGGTGACTTGACTTTGAGTGTCAAAATGACAATGCTAGGCTACACACAATCCAATATCAAATGATGGAGAAGTAGAACGTGGTTCAAGGTGTAACACTGAGTTTGAGACAGAAGAAAAGCAGAGGAATGCATAGCTTCAAGTCATTTAATCATTACAGATTGAGAATGATCAACAGAGACAGAGGATAAGATCGATCTGATGGCCTCTCCTGTGTATTGGTGAGAGACGATTGTGTTATTCTAAGACCCTTTGACATTGTGCTTTTTTAGTGCTGTGTGGGATCTTTGAGCAACATGATTTTAAAACGCTATTTTTTATTGCCTTGCTCGTAATGACACAAGCAACATCTCGAAGCTTCTCAAAACTTGACATTTGAAATACAACTTGAAATACCTCTTCATTCCCTTTTTTGGAATATAAATATGTCAATAAAAAGATAGTGCACTCCAAGTCTCATATCTGACACCCCCTTAACCCATGGTCTAGAGAAATTTTAGTCGGGCCCCAAAGTGGGTCCGACTAAAAATATTTTTGTTTTCGAACAACTGAGCTGGAAAATTGATCAACTGTACATCTGATACTGATAGAAATAAAATTTGATTGCTAAATAATCGATTTGAAACTCATTTTACCACTTCTTGTCAAACTATCAGTTTCATGTCAGGAGGTCCATTGACTGCCTTTAAAGACTGACCCGAACAACTGACCAAGCTCTGAATCTCAAGATCTTTGTTCTCTCTGATATGTTCAATATGCTTACTAGATCTGGTTGCATGAAGACATTAGGGTCAACAGATATTGACCGTCAAGGTCACCTTTTCCAAATCACCTGCAGATAAACACGTCAGAAAGCAATAAACTAGGTTCGGAATTGTCTTGGAAAACTGTCCAAATTAGAACATGGGAAAATGAAACTTAGGGTGCTCATTCTTTGTCATGAGGATAGTATGAAAATGCAATTTGGGCTCATGAAAAATAGCTGGGCACAAATGGCAGACGTTCAAAGTATGCTACTTGGAATTTTGCAAACTGGAAACATTGAGAGGACGCATTTTTTGCGAATGGAATTGACCTGGTAGAGTGTGAAGACGGATTCGTCAAGTTCTAAAAATTTGCACACTTGTAATATTTTTAGAGGACAACATAGTGGTACAATTCATTCGATCTTTCCAATCACAAATTTCAAGTTATAATGCCACGAGAAAGGGTACTGACAAATCTACAAATGCTGTCACCAGTAAAAAGTTACAAATTGCATTTGGGATCAAGTTTGAAAATTGATCAAACGGATTTGTCATGATATGAAACTTAAAACATAACAAGTATCTGAGACCTAAAATACAATGCAAAAGGAAATTTCTCATTTGGGTCGATTGGTCGAAATTTACAACACGTCAAACAGGGCTTCCCAAAAATTAGAATACTTTGCAAAAACATGAAAACAGTAACTGACCAACTTCGAGGGATTCAAAACCTAGTCAAATGAGCTTGAAGCAGCTTGAAATCTGAAACATAGGTTCTTGGGTATGGATATTAGACACTCCTCATAGTGGCAAATCATGACGCAAATCTGGGTGCAAGATATTAAGACGTAAACAGGGCTTCTTATCGATGTTTGACACTTGGTGAAAATGCAAGATTGACAATTTTTGAAAAGAGGACTTCGCCGAATAGCTCAAAATGATGATCTAACTTCATGGAACACATGGATAGGCTAAAAGTAGGGTGTTAGAAACATTAAACACCATTTAGGCTTCAGATTGGCAGTCAGATACATAGGCATCAAAAAGCTTTCATATGGCTTAAATTCTCAACAGTGCTCAAAATCAGGGCTCCAATTTTGAGCGCCAATAGAAGGTTTGAAAAAGATTTTAGATCAATCTACCCTACAAGAAAAATTATGTACACATGCTATTTTTATTAGTGTAGAAGAACTTCAAAAGGTAGTAATAGAAGTTACAAGGGATAAGGTGAATATACAAGAACCACCTTCTTCCATCCCTTTAATTAATAGTAATCAACCATTGATTCAAAAAATTGAAGATACATCAATCAAGGTTGACACAAGTGTTAAAGTTGATATAGTTGAGTAGAGGCAAACTACCAAAGAAGAAAAAGGGATAGAAACCAAGAAAATAGGACAGATAGATACGTTTGTACCTAAAACATAGACACAAGGTTCAAGTCATGTCATTGTCATAGATCAAAATAAGTCTAAATAAGGTGAACAAACACAAAAGGTAAAGGAGCAGGAGGACATCCAAGCATTGGTAACTTTACCAACATCTGGCTCCTCACCTACAAAAATTCTTCAGAAGCTTAGCACGTAAGCTATACACCTACAAATCTTAGTGCCAGGATCAATCTCTTCTGAGATTTAAAAGCTAATTCATTATGGTGATATTACATTAGATGAAGATATAGTAATTGCAAAATTTGATTATGATACAATGATAATAGATCAAATAAGCATTCCACAACAAGATTTAGAGAAAAAGAACAAGAAATGCTTAGGAAGGAGTACAAAAAAATCAAGGACTACAAGAAATTAAAGACATCTTTTTAGATGCATTCAGCTTGCCTACTTCTAAATAAACCAAGCCACTATTTCATCAATCATCAAATATTGTGCAGAAGGTTAATAATGAAGACCTAGATACAAATGCTAAAATTTTAGAATGGTCTAAAAGAAAGTTTCAAGGAAAATTAAATGAAAAGATATCTAGTGATATAACAATGACACAAGTTGTGTTGGAAACCAAGGTTGAGGATGTGAAGAAGGTACTTGAGAATATCTTCTCATTGTATACCAAATTGTGTGATCTCACACTCTTCACCCAAGACACTAGACATAGAATTTTGAGCCTGGAGAGGAATTTAAGCACATTAGGTACACAACTACCTAAAACCCCAGCTCAAAGTGAGAAGCATTTCCATACATTGCTTTAATCATAGAGTCAATTAGTTTTCTTAAAAGTAGGAGAGGCTAATATAAGAGCTAGATTGACACTAATTCAAGCCTTTCTCACCCCACACATGGAAATCCTCCACAAAGAATTAGGCTATGCATAAGCTTTGTTAAATAAAAATCCCAATCTTTGTACAGTAGATAGCCTAATACACATTGCAGCTAGGATTGATATCCAAGACAAGCGATTGGATGATGCATGTGACAATTGGAATGCAGCTCTGAAAATAATAATGGAAGTCTACAAATCCTTTTTGGAAAAATACACTATAAGTGTATAGCCCATTTGACATAAGTGTCAAAAAGGGGATTAAATATGCAAGGAGTTAAGGGGGAGTAAGTGAGTAAGTAAGAAAGGGGTAGGATAATGAAAGGGGGAGAGATGTAATGAACAAAGAAAAAGAGAAAGCATGAGGGGAGATATCAATTTTGACCCCAATAAATAGAAATGAAGCAGAGAAGATATCAACTAAGGTAGAGCATAAAGAATATCAATCAGTAGAGACAAATCTACTCAGAATGGAGAATAGATTTTGGATATAGACATATTAACTTAGGGGGGAGTTATACATTTTAAGGTACATAGGTTATTGCAAAAAATTTAAATTTTTTGAAGTTTTGTATATAAGTCGAGCCATGGATATGTTATACTCGAGACAATTATATTGATTATGTATAGTCACATGTTTTTGACACTCATGTCAAACGGGGAGATTGTTGATCTTAGATTGGTTTTGACAATTGAGTGTCAACACACTTAAGACATTTACTTAGTTCATGTCAAACTAGTAATGAATGCCAAGTATAGTATGCAAATATAAGACCATGTCAAGTTGCAATAAGTGCCAAGTCACTCATGTGCTGAGTCACTCAAGTATCGAGTAGATAGACCATGCCAAGTGGTTCAAGTGCCAAGTGAATAGTAGATGTTAAGCAGTTTAGGTGACAAGTCAAAAGCAAAAATAGTAACATAGACTAGACATATTCATTTGATATGGCACAAACAACTATGTAAACCATTTTTCAGCTGACATAAGGATATATTTTGATTCTTTAAAGATAAGGACAAATCTACATGTAGATTCCATATGAAATTACATGTAGCCAATTAGAAAATGGGAAAGATTAAGTGGCAAAATGGATGAATCTTAGCCATAGATTCATACCTAACCCTAGGCAACCTAAATCTTCTTAAGGGGGATGAAGCTCTAAATTTTAGAGAGAGAAGAGATCATTGTGAAGGGGTGAATGATCGGATTGAAGGAGAAAACAAGACAGTTTGCAGGGCATTCAAGGTGACTTAGTAGTAAGAATGAATTGCAGAAATAGTTATGTAAAAAAGATAATAGATGATACAACATTGTTACATCACATAATGAAGGATTAATCCAAGATTGGATAGAGGTGATCTATTATCAAGCTAGTAAGTGCCAACCACAAGATCTATGCTGAGACATTTTGAAAGGTGATTTCAGTTAAATTCCCTATGCAGAGTATTCCTAACAAGCTTTACTAAATCCATTAACAGGGTGGCATTCCAAGTGAATGATCTACAATCCTTTAACTAGGCACACTTCTAATAGGGTGTTGAAATCCTTTAAGAAGGTGGGACTTAACAATATTTCTAAGCTTTTAATAGGGCATGCCTTTTATAGGGCAGATCATGATTCATGGTCAAATCATTGTAGCTTTAATTGGCTATACTTTATTGTTGTAGTAGTGAAGATTTGTGGGTTTCATCCCCACCCTAGTTTTAACTTCTCATTGGAAGGTATCTAGGTGATCACATCTGGTGTTAAGTGTGTGTGTTTGATTACTTATATGTATAAGATGCATTTACTTTACATATTATTTTAGTATGATCATGCATGTGATGTAAGAATAATGAATTTTTTATGGGTCCAAGTTTAAACTCCTAATTCACCACCCCCCCTCCCCCCAGAAGTTTACCTTTCCTACTTGTAATTCCAATAGCTTCATCAAACTTTTTCATATAGGAAACTGTTCCTTGTATACCTTCAAACTATTTGCTTACAAGCACTAATGTCTATGATACCAATTATGGGAATGTTTAGAATAACTAAGAGGAAGGGTGAATTAGTTATCCAAGGTCCAAATGTAGAAATATATTTTTTCATTAATTAATAGATTCATATCAATGAAACCATATCACACATGCATCCATTACAACATCCAATACTTTAACTTACTAGTTCATTGTCCCAGGTCAAAATAACTCTGTAGAAATGTAGGTATGAAATACCAAAAACTCATTCACACAATTTGAAACAAGAATTTTACATGGAAACCCACTTTTGGAAAAACCACTAGTAACATGCTACCAATTTTCACTCTTTTGAAGTGATGCCCTTTTAAAGGTCAACCTTGATAAAGGTTACAATTCATAATATTAAATGTGACCTGGTTAAAGGATCTCAATCACCCTATTAGGAGTGAACCTTGTTAGAGGACTTTACAAAGTTCTATTCGAATTTCACCTGGTTAAAGGATTTAGAAATGAATGTTAGGTCAACATTAATCTAGAGGATTTATCCAGACTAATATAGTTATTATAAAGTAGTAGTAGGACTTGATCTCGTAATAAAGGACAACTCCCTTGCAAATTATTGTTCTCTAGTTCAGTCCTCCATTCTACTTGAAATTTATCCTCTTTCTCCATGACAACTTGTTCACCCTTCAAGCATTCATCCTCTTAAGCCTTCTTTCTTTGTGTGTAAATTGTAGACTCTTCTATTCAACCACCATATGGAGAAACACCCTAGACCTTTATCTTCCTTATGCTCTCACATATTACTACTATTTCTTCTATCCCACTATCTCTATAAATAGAAAATTTAATTATTTTTCTATTTAAACAAAATTGTCCATTCTAGGGTGAGGTAAAATCAAATTTTTGTATCACTTTATCATTTAATCCCTTCTAGAAAATTCTTCTACAACCCCCTTGAATTCAACTTCAAATGGTTTAACTTAAATTCTATGCCACTATCTCGTCATAAAAATCTTCCACATGCTTCACACAATTCAAGAAATCAAGTTTTATGGCTTAGATTTGTCAAATATTTGAGTAAACTCATTTTATCTTCACTCAACATCCATACTATTCACTCGACAATAATAGAGTTTTGATGTTCAACCAACACTGGATTGCTGGGCATCAACTAAGTCTTCCTTTCTTAGTCACTACTATTATTTCCCTGATGCTTAGCACATACTATTTATCTAATGCTCGAGAAAAACTGATTTCGACTCAGCTTGAAGTAAGTGTTTTTGCCTTTCATTGTTGTCTTAGCAAGGTTTGAAAGACAACTTTTTATGAAAATATTTCTTCTAGGCTTAGCTTAAGTAACCATTTACTTTAGCCTTAAGTAGATCAATGATACATAATATCATGAATGTCTTAATTGATCTTAATGCTCCTTTTATACACCTAATAAACCAACCTTTTTCTTGGTACTCTTGTTATCTTATCTTCTCAAGTCCTCTTCATCAATCAAAAAAATGATATCATTCAGACCAAAAAGAAGCTATCTCACTAGCAAGTACTAAGTTTGACATCAATCACAAAACAATGATTGTTCCCTAATGGGTTCCACACTTCAAACAATCCATTTTCAACATCATCAGCCATCAGTGACAAAAATAAGGGGGAATTACATGATGATTACATATTTTGAATGGGAAATGATCGCAATCGAAATCTTAGATCAAAAGAGTCCAAATTTAGAGATCATAGTTCAAAAGACAAACATGGTGGGTCACTAAAATAATTAGAATAGTTAAGAGTCATGTACATAAATGCATTTTTATATTGTTTATGATTCATTTTCTATTCATTTGCCAATTTTTTTGTAGATTTATAAGAACTAAGTCATAGGCTTAGCGGGGTACTATACTTATCATTATAATGATGTAATCATGAAAAAGTATTTTTGCCACTAATATCAAAGGGGGATATTGTTGGTATCTCTAACTATTGTTGTCTATTAGTATCAAACATTTAGTCATCTAGGTAGAGTATGATGGGCATCACTATGACTGAGCTACTCTACCTAGGTCAAGTGATATAAAGAATTATAAATAGACTTGTATATTTTGAGCTCTATAGGAGCTAAGAAATTCTTTGTTCACTAAGTTTTTTTTGTATAAGTTGAGATTAATGAGTGTTGAGTAGTTTGAGTATGTTGATTTATGAGTTACATGGAAGGTGTCAAGCATAGTAGAGATCAAGCATTAGCATTTTATATAGTAAAGGCTAAGTATCAGTGATAGTAAGTGTTGAGTAATTCACAATTAACATTTGAGTTAGGAATGATGCAAATTTTGAAGTAAAAATTTTTAGGCCAAAATGGGCAAAATATTTTATATTTTTAGAGATTTTTATAGAGACTATTATATATTTTATGATGTATACTGAGAGGTTGGGGGGGGTGGTGTGGGGTGGGCTAAACCAAGATCTATAATACTTAAACCTTTTTAACAATTCTTTAGTGCATTCACCACTCAAGCATAGTAGGGACCATGCATCAACAACATATAGAATAACACAAAATTGACATTCAAGTAACAAATCATGCAAAATTTGAGGTGAACTATTTTAGGTTGACATGGGAAATATATATATAAAATAATTCTATAGGTTGAAACATAGGCAATTATGCATTTTCTAATGTGGACTACAGATCCATAAGAGCTATGATTAATCAATTAGATGAAGAGGAAAAATAAGGAAGCATGAAGTAAAATCTTTCAATAGAGAAGATCAAAACCTATTATGATATGGTGAGAAGGAGTGAGCAAGCTATTTTTTAGATCATAAATTAGATCAAGTATGATAGTGTGAACATTATAGAGGACGCTAAAGATTTGAGTTTTGTTATTGCAAAACAAAGGTCCAAGTGATCTTATCAAGAAGTGAATGATAGTAAAGCTATATCAAATTAGAGATTAGACCAAATTGAAAAGAGGAGATCCAAAACTTACTTTTTAAAGCAGTCTAAGGATTAGGTACTAAATTATATTTAATAGATTGAGTCAAGTATAATCTCTTAATAGATATTTATCAATATCTTAACCTAGTCCTTAGTTTTTTGTATGTGTAAAATCCCATCATAGGATAAGATCTAACATTCTTAACAAACTTTAATAGAAAAGACACCTAATATGGTAGATCATCAAAAGTGATCAACATTGTAACCATAATAGGTTAACTTTATCACTGCAATAGTGAAGATTTGTGAGTGTCATCTATTGGAAATGCTTTAGAATAACTGAGAGGGGGGGGTGAATCAGTTATTCAAGGTCTAAATGTCTAATTAAAATTTTCCACCAAGTATAGTGAGCCCATTAAACTATTCATTCATCCAAGCTTAAACTTTCCTACTTAGCAAGTTACCATAAATCAACATGCAAGCATAATACATGAAGAATCAACACATAACACAATGATTTACATGGAAACCCAATTTGGGAAAAACCACTAGTAACATGATGCTCAATTCTCACTCTTCTAAAGTGATGCCCTATGAAAGGTTTGCCTTGTTAAAGGCTACAACACACTGTTAAATGTGACTTGGTTAAAGGATTTAACCACCCTATTAAAAATGGGCCTAGTCAGAGGACTTTAGAACATTCACTTGGAATGTCACCTTGTTAAAGGATTTACAAATGGCTATTAAACCAACCTAAGTCCATAGTATTTTACCCTAACTGATACAATTTCTAGAGAGTAACAATAAGGGGTTTTAACTTGATTACAATTCACAACTTATCTTACAAATTTTAGATCTCTATTCAGCTCACAACATTTGCCTGGCTTTCAATCTCTTTAGCTCTAACCACTTGTTCTCCTCTTAAACATTGTCTCCTTGAATCTTGATGCTCAATGTACTAGTGCAATCATCTCTCTTTGACCACTTATCGAAGAATAGTTTTTGTGCTCTCTTCTTTCTTCTCCATAATGTCTTCTCCTTGACACCCTTCAACAACTCTTGTCCCTTTGCATATGACTCCTTAAATAGAAATATAGAATCTTCTTTCCCACTCAATTCTTTCCTCTTTTAATTTTTGTTTGAATGGATTAGGTAGGATTCATTGAATCTAACCTATATCTTGTTCCTTCTAGAAACATCTTGAAGAATCCTCTTGAATTCACTCAGAAATAGATTATCTAAAATTTTGTGCCTCTAAGTCATCATCCTTATCCTCCATCTAGTTCACAAAATTCAAGGCAACAACCTTGTTCGCACAGATTTTGAAAATCTTTGACATTTAAAATAATGTAGTAGCTTGGCACTATTGAAATTCTGGTGTTTGACACATATCATGTTACTTGGCAATAACTACATTTTATTGATGCTCGACACCTACTATGGATTCACTCGACATCCATTAAGTTTTTCCTGATGCTTTATAGTGCAAGTTTTCTCAACACCTAAATACACTTGGCTCCTTCTATATCACTTGGAACACACTAGATTTTCCATTTGCTCAACACTAACTAAAAATTTTCTTGGGTTGAAGGAGCTTACTCGATTCTCACTAATGAACTTAGTTAAGCTTTGCAGTCAACCATGTTACAACATATACTTCTAAAGTTTCTAAGTGTGTCCAATCTTTGTATCTTCAAGTATACTATCAATACATCATTTTACCATTGTCTTAATTGATCCTTGCACTTCATTACAAAACCATAACTCAACATTTCCATTAGGTTCTTTTTGTTACATCTTGTTGATTAAATCCTCTTCATCAATCAACTAAGTGATAGTACTTAGATCTTATAAGCAATTTTCATTCCAACAAATAGAAAAATTGACATTAGTGACAAAACAATTATTGAAAACATTCTGTATCAACAATCTCCCTCTTTGCAATCAATCTTCTTCTTACAATGATCTTTTTCAATTAGATTTCCAGCAATCTCCCTCTTTGGCATTGATGGCAAACTAAACTGATCAAACATCAAACCAAACTATTGAACCAAGTTATCAAAATGCTAACTAGGTTAGAACAGTAAGTCAAATGCTAAAAAGAAAAATGTGTTACCATCTATTTTTCACTTCTGCCTTTCTGATCTGTATCTTGATTACTTTACTTCTGTTGCTCCCTTTTAGCCATTGTTTCCTTTTTCTTTTCATTGTTCACTTTGTTCTTGTGGTACTTCTGACTCCCTCTTTCATTCTTTCTCCCTTTGTATACATTGTTCATGTTCTTCTATTTTGTTATTAGCTACTTCTTTGTTTATCCAATTGAATGTCATTGACCAGTTTCTACTCTTTGTTCTTTCTCTTCTAATGACTCTTTGCTCTTTCTCCTCAAATGTTTTTGATCAGTTTACTACTTCTAACTCCCTCTTTCATTCTTTCTCCCTTTGTATACATTGTTCATGTTCTACTATTCTAGTATTAGCTACTTCTATCTTTATCCAATTGAATGTTGTTGATCAGTTTCTACTCTTTTCTCTTTCTCTTCTAATGACTCTTTGCTCTTTATCCTCAAATTTTGTTGATTAGTTTACTTCTTTTCTCTTTCTCTGATGGGGACATGACCCAAGCACAAAATGGACACAACAAGAAAGGGAAAATTGTATTAATTGTGTAAATATGCTATTACATTTAGTACAAATAAAATAGACTTCAAAACATGCCCTAAGGGCTTACAATAGTATAAGTTTTGAGATAATTTCTCCTTTTAGTACCCCCTCTCAAACTCCACTCCGAACTGCCTTTTACAATGCTAGAAATGTTCTTAAATAGACCCCGGAGGGTTAAGGATTAGCAATACATTCTAGAAAGTGCTAGTTGGCATCCACCGACCAAATAGAAGGTTCTAGAAGTCACATTAGAAGTTGGCACAAAATTAGAAGAATCCAAAAATGGTAATGAAACTTCCGAGAGGCATAATTTTTGAACCGTAGCTTCGATTGATGAACTGTTTACATTTCTAGAAATCTCTCGAAGCGCTCTATAGCCCTATGGACAAGCTTCACGCATCCCCCATTTTTTGGCTCTATTTGAGGTCATTTAATTCCCCTAACCTAACTTTGAAGTATTCTTAGGAGGTCTCCAAAAACTGAAATATTGTGATAACTTTCAAACCGTGGGGCCTTTTGACCAGATTCTTTTTCTAGAATGCTCTAAATTACAATTACAATCATCTAAAAAATTTAAACCTTCTAGTTCACCAAAATGATGGCTCCATTACATTCTCCTTTTTTTTGGCATTTACATGTATTCCAAGGTGTTCAAATACTCTATCCTAGAACACTGATAGTGGAACTGTGAGAGTTGGAACATTTATTTGACCCAAATGGGTATCCAGAAATGAAAACACATGAAATAGAAACTAAGTCTAAGTACATTTTTTTGGGTGACACAGGATTGCCCTTATACCTCTGGATGCTCCTGCATCATTCTCCCTCTTTGAAAAAAATGTCAAAGACATATTATTTCAGCATCTTATCATGCAAGTATAGCATTTGCAGGTACTCCAATTTCTCCATGTGTCACCTTGCTTCAGTACTTGGATTACTTTAGGTAGAAATCATAAAGTAAGTATCCTCTGCATCAATTCACAATATTTTAACAATCAACTCATTTTATGTAGGGAAATCTTGTTGCTACTTAAGTAGCCTTGGCTAGGGGTATCACCGCTAACTTTCCTCTAAGATATTCAAATACATCTTTAGGTAATACTTTTGTGAAGATGTTAGCAATCTGTTCCTTTGAGCTGACATATTCCATTCTCACTTTCTTTTCTTCCAATAATTCTCTTTCATAGTGATACTTAATTGCAATATGCTTTGTTTTGGCATGCATCATAGGATTCTTTGATATGTTTATGGCACTTGTGTTATCACAATAGAGTATCATAGGTTTAGTTATCTCTTCCTTCATACCTTGCAATAGATGTTTGATCCATATAATATTGGTGTAGTTGATAGCTACAACAACATACTCAGCTTTTGTTGTGGACTGTGAGGTACAACTTTTCTTTTTGCTGATCCAAGTAACCAATCTTTTTCCTAAGAAAAGTGCTCCTTCATTGGTGTTTTTTTTATCATCAATATTTCCTCCCCAGTCTGCATTAGTGTAGGCTCTCAACTCAAATCTTTCAATGCTCTTATAGTATAAGCCAAAGTCATATATTCCTTATAAGTACCTCGGTATTATTTTTACTACCATAAGATGATTTTCTTTTGAATTTGTAGAAAATATGGCCACTATTCCAACAACTAATACATTGTTTGGTCTACTATGCACAACATACTACAACTTTCCAATCATTAATTTATACAATGTCTAATTCACTTCAACAGACTCATCATTCTTGGATAGCGTATGTCCTATTACCATTGGTGTACTGACTGGTTTTGAATTTTCTAACCCAAATGTCTTGAGTATCTCCTTGATATATTTTGATTCAGTCACAAATATAACATACTTCAGTTGATGTACTTGCAACCCAACAAATAATTTCATTTCTCTAAACATTGACATTTCAAACTCATGTTTCATTTGGTCAACAAAATCTTTGTGTAATGCCTACCCTCGTTTACCTTTTTTCTGGACACATTGTTACTATTATTGTCAGGCTATGTTAGACTAGTTTTATGTTGATGGTTAGTAGTATTGTCTTGAGACTATCAGACATTATGTTATGGATTCAGTTGATGTATGATGAGATTATTTAGACTCTACATTTCATGTATGCATGATGATCATTACATTTCTTTTAGTTATTGATGATGATTTGTTAGATGGTTTATTATCACATGTGTTTTAATATGGATACTTACCCCATACTTGTATGTGTATGGTGTGCATGTTTGTTCTTATGTATGGCATTTTTGATGTGGTTAAGGAAGGGAGTCATAGTCACCTAGTAGTTGGGATCTACACGATGCACCACTTCTTCCCATTGCCTGTTTAGCTTAGCATTGTGTATATTGTATGTATACGTGTGGTTTTTATGCAAGTTACAGGTACCGACTATCAACTTCCCTGAATTGCCAGGATGAGCATGCCCTATCACACTATCTCAATGGTAAGAGAGGGGAGATAAATTCTCAAGTCCAAATCCTAAACCCCTAAACCATTCGTCCTAGTGAGGTAGGACAAGTATCTCGATATTTTACCTTCTGAATGTGTTAGATGACATAATTCATTATTTTTAACCCTTTAGACTGATTTTGTATGGATTGCTCTATGATGGGTTTTCATATTTTATCTTGGAGGTCTATGGTGAATTTTCTATTAATTAAGTCTTAAATAAATAGATTTGATTAATAAATTAATTATTTGGGAATAATTAATATAATATCATGACCTTTGATATTTTGATTATAATTAACTAAATAGAAATAAATTGATAAAAAAATTAAATTAAAGGAATTAAAAATTAAAATTAAAAATAATAAAAATAATAATAAAGTGCTAAATAATAATAATAATAATAAAAGTTATAAGCTTGCGTAGGAGTAAACACACCTCTTGATTGCACATATGTCAACAACATAGGAGTTAGTGCACCAATTAAGCACATGGTGTCTACAACCTTATGACTCATCTAGAAGTTTGAAAAAGACTCATGCTTAGTTGTCAACACCTTCTGGTTGTTTCTAGAGACATTCTAGGTACTTCTTGAGAGTTCTTTATATTTAGGCACTCCTAGAAGCTTAAGGAGGGCGTTTGGAGAACGTTTTTGGAGGACTCAGGAATGTGAGACAAGGAAGGAGCTTGCTCTATAGATTCTGAGGAGAAGCACATTAGCATCAGTATCCAGGTAGAAACTTGTGATTTTGCCTATGTTAATTCTACTTGTTCCATTTTCTGTCTTCTTCGTGTCTTCTGAGTATTTTCTGAGGATTTTCATATGCATAGATCCGATGAAATTATGGAGCTAGGGTTAAAATTTATAATCAAACCTATTAGAAGAATTATTGGGTAAATTTAGAGAACAAATATTTTATAGGAAAATTCTTAAAAATTGGAAGCTCTTTAAAACAAATCATATATATGTTCTCTGTAGAAATGTACATGTTTATATATTTTTCAGATTTGCATACATATATATATATATATACATGTATGTATATATATATATATATATATATATATATACATATATACATATATATATATATATATATATGTATATATATATACATGTATATACATGTATATATATATATACATGTATATATGTATATATACATGTATATATGTATATATATATATATGTATATATGTATATATGTATATATATGTATATATATATATATATATATGTATATATGTATATATATGTATATATATATATATATATATAGAAAGAATCGAATAATAAATCGCAGTGGAAAAATATATTTATAGAACCTAAATTTTGTTTTGCATCTGCGAAAAATGATTCAAAAAAAAATGTTATAAAACAAATTTATATAAATTTAGGGTGGGGCGGATTGCACCCACCCACACCCCCCCCCCATACCCCATGCCTTTGATGGTCGTAGGGTACCTGCGATAGTAGTCACATAAAATGATGGTGACACTTTTTTAAATTCAATTACATTTTATTAAAAAATGTTTATGGTATATATAAATCTCATCCACTTTAATATATCCAATATCATTATTAATAATATTAAATATTAATATTATATATATTATGTATATATATATTATATTAATAATTGTTAAATATTATATTAATAATAAATGAGATTTTATTATTAGTTTTTCTTCCAATGAAATTAATTATTTTAGCTATTCATATAAATTGAATTCAACTATGAAGAATAGAAAATATTAAAGAGATATTAATAAAGTTAGTTGGTTATTAATTAATTTAATTAATTGTAGAATTAATTAAATTTAATTTATAATTAAGTTATATATAACAAAGACTTTTAAGTGATATGGTTTTAAGGAAACTGCGAACTATCTTTTTTGTAAGTTGATGATTTTATGTTTTACTCTAAGAGATAAATGGGTTAACTTGTAGATTAAAT
The DNA here is from genome assembly GCA_028749045.1 of Cupressus sempervirens. Classification (NCBI taxonomy): domain Eukaryota; kingdom Viridiplantae; phylum Streptophyta; class Pinopsida; order Cupressales; family Cupressaceae; genus Cupressus; species Cupressus sempervirens. The sequence goes on along the minus strand of CM053786.1, from coordinate 265,122,237 downwards.
GAAGAACCTTATACACTTGAAATATATTTGAAGATGAAAACTGTGACCTCCACACTTTATTCTACTATGTAATTTTCAAACAAACCCAAACTTGTGCTTGTATTTGTGTTTTCTCTATGCTTCTTGTTTTGGGTTTTTGGGTTGACTAGTGTTGACTAGTTATAGGAAGTCTACCAGAGGCTCGGGGGTTATGATTGTGATGTCTTGATGATGTCTCTATTCTGATCTTTATAAATCCAACCATGGTTATGTGATGGTATGCTCTATGAGATGCTTGTATTTAGTGACTGTTATTGCTTTTCAGTCTTCTTGAGTGAAGCTGGGTTATGTGTATCTAAGACACTTGACTTAACCATTTTTGAGTCATCAATAAATTGTCTTTGGATTACTTTCTAGTCATATGATGGAATTGAAATTGTTATTTGATTTTGATGTTGTATGTTGTGACATGTTTTAACTCAACCATTTTGGACTCATTCGATTAGTATTATTTTGAGATATTTTTGATTGCTTGTTAAGAACCAATAATTATTGTGATTATCAGGGATACCTTTAGTTGCCAATAGAGAACTGTTGTGGTCATGATTATCTATGGATTCTTTTTAGTTTCTCATGGAGATTTGATGTTTATATTATGGATTATATTTTGGTGACTTGTGATTTAAGATACCATGAGCTTAGGGTAGGTTATCTACTTGTAGTGACGGGAAGTGGCTTGCAATGGGGGTCGGGGCCCTAAGAGGCTACCAGGGTAACTCATTGTAAGTTTCCTTAATAAGTGAAAACATTCACACCTAATACTAACTAAATGAACCTAAAATGATAATTGTTTTGTTCTCGCCCATGCCTCGAGTGCTAGTATAGACTAGGATGGGAGTAGAGAGAACGCTTGGTTGCAACCTTGAATTCTATAGTATGTCTCATCTATATGAGAGGATACTAGTGGCTACACAGGGATCACTAGGGGGCGGGGGTGTATTGGGAGACTATCAGGATAGCTCTAGCATGATCCATGTGATGACACTTTCCCGCTTGCATAGTAGGTTTCCTACATGTCTTGAGTGCCTCTCGGATTAGATGTCAGTTTGTGATTGGAACTTTTGAGTTAGTATACTTTTAGGATTCCTGAACTTAGAGAGTTATTGTGTTATGTATTTTGATAACCTATTTAGGACATGAGATTATCTCCTCAGCATGGTGGGAGTGGACCACTTAGGTTCCATGCGGTTGGGCGGTAGTGCTTTTCCACTCTTATCATTTAAAATCTGTTTGAGACACCGTAGCTGATGCATTCATGATTTTGATGGTGGAAATGTATCCTTATATTAATTATTTACACATGTTAAATGATGATATCCTATGCTTTACTTTGTATGTTAGATTAATTTTTGCATATGATGTAGTATGATTTAGGAGTGACATTCCTACTATGTTAATACCGATGATCTCTTTGGTGATTTGGAATGTTATGCACAGAGGAATGGCTAGGACCCATGATGGTCTAATGATGCTATTAATGGTTGGGAGGAACCTTGCAATTAGATATTTATGTTTGATTACTTATGGTTATCTCTTATGATGATGTATCATGTAAGATGTATGGTTTCATTTATGTTATTGCATCATGGATTAGAATAGGATGATGTATTTTATTTCACATATGTATATTCTTTTATGCCTTTCATACCCTGTGACATGTACAGTGGATGATTGAGCAATCTGAAATGTAATTCTAAAAGGAAACCTATATATTGTTTAAGTACGTTAGATGTATCATTATTAATTCATGAGAATGTGATGTTAGATTAATAGTTAGTTTAGATGTAATTCAACGTTAAGGGATCCATAAAGAATGTAACCTGTTATGTATGTATGTTATGTTTACTTTTACTTGAATCATTGCTATTGCTTCCATTGTTATGTATAAGTTGTAAGTGGTTTTTACTTTCATGTATTAAAAAAAAATGCTACCAAGCTTAGTGAAACTTTAGGTTAATTCTTTGGATCCCTTGGCAGGGCATTACACTTTGCATATGGCATCTTTACATCCAAATATTATGTCATCAACAAAGATTTTAGAATTCAGAATCTCTTTACCTTTTTCTGCCTTGATATATAGGTTGTTGTTTTCATTTGTTCTCTTTAATCCTATCTTCACAAGATATTTGTCTAGTCTCTCATACCATGCTCTAGGTGCTTGCTTCAAACCATAGAGTTATTTGTGTAGTTTGTAGACCATATCCTTGTTGTTGTCTTCAAAAAATCCCTCTAGTTGTTCTATGTAGACTTCCTCTTCTAGTATACCATTTATAAAACTGGACTTTACATCCATTTGGTAGACTTTGAAACCTTTATAAGTAGCATATGCAAGTAGTGTTCTGACTCCTTCCATTCTTGCTATAGAGGCAAATGTTTCCTCATAGTCCAATCCTTCTTGTGCATAACCTTTGCAGAATAATCTAGCCTTATTTCTTATGATCTCACCATTCTCATCAAGCTTGTTTCTAAATACCCATTTGCTACCAATCACATTCTTACTAGCTATTCTAGGAACTAGAGTCCAGGTTTTGTTCTTCTCAATCTAATCTATCTCCTTTTCCAAGCTTTATACCAATTATCATCTTGTAGTGCATCTTTCACTTCTTTGGGCTCAATCTTTCTTAGTAGGCATGATTCGTTCCTTAATTTGTTCCTTGTTATTGGTCTGGCATCCTCGTCAGCAATGATTTGCTTTGTACAGTGATGTTTTCTCACATATTTGGAAAGTCTTGGTTCTATCCTTCTTTCCATGTTTGATCTTTTAGCTTCAAAGTCACTATGCACATCACTTTCAAGTATTTCACCATCTCTTCCATGTGTACTATTTTTAGAATCAGAATGTTCATTTTTTTCATTCTATAACTCGGCTTCTAAATGCAGCTAGACATTCACTAGCTATGACTCAACTGATACTAAGATTTATTGTTGATTTCCAACTTGATTGACAATATCTTCTTCAATAGGCATTCCTTCATAGAAGTATACAAAAGATTTGTTCTCTTCTAGTTTCTTAGATTCATCAACTTGGACTTCTACATGCTCATCAAAATTTACATTTGCACTCTCCAATCTTGTTAGTGTTAGTATTAAAACACTTATATGCCTTACTTCTACTAGAGTATCCAAGGAATATGCTTCATCACTTTTTGCATCAAACTTTCCATTTCTAGTATCTTTAAGATATTAGCATTTACAACCAAATATTTTGAAATGTTTTACATTAGGTGAGTGACCATACCATAATTCAAAAGGTATTGCATTTGTACCTTTCTTGACTTGAACTCGATTCAGGGTGTAAACAATAGTACTTACAACTTCTCTCTAGTACTTCAAAGCAACATTTTTCTCCATCGAAAATGTTCTAGCATGGTCTATCATTGATCTATTCCTTCTCTCTACAATGCCATTTTGAGGTGGAGTTCTTGGTTATGATGTTTTTCTTTTAATTCCTTTATCATTGCAAAATGTTTCAAATTCTTTTGATGTGAAATCTCATCCTCTTGTTGATCTCCAACACTTCAGGCTCTTTCCTATTTCTTTCTCAACTTTGGCCAAATAATACTTTAACATTTGAAATGCATCAAATTTTTGTTTTAAGAACATTGCAGTCATCATCCTGGAGTAGTAATCTACAAACAACATTATATATATGTCTCCCTGGTAGCTTTGAACTTCTATTGGACCACATAAGTTTGTATGGACTAGCTCTAATACTTCTTTGGGAGTGTAGGTTTTTCTTTTGAAACTTGACTTGGTCATCTTCCCTAGTTAACATTGTTTGCACATTTTATTTTCAGGCTTATTCAGTTTTGGCAAACCTCTGACTTTTTTCTTTTTCCTGATTCTAATTAGATTGTCAAAATTAACATGATATAGTTTTTTATGCCATTGCCACACATCATCAAGTTTTACAATGAGACAAGTTGCATCTTCCATAAATAGGTAAAATAGATTACTCTTAGTCATCAGATTTCCTATATTGCCTATTTGTGACACACTCAACAAATTATAGTTCAATCCTTCAACATAGTATGCATTGTCACATGAAATTTTCTCTATAATTTTAATAGAATATTTTCCTTTGATTTGACATGGAGCATCATTTCCAAATCTAACACTATTTCCATCATACTAAGTAAAGATAATAAACTTACTTTTATCTCCTATCATGTGATGTGAGCATCCACTGTCTATGATCCATTTTTCATTCTTGCTCACATAGATTGCCAGTGTTGTTGCCTCATTTTTATCTGATTCATCCTTCATGGCTAGATAGACTACATCATCCTTCTCATCAGAATCCCCTTCAACAATGTAGCATCTTTTGTCTTTGTCTTTGTAATCTTTGCTATCATCTTCTCTTTTGTTCTTGTACTTGTTTCCTTCTTTGTAGTTCTTTTTCTATGTACACCTTGTAGCAATATGTCCTACTTCATTACAATTAAAGAAAATGATAGGCAACTTACATTTGAATTTACCTTTGCCTTTGTGAAATCTTCTAGCCAATAATGCTTCTAATTGTTCCACATCTTCCTCATCAGTGTTGCTATCACCTGATACATGTTTTCTTTTTCTACTCTTCTTCCTTGATTTCACCTCATTAGTGTCTTTCAATGTTAGCTTGTTCTTGAAAGCATATTCAAGATTCTTAGGTCTATTGTTATCAAAGTGGGACAACTCAAATGCAGTGAGTCTTCCCACTATACCTTCAAAAGTTAGTACATTTCCTAGTATACATCTTAATTCTTGGATGGTTGAAACTCTAATAGCATAGATAGGGAGAAAATTTCTTAAGTATTTGCTATTGACAGTGTCATCTTCCAAATGATCACCCAAACTCCTTATTGCACTTACCACTTCTTTTATTCTAGAGGCATATTGGGTAGCATTCTCACCTTCCTGCATTTGCATGTCATCAAACTTTCCTCTGAGCCTTTCTCTTTTTGCTCTTTGAACATTTTGATCTCTTTCATAGATATATGATCGGGCTTTCCACATCTTTAATGCATAGTCACATCCCTTGATGTCATCAAATTCAGTATAGTTAAGTGCAGAGGCAATCTCGACCATTGCCTAATTATGCTCCTTCCTTTTGTTCAAATAATCAATTGAAAGGGGTTCAATTGATTTACATGTTCCATTGCAACTGAGGTTTTTGCATAGTCACCCATTGATCCAAGGTGCAACTTCATTAGACTTTTCCATGTAGTGAAGTTATCTCTATTGAGCTTGGGAACTTCTCTCCTAGGCATCTTGATCTTCATGCTTCTAGTACCTTTAAACTAAAATCAGCAGATGGCTCTAATACCAATTGTTAGAAATGCTTTAAAATAACTGAGAGGGGGGGTGAATTAGTTATTCAAATTCTAAATGTCCAATTAAACTTTTTTTCCAAGCATAGTGAGCCCGTTAAACTATTCATTCATCTAGGCTTTAACTTTCCAATTTAGCAAGTTACTATAAATCAACATGTAAGAATAACACATAAAGAATCAACATATAGCATAGTGATTTACGTGGAAACCCAATTTGGGAGAAACCACCAATAACATGCCACTCAATTCTCACTCTTCTAAAGTGATGCCCTGTGAAAGGCCTACCCTATTAAAGGCTACAACACATTGTTAAATGTGACTTGGTTAGAGGATTTAACTACCCTATTAAAAGTGGGCCTAGTTAGAGGACTTTAGAACATTCACTTGGAATGTCACCCTATTAAAGGATTTACAAATGGCTATTAAACCAACCTAAGTCTATAGGATTTTACCCTAACTAATACAATTTCTATAGAGTAACAATAAGGGGTAATAACCTAATTGCAACTCACAACTTATCTTTCAGATTTTAGATCTCTATTTAGATCACAATATTTTTTGGGCATTCAATCTCTTCAGCTCTGATAGCTTGTCCTACTCTCAAGCTCTATCTCCTTGAGTCTTAATGCTCAATGTACTAGTGAAATCATCTCTCCCTAACCACTTATTGAAGTAGAGTCTTTGTGCTCTATTCTTTTTTCTCCTTGATGTCTTCTCCCTGACACCCTTCAACCATTTCACAATTTGGCATGAAAACAAATCTTGCTTCTTGTCTTATGACTCCTTAAATAGAAATTTGGAATCATCGTTCCTACGTGATTCTTCCCTATTTTAATTTTGGTTTGAGTGGATTAGGTAGGATTAATTGAATCTAACCCATATCTTGTTCCTTCTAGAAACATTTTGAAGAATCCTCTTGAATTTGATCAAAAATGGTTTATCTAAAATTATGTGGCTCTAGCTATTCATCATTATCCTTCATGTAGTTCACAAAATTCTAGGTAACAGCCTTGTTAGCTCAGATTTGGTGAATCTTTTACTTTTAAAATAATGCAGTAGCTCAACACTATTGAAATTCTAGTGCTCAACACATACTATGTTACTCAGCACTAACTACACTTTACTAATGCTCAACACCTACTGTGGATTCACTCAGCATCTATTAAGTTTTTATTGATGCTGAACACCTGAAGTTTTCTCGGCACCTGAACATGCTCGACTCCTTCTATATCACTTGGAACACACTAGAATTTGCATTTTCTTGGCACTAACTAAAAAAGTTCTCATCTCAAACTAGCTTGGTCAACACTTCCTGATGAACTTAGTTAAGATTTGTAGTTAACCTTGTTCCAACTTATACTTCTAAAGTTTCTAAGTGTGTCCAATCTTTGTATCTTCAAGTATACTATCAATACATCATTTTACCATTGTCTTAACTAATCCTTGCACTTCATTACAAAACCATAACTAAACCTTTCCCTTAGGTACTTTTTGTTACATGTTGTTGATTAAATCCTCTTCATCAATCAACTAAGTGATAGTACTTGGATCTTATAAGAAATTGTCTTTCCAACAAATAAAATTTTTGACATCAATGACAAAACAATGATTGAAAACATTCTCTATCAAAAATCTTCCTCTTTGCAATCAATATTCTTTTTACAATAATCCTTTTCAATCAGATTTCCAACATCATCCCCACCCTAGTGTTACCTTCACCTTCGAGGGTTTTTGGGTAACCAAATCTTTCTATTATGTCTTTACATTTTGTGTGTGTGATTGATTGGATTAGATCTACATATTGTTACAATTTGATTTTACATTTTATGTTATCCATACATTAGATATGAGATGATAAATATGCTAAATGTACTGAAGTTGTGTTAAAAGACGAAAATGGTTTAAGTGTTACAGATCTTGATTCACCTTACCTCCGCCCCCTACTATCTTAGTTTCCCAATAAAGACTTCCAACAACTTGTTGGGCTTTTCCTTGGTTTGTACTCTTCTTCTTATGCTTGAAACCTTATCACTCTATGGATTATAGTATATGATATCCTATATTGTTATTTTAACAATATAGATTGATTATGCAGTCTACTCCCCACGTATCAAATATAATATCATTGAAATAGGGTAGAAATCTTGAATGTATAGGCTAAAGCTTTAATAAAAATATGTTTATGTTCACCTTCCAATCTTTCATCTATACATGGCTATTTTTATTCTTTATTAATTTCTTCTACTCCCAACTTTTAAAATTTCACTTAATACATCCTTAAATTTCTTTCAAGAATACTTCTCCTTGTGAAATACTGGATAAAGACCCTACATATATGTTATGACCTTTTTATTATTTGGGGTTTTTATTCTATGTTGGATACAATTTTGTAATTGTGTGTTACCTTTGATGTTACACAAATGTCATATTAGTTGGCAGACAATGCTTACTGAGATCACTTGCGCATTGAAGGAGATTATAGCAAAAAGCAGTGTTAACCGAGTTCTCATTGTTAACAAAGGAAAGATAGTTAGAATCAATGTCTACTAAGTTCACTCAATTGCCAAAGGATTTTTTCAAGTTTCTAGTGTTAATGAAGCATCTATTGGTCAACACAGGAAATCATTTCAAGATCAGTGTTTATCGAATAGGGTCAGCCAATGAAGGATTTTTTTAATTTAGGATATGAAGTTTAATTATTTCAAGTAGTATTTCTAGCTGACCATGGTAATTTTTATTGGTCATTATAACTTGTAAATGAGTCGACAAGATAATATAAATGGTATATATGAAAGGTCATGTTGAGTTTCTAATTGTATGACTGAGTATGCAAGTGTATTGATTGTTTGGAGAGGAAAGTATGAGTGAATTTGAAGGATGGTTAGATATCACTGAGGAGGAGCAAAGTTATATTTGATTAAGAAGGATCTAGTATGAAACAAAATAGAGATCCATTGTCAGTAATTTATTTGTATCTCATTCATGTCATTTCATTTTTACTTTCTTACCATTGTAGTAATGATTCAAAAATCTCTTAGCAGAGTTGGTTTCACAGCCAGTTATAAATCTTCTAACAAGGTGATAGTTTCATTGAATTGCTCTAAAGACTTCTTGCAAGGCCACTCCTAACAAGGTGATTAAATCCTCTAACAAGGTCACACCTAATAGTGTGTTTTGTAATCTTTAGCTAGATTGGCTCCTAATAGGGCTCACTTCAGAATAGTGAAAATCTGTAGCTAGTTACTTGGTGGTTTTTTCAATATTGGGTTTCCATGTTATTTCTTTTATGCTTGCATGATAATCATTGTGAATGTTTATGATCTTTTAAAGTATAACTTACACTACATTTACCGAGTTACAACATTTTAAGTATGTTTACCGAGTGACAGCAATAAATAGTTTTATCAAACATCTAATGGATTAGTGGATTTTTTTTGTGGTAAATGATTCACCCCCCCTCCCTCGGTTACTCCATCTACATTTCCAACAATTGGTATAAGAGAATTTGGTTCTTGCAAGAAAGGTTTCAATGAACTAAGATAAAGGTCAAGATGTCTTACTAGAGAGAGATTCCAAGGCTTAACAGAGATAAATTTTCAGCATAGTAGGGACTCATGAGACTTCATCTAGCTTCCGTTGGTGATTTATGATTGAAATAACTTGATGAAGAGTATAAAACTCTTTTCGGCACATTATTTATTGGAGATATTGCTGAGAAAAAGAACCATAACACCATGATGATAGACATTGCCTGTACTCTAAGCTATGAATAATTTGATGATATCAAGGACTGCAAAATTTCCTTTGAAATGTGAAACAAACTAAAAGGTATCTATGGTGGTGATAAAAATGTGAGCAGAGCCAACGCAAAAAGCCTTAGAGGACAATTTGACCAGATGAGAATGAGAGAGGACAAAAACAATTCCAAATATGTTGAAAGAATCAAAGCAAGTGTCAGTACAATGAAAGCTTCTGAAGGAGAGATCAAGGAAGAAACTATTATAAGTAAAGTTCTTAGAACATTGCTTCCCATTTATGCAATTAGAGTATCTATTATTCAAGAAAGAAGATGAGAGACAAATCATAAGATAACTTTGGATACCTTAGTAGGAAGATTGACAGCCTTTGAGCTAGATAACTATGACAATTATGTTTCAACTTCCAAGAATATTGAATTTTCATTCGAGGCCAAGCTTTCACTCAAAGAAAAAGGTGAGAAAATAAAGGAAACTCAGTCAAAAAGTGAAGAAGAATTAGAGAAAAGTTCTGATAGTGACCTTGAAGTTGTTGAAGCTCTACTTGCAAGAAAATATTCTAGAGGCAGAGGAAAGTACAAAGGTAAAGTTCCCTTAATCTTTTTTTCATGTGAAGAAGTTGTCATATTGCTGCTAGGTGAGAAAACAAAGATAAGGATGAAAAGAAGAGTAAGAAGTGTAATGGCAAGAAGGATTTCAAATCATTCAAGAACAAAGGTAAGAAGACATGTTTTATGGCTAAACATTTTGATAACAATGAAGATGAAATAGTTTACATTGTTGTGAAAGATGAATCTAATAATGATAAAGAAGATAAGATGGCACTTATCTCTCAAGTGAGAAAAAATGATACATGGATCATAGATAGTGGATGTTCATATCGTATGACTAGTGACAAAACAAAGTTTGAACACTTTGAAGGCTATAATGGTGGTAGTGTAAGGTTTGGAAACCATGAACCTTGTTGCATAAAGGGGAGAGGCCAAATCTCATTAACCAAAGAACTTGTATGTGACAATGCCTATTGGGTTGTGTTGGCACTAAAAATTGCGCGGTCAAATTTTAGCACTTTTGCAAAAACCAAGCCCTATAAATGCCCTTTTGATGAGATTGTACCCGACTGTCAGTATGAGGCCCCTTAGGTGTTTAATGTTTCTAACATCATCATTTTAGTGAGTCTACCTATTCTATGAAGATAAATCATCATTTTGAGCTGTTTGGCAAAGTCCTGTTTCGAGCTAGTTTCAAATCTGCATTTTACACCAAGTGTCAAACAGCAATAAGAAGCCCTTTTTATGTCTTAATATCTTGCACCCATATTTGGATCATGACTTTCCACTTTGGGAGAGTCTAGTGTCTATAACAGAGAACCTATGTTTCAATTTTTAAGTCATTTCAAATCCATTTGACTAGGTTTCGAAACCCTCAAATTTGGTCATTTACTATTTTGTGCATTTGTGTAGTTAACAATTATGGGAAGCCCTGTTCAACCAATGATATCTATGACCCAGTTGATCCAAATGAAGAATTTATTTTTGCACTGTGTTCTAGAGATCAGACACTTCATATGTTCCAATTTTGAGATCATGACGAATCCATTTGGTCAGTTTGCTAACATGATTAAAAACCCAGTTTACATTGTTTTGTTATGGCTAAGGTATTCAAATTGATCCATACCCCTGTTCGGCATGTTATAACTTTCATCTCGTGATTGGTGAGCCTAAATGGATTATATCATTGTGTTGTCTCCTAAAAATCCTTGAAGTATGCTAGTTCCCAAGTCATGAAAAATCCATTTGCATAGTTTCATATGTCCACACATTTGCCAAAAATTACTTTTTGACACATTTTTCAGTCAAAATTTCCAAGTGCCTGTTTTCAAAAATTTGCCAAATGTGCCCTGTAATTCATCATGAGCCCAAAACATGGAATTATATTCTCTTCATGGCAAAGAACTTATATCCTAGTTATCAGAACCCCAAGTGATCAATAACCCAATTTTATAATGCCAAACCCGAGCCCAGTTTATGTTTTTTAACATTGTTTGCCTGCAGGGTAATTGAAGTATGGATGTTCGGCAATTAAAATATTTTTACTAAAAAATTATCATGGGCTAAGAATTTGCAGTGTTATAGAGTGTGCAAGATTGAACACTTGTGCCATTTTTTATGGCCTAATTACTTGATTGAGTTAGTTTTTACAGCCACCTGGCAGGCCTCCTGACACAATTTTCAAAATGGTGTGGAAATGATTAAAATGGAGTTTTAAAGTAATGTTCCTGTGATTGTTTTTAATTCCAATCATTGCAATGGAGTCATGGGATAAGTACGAGGATACCAGTTGTTTGAAAGGAAATTTTTTTTTAGCTAGACCTGCTTTGGAGTCCAACTAAATTCTTTAGGCATGGATAAGTAAGTAAGTAAGTGGGTTTTATAGTCGACAACACTATGCCATAGTTTTTGGGTTTACATATGGTCACAGTGATATGGGACTACCTCGTACTCTTTTTCAAGAGGCGCTTGGTGCTACAAACGAGGCGTACATACCCTACCCCCCAGTGGGATTTGAACTTGTGACCTCTCTTTCAAGAGTACAAGTTCTCCACCACTAGGCCAACTTGGGTTGTACAGGCCAACTTGGGTATTAAATAAATATTATCATAATATTAAATAAATAAATATTATGATAATTAAATATTAAATAAACATTATCATAATTCAAATTATGATAATACATGATCAAAGTTCTTAAATACATTGAAAGCATTTCTACATGATGCCAACATGCAGGCTAATAAAAACTAAATTTTATATTATGGGAGCATTCAAGATAAGTCTCGATCATAAGTTATTTTCCAAATGCGAGATATCAATACCGGTTTCAATGAAAGTTTTCAATGATTTTTTGAGTCCCAAAAATGTGAATTTTCAATATCAGGGCAAAGCACTTTAGTATGGACATGGACAAGAACATATCCAACAAAATTGTGTAGATTTGAAATAATGATTAAATCTATTATGGTTCTATGGTCCCGATAAAATCCAACATTGAGAACCGGTGATGGCCTAAGGAATATATGGTGAAGTATTCACATTTCAAATATACTGTTGGTAAAGGAGTAGTAGTGAAGAATTTTAAAGAAAAAACATTTTGTACTGTGTTAATCTCTCCAATACTTCATCTCTTAGTAAGTGTCAGATTAAAAATTGAGGCAGAGAACACAAGAATTTAGAAGCCCGCATGAAGAATTAATAAACATCAAAATCTCCATGATCAGTTCAGACTTCTATTCTAAAGTTTCTTGTAATAGATATATGATGGCAGAGCAACAATGAAAAGGAAATTTGGTGATGTAGAAAAATATTATTAGGCTATCTTCTCAAATTCCTTAGCACGTCATTTGTGAATTTAAAAAACTATTATTCTTGAATAGATTGGAATCATTTTGAAGAAATATCTTCTGGTTGTTTTCATCCATGCAAAGAAATGTAAATACATCGAAGCCCCTTCTTGGTTTCTTTTTTTAAGAAACCTATTAAGTCAAGGTTATGGGAAAGATCACGTGGAGTAAAGAAAAAGAAGAACTGATCAGCAACCAAGGGAACACGTGCATAAAAAAAGAAAACTCACATCATGTTTAGAGCTAGCTAAGAAAAGATTATAAAGCAAGGAACGCCCGACGTTTCTTGGTAAATTCCATGTCAAAAGTAGTAGAACAAAGCTGCAGGGAGCAATGGATTTTCATATGAAAAAGGGAAGTAGTCCAAATAAAAGGTGCCATTGTGAAAGGAAAAGTGGCAGTCGAATACAGCTAGAACACACAAATCAGACGGAGACCTCCACAACATCCTTCCATGGCAAGAAATGCAGGCAACGACATCCATTTTTACAAAGAGAGATACATGACAACGAAAAAGAGCATCCAGGTAGTAGATGGAAGTTTTGTCCCATATGCTTGAAAAAATGTTTTTATTATCCTTTAAAAGCATGGGCACTCAAGCTATTGGTGTCTTCAAAATGACACGCTTTTTCAAGAGGATGGTCGCTACGTGGGATGGGTGGATGATGTCAACCAGCGGGTGTGAGTAAAGCATAAATTTTAAATAAAGTTTCTCATACGCTGACATGGTGCCAAAACTTAGATCACACCAAACGCTGACACATGGCTGCATCCGACAACGTGCACATCCCCGCATTATGAAGTTGTAGGTAGTCAAGTAATGCGGCAAAGCTCATTTTCGACAAGTGGCAAGAGTGCCTGATCAATGATGACAAGGCAGGTGATGTGGCTCGGCCAGGGATGAGGTAAGTGGTTGATAAAGCAACTGACTGGCCAATCAGGGGATGCCATGTGGCAGCTTGAGTGGTGCCCAATGGACCCGAAAAGGATAGAGAAAAATCTAAGGAGTGAGAAGTAATTTTAAAATTGTTTTTCAAAAAACTTGTCTCGTTCAGATTTTTTAAATTTTTTTAAAAGGGCTCATATTATAAAGTTTGAACTTTAGACAAATTTAAATTTTTGAAAATTAAATTTAAAAATGAATTGCAGACAGAGTTCTACCAGGAAGGCTTTCTTCAAATCAAGTTTTTGGACATTTCTGGTAGGCTCACATAGCAATGTTATATACTGTTGGAATCGAAAAAAGATGCGATATCCATTTTTGGAACTTTTTTTTGCATAGAACGCATTTGGTTCATGCTACATGAGGTTTTCTATCAGAGATTGATTTGTGTGTTTTGAGTGGTGTTTTGAATCACTAGTTATAGGATTCAGTGAAAAGACACCTAAAATACACTTAGTAACTTTTGTGTCTGATTATTTTGTATTTTTATGGTGTTTTGGCTAAATTTTGATTAGTTAGCATGTGTTTGGGTTCAATTATCAGATTTCATCATTTAGCTAAGATATTTGGAAGTCAGTTAGAGTGTAATGATGAAACAAGATCAGATCAGAATGCAAGATGGAAGGAAGAAATTATTCAGTTATAGAGGATTGCATTTCAAATGGACACTTGTCACTTGAAGATTAGATCCAAGATTATTTCCATTGCTATATCTTACTATCTTTCATTCTTTCTAGGGGTTCCAATTTTTTATGACTAAGAGACCATTCATGGTTCCAATCTTGAGTTCTCTCATATCTGTGATACCATTTTTCTTAGTGATTCTTCTTGTTATGAACAACATATTGTATTCCTTTTGAGGCATTTGTATTATACAGTCATTCTATGTGTATCTTTTGAGTTTTTGTATGTAGATGTTGTATTCTTTTCAATGAAATTAATATAAAGAGCCTCATCTTTTAGTCTCATTATTATTCTCATCTCCTGCTGTGGTTATTTGCAATGTTCTATGTTTAAGAACTAAGAGCTTGAACCCAGTTACATCCCCTTAAGGTTGTATATCAGAATAGATTTTCTGTTGGAACAAAGCTCCAAGTAAATGCTTGTTTATACTGATAGGATTATAGGTTACACTAGAAGGATATCACCATAAGTACGAGAGTTTTAATGAATATTGATGTCTATTTGCAAGTCAAGAAGATAGACCATATACCTAAATATATGAGTATATTTCAAGTATTCATCTGTATGTAAAGATTCAGTTAGTGTCCAATGGATAAGGGACTATTCAGCTTGAAGGATGCATGTTCTTTGCTGTTACATACTTGATTATGCTGAGAAACCAAATCAAAATGAATATTATTTTCCCATTTTATGTTTTGAAGAACTATAAGTGTAGGTCATGGCTTATTTGTGGTTACTTTACTTGGTTATGATTAGCTACTATGATCAGGAGACTTACCATCAAATTGTAGAAGAATATTGACCATATCTGCTATGGAGGGTAGTTTTGTAATGAAGTATCAAGATAAATTAGACAAATCCCTCAGGTCTTCCCACCTTGGCTTTGTAGAGCCTAAAGTGAAGTGAGTCCTGATATGACTCTATTAATTGGCCCAGAACTAAGATTTAGCCTTGCTGAATATAGGATTTAGCTCTCCCTTAGGCATGTCACTAGTCTTTGTTTCTTGGTATCGGGTTTAAATCTACCTGGTATGTTCTTTACCAAAAAAGAACACCAACAAGATGGCGACTATGCTGGGGAGTCATGAAGAAATTCACTAATAAAAGTACAAAGATCTCTGGTGTAATATATTTTAGTCCAAAAATTTGCATACTCATTTTTGTATGCAAGGTTTTATGTTTTCCAATCAAGAATGTGTTCTTTCACTTTGTTAAGGGTGTGACATTCCAAGGTTGTGTGTGAGTTTTCAAATACCTGTTATAAATTCTGGACCAGCTTGTTGTCTTATGCAAGCTAGGAAAATCTTTTCTCATTTAATGAGTGGTGACTCTAAAGTATATCTCTGCACCAGTGTAAATTTTTGAAGTGAAGGGTATTGTGAAAGTTGTAACAGTTGAAATGCACATTTGAAGAAGTTATCTTAGGTCCTTGGCAGTGGTTGAAAGAAAAGGGTGATGTTGTGCAAGGGTTACTAAATCAAGCATGATTTGAATCTACTATTATTTGAAGCATTGAAGTAGTTGCAGGCATCCATTTTGAGAGGTATTTTCCACTTTCATGTGTTCTCATTTACATGAAAGTAAGATTTCAAAAGTTTCTCCATCAAAAGGTTTATAGCATTAAATAGGAGATTGGTTTAGTATAGTTCAACATGCTTTGTGGAAAGTAGATTCAGCAAAAGTGTTTTATGTGTCAAAGTGTGTTTGAAGTTTTGAATTGGTAGAAAGAACTCCAGATCTGTTGCAATTAATAAATTCTGAAAGTGTCTAATGGTGAATG
The DNA here is from genome assembly GCA_028749045.1 of Cupressus sempervirens. NCBI lineage: Eukaryota > Viridiplantae > Streptophyta > Pinopsida > Cupressales > Cupressaceae > Cupressus > Cupressus sempervirens. Next base: position 265,106,321 of record CM053786.1, on the reverse strand, counting down.
AGTCTTGAGTTTGAAGAATGTCGAGTTTCATCTCATCTAGTATGCAGCCTATTACTGAAATTTTTAGATCTGTTTCTACCAAGTGGTACATGCCATTGAATTTTAATGGTATTCATGGTTTCCCAAATATTATGCCTTATGATCTTAGAAACTATTTACCTAAGTTTAGTAGAAACCATGAAAAATCAGCTAGTCATCATGTTCAGTTGTTTAGTGACTTGGTTGGTGATTTTGAAATTGCTCATGAAGACATTCAGATGAAATTGTTTGTTCAGACTTTAGAGGATGATGCTAGGGACTGGTTTTTGTTCCTACCAACATGTTCAATTTCATCCTAGGATGAATTACTGTTAGCCTTCATGATGCAGTTTGGAAAAGAGTAAGCATCTCTGATTATTTTGATAAGTTTTTGAAAATTCAAATAAGGAATCGTGAGTTAGTTCTTGAATTTAATATCAGATTTGCAAAGGTTTTAAATGAAATTCCTGAAAGTTACAAGCCGGATGATCAAATGTGTTTAGTGGTTTATCTCAGTGCATTTGAAAAGAAGATGAGCTATCTGTTGAGAGATAAAGAACCTAAGACATTGCATCAAGCATTCATGACAGCGATAGAGATTGAGAATAACATAAAATATGGATTAACCAGGAATCACTTCTCTAGAAATATTTTCTGACAAGATGAGGTGCAAAGCACAAGTCAATGTCATAAGGAGTGTTTGATTTTAGATCAGCAAATAGGCACGCCTGCTGTTGTAAATAGTTTTGCTGAAGAGTCAGAAATAAAAACATGTGAACATGAAATCTCTTTGTTGCAAACAAAAAATGATTCCATTCGTGTTGAGTTGAATGCACATGTTTATGGTGTTACAACAATGAATGAGAGAGTTGATTCACTTGATGAGTTATGCATGCAAGATATAAATCCAGTCATTCATTTTCCCATTGATGATTTTCATTGTGTTGAAAACATAATAAATCAGGAAGAGGAAAGATATTTATCTCAATATGAGGATGAAGAACCTGGAAGTGATGTATCAAGTGATAAAGATGAAATTGCTGATCCGACATATTGTGAAGAAGCATCATGTGAAGACAATGGTGAGACTTGTTGCTCAAGTCAAGAAGAGGATTGTGATAGTACATATGTGTCTTCATGTGAATCAGATGCTGATTGGGAAGAAGAAAGCAATGACGAGAGTGAGTATTCTTATGTCAGTGAAGGTATGAATTCTTTTCTTAAATCTGAAAGTGAATATCTAGTTCAGAATTGTGCAAATCAATTTGAGGTTAAAAGTGGTGAAGAAGAGTTGTCTACACAATATGAGGATAAAAGGATTATTTATAAAGATGAATTGGTTAGTTGTGTAGATGAATGTCTTGAAGATACATGCAGTAGTAACCAGCAGTATAGAAAAGATTCTAAGGTTAATGCATCAGCACCTAAAGATGATTTGTTTGCAAGACATTTGAATCACCTTGATAAAGACTATGCAAATAATATTGATTCTTATTTTGCATGCTTTGTTGATGGAGTTAATGGTTTGTCAATGGGTGATGATTCTGATTTTTCTTCCTCATATGCTGAAAGTGTCCATGACAGTGATGTTAGAAATGGTTTTAAAGTTTTCACTAATCCGTTACATGGTGAGGAGTTTGATGTTAATCAACACATCACTTGTCCTAATGTCTATGAAGGCGTTTTGCATGGAATTATCAATCCTCTGTTTGAAGAACACATGAAAGTTTCAAATTTAGAAGAGAATAAGTTTGATGATGATACTTTTTCTTACTGTTGTAAGAGGTCAAACTGTTCTTCTTCCAAATATGACAGTAAATATGATCATGATGTTGCATCTGATTATGATAACAAGGTGTTTGGTGAGATGGTTATTGAAAAAACTACCTATACATAGCTATGATTTTTATGATGAACTCTCTAATGTGAAGACTAATCTATTCGCTGATTGTGAAGAAGCATTTGAAGGTTTTGGATTAGTTTCAGATTCTGATATGGATGACATATGTGATTATCAGTCAAATTGTTCATTTGATTCCTATCCTATTATACAAAAGGATGCACATTTTCAAGGTATGAGTAATTCTTTTCCCCATGTTGAATATGATACATTCATATTCGAGATTGATAGCATGCGTGATTCATTGAATGAAGAGGGTTTTCAGTTTCAGTCTGATATGTTTAAGCATGCTGATCAATATTTTCATGATGAGCAAATGGTTGAAGATGAAGTAAGTTTTTATATGCATTATGAAAGTCAGAGTGATGATTTTGTTTTGCCAAGTGATTTGTTATATGGTGATAATATGATTGGTGAAACTGATAGGAGAAGAAATTTTAGTTTACCTCATGAAAGTTCAAATGAGAATCATGTTTATGATAGAGGTAAACAATTTTGTTGAAGTTCCATGGCCCGGGGCCATCGTGTGTACATAATCTTAGTAGTTGTAGTTGTTTCCCTGTTTTCAATAAAGATGTTCAAGAGAGTTTTTGAAGTTCAAGTGTGTGGTTTGCTTCTGCCAGAGATCTGAAATCTTTCCATGCCCGCAAGGGGCATGCATCCCCAGATAGAGCCACTGTTGGCACTCAAAATTGCATGGTCAAATTTTAGCACTTTTGCAAAAACCAAGCCCTATATATGCCCTTTTGATGAGATTGTACTCGGCTGTCAGTATGAGGCCCCTTAGGTATTTAATGTTTCTAACACCCTCCTTTTAGTGCATCTACCTATTCTATGAAGATAAATCATCATTCTGAGCTATTTGGCAAAGTCCTGTTTCGAGCTAGTTTCAAATCTGCATTTTACATGTGTCAAACAACGATAAGAAGCCCTATTTATGTCTTAATATCTTGCACCCAGATTTCTGTCATGACTTGCCACTTTGGGAGAGTCTAGTGTCCATAATAGAGAACCTATGTTTCAGTTTTCAAGTCATTTTAACTCCGTTTGACTATGTTTCGAACCCCTCAAAGTTGGTCATTTACTATTTTTTGCATTTGTGTAGTTGTTAACAATTCTGGGAAGCCCTGTTCAACCAATGATATTTATGACCCAGTTGATCAAAATGAAGAATTTCTTCTTACATTGTGTTCTAGAGATCAGACACTTCATATGTTCCAATTTTGAGATCATGAAGAATCCATTTGGTCAGTTTGCTAACATGATTAAAAACCTAGTTTACATTGTTTTGTTATGGCTAAGGTATTCAGATTGATCCATAGCCCTGTTTGGCATGTTATAACTTTCATCCCGTGATTGGTGAGCCAAAATGGATTATATCATTGTGTTGTCTCCTAAAAATCCTTGAAGTATGCCAGTTCCCAAGTCATGAAAAATCCATTCGCATAGTTTCATATGTCCGCACATTTGCCAAAAATTACTTTTTGACACATTTTTCAGTCAAAATTTCCAAGTGCCTGTATTCGAAAATTTGCCAAATGTACCCTGTGATTCGTCATGAAGCCAAAATATGGAATTATATTCTCTTCATGGCAAAGAACTTATATCCTAGTTATCAGAACCCCAAGTGATCAATAACCCAATTTTATAATGCCAAACCCGAGCCCAGTTTATGGTTTTTAACATTGTTTGCCTACAGGGTAATTGAAGTACGAATGTTTGGCAATTAAAATCTTTTTACTGAAAAATTGTCATGGGCTAAGAATTTGCAGTGTTATAGAGTGTGCAGGATTGAACACTCGTGCCGATTTTTATGGCCTAATTACTTGATTGAGTTAGTTTTTACAGCCACCTGGCAGGCCTCCTGACACAATTTTACAATGTTGCGGAAATGATTAAAATGAAGTTTTAAAGTAATGTTCTTGTGATTTTTTTTAATTCCAATCATTGCAATGGAGTCATGGGATAAGTACGAGGATGCTAATTGTTTGAAAGGCAAAAATTTTTTAGCCAGACCCGCTTTGGAGTCCAACTAAATTCTTCAGGCATGGATGATTGTGAATATTAAATAAACATGATCATAATTCAAATTATGATAATGCATGATCAAAGTTCTTAAATACATTGAAAGCATTTCTACTTGATGCCAACATGTAGGCTAATAAAAACTAAATTTTATATTATGGGAGCATTCAAGATAAGTCCCGATCATAAGTTGATTGCATATGGAAAGCACATCAAAGGGAATGAAATATACAGATAGTTCTCACTTATTTGCCAAATGCAAGATGTCAATACCAGTTTCAATGAAAGTTTTCAATGAGCTTTTGAGTCCCAAAAATGTGAATTTTCAATATCAGGCCAAAGAACTTTAGTATGGACATGGACAAGAACATATCCAACAAAATTGTGAAGATTTGAAATAATGATTAAATCTATTATGGTTCTATGGTCCCGATAAAATCCAACATTAAGAACTAGTGATGGCCTAAGGAATATATGGTGAAGTATTCACATTTCAAATATACTATTGGGAAAGGAGTAGTAATGAAGAATTTTACAGCAAAAATATTTTGTACTGTGTGAATCTCTCCAATACTTCATCTCTTAGTAAGTATCAGATTAAAAATTGAGGCAGAGAACACAAGAATTTAGAAGCCCGCATGAAGAATTAATAAACATCAAAATCTCCATGATCAGTTTAGATTTCTATTCTAAAGTTTCTTGTAATGAATATATGATGGCAGAGAAACAATGAAAAGGAAATTTGGTCATGTAGACAAATATTATTAGGCTATCTTCTCAAATTCCCCAGCAAGTCATTTGTGAATTTAAAAAACTATTATTCTTGAATAGATTGGAATCATTTTGAAGAAATATCTGCCAGCTGTTTTCATCCACGCAAAGAAATGTAAATACATCGAAGCCCCTTCTTGGTTTTTTTTTTTCAAGAAACCTATTAAGTCAAGGCTATGGGAAAGATCACGTGGAGTAAAGAAAAAGAAGAACAGATCAGCAACCAATGGAACACGTGCATAATAAAATAAAACTCGCATCATGTTTAGAGCTGGCTAAGAAAATATTATAAAGCAAGGAACACCTGATATTTCTTAGTAAATTCCATGTCAAAAGCAGTAGAACAAAGCTACAAGGGAGCAATGGATTTGTGTATGAAAAAGGGAAGCAGTCCAAATAAAAGGCACCATTGTGAAAGGAAAAGTGGTAGTCGAATACAACTGGAACACGCAAATAAGACGGAGACCTCCACAGCATCCTGCCATGGCAAGAAATGCAAGCAACGACATCCATTTTTACAAAGAGAGATACATGACAATGAAATAGAGCGTGCAGGTAGTAGATGGATGTTTTGTCCCATATGCATGAAAATAATGTTTTCATTATCCTTTAAAAGCACGGGCACTCAAGCTATTGGTGTCTTCAAAATGACACGCTTTTTCAAGAGGATGTTCGTTGCGTGGGACGCGTGGATGATGTCAACCAATGGGCACGAGTAAAGCATAAATTTTAAATAAAGTTGCTCATACGCTAACATGGTGCCAAAACTCAGATCGCACCACATGTTGACATGTGGCCACATCTGATGTCGTGTGCATCCCTGCATTATGAAGTTGTAGGTAGTTAAGTAATGCGGGGAAGCTCATTTTCGACAAGTGGCAGGAGTGCCCAATTAGCAATGACAAGGCAGGTGACATGGCCGAGCCAGGGGTGAGGTAAGTGGGTGATAAAGCCAATCAGGGGATGCCATGTGGCAGCCCCGGTGGTACCCAGTGGGCCTAGAAAGGATAAAGAAAAATCTGGGGAGTGATAAGTAATTTTAAAATTGTTTTTCAAAAAACTTGTCTCTTTTAGATTTTTAAAAAAAATTTAAAAGTGCTCATATTCTAAAGTTTGAACTTTAGACAAATTTAAATTTTTGAAAATTTAAATTTAAAAATGAATTGCAGACAAAGTTCTACTAGGAAGGCTTTCTTCAAATCAAGATTTTGGACATTTCTGGTAAGCTAACATAGCAATGTTATATACCGTTGGAATCAGAAAAAGACGCGCTATCCATTTTTGGAACTTGTTTTTGCATAGAACACATCTGGTTCACGGTATAGGAGGTTTTCTATCAGAGATTGATTTGTGTGTTTTGAGTGGTGTTTTGAATCACCAGTTGCAGGATTCAGTGAAAAAACACCTAAAATACACTCAGTAACCTTTGTGTCTGATTATTTTATATTTTTATGGTGTTTTGGCTAAATTTTGATCAGTTAGCATGTGTTTGGATTCAATTATCACATTTCATCATTTAGCTAAGATATTTGGAAGTCAGTTAGAGTGTAATGATGAAACAAGATCAGCTCAAAATGGGAGATGGAAGGAAGAAATTATCCAGTTATAGAGGATTGCATTTCAAATGGACACTTGTCACTTGAATATCAGATCCGAGATTCTTTCCTTTTCTATATCTTTCTATCTTTCATTCTTTCTAGGGGTTCCAATTTTTTATGACTAAGAGACCATTCATGGTTCCAATCTTGAGTTCTCTCATATCTGTGATACCATTTTTCTTAGTGATTCTTCCTGTTATGAACATCATATTGTATTCCTTTTGAGGCATTTGTATTATACAGTCATTCTATGTGTATCTTATGAGTTTTTGTATGCAGATGTTGTATTCTTTTCAATGAAATTAATACAAAGAGCCTCATCTTTTAGTCTCATTATGATTCTCATCTCATGTTGTTGTTATTTGCAATGTTCTGTGTTTAAGAACTAAGAGCTTGAACCCAGTTACATCCCCTTAAGGTTGTATATCAGAATAGATTTGTTGTTGGAACAAAGCTCCAAGTAAATGCTTGTTTATACTGATAGGATTGCAGGTTACACCAGAAGGATATCACCATAAGTATGAGAGTTTTAATGAATATTGATGTTTTCTTGCAAGTTAAGCAGATAGACCATATACCTAAATATATGAGTATATTTCAGGTATCCATCTGTATGTAAAGATTCAGTTAGTGCCCAATGGATAAAGGACTGGTTAGCTTGAAGGATGCATGTTCTTTGCTATTACATACTTGATTATGCTTAGAAACCAAATCAAAATGAATATTTCTTTCCCATTTTATGTTTTGAAGAACTATAAGTGTAGGTCATGGCTTATTTGTGGTTACTTTCCTTGGTTATGATTAGCTACTATGATCAAGAGACTTACCATCAAATTGAAGAAGAATATTGACCATATCTACTATAGAGGGTAGTCTTGTAATGAAGTATCAAGATAAATTAGACAAATCCCTCAGGTTTTCCCACCTTAGCTTTGCAGAGCCTAAAGTGAAGTGAGTCCTGATATGACTCTGTTAATTAGCCTAGAACTAAGATTTAGCCTTGCTTAATATAGGATTTAGCTCATCCTTAGGCATGTCCCTAGTCTTTGTTTCTTGGTATCAGGTTTAAATCTACCTGGTATGTTCTTTACCAAAAAAGAACAACAACAGGTTGAAGGACTAAAACATAATCTGCTAAGTTTGGCATAGCTAATCAATATTGGATTCAAGGTGGAATTCATGCATGGAAAGGCAAGACTACTAGATGGCAAAGGAAAACTAATTGGATTAGGAAAAAAAACAAAAGATAACTTTTTTTTATCTTAATCTTGGTGAATGCTCATGTTTTATTGCACAAGCTGAAGAAAGTTGGTTATGGCACAAAATGTTATGTCGTGTAAAGTTTGATAACATGGTAATGATAACCAAATTCAGGAAAGTAAGAGGCATTCTTAGTTTGAAGAAACCTAACGTTGGTTTATGCAAGAATTATTAGATTGGTAGAATGGGAAATACTAGTTTTAAAAGCAAAAACTATCAATCTGAAGATATGTTGGAAATTGTGCATACTGATTTGTGTATACCTATTGGAATTGAGAGCTATATTGGAGGTAAATTCTTTATTCTTTTTGTTGATGACTATTTAAGAATGATGAATGTTATGTATCTAAGAGAGAATTCAAGAGTATTTGAGAAATTCAACTGGTATTTGGCAAGAGTAGAGAAGGAAATAGAGAAAAGACTAAAATGCTTAAGATCAGATAGAGGTGGTGAATTCATCTCCAATGAATTCAATAACTTTTTCATTGAAAGAGGAATCAAAAGATAGGTATTAGCCCATGAAACCCCCAAGCAGAATGGAATAGCTAAAAGGAAAAATAGATCCATCATGGATTGTGCAAGGACTCTAATGATTGAAAAGAACATTGCTATCAAATATTAGAAGGAAGCTATCAACACTATAGTTCATATCTTAAACCAAGTACAATTGAAAAAGGACTCATTTAAAACTCCTTATGAGTTATGGTATGGCTATAAACCCAATGTACATTACCTAAAAGTATTTGGAAATAAATGTTATATCTTGAAAGAATCTAGAAAAGGAAAATTTGATGTGAAAGGTGATGAAGGTACATTTTTAGGATATTCCTGTAGAAGTAAAGCATATAGATGTGTGAATTTGTGTACTCATAAAATCATAGAAAGTGCACATGTGAGAATTGATGAGTTTGCAGAATGGACTAAAGAAGAAAGTGAAAAGGAACCAGAGGATTATAGGAGAATTGTTTATATTGAACCTGATACATTGCCAGACACATCTGTCAATTAGGAGACTACTACTCCTATGTCTTCCTCAATTATCAAGTTGCAAGAAGTTCAAATCGAGTCACAAGGACCTGATTCACATTCTAAAGCTACTAAGCCAATGCCTAGCAAGTTTGAGCAGCCAAAAACTGAAGTTGAATTTCAAGAGGATGACGATACAATTCATTCAAAAGGAAAAGAACCTATACTGGCCAAGTATGTTAGGAGGCATCATGCATTAGACTAGATTATTGGAGATGAATTAGAAGGTACTATGATAGGAAGTAAGCTAAAAGGTACATGTTGACTTGTTGATTTTGAACCTAGAAATGTCAAAGATGCATTGGAAAATGAAAGCTGGATTGAAGCTATGAATGAAGAAATAGAGTAAATAGAAAAGAACAAAACCTAGAATCTTGTACCTAGGCCTAAAGATAAAAATGTGATGGGAACAAAATGGGTATTTAGGAATAAGTTGAATGAAGATGGTAAGGTATCAAGAAACAAAGCTAGACTGGTATGTAAAGGATATTCTCAAGAAGAAGGCATTGATTATGGTGAAACTTTTTCTCCTGTTACAAGATTAGAAGGTGTGAGCATCTTACTTGCATATGCAACACATAAAGGATTCAAGGTATCTTAGATGGATGTTAAATATACATTTCTTAATGGTATTCATGATGAAAAATTATACATTGAAAAACTAAAGGCTTTGTTGATCCAGAAAAAAGGGGCATGGTCTACAAATTACAAAAAGTAGTGTACGGTCTGAAACAAGCTCCTAGAGCATGGTATGATAAACTACATAACTACCTTATTCAGATTGGTTTCCAGAGAACAAATGATAACAGTAGTTTGTGCATTAAGGAAGGACCAGATAACAAGATTGTATTAGCACAAATATTTGTGGATGATACTTTATTTATATGGAATGATGATCTAAGTGAAGAATTTTTTAGAGAAAATGAACAAAGAGTTTGAAATGTCTATGTTTGCTGAGATTAAGTTCTTTGTTGGTCTTTAGATACAAAAGAGTAAGAATGGTATATACATTACTCAATATAAATATATCAAGGAGATACTCAAGAAGTTTAATGTGGAAGATTGTAAACCAGTTGGAACCCCCATGTGTACTGGACAAAAGCTTACCAAAGATGATGATTCAAAAGAGGTAGATTAGACTTTGTATAGATTAGTGATTGGAAAATTATAGTATGTAGTTCATACAAGGCTTGATATTGCTCTTGTAGTTGGTATAGTGGCAAGATTTTAAGCCAAACCCAGAGAAAACCATATCATGGCAATCAAAAGAATCTTGAGATATTTGAAAGGTACTGAAGATTATGGCTTATGGCATGAACTTGGAGGAAATCTAGACCTAAAAGTTTTTACTGATGCTGATTGGGCTAGAAATCTGGATGACAGAAAGAGTACAAGTGATGGAGCATTCTTTCATGGAAAAAGATTGGTATCTAGGACAAGCAAAAAGAAAAATTTCTCATCATAATCTATAATAGAAGTAGATTATGTTGTTGCAGCAGTGAATTGTTGTAATATTATTTGATTTAAACAATTGTTGGAAGGCATGAAGGTGGAGATCAAAGAACTAGTTGTCATGTTTTGTGATAATAGAAGTGCAATTAACATATCAAAGAATTTAGTAATGCATTCCAAAACCAATCATATTTCTATAAAATACCACTTTGTCAAAGAATTGGTGTAGGACAAGGAAATTAGATTGAAATATATCCATATGAAAGAATAGATTGTAGACATATTTACCAAGCCATTACCTAAGGATGCATTTTTGTATCTAACAGGTAAGTTAGGGGTCATTCCCCTATCTGAAGCTCACTAAAATAAAGTTTTAGTGATGCATCAATAGGAACCAAGTTGAAGATCTATCGGTTGATGCAGCATAGTCAAGCAAGCATTGCATATGAATTAGTACTCAAGGTACATTGATACTCATTTTGTATGTGTTCTCTTTGGCATGTGTTCTCAAATAGGGAGAGTTTATTGTCATATCTTTCTAAAATTTGTTTAAAGGAGAGTTTACTATCATATTTTTTTGGAGAAGAAGCTATGCAATTCCTTCATAGAGGGAGATTACTACATTAGAGAAGTTTTTGGCATAAAATCTAAGAGAAAAAAAATTCTATCAAAGAAAGACTTGTTTTCAAATTTCATTATGCTATGACATGTTGTGTTTCCATCAATGCAAAAGAGGGAGATTGTTTGATACAATTGTCTAATTATGTATTGTCTTTGATATTACACAAATGTCATATCAGTTGGTAGATAGTGCTTAATGAGCTCACTCGAGCATCGAAGGAGATTATAGAAGAAAGTAGTGTTAACTGAGTTCTCATGGTTAATAAAGGAAAGATGGTCAGAATTAGTGTCTACCAAGTTCACTCAGTTGCCAAAAGATTTTTGCAACTTCACAATGTTAACCAAGCATATGTTGGTCAACACAAGAAATCATTTCAAGATCACTATTTATTGAGCAAGGTCGGCCAATGAAAGATTTTGTTAATTTGGGGTATGGAATTTAATTATTTCAAGTATTATTTCTAGCCAACTATGGTAATGTGTATTGGTCATTGTAAATTGTAAATGAGCTGACTTGATAATCTAAATGATATATATAAAAGGTCAAGTTGATTTTCTAAGTGTATGAGCGAGTATGCAAGTGTATTGATTGTTTGGAGAGGAAAGTGTGAGCAAATTTGAAGGATGGTTAGATATCCTTGAGGAGCAACAAAGTTATATTCCATCAAGAAGGATCTAGTGTGAATCAGAATAGAGATCTATAATCAGCAATATAGTTGCATCTCATTTAGGTCATTTCATTGTTACTTTCTTACCATTGTAGCAGTGATTCCAAAATCTCTTAGCAAAGTTGGTTTAATAGCTAGTTGTCAATCCTCTAATAAGGTGATAATTCCATTAAATTATTATAAAGACCTCTTGCAAGACCACACCTAATAGGATGATTAAATCCTCTAACAAGGTCACACCTAATAGTGTGTTTTGTAACCTTTAACTAGGTTGGCTCCTAACAGGGCTTACTTCAAAAGAGTGAAAATTAATAGCTAGTTTCTTGGTGGATTTTTCCATCTTGGGTTTCGACATTAAATCTAGTGTCTCATGTGTTCATGTTATTTCTTTTATGCTTGCATCATAATCACTATGAATGTTTATGATCTATTAAAGTATAACATACACTACATTTATCGAGTTACATCATTTTAACTATGTTTATTGAGTGATAGCAATAAATAGTTTATTTAGACATCTAAGGAATTAGTGGATTTTTTTTTGTCATAACTAATTTCTATTTTACATATGTATATTCTTTTAGTCTTTCATATCCTATGGCATGTACAGTGGATGATTTAGTATTCTAAATTTTATTTGTGAAGAGGTATTTGGAACAAATGTGTATTATGGACTTTGGACTTTTTAATTATTCTTTCATGTGGATGTGGTAGTTGTTAGACATAGTATTAATTAAATTTAAATGTAATTCAACATCTTGAGATCCTTAAGGAATGTAACATGTTATGTATTCTTTTAGTTGATTGTATGTTATTGCTTATGCTACTATGTGTTTGATTTGTATGATTAATCTTTCTTGTTTAAAAAAAAAATGTTTGGAAAACTTGGTATAACTTTAGGTTAATTCTTTTGGATCCCCTAGTGGGGCATTACATCTAGTACTAGAGCTTGAGTTTCTAGATTGGGACCTCTAGGTATATTGGAATACCACTAGTTGTTAACTAGTTGAACAAAAATGAAAACTTTAAACTGATATCTACATCACTTCAAATGGAAACTTGAACTAGTTCAACTGAAATAGAATTTAAACTTTTAGTTGTATATTTTTCATACTTCAACACTTAGACTTCAAAAATAAAATTATACGTAAACCTAAATATAGACAAACTAAAAAATTGAACTTATCCTATCTTCAAGACATGTATCTTTTATCTATGCTTTAAGGTAGTATGACCTTGATTGTCTTTGCAAGCATTATGTGTAGAGACTATTTAGGGGATCTATTTCGGTATTTGTAAAAGAATGAATGTTGGATCAATATGGTTTTCAGTTTATATAGAATCATATTGCTCTAAGTGATAGCAATTATTATGTTTTGTGGTTAATATAGCACCGTGTTATCTCTGATATTATTTTTGTAGTGTTCTTAGTAGAGTCATATCCTTGTATAGGGGGAAAGGGTCCAATTAGACCCGCACAGTGAGATCTTTAGTTTTACCTTTCCTATAGGTTTCTAGGAGTAAGCCTAAGTCTAGGGGAGTGAATGTAGTGCCTACCCCTAGTTCACATTTCTGTTATCATTGCCAAACTCTTTTAGGCTAGTTTTATACTTGATTGCTAGTAGTATTGTTTTAAGGTTATCAGATATTGTTTCTGATTCAATTGATTTTATGATAGGATTATTTTGTACTTTATATTTCATGTATGTATGATGATTATTACAGTGTTTTGAGTTACTAGTGATGATTAGTTAGATGGTTTATTATCCTATGTGTTTTATTATGGATAATTACCCCATACTGCATGTGTATGGTGTGCATATTTGTTTTCTTTATGTATGGCATTCTTGATGTGGTTAAGGAAGCTAGTAATAGTCACCTACTAATCAGGATCTACATGATGCACCACTTCCTTTCATTGCTTCTTTAGCTTATAATATTGTGTTTGTACACATGTGGATTTTATGCAAGTTGTAGCTACCAAGTGTTGACTTTCCTGAATTGCTAGGATGAGTGTACCCTATCACATTATCTCAATGGCAACAAATGGGAGATAAATTCTTAAGTCCAAATCCTAAACCTTTAAGCCATTTTTCCTAATTGAAAATTATGACAAGTATTTAAGTTGGGTACCCTCTCAATGCATTGAATGATGTTAATTCATGATTATAACCCTTTAGTTGGCTTTTGTATGTGTTTTTCTTTGATGGGTTTTCGTATGTTGTTTTATGGGTCTTTGGTAAATTTTCTATTAATTAAGTCTAATTAAAAGATTTAATTAATGATTTAATTTAATGGAAAATTATTATGATATTTTAGTATTTAATTGTATTTAATTAATTGGAAAATTCATTAAATAAAATAATTAAATTGGAGATAAAAGTTATACGTATAAATTTAGAATGTGATAACATTTATTTAATTTAATAATAATATATTTAGAGTTCATTTTTAAATAAAAGCTAAATAATATTATTATTTAAGTTAATAAATATTTTATCAATTAAGATTTGAAAATAAATTAAAAAGTGAAAAGATATTAAATTATTGATAAAAATTAAGTTTGCATGATGCATGCATAAGAATTAAAATATAAGAAATTAATTAAAAAGATAAAACAAGTGAATTTAATAAGAGTTTCATAATATGTACATGAGATTAATAATTTAATCTAAAAAGAAGTCAAGTGAAAAGTAAAATAAAGTTATTTAATAATTCATTTGACGTGCATGGAAAAGATAAAATAAAAGGTAATTTAAAGTTGAGTCTTGTGAGCAATGAGTCCTCTTAGGTGAACGCACAATTAGTGCTCCAATTTGAGGAGAGAACTCTTTATAACCAATCAAAGGTTCATTTTTGAGAGACACAAATTTTGGAAGCAAATTTGGAAGCACATTTTGGAAGGGAAATTTTGCAAAAATTGTTAGAGAGAAATTCTTGGATAGAAGCGAATTCTCTTGCAAATCTTCCGGGGCTTGCAATTTTAGCATTAGAACTAGGTAGGTTCTTGAGTTTTGTTCACTTAGTTAAAATTATTTTTTTTAGATGACCCTTTCTTCTTCATGATTGTTGAAATCGATTCTTTGGATTTCATTGCATGAATCTTTTGCTCTCTTGTTCTAAATCTATGATATTTGTATTGTATCTCATCTGTATAATATGATTGAAAGAAAAATAATTCAACTTCAAACCTTGTCCATAGGTAAAATAAAATTAGAAGGGTTTGAATAATGTGAGGATTTTATATTTAAAAAATTGATTGGTTAGTTGTATTCTTCTTATCAGGATATAGGTGGGATTTATGTCAAAAAAATAAATTAAAATAAAATAAAGTATTTAATTATACATGTATTGGGGGGGGGGGGGGGGGGGCGCAGTGGTTGGATTATTTATTTATTAATAAAAAATCATTTTAAATATATATATATATAAAAAATTTATTATAACTTGGGGAAAATGCTTTCTTTAAAATTTTAATTAAAAATTAAAAATATATATACATACATATATATATATATATATATATATATATATATATATAGTGCAGGGAGGGAATTACCCCACCCCATCACCTTACCTTACTAATTGGTGGCTTACCTACTGCCACAGTAGGAACTGTTGCAATAGCTATTGTTGCTGCAGCTGTAGCATACTATAGTAGAGTTGCCACAGGCTGCAGTGGCCATGACTAGCTTTAAAATCCGATGGGCTTTAAAGGCTATTTGGTATGTGTTATTTTTTAAAATTTAAAATTTATTTTATTTAAAGATTTAAATATTGTGCATTACAAATATATATATATATATATATATATATATTATTAATAAAATTTATTAATAATATTAAATTATAATAATTAATTAAATGTTATTAAATGGTTATTAGTTTAATTAAATTAAATTTAAATTGTAATGAAGATTATTTATTAAGGTTGGGGAAATTATTTAAATTTGATGGAGACTCAATTAATTTTGACTTTAATAAAATCACAAATTATTTTACTTGAAATCAATGAGAATTATTTTAGTAAATTTAAAATAAACACATAAATTATCTTTGAGTATTTTAGAAATTGATTTAAAATCTAATTGTGGTAATCATGCAAATCATTTAAAAACAAATTGGGTTAATGTTAAGGGTTAACTATGAAACTTATTACTTGGAGACATATATGAAAATTGGAAAACTTAAACCTTAACTATTTAACTCTGAACTGTGTGTTTCAAACAAAACTAAACTATGACACTATTATGTTTTCTACATATTGTCTATGCTTTGGGGTTTTTGGGATTTGACCTAGCTTTGACTAGTCCAAGGATGTGACTAGAGACTTGGGAGTTATGTGGATTGTGATGATATGATGTTTTGATTGAAATCCTTTTATACTTAACCATGGTTTGTGATGATATGCTCTATGTTGAGTGTGTTTATATTGCTAAATACTATTTTCTGTACCTTTGTGGGATGGTGAGATTTATGCTATGAGACATTTGACTTAACCATTTTTGAGTCCTTGATCTGTTATATTTGATTTTCTTTCCAGTCGCTTTGAGAGCAGTCAGGTGTTTTGAATGATTTATTCTTGATGATGCCATGTTGAGACATGTTTGAGTTGACCATTTTGGAGTCTTCAATCAGTATTATTTTGGGATACTTTCCTATTGCTCATTGAGAACCAATGGGTATTGTGATTTATTTTGGGATACTTTATGGTTTCTCATTGAGAACTGATATATATTTTGATTTATCTTTGATGCTTTCAAGTTGCTGGCAGAGAACTGATGTGATTATAATGATTATCTTTATGGTCACTTGTATATGACTCAAGTAACTTTACTATGATTCTTTGATTTGTGATTTCATGAGCTTAGGGTAGGTAATCTATATGTAGTGTCAAGAAGTGGCTTGGAATGGGGTTTAGGGCCCTAAGTGGCTCCCAGGGTAACTCATTGTAAGTTGTTTGATAAGTGAAAATATTATGCGAAATGGGGATTAAACTGAACTTAATAAGAGTCTTTGTATGTTCTCACCCATGCCTCAAGTGCTAGTATAGACTAGGATGGTACTAGAGAGAATGCTTGGTTATGACCTTGCATTTCGTAGTATGCCTTGTCAATACAAGAGGATACTAGTGGCCAAATTGGGATCACTATGGACCTGGGGGCCCTAACGAACTGCTCAAGTAACTCACAACATGATTTGTGCAATGACACTTACTTGCTTACATAGTAGGTTTCCTATGTGTCTTGTGTGCCTCAAGGTCTAGATGTTGATCTATGTTGGAGCCTTTGAGTTAGATGCTTTTAGGATTTCTTGGACTTAGTATTTTGATATTTGGTTTGATATCCTATTTGTGACTTTAGACTATCTCCTCAGCACGGCAGGCATGGACCTATGGGTGGCACATGCTTGGGAGATGTAGCTACCTACACTACTGCTAGGGACCGATGTACAAAGATGATGTATTGTCGTAGTGCCACCATTGCTGGATGTGTTCACTTGGTACTTTGGTTTCTAGAGTATGCCTTCTTGTCATTTATGCTTTCATTGGGATGCTTTTTTATCACGTTTAGATGATGTTATTTACTTATGCATTTCCTCATATTGATGATTAGCATGTGATAGGTGATGTTATCCACTTTGTAGGATCATCTTATACTTTATTCTAGCATGTTAGATTTCCTAACACTTATGTTCTAGAATGTTTTAGTAATGATGCCCCTATTACGATAGTAATGATCATATAATCAATTTCTTCGAATGTTGCATAGGGGATGACTAGGGCCCACAATGGTCTTATGATGCTATTGATAGTTGGGAAGAACCACTTAGTTAGTTGTGTTTTATGATGGATATTTGTATTTTATGATGGATGGATGTATCATGTATGGTGGATGGTTTCATTTATTTTATAGTACTTGTATCATGGATTTGAGGAAGATGATGCATTTCTATTTTTACATATGTATATTCTTTTAGTCTTTCATACCCTATGGCATGTACAGTGGATGATTGAGTATTCTCAATTTTTGTTGCCAAGAGGTATTTAGAACAAATGTGTATTATGGACTTTGGACTTTTTAATTATTTTTTCATGTGGATCTCTTAGTTGTTAGACTTAGTATTAACTAAAGTTAGATGTAATTGAACATCTTGGGATCCTTAGGGAATGTAACCTGTTATGTATGCTTTTAGTTGATTTTATGTTATTTCTTTCACTACTACATGTTTGATTTGTATGATTAATCTTTTTTGTTTTAAAAAAAAAAGTTTGGAAAACTTAGTAAAACTTTACGTTAATAATTTTTGAGCCCCTCACAGGGCATTACATCTAGTATCAGAGGTCGAGTTTTTACATTGGGAGCTTTGGGTATATTGGAATGCCACTAGTTGTTAACTAGTTGAACAAAATCAAAAACTTTAGTTTGATATGTACATCACTTCAAACTGAAACTTGAACTAGTTGAACTAAAATAGAACTTAAAATTTCAGTTGTATATTTTTCATACTTCAACAATTAGGTTTCAAAAATAAAATTATAAGTAAACCTAAATATAGACAAACTAAAAAATTCAACTTATCCTAAATTCAAGACATGTATCTTTTATCTATGCTTTAAGGTAGTATGCCCTTGATTGTCTTTTTGAGCATTATGTGTGGAGAGTATTTAGGGGATCTATTTTAGTATTTGTAAAGGAATGAATGTTGGATCAATATGGTTTTCAGTTTACTATTAAATCATAATCATAGTGCTCTAAGTGATAGAAATTAGTATGTTTTGTGGTTATTATAGCACCATGTTATCTTTGATATTTTTATTGTAGTGTTCTCAGTAGAGTCATATCCTCGTACAAGGGGAAAGGGTCCAATGGCACCTGCACAGTGAGTTCTTTAGTTTTACCTTTCTTGTAGGCTTTTAGGAGTAAGCCTAAGTCTAGGGGGGGTGGATGTAGTCCTTGCCCCTAGTTCACATTTTTGCTATCATTGTCAAACTCTTTTAGGCTAGTTTTATGCTTGATTACTAGTAGTATTGTTTTAGATTCAGTTGATTTTATGATAAGATTACTTTGTAGTTTATATTTAATGTATGTATGATGATTATTATAGTTTTTTCAATTACTAGTGATGATTAGTTAGATGGTTTATTATCCTATGCATTTTCTTATGGATACTTACACCATATTGCATGTGTATGTTTTGTGTCTTTGTTTTTTTTATGTATATACATTTTTGATGTGGTTAAGAAAGGGAGTCGTAGTCACCTACTAGTCGAGATCTACATAATGCACCACTTCTTTCCATTGCTTGTTTAGCTTAGAATATTGTGTTTGTACACATGTAAAATTTTATGTAGGCTATAGGTACTAGGTATTGACTTCCCTGAATTTCCAAGATGATCATACCCTATCACATTATCTCAATGGCAAGAGAAGGGAGATAAATTCTTAAGTCAAAGTCATTAACCTTTAATCCATTTTTCCTAATTGAAAATTATGACAAGTATCTAAGTTGGGTACCCTTCAAATGCACTGAATTACGTTAATTAGTGATTATAAAGCTTTAGTTGGATTTTGTATGTGTTTTTTTTTATGGGTTTTCATATGTTGTTTTATGAGTCTTTGGTAAATTTTCTCTTTATTAAGTCTAATTGAAAGATTAAATTAATGATTTAATTTAATGGAAAATTATTATGATATTTAGGTATTTAATTGTATTTAATTAATTGAAAAATTCATTAAATAAAAAGAATTAAATTGGAGATAAAGGTTATAAGTATAAATTTAGAATGTGATAATATTTATTTATTTTAATAATAATATATGTAGAGATCATTTTTAAATAAATGCTAACTAATATTATTATTTAAGTTAATAAATATTTTATCAACTAAGTTTCAAAAATAAATTAAAAAGTGAAAAGATATTAAATTATTAAAAAAAAATTAAGTTTGCATGATGCATGCATAAGAATTAAAATGTAAGAAATTAATTTAAAAAGATAAAACAAGTGAATTTAATAAGAGTTGCATAATGCATGCATGAGATTAACAATTTAATCAAAAAAGAATTCAAGTGAAAAGTAAAATAAAGTTATTTAATAATTCATTTGATGTGCATGAAAAAGATAAAAGAAAGATTAAGAAAAGATAAAATAAAAGTTAATTTAAACTTGAGTCTTGTGACCAAGAAGTCCTCTCAAGTGAACGCACAATTAGTGCCCCAATTTGAGGAGAGAACTCCTTATCACCAATTGAAGGTTCATTTTTGAGGGACGCAAGTTTTGGAAGAAAATTTTGGAAAGAAAATTTTGGGAAAATTGTTAGAGAGAAGTTCTTGGATAGAAGCGAATTCGCTTGCAAATCTTCTGGGGCTTGCGATTTTAGCATCAGAACTAGGTACGTTCTTGAGTTTTATTCACCTAGTTAAAATTATGTTGTTTAGATGATCCATTCTTCTTCATGACTATTGTAATCAATTCTTTGGATTTTGTTGCATGAATCTTTTGCTCTCTTCTTATGAATCTATGATATTTGTTATATATCTCATTTGTATAATATGATTGAAAGAAAAATAATTCAACTTGGAACCTCATCCATAGGTAAAAGAAAACTAGAATCATATTCAAGAAGGGTTTGAATAATATGAGAATTTTATTTAAAAATTTTGATTGGTTTGTTGTATTCTTCCTATCAGAATATAGGTGGGATTTATGCAAAAAATAATAATAATAAAATAAAGTATTTAATTATACATGTATTGGCGAGGGGGGGGGTGGTGTTGGATTTTTTATTATAACTTGGGGAAAACTTATATTTATATATTTATATATATATATATATATATATATATATATATATATATATATATATATATATATATATATATATATATATATATATATATATATATATATATATATATATATATATATATATATATATATATATTGTGAGGTGGAGAATTACCCGACCCCATACCCTTACCTTACTAACCAACAACTTAGTCTTTGCCGCAACATGAACTGCTACAACAACAGCAACTACTGTGGCAGCAGTCTACTACGAAAGAGCTGATGTAGGCTGCAGTGGTTGCGGCCAGCTTTAAAAGCCGACAGGCTTTAAATGCTCTTTAAAATGTGTTATTCTTTTAAATTTAAATTTTATTAAATTAATTTTATTTAAAGATTTAAATTTTATGTATTATAATTTATATATATATATATTATTAATAAAATTTATTAATAGTGTTAAATTATAATAATTAATTAAACGCTATAAATGGTTATTAGTAAATTAAATTTAAATTATAATGAAGATAAATTATTAAGGTTGGGGAAATTATTTAAATTTGATGGATACTCAATTAATTTTGACTTTAATAAAATCACAAATTATTTTACTGGAAATCAATGACGATTATATTAGTAACTTTAAAATAAATACATAAATTATCTTGGAGTTTTCTAGAAATTTATTTAAAATTGAATTGGGGTAATCATGCAAATCATTTAAAAACAAATTGGGTTAATGGTAACGGTTAACTATGAACCTTATTGCTTGGAAACATATATGAAAACTGGAAAACTTAAACCTTAATTATTTAACTCAACTATGTGTTTCAAATAAAACTGAACTATGACACTATAATGTTTTCTACATAGTGTCTATGCTTTGGGGTTTTTAGGATTTATCCTAGCTTTGACTAGTCCTAGGATGTGACCAGAGGCGAGGGAGTTTTGTGGATTGTGATGATATGATGTTTTGATTTCAATCCTTTTATACTTAACCATGGTTTGTGATGGTATGCTCTATGTTGAGTGTGTTTATGTTACTAATTACTATTTCCAGTGCCTTTGTGGGATGGCGAGATTTATGCTATGAGATATCTAACTTAACCATTTTTGAACCCTCGATCAGTTATATTTGATTTGTTTTCCAATCGCTTTGAGAAGATTGAGGTGTTTTGAATGATTTGTTCTTGACGATGTCACATTGAGACATGTTTGACTTGACCATTTTGGAGTCTTCGATCAATATTATTTTGGGATACTTTCCTATTGCTCATTGAGAACTAATGGGTATTGTTATTTATTTTGAGATACTTTATGGTTGCTTATTGAGAATCGATGTATATTGTGATTTATCTTTGATGCTTTCTAGTTTCTTGTAGAGAACTGTTGTGATTATTATGATTATATTTATGATGCTTTCTAGTCACTTGTACAGGAATGAGATGATTTTACTATGATTCTTTGATTTGTGATTTCATGAGCTTAGGGTCTGTAATCTATATGTAGTGTTAAGGAGTGGCTTGCAATGGGGGTTAGGGCCCTAAGTGGTTCATAGGGTAACTCATTGTAAGTTGTTTAATATGTGAAAAAATTACACTAAATGAGGATTAAAATAAACTTAACAAGAGTCTTTGTATGTTCTTGCCCATGCCTAGAGTGCTAGTACAAACTAGGATGGGAGTAGAGAGAATGCTTGGTTGGGACCTTGCATTTCATAGTATGCCTTGTCAGTACGAGAGGATACTAGTGGCTAGATTTGGATCACTAGGGACTCGGGGGTCATAAGGGGTTATTCAGGTAACTCCAAGCATGATTCGTGCAATGACACTTACCTTCTTATATAATAGGTTTTCTACGTATCTTGTGTGCCTCTAGGTCTAGGTGTCGATCTATATTGGAACCTTTGAGTTAGATACTCTTAGGATTTCCTGGACTTAGAGAGTATTTTGATATTTGGTTTGATATCTTGTTTGGAACTTGAGACTATCTCCATAGCATGATGGATGTTGACCTATGGGTGCCATGTCATTGGGAGGCATAGCTACCTACACCACTGCTAGGGACCGGTGTACATAAAGGGTGTATTGCCCTAGTGCAACCGTTGCTGGATGTGTTCACTTGGTACTTCGTGTTCCAGAGTATGCCTTCCTGTGATTTATTCTTTCATTAGGATGCTTGTTTATCTTGTTTAGATGATGTTATTTACTGACGCATGTCCTCATATTGATGATTAGTATGTGATAGATGATGTTATCTACTTTGTAGGATCATCTTATGCTTTATTCTAGCATGTTAGATTTCCTTATGCTTATGTTGTAGATTGTTTTAGTAGTGACATCCCTATTACAATAGTACCGATTATATAATTGGTGGCTTGGGATGTTATGTGTGGGGGATGGCTAGGGTCCAGGATGGTCTTATGATGCTATTGACATTTGGGAGGAACCGCGTACTTAGTTGTATTTTATCATGGATATTTATATTTTATGATGGATAGATGTATCATGTATGGTGGATGGTTTCATTTATTTTATTGTACTTGTATTATAATATGACTGAAAAAATAATAATTTAACTTGGAACTTCATCCATAGGTAAAAGAAAATTAGAATTATATTCAAGAACAGTTTGAACAATATGAGAACTTTATATTAAAAAATTTGAATGGTTCACTATATTCTTCCTAATAGAATACAGGTGGGATTTATGTCAAATAAATAAATAAAAATAAAATAAATTATTCAATTATACATGTATTGGTGGGGGGGAGGGTTGGATTGTTTATTTATTAAACAAAAATCATATATATATATATATATATATATATAATTTATTATAACTTGGGGAAAACATTTTTTTTAAATCTGTAATTAAATATTAAAAAATATTTTTATTTTTTGATTTCGGGGGGATTACCCCACCCCTTCCCCTTACCTTACTAACTAGTAATTTAGTTGCTTCCACCGCAGGAATTGATGCAACAAAAATGGCTACTACGGCAATAGTTTGCAGTGGCCACAACCAACTTTAAAAGCTAATAGGCTTTAAATGCTCTTATATATGTGTTATTTTTTTAAATCTTAATTTTATTAAATTACTTTTATTTAAAGATTTAATAATTATGTATTATAAATTTGTTTACATATATATTATTAATAAAATTTATTAATAGTATTAAATTCTAATGATTAATTAAATGTTATTGAATGGTTATTAGTTGAATTAAATTAAATTGTAATTGTAATGAACATTAGTTATTAAGGTTAGGGAAATTATTTAAATTTGATGAAGACACAATTAATTTTGACTTTAATAAAATCGCAAATTATTTTACTGGAAATCAATGAGGATTATTTTAGTAACTTTATAATAAATACATAAATTATCTTGGAGTACTTTCAAAATTAATTTAAAATTGAATTGGGGTAATCATGCAAATCATTTAAAAACAAATTGGGTTAATGGTAAGGGTTAGCTGTGAAACTTATTGCTTGCAAACATATATGAAAACTGGAAAACTTAAAGCTTAACTATTTAACTCAACTACGTGTTTCAAATCAAACTGAACTATGACACTATTATGTTTTCTATGTCTTGTCTATGCTTTGGGGTTTTTGGGATTTGTCCTAGCTTTGACCAGTCCTAGGATGTGACCAGAGGCTTGGGAGTTCTTTGGATTGTGATGATATGATGTTTTGATTTCAATCTCTTTATACTTAACCATGGTTTGTGATGGTATGCTCTATGTTGAGTGTATTTATATTGCTAATTACTGTTTCCAGTGCCTTTGTGGGATGGAAAGATTTATGCTATGAGATATTTGACTTAACCATTTTTGTGTCATCGATCAGTTATATTTGATTTTTTTTGTAGTCACTTTGAAAGGACTGAGGTGTTTTGAATGATTTATTCTTGATGATTTCATATTGAGACATGTTTGAATTGATCATTTTGGAGTCTTCAATCAGTATTATTTTAGGATACTTTTCTGTTGCTCATTGAAAAATGATGGGTATTGTGATTTATTTTGGGATCCTTTCTGTTTGCTCATTGAGAAACGATATACATATTGTGATTTATCTTTGATGCTTTCCAGTTGCTCAAGAAGAACTGATGTGATTATTATGATTATCTTTATGATATTTTCCAGTCACTTGTACAAGATTGAGGTGATTTTACTATGATTCTTTGATTTTTGTTTTCATCAGCTTAAGGTAGGTAATCTATATGTAGCATTGGGAAGTGGCTTGCAATGGGGGTCAGGGCTCTAAGTGATTCCCAAGGTAACTCATTGTATTGTAATTTTCTTAATAAGTGAAAACATTAGACTAAATGGGTATTAAAATGAACTAAATAAGAGTCTTTGTGTGTTCTAAGGGACCTGAGATCAGTAGGGACCTAGGGGTTCTAAGGGACTGCTCAGGTAACTGCAAGTGTGATTCATGCAATGACACTTGCCCACTTACATAGTAGGTTTTCTACATGTCTTGTGTGCCTCTAGGTCTAGATGTCGATCTATGTTGGAACCTTTGAGTTAGATGCTTTTAAGATTTTCTAGACTTATAGAGTATTTTGATATTTCATTTGATATCTTTTTTGGGACTTGAGACCATCAACTCAACATGGAAGGTGTGGACGTTTAGGTGCCACGTGGTTGGGAGGCATACCTACTTACACCATTACTAGGGACTAGTGTATAGAGATGGCCTATTGTCCTAGTGTGACCATTGCTAGATGTGTTCACTTGGTATTTTGGGTTCTAGAGTATGTCTTCTTGTGATTTATGCTTTCATTGGGATGTTCTTTTATC
Source organism: Cupressus sempervirens (assembly GCA_028749045.1). Taxonomy (NCBI): domain Eukaryota; kingdom Viridiplantae; phylum Streptophyta; class Pinopsida; order Cupressales; family Cupressaceae; genus Cupressus; species Cupressus sempervirens. The sequence goes on along the minus strand of CM053786.1, from coordinate 265,081,382 downwards.
ATGTTTAGATGATGTTATTTACTGACACATTTCCTTATATTGATGATTAGCACATGATAGGTGATGTTATCTACTTTGTAGGATCATCTTATGCTTTATTCTAGCATGTTATATTTCTTTATGCTTATGTTGTAGCATGTTTTAGTAGTGATGTCCCTATTATGATAGTAAAGATGATCTGATCAATGGCTTGGGATGTTACACATGAGGGATGGCTAGGGCCCACGATGGTCTTACGATGCTATTGACGGTTAGGAGGAACTGTGTACTTAGTTAGTTGTGTTTTATGATGGATAGTTGTGTTTTATGATGAATGGATGTATCATGTACAGTGGAAGGTTTCATTTACTTTATTGTACTTGTATCATTGATCGAAGGAGGATGATGTATTTCTATTTGTACATATGTATATTCTTTTAGTCTTTTATACCCTGTGACATGTATAGTGGATGGTTTAGTATTTCGAATTTCATTTGCCAAGAGGCATTCAGAACAAATGTATATTATGGACTTTGTAATTTTTAATTATTCTTTCGTATGGATTTAGTAGTTGTTAGACTTGTATTAATTAAATTTAAATGTAATTGAACATCTTGGGATCCTTAAGGAATGTAACTTGTTATGTATGCTTTTAGTTGATTGTATGTTATTACTTCCACTACTACATGTTTAGTGTCTATGATTAATCTTTCTTGTTTTAAAAAAAAAATGTTTTGCAAAATTAGTAAAACTTTAGGTTAATTCTTTTGGATCCCTTGGCAGGGCATTATAGTTTCTTAACAATGTTCTTAGCTTTCCATAAATGTAAGGTTTATCAAATTACAAGTTTAGTAAGTAATCATTACTTATTTTCTAATGGCGTGACGTATAAAGTGTTTATTGACACACTAGTTAAACAATACCTATAACTTTAAGATGGTATCATATTTTTGAAATCCAAAAGATGCATCACATTCTATGTTTCTTCTACTATAAGGAAAAAATAATAAAATCAAAGTTTGCAGAGTTTTGAATTAGTTAAGGTGATTAGACACAAGAGTTTTTTATTATAAACATACTAGAGTAGAAAATTAATATTTATTTATTTATTTAGAATAAAAATACCCCAAACTATGTGTCACATCCAAGCATGAATCTACTTGTTATATCTAGAATATTATTATAAAATATTATAATCTGGTTTTGATTAGGGTGGTCAGACATACGTCTACTTATTTTTGCCCTAAAATTTTTGTATTGTTGCATTTAAATTCAAAATTTTGACCAATCAATTTTTACTTTTTTTTAGAGAAGGCCTAGTAGTTTAGAAATTAAATTCAATTTCCTAGAGATTCTTCTTGTAGACACCTAAAAACCTTTAGAAAATAATGTATTTTTATTTTTTGAAAAATTACTGATGACATCATCATTTATTAAATATTTATTTATATAATTAATTTATTTATTTTTATGCCATTAAATCCCTTTATCTTAATTAAAAATATTTAATTAAGGAATCCCTCCCAAAAATGTTTAAATCTTATTTAAACATTATTTCCTTATTTATTAATTATTTAATTAATAAATTGACCAAAAAACCCAAAATAAATTAAAAAAATTATTTTTTGCCCAAAACTTGGCCAATTTCCTTAAGACCACTAACCTCTTCCAAAATCTTCTAATCCTTATTTAATTTTGATTAAAGGCTAATCCCATCATTTTCTACCCTTAATCCCAACTCAAAATATTTAATTAAGATTAAATATTAATCTTCATGTTTATTAAAAAAGTTTTAATAAATATCTCCTCAACCCAAACCCTTGAAATAAATAAAACTTTATTTATTTCCTAAAAATCTAATTTATCCTCATCCTAAGAAGTTCTAGACTCTTCTAGAAAGTCTTCATCCTCATCCTAGGAAATTTTAGACTATTCTAAAAAGTCTTTATCCTCATCCAAAGTCTAGACTCTTCTAGAAGATGTCTTTAAACCTAATCCTAATCCCCTCCTAACCTTGTCACATTCCCTAAACATGGGATAAAACTTACTAACCAAAGCCAAAGTTAACAAATATCTCCTCCTTCACCCACCCTCATTAAATGCCATCCACTTGCCTATCCCTAAGCTAATCCTAAACCATCCTAATCCATTCTCTAATCATTTGCGCAATCCTAAGCAAGCTTAAAACCTTCCTAATCAAGCCCAAGTCAAAATTCCTCTCATCTCCCTCAAAATATCCCAACCATAAAACTTTATGAAGCCCACTAGGCCATAAATGACTCTTCCAAGCCCTTTTATTGCTCTTACAAGCCATTATGAGGGTCTTTATGAAGATTTTATCCCTTGAGCCTCCTTTGTTGACTCATCCTTCCCCTTTCCTCCATCCTCTCACCCTATGACATGGGTCACTCCCTGATTGGCTGTAAGGAAGCACAATCCATGTGCTCTCCTCTCATGAAATCTAAGCCCTCCATGAGCTTTTTCCCATCCTTGCATCTTAGCCCTCAATCCCTCAAGCCTCTTGCCTATAAATTGGATCCTTCCCCTTTGCAAAACAACACAATCCATGAAGTAAAGTCATAATTCCATTTTAAGAAGCCATTTTACATCGAAACCATACACTCACACCCAAATTCCAACTCCATTTGAAGCTCTTTTTGAAGCATAAGCTTGAGCATACATCCTATCTATTTAGATAAAGCTACTCAACAAGAGAGTTTCTGATTGAGAGAGTCCATTAATGGCTCATATTCTCAATTGAGAGCTCATCTTAGCCTATCTTGAAGTTTATGAATTTGGTTTAGTTTGTAGAAGCTCTATTTAAATTGGGCTCTATTAGCATACTAACATTGCTCATATACATTTTGGCACACCTAGTGGGACCCCGCATGGGTAATCTTCATTAGCTTTTTTTTAGTCAAGTTTTGTATGTCATTTGCTAATCTTGGCTAATTTTTCTTGTTTTTGTGATTGGTAGGATTGTATAAATTGGTTTTGTAGGTTCACATGAGCATGAAGAAGACAAAAGAACTCATAGTCAATCTCATAGTGTTTGCAGATTTTTCAAGCTTATAGGGTGGACAAAGCACTTGGAATTCTTCTTCCTCTTCTTGTCTATATTCTTCTTATTCCATCTACTTCTTCTTCTTCTTCTTGTGGGAGATCTTGGCCATTTTTTTTTAAGGAAGCAAAATCATACACACTTCTTTTTAGTGCTTAAAATGAACCCCTAAATCATACTTAAATCCATTAAAAACTAAAAATTTGCAAAAAAAAAAAGAGTATAGAAAATAAAGCATCCACTGGTGAAAACTTGGCAATTCAAGCACCTTGGACAAGTACCATGATGAAAACTTGGCAAACAAGCATCATGCGTAATCCATCCATCCCCAGCTTAGCCTATCATCCTCATGCTTTTGGTTGCATCTTGACATCCAACTCCATCTTCCAATCTATACACCTATCCTCCATCCTCCAGCTTCCATCTCACACCATCCACTGATCTTCTACAACTTCAGCCAATCATCCCAGCTATCATCCATCTCCCTAGCGCCTTTCGCTTTTCCATCCTAGCTTGAATCCTATCACATCCATCATAATACCTCCTTCCACATGTCATCCTCTGACTAGGGGCACTTTATTCCTTGGAGATCTTGTCTTGTCCATCCTCCCTTGTCATTAGTATCCCGCTCTAGGCTATCCTCATGCAAATCCAATGTCATCCTCTCATTAGCCCTTCACTTTAGCGCCATCTATCCATTCAGCTACCACCAACCTTAGCATTGTCCCCATCATCATCATCAGATGCATCTTGTCAAATCCATATCTTTTGTTATCACCTCATCCTTACCTTCTGTCTCTTGCACCAACTTGAGCCATCCCGCTATCCTCTCATCTTGAACTTTTTATCCATCTATATCATACCTATCATTGGTCTCTTAGCTTGTACGATATCTTGATTAGCCCGCTTGTAAATATCTTGGTCCATCAGCTTGTACATCCTCTTTAGCTTAGTACCATTGTATCTATCCAGCATTCATGTTAGTTCATCCTTAATCAGCATCTTGTACCCATTGCACATCTTGGTTAGCTATTCCAATACATCCTTTAGCTAGATTTCCTGTCACCAAAGTGTTATCTTTCTTAGTTCAGCTTGCCAGATGCATCACTCATCCAAATCCACCAGCTTAGGTGCTCTCCGATAGGTCCTTGCAGGATATAGATTTCCTCATGCTTGATCTTGGCACGTTAGTACCTCATCCTACCCATCTCATTGGCAAACGGTTCTCTTTTGGATTTTTTCTTTCTTTTGATTTGGAATCTGCCCTATTGGGTCTTGAAATATCTTTTCCAAGCAATGTCCTTGTTCCCTCCTCAAGGTTGCCATGATCTTCCATATCATGGTATACTGTGAATGGGGCAATTAGAGTGTAAGGTCTTGATCATGTCTTTTGCTTGTTTTCTTTTCTGCTTGTGGGTTACCCAGTGTCGTTTCCACACTGCTTCCTCTAGGATTCATGTGTGATACTGGGGCAATCCTTGCATGTTTGTTTTGAGTTAGTTCGTCAGTCCTCTGGACAATTGGTGAAAAGGCCTTGATGTTCTTGGTAACCTTGGCAATTAACCAACAGTCCTATAGCAAATCTAGTGCTCAACTACATGGTGGTACTTCTCTTTGAAGTATCCCCCTGCTCAAAAAGCTTCAATAGAATCTCTTCATCTCCATTATCCCCCATCCATATCCAACATCTATCTCTCCTACCCTAGCTTGTGCAACTGTATCTCTCAGAATCAATCATCACTCTTAACTTTAGGAATCCACAATCCTAGTCTTAGGGATCCACCAATCCAATCAATCCACCAACCCTCATCTTTTGAGATCCACAATCCTAGTCCTAGGGATCTCCGAACCCCATCTTCTGCCAATCTGACTCTTTGAAATCCTATTGAATCAGCTTTATAATCCCCTCATCCATCTCCCTATCCTAGATTCCTTTTTATAGCACTCTGCTCCTTCATCCTCCACCTTCCCTAAAGTCTTAAGCTTGCTTCCTCTTGTGCATCTGATTCTCCTTTATCATTCTCCCATAGTGAGAGTTTGAGCTAATTTAGCCCCTTCTCTTTTCCAATCTGAGTCTCCTTGCTCATCTCAAATTCTTGTACTTTTCAAGAAGTTGTCAAGCCTCGCTTTCTCCCCCCTTCACCTTCTTGAGGGGGCATCTTGCAGTCCATTCTCTCCTCTTCTGCTCTAGCCTTGGGCATCTTATTTTCTTATCTTTGATGCCATGTCACTTGTGACATCACATCAAAGAGGGGAAAAATGTAGACACCTAAAAACCTTTAGAAAATAAAGTATTTTTATTTTTTGAAAAATTACTGATGACATCATCATTTATTAATTATTTATTTATTTAATTAATTTATTTATTTTTATGCCATTAAATCCCTTTATCTTAATTAAAAATATTTAATTAAGGAATCCCTCCCAAAAATGTTTAAATTTTATTTAAACATTATTTCCTTATTTATTAATTATTTAATTAATAAATTGACCAAAAAACCCAAAATAAATAAAAAATTTATTTTTTGCCCAAAACTTGGCCAATTTCCTTAAGACCACTAACCTCTTCCAAAATCTTCTAATCCTTCTTTAATTTTGATTAAAGGCTTATCCCATCATTTTCTACCCTTAATCCCAACTCAAAATATTTAATTAAGATTAAATATTAATCCTCATGTTTATTAAAAAAGTTTTAATAAATATCTCCTCAACCCAAACCCTTGAAATAAATAAAACTTTATTTATTTCCTAAAAATCTAATTTATCCTCATCCTAAGAAGTTCTAGACTCTTCTAGAAAGTCTTCATCCTCATCCTAGGAAATTCTAGACTATTCTAGAAAGTCTTTATCCTCATCCAAAGTCTAGACTCTTCTAGAAGATGTCTTTAAACCTAATCCTAATCCCCTCCTAACCTTGTCACATTCCCTAAACATGGGATAAAACTTACTAACCCAAGCCAAAGTTAACAAATATCTTCTCCTTCACCCACCCTCATTGAATGCCATCCACTTGCCTATCCCTAAGCTAATCCTAAACCATCCTAATCCATCCTCTAATCATTTGCACAATCCTAAGCAAGCTTAAAACCTTCTTAATCAAGCCCAAGTTGAAATTCCTCTCATCTCCCTCAAAATATCCCAACCATAAAACTTTATGAAGCCCACTAGGCCATAAATGACTCTTCCAAGCCCTTTTATTGCTCTTACAAGCCATTATGAGGGTCTTTATGAAGATTTTATCCCTTGAGCCTCCTTTTTTGACTCATCCTTCCCCTTTCCTCCATCCTCTCACCCTATGACATGTGTCACTCCCTGATTGGATGTAAGGAAGCACAATCCATGTGCTCTCCTCTCATGCAATCTAAGCCCTCCATGAGCTTTTTCCCATCCTTGCATCTTAGCCCTCAATCCCTCAAGCCTCTTGCCTATAAATTGGATCCTTCCCCTTTGCAAAACAATAGAATCCATGAAGTAAAGTCATAATGCCATTTTAAGAAACCATTTTACATCAAAACCATACACTCACACCTAAATTCCAACTCCATTTGAAGCCCTTTTTGAAGCATAAGCTTGAGCATACATCCTATCTATTTGGACAAAGCTACTCAACAAGAGAGCTTCTTATTGACAGAGTCCATTAATGGCTCATATTCTCAATTGAGAGCTCATCTTAGTCTATCTTGAAGTTTATGAATTTTGTTTAGTTTGTAGAAGCTCTATTTAAATTTGGTTTCTATTAGCATACTAACATTGCTCATATACACTTCTCTGAACTAATTGATAAAATTTTTATAACAAGTAGTAAATTTCATGTTAAATTGAGATAACCCTAATTTTCTAATTGTTTATTGCTACTTAAGAGCATAGCTTGGTTGACGTGATCCTACACATTCCCCTCTAGGGGATCAATAGCTGATTTTTCCTTATGTGTACTTTGTTAGCCAAATATTATGCTTAGTTTTAAGATGAGGCATTCGTACTAGAGGATGGTTTTTTTCATTAGAAGAGATATCCTATCTGTATTCTATTCTTTAATTATAAAAGTCTTCTTATTCTTATTTAAGATCTGAATAAGAATTACACAATTCCTAATTTTACTTTCCTATTAGTGGTTAGGAGACTAGTTCCAATATTGGCAATCTTCAAAATTGTGACCAACCTTGTTAGATTGTAAATAGAGTATTGGAAGATAATATTTAGTATTACCTCTTTGTACTTTACATCTACTCTTCCTTGTAGGATGTGTAAACTTACAACATAAAAAGAATGTAGGATTTAAATTTTGATATCTTTTACTAAATATAAGTCTTTTGATAGGTGACCTTTGGGCTTTCACCTTAGATATGTATTTCTTATGAGTTTTTTTCAAAATTCTTATATCTGTAATAGTATCCATTGAAATTTTTATTACTAGATCTATTGTTAGGTCTAAATCTATATTCAAATGCAACATGACCGTATTTATGATAATTGTAGAAATTACCTTCAAATGAATGAGACTTACTCGCTACTTTTCTTCTATACACAATTTTAGTATAACAATATTCCCATGATTAAAACAGTTTCAATTTTTAGGCCTCACAACAAATTCTTTTATGGCTCTTGCGTGCCCATGTTAATGCATTTAGGATTTACCTTTGGATATCTCACCAATCTTCAATGTTCCATTGTTTGTGTATCCAAGAATAATTTTATTGTTGTATACCCTGAGTTCTTAAATTTTTAGTAAAGTTTTTCAATCTTTCATTGTATTACTTAAATTTGTATTATCATTCTCGATTGGTAATTCTTTCTTCAATTTGTTATTCTCTTCTATGTAACATTGATTTTCTATGGCAGTCTATTGATTCTCTATAGCTTTTTCATGAAGGTTTTAATTCATGAGAGAATTTTCCTGTGATATATTGAAAATTTAATCCTTTTCTTCCAATACATTCTAAGTGGTTCTTATTTCATCTTGGGAAAACTTCCTATCTTCCTTGGCTACCCTTTTCCTTCAAAATCTCCATAGTTTCCTAGTGAATGGAGTTCATGTTATCTCTTCAACTTTTCCACCTTTTCTTTTATCTTCTTATTCCTTTCCATCAATTTTTCATATTCTTGTTTACATTCTTTTGACATGTCTCATTCAAATGGATAGTCAATATAATTTTGGCTTTCATTTATCCTATCAATGAGATGTCTTCTCAAAAATATGTATGTCCTAATATTTTCTTTGAGATCTTTAGCCATCTAAATTGCACTTTCAAGTTTCTTGTTGTACATGTAACTCTCCATGATTTTACATCTTTACCTCAAGTTGTTAGGCATACTATCAATATTACCAATTCCCAAATAAAAATTTCTAGGATTGTAATGTACTCAGAAGGGGAGTAAACCAAAGCAAATAGGTAATTTTAAACTTTAATCACCAATATGCTAACTGGAGATATTAACCTGCAAATAGTATTGCATATAACTAATGATAACAAATAAAGGATAACAATAGTAAACTTCCACACAATCATCACACATAATATTGAGATTTTGATATTGTATAAATCCTTGTTAAATGGTAAAGATGATGATGGAGAAGGTGCCCACAAGTTCACTACTACACTAAATGAGTTTCCCTATTAGGAACATATAATTACCCTTTAGAGGGCTCATCATATTATTATTGATTTGTACATTATTATATGTACAAAAGGATCCACTAGAATCTACATTCATAAAGGATTTTAGTGACCTCTTAAGAGCTTACATGATTAAGTGATTCAAAACTAGAACCTTTTAGCATTGACTACATTGATGAATTTTCTTTTGTAATTATTAGGATACAGATAAATTATTGATCTTTATATGAGACTCCTTGACTTCCAGATCCATTTAATTATATTTTCATTGATAACTATTCTATTCTATGTATTTTGATCACAACCTTCATGTCCTTTGCTAATATTGTCTACTAGATATTTATTTACCTTATTATAAAATCTTCTTTAAGAGCTATTCTCTTAACTATAAATGTTTCCTCTTAATCTTGACCATTAAATAAAACCATTATCTTCCATCTCAGTCTCCTTAAATATTTCATATGTCTTGATATCTAAATATTGTTTATCCTAAACATGTTGACCCTCAAATAGATTTCCCTATTGATTATGTTAGCCCCTAATGTAATAGATTTAAAATTAACCAAGAAACTAGACCAATACATCTAAGGCTAAAAAATTCCTATGATGGATGCACTCAATTGCAATCTTGGGTCAACTATAAGGCATAACTCCTTCTTCACTTTAGGCTCTACAAAACCTAGGCGGGTTAACCATGAGGTTCTGATATATGGTACTAGTGCTAAAACATAAAATCAGAACCTATTAATAGCAAATGAAACCCTTATGTCTTCTAGTACTTATGCAATAGCATAGGAATGATATATCTATAAATCATAACCTAAGAAATCATAAGCTAAGTGAGGGTTAATTCCTTTTAGCCAACTACAAAATGTGAAAAACTAAAATTATTTGATTAAAACGATTCATGCAAATGATCTTCATATTAACTTGCATCTAATTTAGTGATCAATACCTTATCCATTGCAACATAGAATCACTACCAATAGGATGAACTAACTTCATTGCTTTACAACTGAGTTTATGAACTGAAATCCCCAAACTCCATTCTTACTAGCATCCCCTCCATACACCCAAAAATTATATCAAATCATTGAAGCATTTACTTAACTCCTTGAATTAAAAGCAACAATAGATCTAATACACAACTCATCCAAGTTGTCTTAAATTAAACAAACCTTATTCATTCAATCACAAATTTAACAACATATGAAAAATTAGGAGAAAAAATAAGAGAACATATATAATTCATTGTAAATCTCCTTTTATATTTATCCTTGGGAGAACTGAATATAGTAACTGGTAACATTGAATGAAACTCAAGATATATCACATGATCTATCATCAATTTTCATTATCTGAAAGAAACAAGACATGAAATCAAACTAGAAATATGCACAAGAATGGATGTGTGGCCTTCACAACTAGAGCTCTACTCAATTAGACAGGAAGTAAAACCAACAAAAACTTGTTCTCACAATAACAATTGAAACCCTATTGGCTCCATAGAGAAAAATGCTAACAACCTTGAAAATGAAAAAGAAAGATAATGATATAGAAGAGAATCAATTCATGGATATGTTGTATATCTGACATGTTTCCACTTGGAAAACTTCCTCAAGAAGTTTAAAAAAATCTCTCTAATCTCTTCCAACAACTTGTATATCAAGTCCTCACTCATTTTTCCTTGCAAAAGCATAAAATATCTTTAGTACTTGATGGAAAAACATAAATGATTTTGATGTCAGATTTGTGATCAAGGAAAATGCAAAAGAATAAGTTAAAAGACCTCTAGAGGCAAGATAAACTTTTCAGAATCATTTCTCTCCATATTCAGGCTTTAAAAAACATTCATATCTACCCTCCAACTAATGTTGATGCTCAATGATCAATTCTACCCATTCTTCTTAGAATACCTCTGAAAATACAAATTTTCTTATAGACTGTATCACTGATTACCTGTGCAAATTCTGACCCCATATTCAATAAATTCATTTCCTCCCAGTTCCAACTATATATTACAATACATATTTTTGTTTAATCTTGCACCTTTGGCAAAAATTTGAAAAACTAGTTGAGGACTATAAAATGGATATTTTAAAAAGAATGGAATTGGAAAAATTTAAACATTTTCTATACTATATAAAAATTACCATTTAAAACTAATTTTTATTTGTGGAGATATGAATGTTCAAAAACCAAGAATGAAAATTCATTATTAAAAATATCTTCTTATATCTCCCTTGGACACCCAAACAATGCCACATGTTACTACACAACTGGTCACTTTTATCATTGTCAGGTCCCACATCTAGTGGTGACATGGCAACCACCGATATCTAACAACTTTATAGTGAGTGTTTTGTGCTCAGTCAAAATTGTCGACATTACTTCCATCAGCCATGACAAGCCACTCCATATGAACTTCTACCTTCAAAGGCATTGTCTTAAAGAAAACTAACTATGTGAGTGTTATTATATTTAAACATTATAAAATCTCCATTCACAATAGATGTGGGATAAAAACATGAAATTTCCCCTTTCATGAAGTAGCTTCCTCTATTTTTTGATGAAGAATCTTACAATTATATAGCTCACATGACGTCCAAAGGGAATCACCTAACACAATAGAAGGAAAATCATCAATTTGGACAAGGCGTGGGAGTATTTCAAGTATTACATGTTTTTGTCATTCAAGTATTTCCCTCCTGGGATACTTTGTTCCTCCATAAGAAGCTTGTATCCCTTGTTCATCAAGCACTTCCCAAGAACAACAACATTTTCCTTTACCTACTTATAATAGGCCTTAAACTGAGTGGTCATTACCTACTGTATAGCCACAACCAATGCTACATTTCTAGTCAGTGTGAAGTCCACCTTAAAGAGATGGAAATACAACAAAGATTACTTTATCCTCATAATCATAGATTGTGTCCTCTAGTTGTCCCTTTTTGTGAGGCTTTGGTCCCTTTCAATAGAAGATCATGCCTACTCTTGGCTCCCTTAGACTCTTGTGGGTAGTTGTGATAACCAAATCACAAGAGGACTCTGGTGGTTCCTACTAAAATTTCTTGGCATACTTTCATCTTCACCTATGACAAGCCCCTATCGCTTCATTAGTGACTTTTGAAACTATCATTGCCTTCCTCCAACTATGGAGCTCTACTACCATGAATGTTTCCTCTTCTCAACACCCTTTGCAAACTCATACTAAGAAGTTTTGAAATGAAAAAAAATGAACTTTGTGCTTCTCTGCCATATTATATTCCTTTTAAAATCATTTCCTTTAGACTATCATTTCCTCCATTCATGTTCACAGTCAACATCCTTCAATGCTAGTAGTCTCGTCAAAGTCTTGGTGGAATCATATCTAAGCAAGTCAGCAAGCTTTGTTTGATTTTGGCTATCTTCATGAATGCCAAACTTAATTCTCAACTCAAAATGAATGTAAATATGCTATCTTTATTTTGAGCACATGCCTTCTTACTAAAGGATGAATGGGAAATAAGACTACACTTTAGAGAGCTTCCATGAGGCTCACAAGGTCTTCAAATGTCTACAATGGTCCTTCGTTTATGTGCTTTCTAATTCCAAAGTGAGGAGTGGAGTTATTTATACATAATAATATAATATCCATCACCTTAGCTTCCTTGTGATCAAAAGTCCACATGTACATCCCATAGACCATTCCATCTCTAGATGCCAATATATAATGATCAATGCCTCGTACTCTAGATTCACATAAAAATCCAACACCATTTGAGTCCTTTTTGGATTTTGATCAACACAATTCTCCAACTAAGTATGTGGGCTTGCACACATTTATTTGAACATACTCAACAAGGAAATGAACTTTCCAACTACCATTTCTATTTGATGGAATCATTCGGGCCCCAAAGTGGGTTTGACTAAAAAGAAATTGGTTTTTAAAAACCTAACATTTGATACTAATCTAAAGAACATCTGATAATGACTAAAAACCATTTGATCATTGAACCATCCATTTAAAACTCATTTTAACTCTTTTTTGCAACTTTTCAACTTTGTGCTAGGAGGTCCTTTGACTAGCTTTACAAACTAACAAAAACACTTGAGTATGCTTTGAAATCAAACACGTTGATTTTTTGTTCAACCATCTTGTAACCTATCGAATCTCATCTCATGAAAAATTCTCAAGAAAAAGATATTGAATATCAAAGTTGCCCTCTCAGAAATGCCTAGAAGAAAATTTGTCAGAAAACCATAAATCATGTTCTGTTTTGGCTTCAGAAATCGGGTAACTTAACACTTGGGGGCACAAAAATTGGGGAATTGGTTCATTATCATGAGGGAAACATAAATCTAGGATTAGGTCTCATGATGAATAACACAATGCATTCGAAAAGCAATCAAATTATGATGCACAAATTTGCAGGACTGGAAACACTAGCAGAAAAGTGGTTTTTGCAAGTAGAATGGACCTGGGAAACTGTGCAGACTGATTTGTCATTTTGGTCAACAGGGTCAAGGTTATAACAAGTCAAATAGGGCCTCCCACAATACTGAACAATTTGCATCAGCATGACAACAATAAATGACCTACTTTGAGGGATTCAAAACCTAGTCAAAACATGCTAGAATGACTTGCAATCTAAAATATAGGTTTTTCGGTATGGACAATAAACACTCCCAAAGTGGTGAGTCATGAAAGATAACTAGGTGCAAGATATTCAATTGCAAATAAGGGCTTTTGTCATTGTTTGACACTTAGGCAAAAAAATGTAGTTTTGGACATTGCTCAAAATTGAACTTCATGGAATGCCTTGAAATAAAAATTTATCATCATGGAACACATAAAAATATTGAATGCAAATTTTTAGAAAAATTAAACACCCCTTAGGCCTCAAAAGGATAGCTGGGTACACATGCATTAAAAGTCACTTATTAGGCTTGATTTTTTCAATGGTAATCAAAATCAGGGCTTCAATTTTGAGTCCCAATAGTGGATCTTTCTGGGGATGCATGTCCCTTATGAGCATGGAAAGGATTTAGATGTCTAGGAGAAGTAGACCACACACTTGATTGCACAAACTTCCTCTCAAATAGTTTTATTGAAAACAAAAACTACTCCTAAACTGTACAAATGATGGCCCTAGGCCAGTGAACTTCAACAAAACTTCTTACCTCTGTAATATACCTAATGTTCATTCATATCAGTTTCACAAATTAGATACACATCTCCAATTTTTTCAATTGGCAAAACAAAATCATCACCATCACTTTCATAGTACATGTAAAAACTTGGCATAGCTTCAACCTCTTGCTCACTATGAAAAAGAACATCAGAATGTTCATGAACACCAACATCAAACTAAAACTAATCTTTATAAAATGATTCATGAAAATCATCAATTAGAAACACAAAAGCCTTTTATTCAACTTCATCAAATGAGTTATATACTGCTCATACCTTGACTTTGCATCTCCTTAGATGTTGTCGAATGAATTTAAAATGAGAAATTAGATTTATTTTCACACATAACATCATCATCAAATTCTGAAACCACTCCATAACCTCCCAATGTATCTTCACAATAGAAATGCTAATTAGTTTTTAGCTCATATGAATCATCATAAAAATTACTATGAAGTGTTGGCTTATTTTCAAAGACAACTCCATCAAGCACCTCATCTTCAAGCTCACAAAATGCAACATTATTAGAATATTCACTATCATATATGGAAGAACAACATTCTAATTTTTTACAAGAATATGATAGTTTGTTACCATTTGCATCTAACTCAACTAAATCGAAGACTTCCATGTCTTCTTCAAAAAATGGATTTATAACTCCATGCAAGGATCCTCTTTGAACATTTTGACAAAAGATGGGTTGATCATCATCAAAATATTCATCATATAAAGCATTAGTGTACACTTTAAACTCACTACCCATTTCATCTTCATGGAGACTCTCAACATATGAATAAAAATTAGAACTAGGTGAAGACTCACTTTCTATTTCCCCTACCAAGCATATAGTATCCATAATTACATTATCTTGTTTGGGATAACCATTATGATTAGACCATTATTCATTCCAAAACCCATCACTACATGCTACAACTTTATTGTCTAATGTAAAAATAATTTTTTGGTAAATAGATTGTTCTTTATGATTTTAACTCTTAAATGCCCTAATTCGTGAACAATATCTAATTACAACAGTTGGAAAGTTGCTTATGAAAAGAATAACATTCCTCTGAGTTATCAGGTAAGGAATGGTATTTGAGGTTAGATTAAGTTTATGAACTCACACATCTTATGAACTCATAAGGCATAATCCTTCAATAGTGCATATTAACTAAAGTTAAAATTATCCATCTAGAAACTAAAATGCAAAGAAAGAAAGATTAATTTGAAGGAAAATACCTAAAAGATCTTTTTTGAACCTAAGATGATAGTACTTATCATATCTAGTTCCCTATCTCAAAAGAGGGGAATGAAGCTCTATTTGGTTCCTTATTTCAATTTAGATAAAAGACAAGACATACAATTAACAATTAATAGACTGGAATAGAAAATAATTGACACAAAATACCATTCAATTGATTTTGTGACATCAAGTATCTCACACCAAAAAATAGCTGACCCTTTATTAATATTTAATTCCAATACATATAGGATTCAAAGATGACTGTTACAAAAGAAGTTAAATCAGTTCATCTCCTCAAAAATGCCAAATGGCAAGGAGCTAGTTTATTGATTACAATGATTACATAAAAAAGAATTTAAAGGGGCAAACTATGAATCGCTTTGCCTTCTTTCCTTTTTCTTCTTTTTCCCTACAGGAATTAGTAGCTATAATGATTGGAATTAATTCTTCATGCCTATGAACATGTACATTAGTATATCTCAAGAGCCATTTAGAATGCTCTCTGGCCAAATCCTTGACAACACTCAAATAATCTTGTATTTTCTCCATGGCCATGTGTATACAACCACAAGTTTCTAGAGTTTGGAAACTTTGTTCTGATGAATAGAAGATATTTTTGTCAAGTTGTCTATGAAGTCTAAGAAGTTTGATTGCATGACAGATATTTCAATTATTACCTTTCCTTGACCACTAGTTTATGATTTTGTATGAAAACCTCTCAAGAGCTCATAATCTTTGTCCTAATCTTTCTTCACTTTAGCTTTGGTTTCTTTGAGCCTTTCTTCTGCTGTCAAGATAATTTTAGACTTAAATTGCATGCTTTAGAGAAATTCAAATAAAGGTTCATCCCCTTTGGGTAGGATCTTTCCTTCCACAGTCTCCTCAATCTTCATATGAGTGATCATCTTCAATAGAGAGACACAATCATCACTCTTCATTCTCTATGTGGCTAAAGTGGCTCTATTCAATGAAATATTATCTTTCTCTATTTTTAGCCTCACTATAGCATTGCCAATTTTCTTTATAATAGTAAGCCTATCTAACTTAAGTTTACCACTCCACTCTCTACCAATCTACCCAAAATGTTTTTCCTCTTGGAGCTAAGAGATGAGTGCTTGAACATCTGCGGCAAAAGGATCACTGTTGATAGGCATTCTAGAGATGCTTGCCAATGGCGTGACCCATTGTCTAATGAAGCTATTAAATTCTTGAATTTCTACCTTCATCCATAATTTTGAAAATTTAAGGCTCTCTAGTTGTCCTTCAATCACTTAATTTGTTGACTTCCACAAGCCAACCTTGGTGTCATGCCTGGCTTCCCCAAGATCCATTGAATGCATGGTGAAATCATCCGTAGGCATGTCCTCAATCCTTCCCTCTTTAGTAGGCTTTTCTATTTCCATTGTTAGATGTCCTATTTCAAGGTCTTGTCCAAGGATAGACAAGGTCATATATTTCTTAATCAACTTAGTCAATGCAGATCCAAAGTGGACAGCAAGAGATAAGGTCTCCTTTTTGGGAGCACCTTCATCTTTCCTCTTTTTCTTCCTATCTAGAGCATCTTCCAACCATCAATATGTGCATATGACTTTAGAAGCCATCTCGAGAGAGTCTATACTAAACATATTTCTCCTAGTCGGGGTAGTTTCTATCATAGTTAAAGAGGAGAGATTCTTTAGATTTTTTGAAACAAGCCTCGAAGAATCTTGGCCTTTCTCTAGCTTTGCAGTCTTCTTGGTTGCCTCATTTCACTTAGTGGACTTTCTATCACTACTTACTCTATCTCCTAAGTTCACTATCTACACATGAGGGAAACTCAAAAGGAAAAGTGTAGCACTTGTGGATGGAACTGGGCTACTGTGACGTGGGGGGAGTGGAGTAACTGGACCATCTTTTGGTTCATCCACCTTCTTCTTCTTAGCTTCAGACTAGGTACCAATTACTAGGAGGGAACTCACCTAGAAAATCTTATCCATTGGAATACGTTTTTCTAGAGTTTGATCACCTCTACCTAATTTTTGAGTTGGTCCTTGAGTGATGGCCAAGGTTACACCTGATGTGCCACCTTGAGAGGAAGAAGCCACTACAACTATTGGATAAGCTTGAGCAGGTGTGCTTTTTCTTTGACAACTTGTTGTAGTCCATTCGACCCACTTCCTATTCCTTTTAATAATTTGGGCCATCATGACATCTAGCTCTTCTTTGACATCTTCATAAGGCTCAAAGCTAATAGGAGTTCTTCTCAGCTTTATTAGGTAGGTGTTACTATACATATTATTCCATCATCCTCTATTCCCTCAACATCAATATTAATTTGATATATCTTCACTTGACCCAATGTAAATCTAGAAAAAGCATGGTCCCAACCCTCAAACTCAATTTTGCAATCTGCCCCTAGTAGTCTTCAATAGTAGTAATATGTTTGATCACACTTCCAATATATAACACTTCCCTTGCTTATCCTTTCGGATCAAACATATGTCTCAAAACCTCATACATCTCCAATTTGTATTTCATTTGAACACCCTTTGCATCATCTTTCCATCAGAATGAGACTCATAATTGAAAGCTTATAGCTTCATAGGAAACTCATAAACTTTCTTTTTTAAACTCTCACTCAAGAAATTCACTTGAATTGCTTGCCTCATGATCTCGATCAACACGATCATGTCACTTGGATATCTTAGCAGCTTCAAAGGGAATCCATCAAAAGATACAAGATGTAAATATTAAAAGGATGAGATTTGGATGAAATAAATTTTTAATTGACTAATGGTCTCCATACCTTTAGGGATGAATCTCCTCTTTGGGCATTTGTGGAGCTCCCTACAAATTCTCATGATAAATTCATCATTAACTCTTATATACTCTACATAATTATTTTCCAATTGTAAACATGGGTAGAACTCATAAGACTTCACATCATCAAGTAAATTTTCCACCCTTGGGAGGATTGGCCACAATTGTAGAAAAGGTAACATATAAATGAGAAAGGAGGACATATAGAAAGTGTTGTAGAATTTTGTAGCATGAAGAGCATTGGATAGAATCTTTCTTACCTCATGAGCCTAATCAATATATTGGGTGTCAAAGTAGATAACTTGCACCAAAAAAAAAATTGCTCAATGAAGTTTAAAGCTTCTACCTTAGATGTTGGTCAATGCAAAAGGACCAAGATATAAATAATCTCAAGTTTGAGATTAGCTCCAAATAGAGTCTTAGCTGTTGGAAATTTGATTGAAAAAGCTCATTGTTGGTGAAGATCAAAGATGGAGATTTTTGTAAAAGAATGTTTCCAATCATTATTTTTGCATTGATGTCAAACCTTTTATTTTCAAGGATGATATTTTCTTATAAGATCCAAGTACTATCACTTAATTGATTGATAAAGAGGATTTGATCAACAAGATGTAACAAGAGCACCTAAGGGAAAGGTTGAGTTATGATGATGTAATGAAGTGCAAAGATTAGTTAAGAAAATAATTAAGTAATGGATTGATGACATACTCAAAGATACAAATGTTGGTCACACTTAGAAACATTGAAGGAAGAAGTTGTAACAAGGTTGACTACAAAGCTTAAACTAAGATCATAAGTGGATGCCAAGCAAGTTAGTTGAAGCTGAGAAAATTCTCAGTAGGAACTAAGTAATAAAAATTACTTTTGTTTTTCGGGTGATCTTGTTGTGCCGAGTGAAGATTAGGTGCCAAGCATAAAAAAATTTAGTTGGTACCAAGTGATCTTTAGCTGCCGAGCATTAGGAAAATCTTAGTTGATTCCAAGTAACATAGTATGTGTTGAGCACCAGTAATTTCAATAGTGCCGAGCTACTACATTATTTCAAAAGATGAAGAATTGCCAAATCTAAGCTAACATAATGTTTACATTGAATTTTTTGAATGAGTTGGAAGATAAGGATGATGAATTGTTGGCACAAAATCTTATGTAAGTCATTTTTGAGCAAATTCTAAAGGATTATTCAAGAAATTTCTAGAGGAAATAGAATATGGGTTCGATGCAATGAGCCCTACCTAATCCATGTGAATTTTAATTAATATATGGAAGAATCAAGTGGGAAATGGTACTCCAAGACTTCTATTTGAGAATTCATAGACCAAGAAGCAAAGAGCTATTGATACTATTAGTGCTGAAGAGCCAAATCTACAAAGTGGTTGAAAGGGTGTCAAGGAGGTGACATCAAAGAGAAGGAATAACACACATGCTCTACTTCTACAAGTGGTCATGAAGAGATGATTACATTGATACATTGAGTATGGAGACTGAAGGTGACAAAGCTTGAAAAGAGGGTAAGTTGTCAGGAGTTGCCAAAATTGAAGGTTAGGCAACGGTATGAGCTAAGAAGTGATCTGAGATCTACATGATAAGTTGTATGTTGTAGTTAGGTCAAGATTTTCTAATACTCTCTAGAAATTGTATTAGATCTAAATTTTCTATGGACTTAGGTTGGCCTAATAGCCATTTTTAATCCTTTAACAAGGTGGCATTCCAAGTGAATGTTCTAAAGTCTTTTAACTAGGCCCACTTCTAATAGGGTGGTTAAATCCTCTAACAAGGTCACATTTAACAATGTGTTGTAAGCCTTTAATAGGATAGGTCTTTCATAGGGCATCACTTTAGAATGTTGAAAATTGAGTAGCATGTTACTGGTGGTTTTTTCCAAATTGGGTTTCCACGTAAATCATTGTGTCATCTGTTGATTTCTTATGTGTTATACTTGCATGTTGATTTATAGTAACTTATTCATTGAATAAGTTAAAGTTTGGATGAATGAATTGTTGAATGGATCCACTAAACTTAGTGAAAAGTTTGAATAGGACATATGGACCTTGAATAAGTGATTCACCCCCTACCCCCTCTCAGTTATTCTAAAGAAATTCTAACAATTGGTATTAGAGCCATCCACTGATTTAGTTTCAAGGTACTAGAAGTAGGAAGATCAAGATGTCCAAGAGAGAAGTTCCCAAGCTCAACAAAGGAAACTTTGCTACATGGTAGAGTCTAATGAAATTACACCTTGAATCAATAGGTTACTATGCACAAACCTCAATTGGAAAAAAACATGTAACTCCAAAAGGACCTCTCACTGCACATGATTTGAACAAAAAGAAGGAGCATAACCAAGCAATGTTGGAGATTGCCTTTGCACTTAACTATGTTGAATATTATGACATCAAAGATTGTGACACTACATTTAAGATGTGAGAAAACTTGTCAAAAATCTATGGAGGAGATCAGAATATCTACAGAGAAAAAAGCGAAAGTCTAAGAGGAAAGTTTGATGACATGAAGATGGGGGAAGGTGAAAATGTTGCTCAATATAGTGTAAGAATGAAAGAAGTGGTGAGTACAATAAGAAGTCTAGGTGGACAATTGGAAGAAGAAATAGCAATCAACAAATACTTAAGAACTCTGCTCCCTATCTACAATATAAGAGTTTCATCCATCCAAGAGCTGAGGTGTGTACAAGGGAACACACTAACCTTTGAAGGAATAGTTGGAAGACTTACTACATTTGAGCTATCCAATTTTGACAACTACAGACCTAAGAACCTTGAATTTTCCTACAATGCCAAGATGACAATAAAAGATACTGAGGAGGACACATTAAGAAAGAAAAGAAGAAAAGGAAAATGTGCATTCAATGATAGTAGGACATATGAGGAATATTTGGAACACTTGGAAGTACTACTGGCTTGGAGATTCCATAGAGGTAAAGGAAAATTCAAAGGTAAGTTCGCTATCATATGTTTCAATTGCAATGAAGTAGGTCATATAGCTGCAAGATGTCCACATAAGAAGAACTACAAAGAAGGAAACAAGTTCAAGAACAAAATAGAAGATGACAACAAGGAGAAAGGAAAGAGATGCTACATTGTTGAAGAGGACTCTGATGAAAATGATGATGAAGTAGTCTATGTATCCATGAAGGATGAATTAGACAAAGATGAAGATTTAGCAACAATATTGGCTGCCTATGTGAACAAGAATGACAAGTGGATTATAGACAATGGATGCTCACATCACATGACAGGAGACAAAAGTAAGTTCATTACCTTTACTCAATATGATGGAAATAGTGTTAGATTTGGTAATGATGCCCCATCTCAAATCAAAGGAAAAGTCTCTATCAAACTTAGAAAGAAAATTTCATGTGATAATGCATACTACCTTGAAGGATTAAACTACAACCTATTGAGTGTATCTCAGTTAGGCAATGTAGGTTGCAAAGTTGAATTTGGAAACTAAACTACCAAGATCTATGACACTGATGGAAATCTGATAGGAAAGGGTGAACAAACTAGGAGTAACCTATTTTACGTAGATATGAAAGATGCAACATGTCTTATTGTTAGACTTGATGATGTGTGGTTGTGGTATAAAAGGTTGTGTCATGTTAACTTTGATAATCTAATTAGCATCAGCAAGAAAAAGAAAGTCAGACGGTTGCCCAACTTGAAGAAACTTGAAAACATAATGTGCAAACAATGTCAACTAGGAAAGATGACTAAGTCTAGTTTCAAAAGCAAAACATACACTTCCAATGAAGTACTAGAGTTAGTCCATATAGACTTATGTTGTCCAATAGAACTACAAAGCTACTTAGGAGACAGATACATAATGCTATTTGTAGATGACTACTCTAGGATGATGACTCCTATGTTTTAAAATAAAAAATATAATGCATTCCAAATGTTCAAGTGGTACTTGGCTAGAGTTGAGAAGGAAACAAGAAAGAACCCGAAATGCCTAAGATCAGATAGAGGAGGTGAGTTCACATCGAGAGAGTTTGAAATATTCTACAATGACAAAGGTATCAAAAGGAAAACATCATTACCAAGGACTCCACCATAGAACATGGTATTGTTGAAAGGAGGAATAGGTCAGTGATTGACTATGCTAGAACCCTGATGATGGAGAAAAATGTTGCACTGAAGTACTGGAGAGAAGCTATAAGTACTACAGTCTACACACTAAATAGAGTTCAAGTCAACGAAGGTACAAATGCAACATATTTTGAATTATGGTATGGTCATTCACCTAATGTTAAATATTTCAAAGTATTTGGTTGTAAGTGCTATATTCTAAAAGATACTAGAAATGAAAATTTTGATGCAAAAAGTGATGAAGGCATATTCCTTGGATACTCCACTAGAAGTAAGGCATATAAGTGTTAAAACACTAAAACTAAAAATGTTGTGGAGAGTACAAATGTAAATTTTGATTAGCATGCAGAAGTTTAGGTTGATGAGTCAAAGAAAACAAAGGATTATTGATCCTTTTAATACTTCTATGAAGTAATGACAGTTGAAGACAATACTATGAATTAAGTTGGGAATTAGGAACAAACTTTAGTATCTGCTGAGTCTCAGCCTGTGAATGTCGAGTTGCATTTAGAAGTCAAGCTACAAAATGTAGAAAATGCATATTGTGATTTTGAAAATAGTACACAAGAAAAGAATGATGAAATGCCAGATGAAGAAGAACAAAATGACTTTGAAGTTGAAGGATCAAACATGGAAAGAAGGACAGAACCTAGATTACCCAAGTATGTAAGAAGACATCACCTTGTAGATCAAATCATTGGTGACAAGGATGCAAGACCAATGACAAGGAATAAGCTCAAGAATGAATCATGTCTGTTAAGCATGGTTGAAACTAAAATAGTGAAATATGCACTATAAGATGATGACTGGTATAAAGCCATGAAAAAAGAGATAGATCAGATTGAGAAAAACAAAAACATGGTCTCTAGTTCCTAGACCAGCTGATAAGAATGTGATTGGTACCAAATGCGTGTTTAGAAACAAACTTGATGAGAATGGTCAAATAAAAAGAAACAAATCTGGATTAGTTTGCAAAGGCTATGCACAAGAAGAAGGACTAGATTATGGAGAGACATTTGCCCCTATTGCAAGAATGTAAGGAGTAAGAACATTACTTGTATATGCTACATACAAAAGTTTCAAAGTTTACCAGATGGATGTGAAGTATATTTTTGTAAATGGTATGCTAGAAGAGGAAGTCTACATAGAAAAATCAAAGGGATTGTTGATGAGAAGAACAAGGACATGGTCTACAAGCTACACAAAGCACTTTATGGATTGAAGCAAGCACCCAGAGCATGGTATGAGAGATTGAAAAAATATCTTGTGATGATAGGATTTGAAAGAACATATGACAACAACAACTTGTACAAAAAAGCTGAGGAAGGTAGAGACATTTTGATATTAGAAATGTTTGTTGATGATATAATATTTGGAGGAAAAGATGCTTTATGCAAAGATTTTGCGGATCAAATGAAGCATGAATTTGAAATGTCAATGTTTGGAGAAATAAAATTCTTTGTTGGATTACAAGTACATCAGTTGAAGCATGGCATATTTGTGATTCAATCCAAATACATCAAGGAAGTACTCAAAACATTTGGGCTACAAGACTCAAAACTAGTCAGCACACCAATAGCAACATGCCATAAGCTATCCAAAAATGATGAGTCTGTTGAAGTAAATTAGATATTGTATAGGTCAATGATTGGAAAGCTACAATATGTTGTACATAGTAGAATAGAAATTGCATTAGCTGTTGGAATAGTAGCAATATTTTTTACAAATCCAAGAAAAAATCACTTAATGGAAGTAAAGATAATACTGAGATACTTGAAAGGAACTGATGACTTTAGTCTGTACTACAAGAGGAATGAGAAGTTTGAACTAATGCAAATTGGGGAGGTAACATTGATGATAGAAAAAGCACCAGTGGAGGAGCAATTTTCTTAGGGAAGAGGTTGATTGCATGGACAAGCAAAAAGAAAAGCTACACCTCATAGTCCAATATTGAAGCTGAATATGTGGCAGCTACTATAAACTGCACCAATATTGTATGGATCAAACATTTACTGCAATATATGAAGGAAGAGATAATTGAGCCTATGACACTTTATTGTGATAATACAAGTGTTATTAACATATCAAAGAATCCAATAATGCATGCTAAAACTAAGCATAATGCAATCAAGTATCACTATGTAAGAGAGCTCAAGGAAGATAAACAAGTGAAGATGGAATATGTTAGCTCAAAGGAATAGATTGTTGATATCTTCACAAAAGCACTACCTAAAGATGTTTTTGAGTATTTTAGTGGTAAGTTAGGGGCAATACCCATAGCTAAGGCTACTTAAACCAAAAAGTAAGTATGCCTTGCATCAAATAAGCTGAATGTTGAAGATTTTATACATTGATGTAGAGAATGTTTACTTTGGGATCCACACCAAAAGTAGTAGAGATATTGAACCTCCAAATTAGTCACAAGCAAGGTGATAGAGGGAGACATTGGATAAACCTATAAAAGCTACATCTACATATTAAGATGCTAATATGACTTTGGCATTATTGTCAAAGAGGGAAAAATAAACAATTGATCAACAACTATTCAAGATAAAGGATTAGAAAATAGTGAGAAGTAGAAAGTTCTAATCAAATAAAGATAGAGGGAGATTTCAAAGGTTGATCAAAACAACAAAAGATAAGTAATACAGAGGGAGAAATACAAAGAACAAGGATACAACAACATAGAGGGAGAAGCTGAAATCAAGCAATCAGAATAGTAGAAGGAGATGTGGTGTTACAATTTACTTTTTGGTATTTGACTTACTATTCTAACCTAGTAAACTTGTGGTTGAATAGTTCAGTCTGATGGTTGATCAGTTTGGTTTGTCATCAATGCCAAAGAGGGAGATTGTTGGAAATCAGATCGAAAAAGCTCATTGTTGGTGAAGATCAAAGAGGGAGATTGTTGTAAAAGAATGTTTTCAATCATTATTTTGTCATTGATGTCAAACTTTCTATTTGTAGGGATGATATTTTCTTATAAGATCCAAGTACTATCACTTAGTTGATTGATAAAGAGGATTTGATCAACAAGATGTAACAAGAGCACCTAAGGGAAAGGTTGAGTTATGATGATGTAATGAAGTGCAAGGAGTAGTTAAGATAATGGTTAAGTAATGTATTGATGACATACTCAAAGATATAGAGGTTGGTCACACTTAGAAACATTGAAGGAAGAAGTTGTAACAAGGTTGACTGCAAAGCTTAAACTAAGATCATAAGTGGATGCTGAGCAAGTTAGTTAAAACCAAGAAAATTATCATTAGGAGCCAAGTAATAGAAATTCCTAGTGTGTGTTGAGTGATCTTCATGTGTCAAGTGAAGATTAGGTGTTGCGCATCAAAAAAAACTTAGTTGGTGCTGAGTGATCTTCAGGTGTCAAGCATCAGGAATAACTTAGTTGATGCCAAGTAACACAATATGTGTTGAGCACTAGTATTTCAATAGTGCCAAGCTACTATATTATTTCAAAAGATGAAGAATCACCAAATCTAAGCTGACATAATGGTAATGTTGAATTTCTTGAATGAGTTGGAAGATAAGTATGATGAGTTGTTGGCACAAAATCCTATGTAAGCCATTTTTGAGTGAATTCTAAAGGATTATTCATGAAGTTTCTAGAGGAAATATAATATTGGTTAGATGAAATGAACTCTACCTAATCCATGTGAATTTAAATTGAAAAATGGAAGAGTCAAGCAAGAAATGGTACTTGAAGACTTCTATTTAAGAAATCATAGACCAAGCAAAGAGCTACTGATATTATTGCTGCTAAAGAGCCAAATCTGCAAAGTGGTTGAAAGGGTGCCAAGGAGGTGACATATAAGAGAAGGAAGAGCATAGAGGCTCTACTTCTACAAGTTTCCATGCAGAGATGATTGCACTGGTACATTGAGTATGGAGACTGAAGGTGACAAAGCATGAAAAGATGGCAAGTTGTCAAGAGTTGTAGAAACTGAAGGCCAAGCTAGGGTATAAGCTGAGAAGTGATCTGAGATCTACAAGATAAGTTGTATGTTGTAGTTAGGTCAAGTTTTCTAATACTCTCTAGCAATTTTATTAGATCTGAAAATCTTAGGGACTTAGGTTGGCCTAACAACCATTTGTAAATCCTTTAACGGGGTGGCATTCCAAGTGAATGTTCTTAAGTCCTTTAACCAGCCCACTTCTAACAAGGTGGTTAAATCTTCTATCAAGGTCACATTTAATAGTGTGTTGTAAGCCTTTAATAGGGCAGGCCTTTCATGAGGCATCACTTTAGAAGGATGGAAATTGAGTAGCATGTTACTGGTGGTTTTTCCTAGATTGGGTTTCCATGTAAATCATTGTGTCATGTGTTGATTTCTTATGTGCTATACTTGCATGTTGATTTATAGTAACTTGATGATTGAATAAGTTAAAGCTTGGATGAATGAATGGTTGAACGGATCCACTACACTTAGTGAAAAGTTTGAATAGGACATCTAGACTTTGAATAATTGATTCACCCTGCCACTGCCCACCCCCCCCTGCCCACCACCCTCTTAGTTATTCTAAAGCAATTCTAACATTAGGAACCTTTCTCTTGGCACCCCATGGTTTCTGGAACCATGATTGCATAATCTCTCTTCTCCAAATCATCTTTTTTGTAGAGAACACAAAAATGGCTCCTCCAAATGTCAAGTCTAAAAATTCTTCCTATTTTTGAACTCAAAGGCAATTCACCATAGTTTCCCTATAGATGGAGATCAACACTATGTCGTCTAGCAATACAATCTATCTGGTGTCCAAGTTATAATGCTTTATGCATTCATGGGCATATGCATCGAGTTGTGGTGCCAAAAAGGTGACAAGGAATTTTTTTTTCCTATTTTAAAAAGTGCGTACGTGCTATAGCGCATGCATGCTATAGTGTTTTAAAAATAAAAAGTATATATGATGGGCTGCAAACCTGCAACCCATCATTTTCATCAACATTTTCTTCTACTCCTACAGCGAGCAGCGCATACGCGAGTTGAAGACTCAACATTTGCACCACCATTTGCCAAAATGCATCCTCGTCGACGAAATCCAAGACCACAAGCGCACCCACGACGACACCGTAAGTGATATAAACCTAACTTTGCATTGTTTGACATATTTTTCATATGTTTTTGTAATTTTTTTATATTCTTTTGTAGGGTTTTTATAAATTTCATTTAGATTTGTTTATTTATTTGAATTTTGATTGATTTTTTATCAGGAAATATTCATAATCAACCAGAAAATCCACAAGAACATCAAAACCCTCAAGAACCCCAAAACCAAAACCCTCCTCAAGAAGAAGAACAAATTCCACAACCCAAACCAATTACAAGACCTCCACTCGGCACACAAGAAAATATAAGAAATGAAATAGAGAGAGGCAAAACTGAATTAGAAGGAATCATTGCTCGGTTGAAAGAATCCAGACAAACCAATCCAATGAGGGCTCAATTGGCATCATCCCTTGAATCCATTAACACTCAGATAGCCTCAATTAGTGGTTAGTTAGATATTTGGCGGGCTAAGAGGGATGAACAAAAAATATTTTATGCAAATAAATTGTCATATAAAGATGTTAAAGAAAAAAGGAAATACCAAAAGGTAGTATATGTGCATTATTTAGAAAACCTGGTGAGCAAAATACTGTTTGAGAGGGTACTAAATGATTCCCCATCCATTGGTGCATACGTGATGCTATTAGAAATAATTTTTGGGATAGATGGTGGATGGTTTTTGATGCCCCTCCTTGCAACAATCGCAAGGTCCCCATGTATTTTTTGAAGAAATTATATTGTGAGTTTGTCCTTGGGGAGATCCCCAATTATTTTGATATGTTAGACTCCCAAATTAGAGGTGGGGGGTCATCATTTGAGAGGCCAGGAGCACGTCGTAACCCTAATGTAGTTAGGGCAGCTGTGGTCCATCCATAGTGCGAACAGGTGATTATTCCTTTAGTTGTGAAGGAACATGTAGAGGCCAGCATTCTAGGGACCATTAATGATTTGACGCAAACCCTCATCCATTCCATGAGCCCATTAGTTGAGGGGGGGCCTTCTATACATCGTGGTCACATGTGCACTTCATGCGGATCCCTATGCACATTTGGCACTCATGTCAGAGATGGTGCAGATGATGGGCTTGTCATCGATTAGTTCCTGAACGAGACATTTGGCATTGACACACAGGTAAATTACTAATTTGATCACATTTCATACGTATAGTGAATGATTAATTAATTAGTATTTGTTGACATTGTTCAAAATTTAGGGTTGAAGTGTTCCTAGGCCTAGCAGCGATCCTCTAGGCCCATTTTTTGTCCCTTCGACGAGTCCTGAGGTATGTATCAATTTAATCATTTTAATTAATACATATATTCATTATGTAATCATATTAACAATTGACCCAAAAAAATATGCATGTGCATCAATTCTCCACAAGACTCTCAACCTTTACCACAGACACAGAGTAGAGACATCATACAAGCTTCACACAGGTATAGTTGTTTCATGTTAATTTAATTCATTTGATTATATTTATTCCATGTTTCATGTTAGATATAACATGTATTGTATGACATGCAGCTCATGATGTCGGACACACCTCCTCATCTACGACAGTCTATTGATAGTGGAGTGGCCGCAGCCGTGGCTAGCTCACAGCCACTGACGGAGGTATGAAAGAATTTTCTTCATTTTAGTTGTTGTTTATAATAGTTAATCTCAAAATTTTTGATTTTATTTATAAGTGATTATATTTATTGAATTCTGGTAGGGTCTTGTCATGCTTGATCGTCAACGAGCATTTGAGGTGGACTTACAGAGTGACTATTTATTGGCGATAAGAAAATAATTGATTTTGTGAGTACATATATTTGATTTCAACGTATAATAAATATTGATTCATATCTACTTTCTTTGTATCAGTTGGACCTAGAGAAGAGCCTCAACAAGAGGTCAAGTGAGCGTGTTAGGAGGACCCCATCATCTCCACTGTCTCCCTCCACACGACAACAGAGGATGTCGAGAGACTTGTTTCCTTCCCCATGTATATATATAGGCATCTAAGAGACATATTCGATACACATTTGATGTACATATGACATTCTATATTTGATGTATGACATTATTGGTTAATATATGATATGTTTGTTCATAAATGACATTATTGGTTATCATAATATATTATGTGTTTGTTAATGTATATGACATTATTGGTTATCATTTTATATTATATGTTTGTTCATGTATGACGTTAAATTAGATATGTTTGTGTATGACATTAAATTTGATATGTTTGTGTATGACATTAAATTAGATATGTGCATGTATAAAATTAAATTCAATTGCTAGAAAGTTGCCATTATGTCTACCAACTAGTAGATGTTCTTTTTTGCTTTATTAGTATTTCTCAAAAACTACAAAGAAGTTGTTTTTGGTGAATAGTTTTAAACAATTGTGATCATCGAATTCATGTACTCATGGCTTTGGCTGCGAACACTTGTAACTTTGTCTATAAGCATCCATGGCTTTGGCTATGTGCACTAGTGGCTTTGGCTGTGAGCATTTATGGCTTTGGTTGTAGGCACAATATAGCCTTGGCTGTAGGTTGTCTTTCTTTCTGCATGTCGAAGTTACCTTCAAGAATATCATTAGTCTAAGATCATTACAATTAAAATACTATGACATAATACCTTGGAAATAATAGTCTTTAACCCATTACTTTATTTGTTAAAACATCATGTAGTATCTACTGTAGTCCTTCTACTCAAATATGTTTTCAAAAATACTTAGTATGGCAAAGAAATGTCTATGGAAAGCTTGTCAAATAGGATATTGAAGAACTAAATATGGATAGTCATTAGTACCCATCAATAAGAACACAGACATCTTTCTCAAGCAAGCCATATGACATTAGCAAGTAATTTATAAATTTCCTTTGCAAATAACTAGAAGATGCTATGAATCTTAATATAGAGTTGATCACAAACTCATTATTCCATCTAAGAAGCATATATCACCCTAAGCCAATTAACCGACAAGATAAAAATTAATTCAATTTCAACAAAATTTTGAGTATAACAAGCATCTTAGGGATTCTTACAAGAATTAACACGATGTTCACAAGAGCATTACAAGTTCTTGTAATGCTATTTCACATATTGTAATCATATTCAGTTTTGAATGACCATTTGTGTTACAAGCATAAATGTTCTTTAAGGTCTTTTAATTCTAGACATGAATTTTATTATGAAGCTTTTTTATGAGAACCCACTCAATTCATATATTGTTGTTCCACATTATGCTAATTTGACTTTCATTGGTTGATTTGGGTCTAGACATGACGTTATTCACTACCTTTTTTATATATTATTTTTTTTGTAGTGAGGTTCTGGCCTGAAAGAATTTATTAATCATCGAAGTTGTGAACCTTGGTCGAGATCCTTACAAATATATTTTCAAATTGGACCTCAAATAGTTTTCTCAGTCACCCCCTGTACACAGATACTGAAATTGTAGTTAATTACAAAATTAATACTGAATTAACACAAGTTTAATTGAGAAGTATTATGTTCCTCAATAGGCTAGATTATTATTGACCGAGAAGCTTTATCTTAGAGCAGTTGGTTTCCTAAATCTTTAGCGCAATCACAGTCTTATCGAATGTGGAATTAGGTCTGCTAGCTAAGGAGTGTTATTTAAAAGGTAGAGGAAACTCAAGACTCACATGTTTCCAATCAATATAAATGTTTAAATCGCTTCTCTAATTTTTTCTATTTATGATCTTCTTAAAACTTAACTTTCTAAATGCATTGATGGGGAAATAAAGATCTTCTAGGAACTAAAGGCTAATCATGTTTAATACTTACAATTCTCTGTTTTTATCTAATAATTTAAAAAAGATTGTACAAGTGTTTTCAAAGAGCAACACTTGTCACTAACATCATAAGAAGGAATATCCAAGGAGACTTACCACTGATCCCCCACCACCAAATTCAAGAGAAAACAAAATTCCAATACTAAAGAGATAGTAACAATGATCATCCCTAGTCTGTCCCTTATCACAAAATGATTACCATCAAAATTTGCATTTCCAATTGCGTCATGTGCATTGAAGTGATAGTAACATTTTCACTCTCTTACCTAATGTCTCCCATTTCTGAAACTCTTGGGGAAGGGCAAGGACATATTCTCAGTACTTCAAAATATAATGAGTTCCATTTTTTCACATATTGATAATCGTTGACTTAAAGTATAGTCAAAGTATTGACAGCCCATAGATATGCCCCGTCAAAGATCGCAGCCCTGTGGCATTTAGTGACCCTTAGGGACATTCCGGTTCAGCGTGCCTAAGAACGTTTGAGCACTGAAAGGGACAGGAAGAGGTTGGGGATAGGGTTTACTCAGCCACTTGGAGCTAATGGAGTAGACAGTTTGATCCCATGACAAAAGATGAGAGAGATTTGGTAGTTGGCAACTTTGTACTAGCCAACACTACAAGTTTCAGCATCACCCGAGATGGCATTGTAGAATAAAAATAGAATGTGATCTCTAAAAAGTCAAGGAAACTCAAGACTCATGTGTTTCCAATCAATATAAATGTTTAAATCGCTTCTCTAATATTTTCTATTTATGATCTTCTTAAAACTTAACTTTCTAAATGCATTGATGAGGAAATAAAGATCTTCTAGGAACTAAAGGCTAATCATGTTTAATACTTACAATTCTCTGTTTTTATCTAATAATTTAAAAAAGATTGTACAAGTGTTTTCAAAGAGCAACACTTGTCACTAACATCATAAGAAGGAATATCCAAGGAGACTTACCACTGATCCCCCACCACCAAATTCAAGAGAAAACAAAATTCCAATACTAAAGAGATAGTAACAATGATCATCCCTAGTCTGTCCCTTATCACAAAATGATTACCATCAAAATTTGCATTTCCAATTGCGTCATGTGCATTGAAGTGATAGTAACATTTTCACTCTCTTACCTAATGTCTCCCATTTCTGAAACTCTTGGGGAAGGGCAAGCACATATTCTCAATACTCCAAAATATAATGAGTTCCATTTTTTCACATATTGATAATCGTTGACTTAAAGTATAGTCAAAGTATTGACAGCCCATAGATATGCCCCGTCAAAGATCGCAGCCCTGTGGCATTTAGTGACCCTTAGGGACATTCTGGTTCAGCGTGCCTAAGAATGTTTGAGCACTGAAAGGGATAGGAAGAGGTTGGGGATAGGGTTTACTCAGCCACTTGGAGCTAATGGAGTATACAGTTTGATCCCATGACGAAAGATGAGAGAGATTTGGTAGTTGGCAACTTTGTACTAGCCAACACTACAAGTTTCAGCATCACCCGAGATGGCATTGTAGAATAAAAATAGAATGTGATCTCTAAAAATTCGAGGAAACTCAAGACTCATGTGTTTCCAATCAATATAAATGTTTAAATCGCTTCTCTAATTTTTTCTATTTATGATCTTCTTAAAACTTAACTTTCTAAATGCATTGATGGGGAAATAAAGATCTTCTAGGAACTAAAGGCTAATCATGTTTAATAGTTACAATTATCTGTTTTTATCTAATAATTTAAAAAAGATTGTACAAGTGTTTTCAAAGAGCAACACTTGTCACTAACATCATAAGAAGGAATATCCAAGGAGACTTACCACTGATCCCCCACCACCAAATTCAAGAGAAAACAAAATTCCAATACTAAAGAGATAGTAACAATGATCATCCCTAGTCTGTCCCTTATCACAAAATGATTACCATCAAAATTTGCATTTCCAATTGCGTCATGTGCATTGAAGTGATAGTAACATTTTCACTCTCTTACCTAATGTCTCCCATTTCTGAAACTCTTGGGGAAGGGCAAGGACATATTCTCAATACTCCAAAATATAATGAGTTCCATTTTTTCACATATTGATAATCGTTGACTTAAAGTATAGTCAAAGTATTGACAGCCCATAGATATGCCCCGTCAAAGATCGCAGCCCTGTGGCATTTAGTGACCCTTAGGGACATTCTGGTTCAGTGTGCCTGAGAACATTTGAGCACTGAAAGGGATAGGAAGAGGTTGGGGATAGGGTTTACTCAGCCACTTGGAGCTAATGGAGTAGACAGTTTGATCCCATGATGAAAGATGAGAGAGATTTGGTAGTTGGCAACTTTGTACTAGCCAACACTACAAGTTTCAGCATCACCCGAGATGGCATTGTAGAATAAAAATAGAATGTGATCTCTAAAAAGCCAGAGAGGTTATTGTAGGTCTCTACAAGACAGTCCTGTAGGAATTCAAATCTCATCCATATCTCGCACGAGCTCCGAGATATGCTCCGTCAAAGATCACAACCCTATGGAATTTAGTGACCCTTAGGGACATTCTGGTTCGGCGTGCTTGAGAACATTCGAGCACTGAAGGGGACAAGATAAGGCTGGGTATATGGTTTACCCAGCCACCCAGAGATAATGGAGTAGACATTTTGATCCCACGATGAAAGATGAGAGAGATTTGGTAGTTGGCAACTTTGTACTTGCCAACACTACAAGTTTCAGCATCATCCGAGATGGCGTTGTAAAATGAAAATGGAATGTGATCTCCAAAAAGTGAGAGAGGTTATTGTAGGTCTCTGCAACACGATCCTGTAGGAACTAGAATCACATCCATACCTCACACGAGCTCTGAGATATGCCCCATCAAAGATCGCAGCCCTATGGCATTTAGTGACCCTTAGGGACATTCTGGTTTAGTGTGCCTGAAAATGTTTGAGCACTGAAGGGGATAGGAAGAGGTTGGGGATAGAGTTTACCCAGCCACCCGGAGCTAATGGAGCAAACAGTTTGATCCCACAGCAAAAGATGAGAGAGATTTGGAAGTTGGCAACTTTGTACTGGCCAACACTACAAGTTTCAGCATCACCCGGTATGGCATTGTAGAATGAAAATGGAATGTGATCTCCAAAAAGTGAGAGAGGTTATTGTAGGTCTCTGCAACATGGTCCTGTAGGAATTGGAATCTCATCCATATCTCACACGAGCTCTGAGATATGCCCCGTTAAAGATCGCAGCCCTGTGGCATTTAGTGACCCTTAGGGACATTCGGGTTTGGCATGCCTGAGAATGTTCGAGCACTGAAAGGGATAGGAAGAGGTTGGGGATAGGGTTTACTTGGCCACCTGGAGCTAATAGAGCAGACAGTATGATCCCACGACGAAAGATGAGACAGATTTGGCAGTTGGCAACTTTGTACTGGCCAACACTACAAGTTTTAGCATCACCTGAGATGGCATTGTAGAATGAAAACAGAATGTGATCTCCAAAAAGTGAGAAAGGTTATTGTAGTTCTCTGAAACATGGTCTTGTAGGAATTGGAATCTCATCCATATCTCGCACGAGCTCCGAGATATGCCCGATCAAAGATCGCAGCCCTATGGCATTTAGTGACCCTTAGGGACATTCGGGTTCGGCGTGCCTGAGAACGTTCAAGCACTGAAGGGGAAAGGAAGAGGTTGGGGATAGGGTTTACTAGGCCACCCGGAGCTAATGGAGTAGACAGTTTGATCCCATGATGAAAGATGAGAGAGATTTGGTAGTTAGCAACTTTGTACTGGCCAACACTACAAGTTTTAGCATCACCCGAGATGGCATTGTACAATGAAAATGGAATGTGATCTCCAAAAAGTGAGAGAGGTTATTGTAGGTCTCTACAACATGGTCCTGTAGGAATTGGAATCTTATCCATATCTCGCATGAGCTTGGAGATATGCTCCGTCAAAGATCGCAGCCCTGTGGCATTTAGTGACCCTTAGGGACATTCGGGTTTAGCGTGCCTGAGAACGTTTGAGCACTGAAGGGGATAGGAAGAGGTTGGGGATAGGGTTTACCTGGCCACCTGGAGCTAATGGAGCAGACAGTTTGATCCCACGCCGAAAGATGGGAGAGATTTGGCAGTTGGCAACTTTGTACTGGCCAACACTACAAGTTTCAGCATCACATGAGATGGCATTGTAGAATGAAAACAAAATGTGATCTCCAAAAAGTGAGAGAGGTTATTATAGATCTCTACAACATGATCCTGTAGGAATTGGAATCTCATCCATATCTCACACGAGCTCTGAGATATACCCCGTCAAAAATTGCAGCCCTATGGCATTTAGTGACCCTTAGGGACATTCAGGTTCGACGTGCCTGAGAACGTTTGAGCACTAAAGGGGATAGGAAGAGGTTGGGGATAGGGTTTACCTGGCCACCCGGAGCTAATGGAGCAGACAGTTTGATCCCGCGACGAAAGATGAGAGAGATTTTGCAGTTGGCAACTTTGTACTGGCCAAAACTACAAGTTTCAGCATCACACGAGATGGCATTGTAGAATGAAAATGGAATGTAATCTCCAAAATGTGAGAGAGGTTATTGTAGGCCTCTGCAACATGGTCTTGTAAGAATTAGAATCTCATCAATATCTTGCACCAGCTCTGAGATATGCCCCATCAAAGATCGCAGCCATGTGGCATTTAGTGACCCTTAGGGACATTTGGGTTCGGCGTGCCTGAGAACGTTCAAGCATTGAAGGGGACAAGACAAGGTTGGGGATAGGGTTTACTCGGCCACCCAGAGCTAATGGAGCAGACAATTTGATCCCACAACGAAAGATGAGAGAGATTTGGCAGTTGTCAACTTTGTACTGGCCAACACTACAAGTTTTAGCATCACCCGAGATGGCGTTGTAAAATGAAAATAGAATGTGAACTCCAAAAAGTGAGAGAGGTTATTGTAGGTCTCTACAATACAGTCTTGTAGGAACTAGAATTTCATCCATACCTTGCACGAGCTCTGAGATATGCCTCGTCAAAGATCACAGCCCTATGGCATTTAGTGACCCTTGGGGACATTCCGGATTGGCGTGCCTGAGAACATTCGAGCACTGAAGGGGATAGGATGAGGTTGGGGATAGCGTTTACCCAGCCACCCGGAGCTAATAGAGTAGACAGTTCGATCCCACGATGAAAGGTGAGATAGATTTGGCAGTTGGCAACTTTGTACTAGCCCACATTGCAAGTTTCAGCATCACCCGAGATGGCATTGTAAAACAAAAATGGAGTGTGATCTCCAAAAAGTGAGAGAGGTTATTGTAGGTCTCCGCAACACAGTCCTATAGGAACTAGAATCACATCCATACCTCGCATGAACTCTGAGATATGCCCCGTCAAAGATTGCAGCCCTATGGCATTTAGTGACCCTTGGGGACATTCTGGATTGGCGTGCCTGAGAATGTTCGAGCAGTGAAGGGGATAGGATGAGGTTGGGGATAGGGTTTACCCAGCCATGCAGAGCTAACAGAGCAGACAGTTCGATCCCACGAGGAAAGGTGAGAGAGATTTGGCAGTTGGCAACTTTGTACTAGCCGACATTGCAAGTTTCAGCATCACCCGAGATGGCGTCGTAAAATGAAAACGGAGTGTGATCTCCAAAAAGTGAGACAGGTTATTGTAGGTCTCCAAAAAGAGTGTTTAAAAATGCAAAAACAGTAGGGGGTCCTTCGTATGGTTTGGGAGTTTGACAGTTAAAACTAGAAATTATCCTAGTAGTAAGTGCTGGTAACAGTTTTGAAATTTGATTGTTGAGTGTTGAGAAACCTCAAGTTTGGGATTTTTCTTGTTGGTTTGCATCTATAATAACCATTTCCATCTGAAAAGTTGAGTGTTGAAACCATTTAAGAAGTATTTGCATAGTTTTCGCTAAAATTTGAGTGCATAAAAAGGGGTATGTGATTGCTCCCAAGGTGGATTTACTGTTTTCTCCAAACAAGAGTTGCATTTTATGTTTGAAGTCATCTAATATAACCAAAGTGAAGGTGTTTGAACCATTTTGGGGTTCTAGAGATGTTGCAAAGTAAGAGTTCTAGAAAGCCCTAGGGTAAAGGGGCTAGAAAGGAGGGTTTTGTAAAAACCATTGTAAAATTGATCATGAGACCAAAAAAATAGAAGAATCCTTGCATTTGAGTCATGTATTAAGACTTTTTTGTGTCATGGGAGTTCCAAAAGTCAAGGGATTATGAGTTGCATTGTAAATGGCCTCAAACTAGGCCTAGTTGGCAAACTGAAATAGCTAGTTTTGAGTGATATTTTAGAAAACAAGTGTAGTTGGTTTTGGAGTATATATTAGAGTGAGGAAAATGGTATTTTAATCACCCAATAGTATAGGAATTTTTGTGGAAAATTTTGGAGAAAAAAACAAATTAGTGACTGGCAAGGGCTAGTTGGAACAAGCCTAGAAGAGGCAAAATTGAGAAAGTGTAAGAGATGAGTTGCCAAGAGTGTGCAAGGAGTTGGAACATGTTAGATGAGATGTTTTGAGATGATCCAAGGTGTTGAGGCCATGATATGATGCCAAGGACAAGTTTTGGTACTTGCATAGGGTGTTCCAACCAAGCTACAAATGCATAGGATAGGACCTTGTAAGGTACTTGCAAATTATGGTTCTAATGCCGACAAAATAGAACTTCCACCAAACTTTGAAATTTACCTTATCTTTAATGTCAAGGACTAAGTTCAATATAAAGGGCCTACATTCATAGAAGGACAAACAAAATCAAAGGTTGGAGAAGTCACTATCCCATTATAATCTCAGCCAAAAGCTGAAAAGGTTATGGATTCAAGAATCAAGAAGAAGATTTGTCATGGCATCTGTATGGAGCATTTTATCAAATGGAAGGATCAACCAGAATCTAAAGTAACATGGATAGATGAGAGCGATTTTGGAAAGAAAGGTATTCCTACGAAATTCCTTCAGATTTATCCACCATGAGTTCTTTGTCACATGGGGAGAATGGTGCAAGAGCACCTAGTCAGTTTGAAAATTTTGGCCTAATTGGGGCTCTAGACCTAGTAGGTCAAGTAAGAAAGAAAAGGACATCTATGATTTGGGTTGGTGAGTGGAGTCTTGTGATGATTAGGAGAGTTTGGAAATATCAAGTTGAGGACCATATAATAACCCTAGATATTGCATTGGGGTTTGTGCTCAATTTTTCCTAGTAGAGAGAAAATACCTTCATTTGAATATTGTGGTGATTGAAGTTGACATAGTCAATTGGTGTACATAGATCCTAGGGAAGGGGATAGTTGGGAGATATCCTCTTGGGAATAGGGTCAGGAAGAAACCCTATAGGATCAGAAGAAGTCATTGGTTAGTTTGGGCATAGTGGCCTAAACTAGCAGGGTGGGTCTCCTTACATTACTGTTGGTTAGAGAATTCCAATTTTTATTTGTTCAAGGCTAAGAGACATATAAAAAACTACATTTTCAATTATGATCTCAAGGCATGCATGGCAGTCCAAGTACATGGATGGATGATGAAATAATTATTCTTGAATTGGCTAGACCACTTTGTAAGAACAATTCCACGTGGGGTGTTTCTCTCAAAAAGGTGTCTTCTAGTATTCGATGATCATGGAATCCATATGACATGAAAAGTAATTGATAAAGCAAAGAAGTTGGGCATAGATTGTGTGTCACTTGTAGCGTATACCATCTATAGGTGTCAATCATTGGATGTTAGTTTTTTCTCACCATTAAAATCTTACTTAAAACATATTTGGAATGTGTTGTTGGCTAGGAACCCTCAAATCAATATTGATCGTGAGGAGTTAGGAATGTTATCCAGCAAAGCCTCAAATTTGGCACTTACACTCGATAATATAATGAGTGGTTTCCATACGATAGGGATATGGTCTTTGAATAGGGAGGTTTTAGTGAATGATATAGGCACAAGAAAGTGCTTCATTGTTGATGAGGATGGAAAATAGGGATCTAAACCACAACCCACAAGTAGTGGATCGGAAGAAATAACTACTATAGATGATGCCAATATTGATGAGTTGTAAAGCGAGGGGGAGGAAATCACTATTGAATCCTTCCTAAAAATCAATGGCTTATTAGATGAACCAAGTAACACTTTGTTGAGGAGTTATGGACAAAATATGAAGGGACTAGGTACAATTGCACCTAAAAATACCCAACCAGAAAACTTGAACCAACCAGTGGACTATTATAGGAGATAAAACCTTGAGCATACAACAAAAATTGATATTAGATTAAGCTTGCTAATGCAAGATTCACAACCAGATTGGTTGTAGGAGGTTGTCACAAACCTTGGGTAACCAAATACTTGTGGGGATGAAAATGTTTCCCTTTTAATTCCATCCCCACCACATGTTGACCCCAAGGATGTCATCTAATGCTTTGCAAATGGTGGCAACCATGATGAAATAAATAGTTAACAATTTTTTGATACCCAGGCCCAAAATGACTATGATGGAGATGTTGATTTTATACGTTACATGCCACTAAATAGAAAACAACATAGTGGTTTACCCAGTAGGTTCCTATAGCTACCAAAGAAAACGATATATTCTGGTTTACAAAGAAAAGGATATATAGTGGTTTACAACATAGTGGTTTACAACATAGTGGTTTACATAAAGGAAATATTCTGGTATACCTCTTCTCCCATAGCATAAATCACATTCTGATATGTTCAATGCTCTAATCCCTAGATTAGGAAATATTCTTACTTAATAAGTGTAACCCCAAGCATTGTCACCATAGTTGGCAACAAATGGTGAGAGTCCCAATCAACTAGTGAAAAAAATGACTAAGTTGATGGAGCTGAATCCTACATTACACACATCTCCTAGTAGTGGACAGGAGGATGTTGGGATTGGGAGCATAGCACCTATTCCCTTTCCCAGTTTTATGGACAATTGATGGGAACTCAAGTAGATGGGAGAAATTCCAATTTTTTTGAAGCGATAAAGTTTTGTGATGTATTTAGAATATCTAAGATAGACTTATTTTTTATGTGAACTAAACCATTCTTACATTACTATTTAAATGTATTTGTATTGTTATAATAGTTTGATTGTTGGTCATGGTGTACTACTAGCATACCTAAAATTTTAATTAATTTTTTTGGTAAACTAAGTTGAGAGATATCTAATTTAAAATATGTAAAGTTTAGAAATATAAATAGTTCATCATAGAGATATTATAGAATTAATTTATTTTAAATAATAGAAATAATCATAACAAATAGATAGAAATAAAAAATAATAATTTTATACAAAAAGTTTTAATTTATTTTAAATAATTAAATAATAGAAACATCATAGAATTAATAATTCAGTATAATCATAACAAATAGACACTAAACAATCCCAAATTCAAACATACGAAGGTACATCTAGAATAATGACTTTAAATAACCAAATACCAAAGCCAAACAAAGGAAATGAGACTTTTACCTTAAATGAATAAATTACATGAAGAAGGGTGCCTGGCTGTTTGGAAATCTACTTATTTTTCTTCTCTCCCTCTTGTCATCCAAGAGAACATGCAATGAAAGAAAAATATTGTCACAATAAGAAAATATGAAAAATATTGTTCTAGCTTTAAAAAAATTGGAGACATCAAAACATAAAATCTAGACTCTAAACAAATCAAAACATAAAATTTATGATTTAAACTAAATCTCATCACTTACGCATCATAACAATACGGTCCACCTTAGTCATGTGGATAGTCTTGGGGAAGAGGTTGCAACAATGTATTTGGATCTAGTTGATCACTCTTTCTCTCTCTCCCTCTCTCTGTATTCAATCTAATGAGCCAACTGGATTTGCTCAACATTTTAATGTCTCAAGTATTGCCTCGTGGTCTGACTCGTGAACTTTCCAAAGATTCTTATTATGTGGTTTTCCACCATATTTTATCAAGTGGACATTTGATGCGACAATAAGATTTGAATAATGAAGAATCTTCCTCTCTGTTTGCCAATCCTCGAATAACCACAAGTTAGGGTTCTTCATAGAATATCGTCTAAGCCATGTGCCGATTACAACCACCGCACCGACATGGTACTCTAAACCTTCACCATCTATAACCGAGTGATCCAATTTTTATTTGGCTTGAACAGAATGACACAAATAATAATCTGTCCCTTCTTTATTGTCTTCAGGTGCAATAACAGCAAAAACATGGCCTGTAGTGACAAATGTACAAAATGCGATCATTAATTCAGAAAATACTTGCGTAAAAGTTATAAAGTCACATATTGAAATTACAAAGATATATAACTATATATATTACCAGGTTGCACTAGATCAGACAAGCGATCAAAGTCAATAGACGATTCCATCTGTACCATTTCCAGTGCTTGTGGGGGACAATAGGTGTCAATTGGGTCCAAAACCCATATATCCCATTTGTCCACCCATTCAGTCGACTCACAGTCATCTCAATTTTCCTCTGCACATGATGGACAATAGCATGCCATTTTTCTTGTGTGGATACTACATGAACCTGCATCAGAGCTTCTAAAAGAGTGCAACTCAGTAGATCCTGTTAGTGTGCAACAATCCTGATATGGTTCAATGTTAGTATTATCTATCAACCAAAAAAATCTACGAACCGTAGACTCACCTTCCTTACCTAGACCCATTGTATCATTACACCATTGGATGATGGATTTTGCATCTATCAATATTGCTCCATCTTTGTACTTTAGTTCTTCACGAGCTAAGGCTCTTTTGATGCATGCACCTACACCATCGTGCTCTCCCTTTCCATGACTAGCCTCTATGAAATTCCACATGGATTGAATTCTACACAACTTGTGCATCCTGCTCAACCAATAGAACATCCGTGCATTCTTGAATTGAGATGCACAATTGTCTGACCAAATAATGTGCTGAAGATATGTGATGCCCCTGTTAGCCAAATCTCCATAAAATATTTGAAAACAACCATGTACGAACTCCATAGAATGTGATCAATCATCTCTGATGTAAAAATGGTACTCCCTCAAAATTTTCCTATCATCCTCTGTAC
The DNA here is from genome assembly GCA_028749045.1 of Cupressus sempervirens. Taxonomy (NCBI): domain Eukaryota; kingdom Viridiplantae; phylum Streptophyta; class Pinopsida; order Cupressales; family Cupressaceae; genus Cupressus; species Cupressus sempervirens. The sequence goes on along the minus strand of CM053786.1, from coordinate 265,039,505 downwards.
TTGTAGGTGAATGCATGAATGTTATGTGAACAAATATGGAAACCTGTTGAGAAGTATAATATTTTTCTTACACCTCATTTTGTGGTTGTAGTGTTTAGTTCTCTGTGAAATCTACAACTGAAACAATGGTATCCAGTGGAAACGTATCCTTGCACAACTTGAATTGCAAATCCAGCCATCGAGCTCTATGAGTATGCCTTGCATACTCGTAAATAATGTTTTCACGAAAAATCTTCATGAACTCATACACTGGAATCTTTTCAATGACTAAATCAGATCTTTTACCATGTTTTCCATCTTTTAGAGCATATGTCACTGTCTTAAATTTTCTGTAATCTACTATTTCATTTCCAATTGCATGTGTACTATCCATATGTTGACAAGTTGATAAAAGTTGCAAAGAACCACAAAATAAGCACGTACCATCCAAGCATGATGTCTTGTAAAATTGTTGGCCGTCCCTTATTTCACATAAAATGTTGGATATGAATTCCCTTGAAGATCTTGGTGGCTCATTTTTGTCACAATCCGGCAAAACAAACTGAGAATGCAAAATTACGCATATATGCCTAAAAACATCAAAATGGTTAGAAAATTCAATATGTATCCTACAACAACAAGTTGTGCGTGTGTGATTTATCTTCCCATAAAAAGGTTTACCCATCTGAAAAAATCTTTGACTTATTCAAATTTGAGGATACATACCAATAAATTTTGTAAAAAATTGTGTCTGAGTTGTGTTCAAAAAATGTTTTGCATGTGGCTCATGATTTTGGGTACCAATCCCCCTTCTTACAAAATCTCTTTGATTAGGGGAAACACGTATGTTATTTTTCCAAAAATCTTCGATCAATGATTTCAAGGCTTCACTAATTTCTTTATCCTTTCGTGGTAGTCTACCGCTAAATGTCCATAACTCATTTTTTGTTGGATCTTCCAATCTCTCACAGCTTAGCATGGCTCTCCTTAGAGTACCTCTACCAATTTTTAATTTTTTGCTTGTCTTTCTCATGAGTCGAGCTTTCTTCATTTGGCTACTTACTATTGTCGATGTAAGTACTTGTCTTGTGATATTACTATCTTTGGTGTGTGATTTAGAACCCACTTTGTCATAAGCATTCATTAGATTCTTTACAATGTTTTTTTCATTTGAATTATCCATCGTTCTTAGTGTAAGAATCTTCATGATAGGCCTAAATTTTAAATTCCTCATCATTTCAACAAATAATTGGCATTGACCTATAATATTTAATTCATCAAAAAATAATCTCCACATATGATTAACTTTTCTTTGACAAGTACGCTTGCTAATGTTGTTAGGCATTGATTTCAAAATGTTACTATCAATATCAATCAAATATTTTGGTCTTCTAAAACAAATTCTAGAAGGTGTTATAATATCTTCAATTCTCTCAACATTTTGAACATCAACATAAGGTTGAGTGTATGTGTACCTTGAACCGAAGATGATGTGCCTTGGCAATAAGATGCAAAAGATGGAATATCACCTACTTGATGTGTTGATGTTGTGCCTTCAACATGACATGATGGAGTGTGTATACCATCAAATCTACAAATCAGTGTCTCTTCAACATGAGAGGACGATATGACTTCAACATTGGAAGATGGTGTAGCAGATGATATGACTCCAACATTAGAAGATGGTGTAGCTTCACAATTCAATTGTCTTCTTGAGCATAACAGTCTCATTCATTCTCTTTGTCTTTCCAATTCTTCCTCTTTGTTTCTTGGTACCGGTGGTTCTTGATCCTCTTCGAAAGTCAATTCTTCATTATTGCTTTGCAATTTTCTTTGGTCACGTAGTAATTTCATTTTATCTCTTTTAATTGCCAAATCTCTCTCCCTATCTTCATTTGTTTGATTTTTTGGTTTCTTCCTTGGCATGATGATGATTTCTACATGTCAAATTATTCAAACATTTGAATTACTTAAAATGTGTAAATTACAAATTATTCAAATACATATAAAATTATAATTATTTTAATGAATACACAATATATATATAAAATGACTTGTCAAATTTCTAACCATTTCGAAATAACATTTCATTGAAACATACAAATTTCAATGAATTCACTATATATTAAACATGTCAAATTATAATCAAATTTGTATCTATATATCAACAAACAATATTTAAAATAGATTGCACTAACCTTTTCGATACAAGGAATATTCAAATAGTCTTCAAATCGTGTATCCAATGATTGAATTTGGTGTTTGCTAGATTCCAAAAGTGTTTGCCACTTTGAAATAGTGTTTGTTAGCTTGAAATATTGTTTTCCACCTTGAAAGAGTGTTTTTTGTGTTGAAACCCACAATTTTTGTTAGGATAACAGAGTGCAAAACAGAACAAAAGCGGAGAATGAATGAAACAGGCCCCAAAGTTGTTTTTTGACCATTTTTAGGTGATTTCACATAGCGCGTATGCGCTATAGCGCATACGCACTATGTGAGAACACATCACTCTCCACCCTCTCTACTCTCTCTCTCTCTCTTCCTACTCTCTCTCCCCTCTCCCATCCCCTACACACTCTCTCTCTCCCCTCTCCCATCCTTTACTCTCTCTCACTCTCCCTCTCCCACTGCCTACTCTCTCTATCTCTCTCACCCTCTCTCCTCTCCCATCCCCTACTCTTTAGATCTCTTACACAAACTCCCATCCTCCCTCTCCCACTTCTTACTCTCTCTCTCTCTCTCTCTCCCCCATCTCCCTACTCTCTCTCACACTCTCACATCTGCTAATCTCTCTCTCCCATCCCCTAAACTCTCTCTTTTACAGATACACACTCCCATCCCCCTCTATCTCTCCTCTCCCATCCCCTACTCTCTACTCTCTCTCTCCCATCCCCTACTCTCTATCACACACTCTCTCCCATCCCCTACTCTCACTCTCTCTCTCTCCCATCCCATTCTCTCTCTCTGCCACCTCCTACTCTCTCTCACACTCTCTCCCATCCCCTACTCTCTCTTACACACACTCCCATCCGCCCCTCTCTCCCATCCGCTACTCTCTCTCTCTTGGGCTTCTCTCTCTCTCTCTCTCTCCCCTCTCCCATGACCTACTATATCTCTCTCTCTCCCTCTCTACTCTCTATCTCCCATCCCCTACTCTTACTCTCTCTCTCTCCAATCCCCAACTCTCTCTCACACTCTCTCCCATCCCCAACTCTCTCTCACACTCTCTCTCATCCTTTCACTTTGTCTCTCTCATCTCGTACTCTCTTTGTCTCTCTCTGCCACCTCCTACTCTCTCTCACACTCTTTCCCATCCTTTCACTCTGTCTCTCCCATCTCGTACTCTCTATGCCACCCCCTACTCTCTCTCACACTCTCACACTCTCTCCCATCCCCTACTCTCTCTCTCTTTCATAGAGACACACACACACACACACACACACTCCCATCCCCCCTCTCTCTTATCTCCCATCCCCTACTCTCTAGATTTGTCACACGCACTCCCATCCCTCTCTCTCCTCCTCTCCCACTCCCTCTCCTAGCTCACCTACTATCTCTCTCTCTCAAGTTCTCTCTCTCCCTCTCTACTCTCTCTCTTCCATCCCCTACTCTTACTCTCTCTCTCTCTCCCATTCCCAACTCTCTCTCACACTCTCTCCCATCCCCTACTCTCTCTCTCACTCTCTCCCATCCTTTCACTCTGTCTCTCCCATCCTGTACTCTCTCTCTCTCTGTCGCCCCCTACTCTCTCTCTCACTCTCTCCCATCCTTTCACTCTATCTCTCCCATCTCGTACTCTCTCTTTGCCACCCCTTACTCTCTCTCACACTCTCTCCCATCCCCTATTCTCTCTCTTTCACAAACACACACACTCTTATCCCCCCAATCTCTTCTCTCCCATCCCCTACTCTCTACATCTGTCATGCACACTCCCATCCCCCCTATCTCTCTCCCTCTCCCTCTCCTATTGCCTACTAGATCTCTCTCTCTCAAGTTCTCTCTTTCCCTCTCTACTCTCTCTCTCTCTCCCATCCCATCCCTTACTCTCACTCTCTCTCTCTCTCCCATCCCCTACTCTCTCTCACACTCCCATCCCCTAATCTCACTCTCTCTCTCCCATCCTGTACGAGCTCTCTCCGCCACCACCTACTCTCTCTCTCACACTCTCACACTCTCTCCCATCCCCTACTCTATCTCTCTTACACACATTCCCATTCCCCCCCTCTCTCTCTCTCTCCCTCTCCCACTCCCTCTTCCACTACCTACTTTCTCTCCCCCATCCCCTACTCTCTCTCTCCCCTCTCCCATCCCCTACTCTCTCTCTTTCATAGACACACACTCCCATCCCCCCCTCTCTCTCTCTCTTCTCCCATCCCCTACTCTCTATATTTGTCACACACACTCCCCTCCCCCCTCTCTCTCCCTATCCCACTCCCTCTCCCATCGCCTACTCTCTCTTCCATCCCCTACTCTCTCTCAAGCTACTCTATCTTCTCCCTCTCACATTCCCTACTCTCTCTCTTTCACACACATGCACTCCCATCCTCCTCTCTCTTGCTCTTCCTCTCCCACTCCGTCTCCCACCACCTACTCTCTCTCTCCCCCATCCCCTACTCTCAATCTCTCTCTCCCAACTTGTGCTCTCTCTCACACTTCCTCTCTATCCCATCCCCTACTTTCAATCTCTCTCCCCCATCCCATACTCTCTCTTTGCCACCTCTACTCTCTCTCTCACACTTCCTCTCTCTTGCATCTTGTACTCTCTTTGTCACCCCTACTCTCTCACATTTCCTCTATCTCCCATCCTATACTCTCTCTTCCACTGCTACTCTTTCTCACTTCCTCTCTCCCCTCTCCCATCCCCTACTTTCTCTCTATCTCTCTCACACACACAAATAGCCATTCCCTCACCCCACCCCCCTAGCTCTCTTTTGGTTTTGGTTTGCAATTTAGGTCTCAATAGCACGTGCGCACTATAGCGTGTGCACACTGAATTCAATAGAATTTTAATAGCGCGTGTGCACTATAGGGCGTACGCGCTATTCAAAGCTTTGCATTAAAACCAAGCCTAAGGCTTGGTTTTGCCTTGGAGATCCAACCCAAAGGTTTGGAGTTTATAAATAGGTCTGAGACGTATTTTCCAGCAAACATACAAAAAATGATTGATTTTTCTTGTGTGCTCCCCTTCAAGATTCCTCGTAGTTGGGTATCGATAAGATCAGGTTACATAACATTATAGGTCTCTGTGTTAGCTATCCAACCATATAATTTATTTTTAATTTGAACTATTTTAAGTCTTTCATCTATAATTTCTTTTGAATGTATGTTCATTTTTTGTCAAAAACCACCATGTACTAATTGGGCTGTAGATTTTAGCTCATTCATCGAATTTTGTAACAACTTAGTTTTTTAGAAACTAGACTCCATTCTACACACTTTGAAAAAAAAAGAAGTTTTGATTTTAGATTAGTTTTCAATCATTTCTAGGGGGAGCACACAGATATTTCACATTTTTGGGATGGGTCTAATTAAAAAATTCATTAAAAAAAAAATACACATTATAAAATTACCCGAAAAATCTGGGATAAACTACATAGTGTTAGGTAACTTTTGACCAGAGCGATTAAAGAATTTCAAAAAAAAAGTTCAAATTTTAGGGGACCTAAAACTAAACCATTTTGAAAAAAAATTAGTAGTTTAGAAACTAGATTCAAAGGGCTACGACTTTTGTTTTTGTCATATCTTAAAATTTTGAGCGTAACTATCTTCAAATTCTTGTTGAAGTCCAGAATTTACTGATTTCAGGAAATAGGTGTCCACTTATACCCCCCTTTTGGCACCACAACTTTGTGCACTTACCCTCATATATACAATCTAGATCTTGGACTACAACTAAAAAACCTGCTACTTCAACTATCTTGCATCCTCAGAGCTTCTCAATAATGGGATGAATAGGCTCTAATCTCACTCTTTTCTAGAAATCTTGCATGTTATAGAAATGAAGAGAAGTATCCATGAAATTCTATAGTGAAGACTTGATTTCATTCAAGCCATCAAAACCCACAAATCTAGTTGTCATTCTATTTAGAAAAGAATTTTAAATCTTGAAAACAAAAAGAATAACAAATGCACAGATGCTAGCTTTTTGAAAAAATTGTGCAATTTTAACAGAATAACAATTCAAGAAAGAGCAGTAGTTTTTGTAATTGTTCACATTTCCATCTATATAGGAGCTTTAATTCATCCGTTGATCTTTAGAATTTATACCGCATGAATGAATTGAAGGAGTGATCCATTGAAATAGTAAATGCATGGTTTTAATGGGTACCTAGGTGTCTTTTCACTATTTTGTCATCCCAAAGGTTACTTTCTATCTTCCTAAACTTACTTTCCCATTTCCCATTAAGTTTTGGGAAGTTATGAATAGAGTACTCTATAAGAAAATATCTACTGAGTTGAATTCTTCTTAATAGCTCTTTCATGCAATGGTTAGATCATTTCCATTATCATCTTAAGATGTTTTGAACATGAAAACTGAGTCCAATTTGCTTACAAACTTTATTTTCTTTAGAATTCAAAAAATTGTCATCATGTGTTGAAAACCCACTAAGGAGAAGACAATTTTCAATTATGTACCTAGGCTTCCCTTTTAACTTTACCTTTTGATTATATTTTCCTTTGAGTTCAAAAATGTCAAAAAGTATTGTACAAAAAAATTAGGGATCAACCTTTTGTTTCTTTTCCTTCAGAATTACCTTTTGCAGGAAACTGACTTTAGGGGTTAAAAAGCCACTGAGGAGAAGTTAGTTTTTAGTTTTCCATCTAGAATGATTATAAGAGCTATGATGAATCCTAAACATTTCCTGAGGTAGATAATCCTAAAAGGAAACTGAATTTTCCATAGGGCGCCCTATTATTTTCTTACTTTGACTAGTATGCATCATTTGGAACTCTTCATGAAAAATTGTCTTTATGGGTTGAAAACCCACCGAGGAGAACACCAAACCTAGATTTCCACAAACCTCTATTTTTGTGAGAAAATAATAGATCGCAAGCAAAAAAAAATTTATAGATGATCTTTGCATGAGCAATATGAATCTTCATCATATTAGGCACTAAGCTACCCACAAAATCCCTCAACACAAAGGAAAAGCCATCCGAATATGAAATGTAGAGAAGGAGAAAATGAAAAATCTGATGAACGCTCTTTACACCTAAGGGGGTTTAGACATAGACTTGAACACACATAGGACCTTACTAGAACACAAATTCCCACTTTACTAATTTGTTAGAAAATGAAAAGTGGGGCAAAACACTTGACAACCCTTCCTTGAAATCTTCATATTCAAATTCATTAGCATCAATTGGATTCACCATTTATTTATCTTTATACTTTGAGGATAAATCACTCTCAAATTCTTCATTGACTAACTAATTTATATAATGCAAATACTTAGATGTAGTTTCTCTTTTAGATTAAAAAAAAGAATTCATTCCTTCACCTTCATATGAATGTTCACTTCCATCATTGCTTTCATCTTTTCTTGTTGCATCCAACTTATAGGAAGACATCTCAACATCATGTCATTCATCATTCTATTCTTCTAACAATGACTAAGATAATTGTGATTCACATTCTTCATCTTGTGTTACCTCTCCATGGAATGTAAGATCAGCAACATCAAACTCATCATTAGAGACATAACTCTTAGCCTCCTCACTCACATAAGACTGAGATCTAGATGTAGCAACTTCATGTCAAGAAACATTAGCAATGTCATCCTATAGATAACAGAATTACAAGAACTCACTACTATAGCTAATCCTTGATCTATAATATCATCATATTGCTCATTTCTATCAAAGTCTAAAATACATCTTACTATTGTAACATCACAAACATATGTGTCTTCATTTGCAATAGACTCATTCTTCTCTATACACACACTCTCTCTAATTTCAAATTTCAATCTGATTATACATTATAGCAGGGGTGTTGATATTCTAATTCGGAATTAAAGTGTCAAAACTATGTTCAAATTATCTTTGATAATCATTATACTGGTAGTCATTCATAGAAAAATGACCTCTAATAAATTCATACTTCAAATTATTTTCAATATCCCTAGCAGTCATAAAAGCATAAAATAATGTCTAAGGTTCTTTGTCCCTTAGTAGATAGTTCATTTTCTTGTCAAATGCATCAAAGTAAATAGCTAAACACATTTGATCATCGGGTCTATAACTCTCAGGGATCTCATTCAAAACTATTGCAAATTTGATATTATATTGAGGAACAAGTTCACCATTCTCAAATTGAATCCTTAAAAATTTATTATAAGAATTGAATATGCTTACCCTTTCTCCAAATTTTTCCATGAAGGCTAAATGCAACTCAGTCCAAGATGAAATAAAACATGCTTATAAAAAGGAAAACCAATCTCTAGCATCACCTTCTAACATTTGAACAAATTATTTCATGTGCACATCCTCATGAACAATCTTATAGTCACCTATCAAGTCACTGAAAACTTGAACATAATGACTAGCTAAAATAGTATGGTTCCCATTAAATTTAGGCAAACGTTTTCTAATATCATTAGGAATGAAATTTGGGAAACCATAGATACCATCAAAACATCACTAACTAGCTGCATACTTGATGAAAGGAAACTTTTCATTCTTCAAAGCCTTGACACTCGTCAACAATAATTTTGATTTGTAATTTGCAGCAGGCTTATAACCTTCTACCAAATGAATCTCTTCAAACACTTCACAAAACTTTATACAACAAGCTAAAACTTATCAAAGTGAAGTGTATAAAACTTATCACACTATTCTCCTCCTCCTAGTGCTGAGATTCACTTAATGGAGAACACATATATATACAACTTTCTTTCATGACAAGAACAATCATCATGAAAATAAAATACCTCAAGTTTTGATGCTGAAACCACTAATCTGCTAGTTTGACACTGGTGCTGACATGAACTTCCTCACATCACATAAGAAGCTATTATAGAGCTTCTACCTCCTTGGAGAGGAAAATGAAATCACAATAGTGATTTATTCTTGAAATAATTCTAATTATAGTAGATATAGTCAACACATCAAAACTTATCAGTCAAGAGCCCACATATTCTCTCTTATTGCTTACACCTTAACATAACTTTTAGATCTATAGATCTAAGTTGAAAGCTTTTGAAAGCATTTATATAGAACAATTTGCATTGGTACAAAGATTGTTTAGAGGGTCACCGCTCACAGTTGTGAGAAAGATTTAAAACATGATTTAAAACAAGAAAAATTTAAACTTTGCAAATTGCCAAACACTTAGGAGAGAGAAAACACCTTTGAACAAATCTGACTATGAATTAAAAACAACACCTTGAAAATGAAAACTGGCTGAATTGATTGAAGATAATGTTTTCCTAAAAAAAGTATCATTAGGGAACACAAAACCTTGCATACAAAATGAAATATGCACAATATATCAGAGATTTCTAGCTACTTATCAAAATTTTACAACGTTTGTCCCTAGTAGAGTCACCATTTTGTTTGCTCCTGATTTAACAATTTTAAGATTAACCAAGAAACTAGACCAATACATCTAAGGCTAGAAAATTCATATGATGGATACACTCAACTACAATCTTGGGCCAACTATAAGGCATAACTCCTTCTTCACTTCAGGCTTTACAAAACCTAGGTGGGTTAAGCTAGAGGTTCTAATATATGGTACCAATGCTAAAACATAAAATCTAAACCTATTAATAGTAGATGAAACCCTTATGTCTTCTGATACTTATGCGATAACATAGGAATGAAATAGCTATAAATCATAACCTATGATCCCATAAGCTAACTGAGGGTTAATTCCGTTTAGCCCTCTACAAAATGTGAAAAATTGAAATTATTTGATTAAAATTATTTGTGCAAATGACCCTCATATTAGCTTGTATCTGATTTAGTGATAAATGCCTTATCCATTGCAACATAAAGTCACTACTAGCAAGATAACCTAACTCGATTTCCTTACAATTAAGTTTATCAACTAAAATCCCCAAACTCCATTCTTACTAGCTTCCCATCCATATAGCCAAAAACCCTATCAATTCATTATAGCATTTAATTAACTCCTTGAATGAAAAGCAACAATAGATCTAATACACAACTCATCCAAGTTGTCTTAAATTAAATAAACCTTAATCATTCAATCAAAAAGTTAACAACATATGAAGAATTAGGAGATAAAATAAGAGAACATAGATAATTCATTGTAAATCCCATTTTTTATTTATCCTTGGAAGGACTAAATACATTAACTAATAATACTAAATGAAACTTAGTATATGTCACATGATCTATTATCAATTTTCATTATCTCAAAGAAAGAAGACATGAAATGAAAGTAGAAATCTGCACAAGAATGGATGTGTGGCCTTCATAGCTAGATATCTACTCAATTAGATAGGAAGTAAAACCAACAACAACCTAGTCTCACAGTAAAAACTAGAACCCTGCTAGTTTCACAAAGAAAGCTACCAACAACCTTGCAAATGAGAAAGAAAGAGAATGATATAGAAGAGAATGAATTCCTAGATCTGTTGTGTATCTAACATAAGTCCACTTGGAAAACTTCCTCAAGAAGTTTAAAACATCTCTCTAATCTCTCCCAACAACTGGTCAATCAAATCCTCACTCATTTTGCCCCCCAAAAACATAAAATATCTTCAACACTTGATGTAAGAACATAACTGATTTTGATGCCAGATCTGATCTCAAGGCAAAGGCAAAAAATCAATTAAATGACCTCTAGAGGAAAGATAAATTTTTTAAAAATATTTTTCTCCACATTTAAGCTTCAAAAAACTTTCATATCTACCCTCCAAAATTTTTTAATACTCAATGATGAATTCTAGTAATTATATTGAGAATGCCCTAGAAAATACAAATCTGCTTATAGATTCTACCACTAAATACTTGTAAAATTTTTGACCCCATATTCAAAAAAATTCATCTCCTGCTAGTTCCAATGGTATACTAGAGTCCTTAGTTTGGTTCAATCTCACCCCTCTAGTAGCCATTTGAAAAACTAGCCGAGGGCTATAAAATGGATAGTTTAAAATGAATGGAATTGAAAAAAATTAAACATTTTCTATAGTAAAAACTATAAAAGATCACCATTTAAAAATAAAATTTGTGGAGATTTGAATGCTCAAAACTAGGAATAAAATTCATTATTAAAAATATCTCCTTATATCTCCCTTGGCCAGTCAAACAATGCCACATGTCACCACATGACTGGTCACTTTGATCAATGTCAGGTCCCACAACCTCTACCATATTTCAATGTTTTCCAGGAGGTCGCCATGTCTCCATCAATAAAAACCTCCCATTTTCTAGTGGTGAAATGGTGACCACCGAAATCTAGCAACTTTTTGGCGAGTGTTCTATGTCTAGCCAAAATCTTTGACCTTGCTTCCACCAACCATGGCAGGCCCCTCCATACGAATCACTACCTTCAAAAGCCATTGTCTTCATGAGAACTAATTATGTGAGTGCTATTATATTTAAACACTATAAAATCCCCCTTCATAATAGATGTGGGATAAAAGCATCAAATCACCCTTTCATGCAGTGGTTTCCTTTGTGTTTTGATGAAGAGTCTTACACTCATATCATTCACATGACCTTCAAAGGGAATTTCCTGACACAATAGAAGGAAAATGGCTAGTTTTAACAAGGCATGGCAATTGTTTCTATTTTGGTGCACCTTCTTTTACATTTTGCATCCATTCAAGTATTTTCCACTTGGGATACTTTGCTCCTCTATAACAACCGTGTATCCCTTGTTCATCAAGTAGTTCTCAAGGGAAATAACATTTTCCTTTACTTGCTTAGCATAGGCCTTAAACCTAGGGGTCATTACCTACTTAATAACCATAGCCAATGCTGAAATCTAGTGGATGTGTGGTCCACCCTAAAGAGATGGAAATACAACAAAGATAACTTTATTCTCATAATCATAGACAACTTTCTCTAGTTGTCCCTTCTTGGGAGCCTTTGGTCCCTTCCTATAGAAGATCATGCCTACTCTTGACTCCCTTAGACTCTTATGGGTAGTTGTGATAACCAAATCATAGTAGTCAAAATGGGTTCTAGCAGCTCCTACTAAACTCCCTTGGTAGAATTTCATCTTCACCTATGCCAAGCTCATGTTGCTTCATTAGTGACTTACAAAACTATCATTACCTTCCTTGAATTGTGGAGCTCTACTACCATGACTGTTGCCTCTTCTCAATGCCCTTTACAAACTCATACTAAGTAGTTTTTAAATTAAAAAAATCTAAACTTTGTGATTCTTTGCCATAGTATATTCCTTCTAAAATCATTTCCTTTAAATTGCCACTTCCTCCATTCACATGCACAGTCAATGTCCTTTAATGCTAGTCATCTCATCAACACTCTTGGTGGAATGATGTCTAAGAAAGTGAGGAAGATTTGTTCAGTTTTGGCTATCTTCATGAATGCCAAGCTTAATTCTCAACTCAAAAAAAATGTCGATATGCTATCTTTATTTCAAGAACCTACCTTCTCAATAAAGGATGAATTTGAAATAAGACTACACTTTGAAGAGCTTCTACAAGGCTTGCAAGTTCTTCAAATATCTATAATGATCCTTCATTTATGCACTTTCTAATTCTAGAGTGAGAAGTGGAGTTATTTATACATAATAATCTAGTCTCCATCACCTTAACTTCCTTAGGGTAAGAATTCCACTTGTACATCCCACCAACCATTCCATCTCTAGGTGCCAATATATAATGATCAATGCCTCATACTTCAAATTCATTCAAAAAAGTAATAAGTTCAAAAGATAAAAATCCAACACCATTACAGTCCTTCTTGGATTTTGATCAACACAATTCTCTAAATGATTATTTAGGATTGAACACATCAATTGGAATATACTCAACAAGGCAATAAAAGTTCCAACTGATTACCTTTTTGATTTGACAGAATTAGGCGGGCTTCAAAGTTGGTCCAACTAGAAAAAATACATTTTTGAATAGCTAAAATTTGACACTAATCTAATGAACATTCGATGATGACTGAAAACTATTTGACCATTGAACTATCCATTTAAAACTCATTTTAACTCTTTTTTGCAACTTGTTGAATTTGTCCCAGGAGGTCCTTTGATTGGCTATAAAATGTGACAAAAGCACTTGATCGGGCTCTAAAATCAAACATTTTGATTCTTTGTTCAAAAATATTGAACCCTATCAAATCTCATCTCATGATGAATTATCAATCAAAAGATATTAACTATCGAATTTTCCATCTCAAAATTGCCTGTAGGCAAACATATCAGAAAATCATAAATCGCGTTTTGTTTTGGCTTTTGAAATTGGGCAAATTGATAGTTGGGGGCACAAAAATTGGGGAATTGGTTCATTGTCATGAGGAAAACATAAATTTTCAATTAGGCCTCATGATGAATAACAAGATGCATTTGGAAGTTGTCAAAGTAGGCTACTTAGATTTGTAGGACAGGAAACACTGGCAAAAAAGTGGTTTTTGCAAGTGGAATGGACCTAGAAAGTGTGCGGATGAATTCATCAAGATTTGAAACAAGGCATACTTAATTTTTTTTAGAGTAGAACACAATGGTACAATCCATTTGATCTCATCTATCACATATTCATAGATATGACATCATGAACAGGGGTACTGATGAATCTACATTTGCTAACACCAATAAAAGGTTACAAATTGCATTCGAAATCACATTTGAAAGCTAATGAAATGGATTCATCATAAGCTCAAATATAGAGCATAGAAAGTATGTGACCTCCAAAATTAAATTCAAAAGGAATTTTATAATTTTTCTCAACTTGGTCAAAGTTATAACAAGTCAAATAGGGCTTCCTAGAACATTGAACAATTTGCATCAGCATGATGACAATAAATGACCAAATTTGAGGGATTAGAAACCTATTCAAAACATGTTGAAACAACTCAAAATCTGAAACTTAGGTTCTCTATAATGGACACTAAACACTCCAAAAGTGGTGATTCATGAAACATAACTGGGTGTGAGATATTCGATTGCAAACAAGGGCTCATGTTGTTGTTTGACACTAAGGTAAAAAATGCAGATTTGGACATTGCTCAAAATGAAACTTCATGAAATGACTGAAAATATAAATTTATCATCATGGAACAGATAAAAATATTGAATGCAAGGTGTTAGAAACATGAAACATGTCTTAGGCCTCAAAAGGACAACCAGGTACACATGCATTAAAAGGTGCTTATAGGGCTTGATTTTTTCAATGGTACTCAAAATCAATGCTTCAATTTTGAGTCCCAATAGATTACATCAAATTATCAAGATATATTACCTTTCCAATTGTACAACATGAATATTTCCTTGTATTTATCACATCATCTCATAACCTTCACCCTTGGTTAGCACATAATATTATAGGATCACTCACACTATACTATTCCATGATCTTGAATATTTTGATTTTCTTCAAGTGCTCTTTCTTTTCTTGACATCATTCAAACTCTTTACACCAATCAACAAATTAGGTTATTATAATATTTATGCTAATGGATAATCAATTGGATTCTATACACATTTTGCATCCCTTGATTCCTCTTTAACACTGACCATTGTAAAGGTTATTTATTTACTACCAATATACTATCAACTAATATTTTATAATTATATATTATATTCTTATTCCCTAATCATATCATATGGTTGTTCTATGTTGATCAAATATGTTCCTTCCTTCATCGATTGAATGGTTGTCTTGGATTTTCTACCATAGTTGTCATCAATTAAAACCATATTTATTTGTTATTTTTTACCAATTTTCTATCATAATACCATCATAGGTAACATTAATGTGATACATCATCAATCACCATCCAATCAATCTCACATGTCATCAAATCTTGTCAATCGATCTAGCATTTATTTATCGTATCATTTTGATCATTGTTTGATTCTTTTGAGTGTCATTAAAATTGATCTATCTCCTCATTAGGATTATCGAAGAAAAAAATAAAAAATTATATAATAATTTATTGAATTATTTACTAATTTTATATATTTATGTGAATAACCTATACTTTGAACTCCTATTTCCCCAATAATTTAATCCTTTCATCTTATTAATTTCCCTTCTTTACTAGCATCACCCAATTATTTTTTGTATATTAGATAATTATTCATTTCTCATGAATTTGAGGATTTTCTAATCTTTTAATTCTTAATTTCTAGTTTGGAGGGATTTATAAGATTTTTAAATTTAAATTTTTAGCTCCTACATATTGGATTTAATTATCCTTTTCATGCTTCATGGTAACCTATTAATTTGCTTCCATATTTTTCCTACATTTTCTCCACAAATTTGATTGTTGTAACTACAACTATGAAATAATTGTTTTGTTTTCATTGATTTCAAACCTTACTTTTAACAAATTTAGCAATATTGTAGATTCCCATATCATTTTATTGATGAAGTGACCTAGTGAAAGGTTTATTTGAGATGCGAATGCGTGACGGAACTACAATGGGAACTTGATAAGTTAGTACATTACAAGATAATGTGTTGTTTATTCACTAAAATAAGAAAGGAATAAAGATTAGTTGAGAAGAGAAAGTGTTGTGAAGAAACCAAGTATCTGAATAAGAATATTAAGGAATGCAAGCATTGATAAGAAGAACATAGTTGACTGAGTATCAGTATTAGCCTAGTAATAGAGAATATTGAGTGATAGTGATGATCATTTTGTATAGTGTAACCTAAGAAATATAGTTTAGTGACAACAAAGTGATCCAATGATGATAGACAAAAAGAAGATAGTAATGATTGAGTTTTAGCAAACTAGCAGTTCGAGAAAGAACTGAAATTTGTGCAAGACATAGTTGAATTCTCAATGTAAACAAAACATGTTGAAAATAAGGATTGATGAGATGGATTATATAACACATGAGGAAGATTAGTTAATTGATCAAATGCTAAGATTTGACAAAAATTATAGGGATTTCAAGAGGGAAGAAGAAGGATAGTGGATGGCTAAATTGATTAAATTTGTTCAATCTAATTATAATCCTATCTTATGCATTCATGTTTAACAAAAAAAAATCTAAGCCACTTATTTAAGGAATATGTGATGTTTGAGAGTGTTGGTTGACTACAATTTGTGGAGACAATTGGAGAACAATCTTGTAAAGGAGAAGTGTGAAGTTTGTGATGTGGGAGATTCATTGAAGAGTTTCCAAAGAGATGTGAGTTGTTTGGAGAGATTGAGTCTAGTCAATAAAGTAGAATTGAGGTGAATTTAGATCTTGATTTGCAAATTGAATTGTATCTTATCCGATAAAGCCTATGTGTTACATTCAAATCATTATGGAAGAAGTAAAATCCATTTAATTAAGGTTAAGTTTATAGTCATTTGTAAATCCTTTAACATGATGGCATTCTAAGGGAATGTTCTAAGTTCTCTAACAAGGCCACTCCTAAGAAGGGCATTAAATCCTTTAACAAGGTCACACCTAATAGTGTGTTTCATAATCTCTAAAAGGCTTTACTCCTAACAAAGCTCACTTCATAAGAGTGACAAGTTGTAGCATGTTACTTGGTGTTTTTGTCCAAATTGTGTTTCCATGTTAAGGAGGCATATGTGATTTCTGAGAGTGTTATTGGACTTGAATTTGTGGAGACAACTAGAGAATAAACATACAAAGGAGAAGTGTGAAGTTTATGATGTGGGAGATTTCTTGAAGAGTTTCCAAAGAGATATGAGTTGTTTAGAGAAATGGAGGGTAAAAGCACAAACCTATGTCACCCTCTAGTAAAAGAAAAGATTAACAAAAGTATAATTGTTCAACTTCAATGATATAAAACTAGTATTATTATTTAGAATTTGAAATTGAAGTAAACTAATGAAATGTGTAGAAATGGAAGAAGTTGAGGATTATAATTTTTAATAATTATTTGGAATGGGAATTGATGTATTTTCCTAATTTTTGTAGATGATTTTTTAGTTGCTGAAAAATGCTGAAAATTAGGAGTCTAGTTCGCACCACAAAACTATATGGAAATAAACTTATTTCCCTTTGATCTCAGACTATGTTATAGATAACATATATAGCTAGAACAATAAAAAATAAAAAAATGGATTTAGACCTATATTTTCTTTTTTATAATGATTTAAATTTCAAATCACCTAAAATCGATGGTTTTCATCTCCCACCACATTTTTCAAAACAAATCTATTCTAACTAGAAGTAAAGTTATAGATTTTGAAAGAGGACTCTCTCCTCTAGAATGTAATATATTTTTAAATTTTTTTGATATTATTCAATATTTTTTCTTTCTCAAAATTGACATCCCTTTGAGTATTAAAATATGTTCCTATGGAATTGTTTAATTACAATATATTATATCTAATTAAAACACTATAAACTCTATATGAGAATATTCTTGACTTTGAGCTCTATAAAATACTATTTATAAACTATTAAAAAAATATCACAAAAAATAGTAAGAGTTATTTAAATGCCATTTTTATAAAATAGTTTTATTTCTTTAGTAATTGGATAAAAACTAGTATAATACATGCATTTAATAGTCATTTGCAATTGGAAAACTGTGAGACCATTTATAACTTAGCTAGAATAAATTTATCTAGATCATATGTTTGAACAAAATTGATTTTTAGATAGAAATACTCAAATTCATTCATTCTAATAAAGTCAGCCTAAAAGGTGACAAAACTCAGTACTTTAACCCTAGAGTATATTTAATGAACTAGAATTGAGCTAAATGGGGATCTAAATTTGCATCGTGGGTTGTATGTTATCAGATCAGACCTAGTTGTTACTTTATAATCATTAGGGTAGAAGTAAAATTATTTTGATTAAGGTTGAGCTAATAGTCATTTGTAAATCATGTAACAAGGTGAGAATCTAAGGGAATGTTCTAAAGTCCTCTAATAAGACCACTTCTAATAGGGTAATTAAATCCTTTGACATGGTCAAACCTAATAGTGTATTTTGCACCCTCCAACTGGGTTGGCTTCTAGCATAACTCACTTCAAAAGAATAAAAAATTGTAACATGTTACTTAGTTGGTTTTCCCAAATTTGGGTCTCTATATTAAGGAGGAATATGTAATGTTTGAGAGTGTTTTTGAAGTAGAGTTTGTGGAGACAAGTGGAGTACAAACTTGCAAAGGATAAGTACAAAGTTTGTGATGTGGGAGATTTCTTGAATAGTTGCCAAGGAAATCTACATTCTTTAGAGAGATGGAGTCTAGTTAGTGAACTAGAGTTTGTTGGAAACATTAATGGGAAACAAGATACTAAGTGGGGGAGATGAATCAGGATCTATAATATTTTTATCGTATTAAAATATTCATGCCTAATTCATCTCATATCTCATATCTTATACCATATAAAAATAGACATGTAATTCTGAAATAAAATCTAACTATGATATCCATGAAAATCATCAACACATAACGCAATGATTTGGTTAACCAAAACCACTTCAATATGAAGATAAGAATAGAGTGGGGAGGAGACCCACAAATATTATTGTTGCAACAACAAAGTTAACCTATTAGGATTACACTTTTTATTATACAAGATGAACTTCCATATGAGGGGCATGTGCTATTAAAAAAATTTAAGAGTGATATGTATTACCCTATTAAAGGATTGTACACTTACATTAAACTAACGACTCTATTAAGAGAATTCAAATTGGTCTATTAAATTCACTCTAGTAAGAGATTTTGCTTGATTCAATCTGTGAAAATTGATTTAGTACTAAACCCTTCTCTAAAATCTTCTTATAGATCTCCTCTTTTCAAAATCTCAATTTGATCTATTTATCTGATATCTCTATTATGTCCTTCACTACTGTGGTTGTACTTATTAAACTCCTTTCAGACTTAGCATTCCTTCACTCTATAATTAGCTTGTTCTCTCCTTCACTTTGCTTTAGTTGACCTACACACTCATTGTTTTGATCCTAGGGTAGGAATCCTTCTTAAATAGATCATCCTAGCAAATTCTCTAGATTAGGGTCAACAATCCATATTTCATCCTTTTGCCATTTTTTCATTCTAATTTTCTAACTGTTTAACCTACTTATCTACAAATTAATGTCATCTAAAAAATGTGTAATCTTCCCCTTAATTGTCTCTACAATCCTTTAAATGTCAGGTAGAGTTTGGTTAAAATGATTTACATAAGTGTTTGTGCATTTACAAACTCTTGTGTCAATACTGGTTTACTCGATAGTTTAATGTTCTAATGCTTTCTCATAACTAATGTTCATTTTGTCACTTGGCTTCTACTCACTAAACATGTTGTGTTCAATTGACAATAACTAACTTTCTACTTTCTCAGTCTCAACTAGGGTGCTCAACAACCACTCACTTGCTCAACATGCGTTTACAAATAAAAACATCCTTTGTAGCTCGGCTTTGTCTAGATGGTTCAGTTGCAGTAATGACCATCCAAAACTACCTTGGAAATGACTAAGTGTTAGACACTAATAGGAAACTTGGGCTTAGAGATCAACAATATCTTCCTTTGACATTAGTGGAAAAATAGTTTTTCATGACTTAGTGTTTTGTGCAAAAAATAATACTCCCCTTGAGACTATAACTCGGTCTAGAAAAAAAAATCACTTCTATATAGTATATATATATTTAAAATCTCTAATTTTGTTCCATCTAATAATGATGTCTCTAATTTATGTCATCTTCTATATTTCCCCTTGTTATTTCTAAATGTTTCCCCCTTTTTTTTGTCACTTATGGCTTGGATTTTTCTAGGATTATCTTGTACTTCTCAAAAAATGTTTGATGAGTAGCTAAAATTTCTTCAAGTCTTTTATTTTATCCATCTATTGTGGATTCCATGACTTGAATATGAATTTCTAGTTCGACAACTATATTAACTAAGCTCTCAACACTTTAAAAATGTGTTTCTTTCTTCAATAGACTCTAAGATATAGATAATATCTTTTGAAAGATCTCTAAATGTGGTAATAGAATGAATTCAATAGAAATCATTTTTTTCCTTATGCCAGTGTCTCTAACCAATAACTTGAATAACCTTTATTCATTAAATGTGAAGGTTAGCTTGAACTTGCATTTTTTGCCAATGAATGTGAACATGCCTTCATATCTGCCTGAACCATATAAATTCATCATTGATTCTCCAATAAGAAGAACTCAACATTACAAAGCTTGACATATAAAGAATGAATAATCTTCAAAATTTCCTCTAGCTATTTGACTAAATTAGAAAGCTCCACTTGTCTCGTTACAAGTTCCCTAGAGACTTTCTCCAAAAAATTGTGCTCAAACTTTCTCTCAGACCATTGCATCAATTTATTGTTGTTCTCAAGATCATCTATTTTAACTTTATCAGTTATACATGCACTAAGTGGTCCAAAATTAGATACTAACTAATAACAATAGTGATTCCAAGCACATCAACAAAAATGTCTCTAGTGTTATGTAATACTTTCTTCTTTTTATGCTCTCTTCCTAGTTGCTCTTTCTTTTTCTTATGGCTCAACAAAGTTTGCAACTCTTGAATTTGTTCCAAGGTGTAATTATTTAAGTCATGCATGGGTAAAGTGATTACCTCATCAAGACTTATTGAATCTTTTATCATCTCATCTAATTGTGCCACTATCTAAGATTGAGGGGTTGTATTACTGAGTAGTGATATATACGCAATTATTTACACTTTTTAGTAGATCTAGATAGATATTTATGGTCATATTGATTAGACATAACCTATTTTTTAGGTGTAGTAGTTAGTAACTCAGTTGACTTGGCACTCAACAGTTTTATAAGAGCTTGTATAGACTCTTTTTCTTTAGGTTTGTTGCCTTCTTATGTTATTTTTTTTCCTTCTCTTCTTCAACCTTCTCAACTATATGCCCTATTAAGATACAAGTAAATTGTGGAAACATAATTATAGACTTTTCTTGTTGCTTCGCACTTGTATTGACTGTAACTAATGTGACATGAAAACTTTCAGCTTTGGCACTTTCAATCCTTTGATAATCCTTGATTTGTAGTAATACTAGATTGGTGCTTGGTAGAGATGTATCTGATTTAGTATCTTTCAAGTCTTCTTTAGTCAACACATTCTAATCCTGTGGGTACAATTTTGGAATATCTTCAGTTGTGACAACATCTTGTTGTTCACACTGTTCTACCAATTGCATGATTTCCTTTGCAAGTTTTGCAACTTCTTTTGCATCATCTTATTCTTCCTTAAATTACACACCTCTTTCTTCTCCTTCCTCATCTTCTCTATTAGTTGATCAAAAAAGAAACTTCGATAATTCCTTCTATATTTTATGCTCTATTGCTCAACCTCATGAGCTTTATTTATCAAAATTTTATAAGCGCTCTCCTTAGGCATAAATTTATTGATAATTTTTTTTAGGGCTATAGACATTTTTCTTCCCTAAATCCAGCATTGATTGTGCTAATGTTGTCTCCTTGATCTATCGTTTTGTGAATAATTCCTACCCCACTTAGCATCAACTTTATTATACAAATTTCTAGGAATACCTTATTCTAACTCTATAGTTGCATATTTGAATTATATCATCACATTTTTTTTTAGATTTTTAAAGCTTCTATTGGTTTTATTTACTTAAAAATCAAAATTAATGTCTTTGAATCCTCTCAAAGTCAATAATTCACTAATCTCTTGAACATACCTTGTCCATAGTTGTTAGAGGAAATTTGAGCACAATCTAAAGTCTGCTTAGATCATAAGACTATATTTCTTCATCATCTTATTTCCCCTATGTTAGAACAAATACTCTCTTTAGCCAAACATTCTTTTTGCTTAGCCACTAGGGCTAAGCTATCTTGGATTTCACTAGTATTTTACTTTTCCACTATTGGTGTATGACAACCTTCTACACACCTTTCTTGACATCTTCTTTAAAATTTAGATCAACAATTATTATTTTCTTGTGCTTTGTTTCCTTGGGCTTCACAACAAATAGCTCTTTGCCTCTATATTCCTTGGCTTTAGCTATATGTTCAGATCCTTCCCCTTTGTCATATTTTCCCACAAGACATTTGATTATCTTTGTTAGTTTTATATCTTTCTTGGGGTCACTTATATCTATGTTTATTTGATCCTTTATTGTGTCATATGTGGTGAATGGCTTGGCATTCACATCAATATCCTTTGACAAAAGTGTAGTCACTGCTACTATTACTTCATTAACATTTACCTAATAAGGCATTAACCTTAACCATGCAACTCTAGGTAGTACAACCTTGACATAAACAAAATCTATGTCTACCATGAAACATATATAATTAAATATACTTGTCTATAATTTTTTAAGGATTCCTCATATAATTTCTCATTTTATTATTCAATTCCTCAAAATAGTTGTCCATAATCACCTCGAAATCTTCTCCCAGTTGACTTATCAAGTCATTTATTTTCTCTATATCTAGCCTACTCCTATCCCATGCTATTGTGTCAATGCTAGGAAATGAATTTTGTACATAGAAAAATATACAAACTAACAAGGAGCCAAACTTACATGACATGTTATATGATTTCCTTATATCTCCATAATTTGTTTTCAATTATTATAGTTGCAACTCGACAAGATCATAATTGTGATCCTTTTAAAGAAATTTGTAGCCTAGGTCTACTAGAATGTATGGCACACTACTCAATCCACTTGACTGATAAAAATTATGTGCAATCACTCATACAAAAAAATTGAAAATAGGGTTATTAATCTTATTGATTGACATACCTTGTCCATTCCATTTAGGTTTCGTCAAGTTATCAACTTCATCTCTTATTGTGCATCACATTGTCTTTGGTCTATCAAGGGTAGGAAATCTTGTTACCCAGCATATGATGGGTCCTTGTTGATCTTAATCGATTTTCCTTCTAACAATACCATCATATCATGAATATGGCTGAATACAATCTTTATACATTGTGGTTTGAAAACTTTTGAAAAAAATAGAGAATGGGTAAGCCCTTTCTCGGAAACAATATTATACTCATCATTTAATACTCCATTATTGCATCGCTTCTCATAAGCTATTCTCAACTCAAAATCTTTGAATTCTATATTTTTTTTCAAATAACCAGTTTGTAAATCCTGAATTGTCTTCTATTGCTTAAAATTTTGAACAATCCTTCAAATCAGGTGGGGGACACTAATCATTCCTCACAATTTTTTTTTTTCTCTCCTTCATCATTTCATTCACAATTGTAGATGATGCCATTTCAAATGAGGGTTTTGAAACAAAATTTTCTTTGTCAACCTTAGAAAACAACTAGCTTGATAATACAATTTTTACTTATTAATTCTATCAAATTTCTAATGACACACTATGATTCACTCGCTTTGTCATTAAATTCTACTTAATCAACTCTAAATCACTTGTGCACTTGAATTTGTTTGGTTAAGTACAAATGACAACCCAAATTTGATATATACCTTAAATTTTTCCAATTACGTCTATAGTATACACATTTATACTCTAGTATGTGCATGATAGCTATCTTAGTCTTCTACACCTCTTTTCAAATACTCACTCAATATAACCTTGCTTGGTTAATAATAATTTTATTTTCCAATACATCAACTTGATTGCAATAATTTCTCAGTCTATATTGAAATGCTCAATTAATATAGATTGAATTACTGATGCTCAATACTTGATAGTATAACATATTTCATTGCCCAATACTTCTCTTAGATATGTTCTAATGCATCTTGATTCTTGCTAATATGTACTTTTAACCATTTACTTGATAGGAACTAATGTATGATATTTCATTAAGTATAGAGTTCCTTACTACTATCTTTTTCTCAATTAGATGAGGTTTGATCAACTAATCCATTAGATGTGGTGATCTTAGCTTTTCTTTCTCCAATGATTCTAGCTTCCACTATTTCTTTCCATGTTTTCTTTACCTTGACTTTCCATTTCCCTTTATTTTTTCCATTATTTGGTACTAGTGGTCAGGTCCTACAATTCTTATTAATATGTCCCACCTTGACACAACTAAAAAAAACTAGGTTTCCATTCAAACATTTCTTATAGTTACCTCTAAAATGTGTCTTTATGCAATTATCTGCAATATTTGCATACTCTCCACAATAATGATAGCTATACCATGTGTTGTAATCCCAATTATAAGTGACCTTTATTAGGTGCATAAGTTTTCTTCTTGGACGTCTAGTTAGATTTTTCCTTTGATCTACATTCATGAGCTCTATATGCATATTTTTGGTAGTTATAACAATGTCCTCCAAATCCAGGTGTAGTGGGTGCATCACTTTTCTTTGACCAACATTAATTTTCTTGGTTTCCTTACTTCTTGCAATTAAAATACTTACTAGTAAACTTAGGTTTGGGCTTTTGCATATCATTTTTTCTCCTTCATATGATAGCAGTGTCTCCAAGTTTACCACAATAATGTCAAGTAGGTTTGCCTTTGGATTTTTCATTTCTTTTTTCTCCATTCTTTGATGAATCTCCTTCCATAGTAGATGAAGAGTGCTTTTCATGTCCTAGACCATAAGTATCAGTCGATGATCTTACATGAGTTTTTCAAAATATCTAATAGCTTTACTTAGTTTGTTCATTCTTTCTAGTACTTCTTTCTTCTAATCTTAACTTATTTCTTAGGCAGTCATTTTGTAATCTCAGATTTGTGATCTCGATGTCCTTTCTGTTCAACTACTTATTTACAATTAACCACTGGTTCATCATGTTCAACTAATTTTTTGTGAGCTTCTACATCTCAATTGATCTTTATTCAAGTCTAGTAGCCATTTGTCTTTTGTCTTCTTCAGCCATGACTCTGTCTTCTTCTTCTTTATTTTTTATTTCATTCACTTCACATAAACTTAGTGATTAAATTTCTTATTCTCTCTTGATTTATTTGACTTCTTTGTACAAAATGTTGCCTTTCTCTAGTAGATCTTCTATTGTTGCATCTCTCTCATTAGTACTCCCACTATTAGGCAATCCTTATGTATCAATTTTCTTGTATAGTGTATCATTACATTGAATGGCCATTTTTTTAATTTTCTTTAAGGATTTCCTCAACTCTTATTTTTCTCCTTCAAGTTGTTGTAATATGATCTAGATTTCATTCATCTGATTCTCAATGATTTTTCCTATCTTGTATTCCTTAATCTTTAAGATCTAATCCTCTCAAGTTGTTAGACTCTTCAATAGAGCTAATCTTTGATGCTAAGTTTTCAAAATCTTAATAGGAAACAAAATAGTAAGAGTGGGGGGTCAGAGGGAGCGGGTGAATTAGGATCTATAATTCTTTTCTCTAATAAACCAATTCACAACAAATCCATCTCATAACTTAGATCTTATATCATATAAACATAAATATGTAATGCTAAAATGAAATCTTTATAAGGATGAAATCCATCAAAATCATTGACACATAACACAATGATTTTGGTTACCTAGAAAAATTTCAATATGAAGGTAAAACTAGGGTGGGAATGAAACCTACAAATTTTCATTGTTGCAACAACAAAGCTAACTTGTTAGGGTTACAATTTTGATCATATCAGGTCATAGCTAACATTCATGTTGTCATTTGGCTTCTACTGACTCAATATATTCTATTGACTCAACAATAACTTACTTTCTATTTGGTCAGTCTCAACTAGAGTGCTTGGCAACCCTTGAATTTCTCGAGATGTGTTGATAAATAAACATGTCCTTTGTAGTTTGGTCTTCTCTGAATGACTTGGTTGTGGTGATGACCATCCAACCCTTCCTTGGAAATAACTAAGTGTTAAACACTAATAGACAACTTAGGCTTAGAGATCAACAAAATTGAGTACAATGTGGATCTAAATTTGCAAAGTGAGTTGTATGTTATTAGATCAAACTGAGCTATTAGTTTCTAATCATTATGGTAGAATTAAAATCCTTTAGATTAAGGTTGAGCTAACAGTCATTTGTAAATCCTTTAACAAAGTGACATTCTAGGGAAATTTTCTAAAGTCCTCTAACAAGGCCACTCCTAACAGGGTCATTAAATTGTTTAACAATGTCACACCTAATAGTCTATTTTGTAACATCTACCAGGGTTGGCTCCTAACAGAGCTCACTTCAGAAGAGTAAAAAATTGTAGCATGTTACTTGGTGGTTTTTCCAAAATTGGGTTTCCACATTAAATACTGGTGTCAAACATTTGTGTGGATGTTTGTTATGTGTTCATGCTACTTATTGTTTTAGTTTTGAAGTTTAATGCTAACTCTGATATTATTTTGCTAGTCAACACATATAATGAACAAATAGCTAAAATGAAATGAATTAGTTGAATAATGATGGATTGTTTTATTTGATATGTTGTTTACGAGTTCAATTAAGCTTGTTGGAGTTGTCAAAATTTATTGGTATTCATCTAGACCTAAGGAAGTCTAATTCACCCCCACTCTTTTTTATTGTGAATATTCTAACACTAACTTCCTATTTGCCGACATGTTTTCCCATTCTTTCTTCTTCAATCTTCCCTACAGTTTTGCATTGCTTTATGTATTTGAATCCATTCTTTCAATTTTTCATAATCATGACATTCATGCCAATTTGCACATTCATTTCTTATTTATGTACATTTGGCTCTCAATCCTTTAGATTGAGCCTCATGTGCCACACTTTGGTTAACCATTTTCTCTTACTATTCTAATTATCATAGTCATTTTGTTTTCAAGCAATAGATGCATTTTTTCAAAGTGAAGAGTAACATCATTATCAACTCCATGGAGAAGAAATAAGAGCATACATGCATAACTTAAAGGGGGTTTCTTTGTGTTTTGAATCTTCTTTATACTTATGTTTCTTTTATATTTGAATTCTAATAGTATCCATATGTTTTGATTTTTGTTTTTCTAATCTTACACAATATACTTTGAAAAAATATTTTTAAATAAAATAAATCATTAAATTACAAATACTTAAAACAAACTATTGTATAGTATTTAACCTATGACACCACCTTTTAAAAAAATAACTCAAGTTTCTCTGAAAATGTAATGTTTATTTTTCATGTACCAAACGTATTTTTAAAATGAGATATAAAGCTATTTGAACTGCTCCATTATGTACTGTTAAATTCTACATTTATCATTGATTACTTATTTTTCGAGGATGTTACTACGTTCTTCGAAGCTAGTTTTTATAGAACTTTATGATAGCTACGAGATTCAAGCTTATGCTCCCGTATTTTTAAATTTATTCATTGTAGTATTTTAAGCCTAGCCGATAGCCTTTTCTTTTCACCTAAAGCACTACATATATTTCGTAGAATTCTTTAATAAGTTTGACTCTTTTTACATTTGATTTCATCCTATGTCATACGAGTGGATAAGATCGATGAATTGTATACTGTAATTGTGCCACTACTTTGCCTTATCCATATCATATTTGTATGGAAGATACAAACAAATAAAATAGAAATTTAAATAACCAAAAACAATACTATAGATTATCTTCTCCTTAATCAAACGAGCATTTCTATGTGACGATATAACCTAGGACCACTCTGTCTCATAATTCGGAATGCATGTGGGTAATAAATTATTTATATCTTATCTACTAAAATATTTATCTTATCAGCGTTGTAGATGGAGTGTTGTTTATGTCTTATGTGATACGGCTAGTGGATGGAGGACTGCATTTTTTCAGGGTTTCGCTTAAACATGGTAGGGTCATTTGTGATGTCTAACATGCGTCATTTAATGCTACATGTCATGATTTTTGTGGGGAGTCTAAAGCAATATAGTTTCTTTTAAGTCTACTCGTATATGTCTTGATTGCATACATGTCATCTTCATTGTAAAAGCAATTATGCTAGGGAACTATTAAATGCACCAAGGATATGATCAATCTATCACTATTTGTGCTCGTCTGTCATATTATATGGCTGTATTTCGTACCCAAGTGTTCTTGGTTGCTCTATAAGTCCTTTCATGCACATTTATGGATAAGTCATTTCATGCAAATTTATGGAATCTAGATATTATCTTGTTCTCATCGCTCTAATGATGAAGTTCACATCTTGATTTTCAATGGAAGATCAGTGGACCACCAGAATCATTGGATAAATGTTGATTAGAGACTACTTGATGGGAAACCCATTAGCTGAAATGGTCTCATGACCACCCATTTATGTCCATGTGGTCAAACACTTCTGAATGTGTTTCAAGATTGATTTCAATTCGATAGAGTCATGTTAGCTAATTAGGAGGCCTTTCAGCAGTAATCTTATCCTCATTGTCGCACATTCTTATCCTCATGCCCTAGCTCATTCATTCATAGAACAACTTCTAACTAAAGATCACAAAAAATTGAATGAAAATTTTTATTTTTATTTTTAATATATAATATTGTTATGAGGATTTTAACTTGTAACAGTATAGTAAAATTTACCAATTTATAATTTACAAATAGTGATTTAAAATTTTATTTTTTTATTATAAAAATTAATGGAATATTTAGCACCATTGCACTTAAGTGACACTTACAATGATCAATAATAGATGTTTCCAGTTACCACCATTACATCTAAGTAATGCCCAGAGATCACGCATTTGAATAAATAAAATATTGAAGACTTCCTAGAAAACCACTTATTCTAATACTTCTCCTTGGCAAACACATTAAAAAAATAATACTACAAAGACTCAGCCTCTTCTTCAGTGAAGCTCCTCTCCCGTCACTATCACTAGTTTTGATTATGAAAAAATAATAATAACTACTAAACCAATGATGAAACTAGATGTAGTTAGTAGTGAAATGGTGGGTACTGACCCAAGTAAGATTCAGTAATGGATAAGCATTAAAATGAATTGGACTGATGCTTTCTTCGCCTTGAGTTTTGGTAACGACGTCACCACCACCATGGTTTTCATGGCTTAGAGGAATTATTCAATTCAAGAAGTCTTATCTCTATTGTCATTTTCAATGCCGGAGTGGTATTATAATGATTATTTTGTAGACGATAAGTGAAGCAACAGTGCAAAAACATGTAATAGCAGGTGCAAGCAACATTTGGATCATTAAAGTTAGAGTTATCTCTGCTGTAATGCCATGCAGAGAGAGCCAAGATAGTGTGTACATGTCATTTGTTGTGGGTTTACACGTTCATCCAAAACAAAATCTATAATATCATCCATTGGGTCAGTCCTTCTGTATCGCGATAATAAAACCTTCAACGCTCAATGATAAATAGCCCTCATGTTTCAACAAAATGGACACCATCATTGAAGTTCATCTATATTAGGTGGCTATCAAATGCAGCATATATGCTATTTGTTGTATCATATGTGGACAACCGGTGAGGTTGAAAAGTTTCTGGGTCAATCCATTTGGGAATATTTCTGAACAATCTATTCCATGTCTGAGCATTTTTTGGCAGTGGGTGTTATACTTTCAGACACCTGTGTTCCCTTCTATTCTTGATTTGCAAAAGTAGTCTTCCCCTACTGTAGATTTTTCTCCCTTAGTCTGATTTATAGTCACCATATCAACATCCGTTTCTTTTTATGTAATAGTTCCTTTATAGCTATCTCTGCCATCTTTGTATGCTTTTTTTAAAATTTCATGGGGCTGCTAAAACACTGAATTGTCACACAGTATACTAGCCTGTCCTGTCATAAGATCAGTTTGTAAGGAATACAATGGATATGAATGAAGTAACTTTTAAGAAGAGCTCAATAGCTGAGATACTTGACCAGAGTTCTTGTGTTTTATGTCACTCCAACCAAAAGAGGTCATCTGGTGTTTCACACTCACATACTTGTAGATTTGATCATCAAGCTCAAAAGAAGGTAAAATCTAACTGGAAGTTATGATCATCTGGTCAATCTTCATCCTTTCAATGATTTCTTTGCCCCCAATCTCTTCTTTCTAGTCATGAATCATCTTGTTTGATCACATGTTTGATTTAAGAAACTACATACAATAATTTGGGCTGTATATTTTGTACTACATTATAATAATTGTTCGCGTTCACATACTCACATTGGATCAGCTGCTGTACACACTGACCATCTTGTTGTTTGATGATTAGATTTGAGATCTTCCATAACATAGACTGAGCCAAGACTGGATTTTCTTTCCTCTCATCTGTAGTCACTTAAGATAAATTGACATGATGAAAGATTATATCATACCATAAAAAATTGTGTTCAATAGTACGAAGTATTTGAATCTTATTTTATTACTGCCGACATATCATATCTTGTTATTTTATGCGGCTGTTATTGAGAAATAGCCAATTTCCCATGTAGTAGCTTAATTCCGTTTCAGGTGAGAAATCTTCCCCGTATAGTTATTTAAGTTTTAGAGTGTATTGACTATTGATTCTATCAGCCTCATGTAAAATAGTAATGTTTGTAATAGGTCACAGTGATCAAATCTGACTGAAAAGTTCTTAGCTTGTAATATTTCATGGTCCAATCCTGGTCTTTGAGAATACCCATATGAGATGGATAATGGATCAGCCTTTTATTGCCTTTGCTATTAAGAACAGTTTTTATTTCCTTCTTATTAATCTTAGACAATGCGTATTGAGTTTGAAATTAACATTTTACTCTTTCAGTGTACACTGTCAACCACCATGAAGTTATTGGACAAACAAAAGAAACTACTTAACAGCAAAGAGCCTCATGGTGTAACAGGTAATCTAACCATTTTATATGTTCTCCACTATTGAATCTATTCATCTCTCCTTAATTAATCACCCTCTCTGTTGATTCATCATATGGTGCTGTCAAATCTTAATGCTAAAAAGTTTAGTGTGGTACAGTAAACTATCCCTTTAAATTCCTTTAGTTTTGACCTTAATGCTCACTTTGCAAAGGTGGGGCTAGTGGTTCAGAGATATTTTAAGGCAAGATTAAATAATCTAGAAAGTCTTGTCATGCTCTGTATTCGCATCTCATACATTAGATATTATCTTACGCCAAGAAACACTATAGGAGACCATGTCTAAAATTTGACATATCATAATGTAAATAATATTTGTTTGATACATATCAGTGGATCTAAGATTTTTTGTTTATTAACAACACAGTAATGGACGAAAACCAATCACAATGGCAAAAAGACTCAAGCAATCATAGAGCACAACAGTGCTTTCTGGGCTCTTCTGTATATTATGGAGGACCTGATGAGTTTTTTGACATTTCCCAACGAAGCAAGGAAGACTCAAGTGAGGTAAAAGACTCTTAATACTATTTCGTCAAGCTTCTAAAAATTTTCTGGTCATTTGTGCCAAAGTTACTTTTCTGAGAATAATTTTACTAATTAATTGTTCCACAGATTAAAATGGCAGCTAAGCAATTAGAAGATGCCATGAACCCATTTCAGCATGAATATGCAACTAGAGGGAATTGGTGGGAAGGTCAGATATATTGTAACCTACTACTTTGTTTGATCTCAGTGGCAATAAATATCACTTCATTTTTTTAATTATATAACAAATTTTTATTATTTATATTTATCTTTATTCAGGTTCCCTTTATTATTAAAATGCTGCATAATCATGTAAGTTTATCTTTTCAATCTTTAATTGTTAAATTTTTCTTTATTGTTAAAAGTATTAAATAATATTTAAAAGAAAAATGTCAATATTTTAAAATGTAATGAATTCTTTATTAAATTATGTGATTTTTTAATTTATCCATATTTCCTATTATCTTTCAATGATTCATAGTGAAGATAACGGAGCGGTAAATAATCATTTCTCATGAGGGATCACATTAGAGATAAAAATATTGTTTTCTCTATTAAATTTTTTAATATTGATAAATAATAACATTTTATTTAATTTTTCAAATATAATATGAAATTAATAACTGGAGAACTTATTTTTGTCTTTTGCAGATGAAAATTTGACGGGGTCAACAAACGTGGATTCATCTCTAATATGAAAGAAGAGCTACTTTGTCAAATATAATTTGTTAAAAGGGACCCAAACTCCACTTCTTTTGCCAAGTAAAGGTGGCAGGAGCAGCAAAATAGATTCCTCCCCACTATAAATGAAGAGTTTGAGTGGTGATTGAGTTGTATGTTAAACTTTTATGATATTGAAATTGACAAAGGCATGTGTAATAAAATTATGGGGCTTGAATATTAGTTAACTTACGATTTTCTATATGAGAGGCTCACAAGTTACGGTTGAATTTTAGATTCATATATTTCTCTAAATTGATTATAGATGTATACAACTTGAGAATAAAAGTTCATAAAAATGAACATATTTTGTATTATAAATAGATATTCAATTTTTTTTTTTAAAAATTCAAATGTTAAAATTATGAAATATAAAAAATAATTAATTATAAAAAAATTATGATTGAAATATTTCTCAATGTGAAAGAATAATTAATTCTGTAGCCTATATGATTTGAAGCATGAGAGAAGGAGAATTAGGAAAGGGAATGAGGAAGAGGATGACTATTGTGGTAGTGCTCCACACTTAAGGGTTACTTGTCTATCTACCAAGGTATGGACCTATCACTTTTGAAAGTTTACAAAATTTTGGTGATAGCTTTTGATATGTTCGTTCTACCCTTAACTCTTTATCTTAGATTCTCTTTCTTCTTGGTCCTCTTTCCGATTTATTGTATTTTATTTATGCTACATTTCTTTTTCTATGGCCATCCCTCTAACTATACATGCTCACATAAGGAGAAAGATTTTGGCCTAAAAGGGGAAAATCTCTAGTGATGCGGGACTTTGTTTGGAGAAAAGCATGTTGGAGATGAATTTTAGCATTGAGCACTTTAGGCTTCTAGATGATGAGCATTTTTATAGTCTTTCACCAAAGAGGTTTTTGTTCTTCAATGTAAGACCTCTAGTGATTAAATAGATAGTTTTCACATTTTCTACATCATACAAAGTCTCTACAATAATTCAGGATGATGTGTGTGGAGTGTACTTTGATGGTTTTGCAAATATCTCTACTAAATGATTATGTATCTTTCACTCGACCATTTTTTTTTAATCTTATTAGATTGTAATACACTAATCTAAGAGGAAGGTCCTAGTAGTGGTTTAAGTGTGGAATATTCCCTCTTGCATGATACCTCTCTAATTACTTGTGTTTTGGTGGTTCGACACATACACATTTCCTTAGTGGTGTTTATTATCTTTAATGTCTAATTTCTATATATTTTTGGGGCTTCCAGTAGAGGAGATTTTATCTACCATGGTGTGATGGATGAAACTACTTCTTTTCTCATCCAATGTAGTGGTTGGTGTTTTTCTGTTTCAATCTGATGACTAGCCATTTAGACTTTATTGTCAGGATGGTGGGATTTTGAAATTGATCTAATTGTTGATTCCATGCTGACTATCTTTAATGTCCATCCACATACACATAATCTCATTGGGAATATTTTGATTGATTTTTGAAGGAGTCAATAAATTTTTAATTCTCTCTATGTTGATGTCCCTCTTGTGATGGATGGATGGAACAGACATTTTATTATGGGATTTGGTATTAGTTATCCTGCGGGGATTAATCTTTCTCTACTGAAAAAGGGGTGTATTTCATTTAGCTTAGTAAAATATTATGAGTTAAAGTCCTTCTTGTAACACTCTTAGCATTGATTGTTGTTTTCTTTTGAAGGTCCTTTTTTATGATTAGAGTTTTGGGGGTGTAGAATACTATGACATGTTATAGCCACTTTCGGCAGTCTATGGTTGAGTCTATTTATAGCTTCTTGTTTATCATGTGTTGGATTTTCTTTCACATGGGAGATTCTACAAAAAAAATTGAGGATAATCTATGGATATGGAGAGAATTGGAGGTGGGGCTTATTACAGAAGACACTAGTTTTTCTCATTGCTAGTAATATGAGGTAATCTTATTTAATTAAGGGTTATCTATCCAAAGGTACAAAGAATGATGTTGTATTATTTAATATGGAGATTTAATTGATTGAAAAACATACTTTATCATGAAATGGTGATCTTTTTGTCATGGTGGAGACTTCTTAATTGAATCCTTTTTGTGTTGCATGGGAGACTTTATTTTATTTGACTAGGACAATTACTTACTTTTCTAATTTTTTAATCTTGATATACTTAGGTTTACATGTTAGAAATATGCAATACTGATGGGGTGGGGGTTAATTAACATTTTATCATTTTTACTCTACCTAAATATCTCAAAACTCAACCATACACATGTATAACATTTAAACTAAAAAGTAAATTGAACAACAATAAGGAACTCATAACACTATTTTTTTTCAAAGGAGACCTTGGTTAAGGGAAAACCCCAGTGGAGATTGTGTTAGAAAGTAAATTCCATCAACACAACAAAGAGGGGTGGGAGTGGGGGTTGGGGGTGATGGGGTTGAATCATTTGTATGATTAAACTACTTAAATAAATTTTATCAAATTGAACTCTTATAACTAGTAGATGCAACAACCATAAGATAACAACCATGTACAATGACACAAGACTTGGTAGCTAGTAAAATCATTGATCAAAGGGAAAAATCCAATGAGAATGATGTACACAATGTGATATAGTAATATAAAAAAAAAATTCTAAAAGGATAGGACTCTTTTAGGAGCCTATTACATAAAATCACTACATGTAATCCCTAGTAGGATATTTTGAGTCCTTGCAGGATTATTCAAATGTTGTTAGGAGCTAATAGAAATTCAACTGAACCCATTGTCCAAATTGCTTCAAAACTATCCCCACAAAATAATACTCTAGATAATATATCCAAGGGTGAGCTAACTAGTATATTGACATACCTTTTTGATAGAGTTAGTTTGAAGTTCTTAGCACATTATCAACAACATCCTCTTATTTGATCTCTTCAATTTTTCTTACATATCTTAAATATAATAATAGTCATATATTATACATATATGACACATATGACCAGCTTATACCAAGTCCTAAACAAACTATTTATGTTGGCCTTGAGGCTTCCCCAATATAGAATGAATAATATGAGACCTCAATAAAAAATTATAATATGTGTTACATCATAAATATATATTCCCAAAATGATATAACCCAAAAGCTGGCTTCCACGAAATGAAACACACATTAATCTTTAGAAATCTTCCCATTATTATCACCAAATTCTGTTGTCTCTAATATATTACCAAGAATATGTGGGTATGTGCAGGATCATGGTTAACCAAACTATGTTCTTAAGTGGCAATAAAAAATCAAAAAATTAGGGTTATGTCAAATTGATGTGCAATTTTCTACTTGTTATTGACTTTCGATCGAAAAGTTGAGAGAAAAGAATCTCTAGAAAATTGAATCTAGTTTCTAAACTACTAGGACTTATCTCAAAAAAATAAAATCGATTGGTCAAAATTTTGAATTTTAATGCAATATTACAAAAAATTTAGAACAAAAATAAGAAGTAGATGTATGTCTGAGCACCCTAATCAAAATCAAATGATAATATTTTTTAATAATATTATAGATATAAGGAGTAGACTCATGCCTAGATGTGACACATATTTTTGGGTATTTTTATTCTAAATAAATAATAAATAATTAATTTTTGCTTTAGTATTTTCGAATTAGAAAACTCTGGTGTTTGACCACCTTAACTAATTCAAAACTCTGCAAAATTCAATTTTTTCATTTTTTTCATTATAGTAGAAGAAGCATAGAATGTGATACATCTTTTGGATTTAAAAAATGTTGTACCATTTGAAATTAATAGTTTTTTTTCAAGTAGTGTGTCAGTCAACACTTTATACATAACTCCATTAGAAAATAAGTAATAATTACTTACTAAACTGATAATTTGACAAACCTTACATATATGTAAAGATAAGAACGTTCCTAAGAAACCCTTTTCATTTCATCAAATTTTGGTGGAAAAAAAGTCATCAGCTACATGTTTGAAGTAAAAATCACACAAAAATATGCCAAAAGCACATTTTTAGGATGTTTTTAAAGTTGGCCATATAAGTTTGGTTTCAAAAGATATAGTAGACCTTATAAAGATATTAATTTCTTTCATTTAGTATTAGGGTAGGTGGGAAAAATGTTGGAATAGATTTTGAAATGGTTTGAGATATTTTAGAACTATAGATTTTTTAGATCAGCACTTTTTGGCACACCATGATATTGCACATACCCATTTGTCCAATAAAAGTTGAAGCCGTCTAATAAAGATTCAATCTTGCTAAATAGATACAACTTAACTATCAACTTCCCTTCATACTTTCCAACAATCTATCTTCCATAGAGCTACCATAACTAACACAAACCTTCATATTAATTTTCATTCACATTGATACCTCTTAAAGACATATCCAACAATATAATTATGATGCCACAAAACATAAGTTAACAATTGTTGTCTACATTTAGAAGCTGTAATCATCTCTTCAAAAATACCAAACACCTTCCTTTAAATAATACTCTTAGCATTTGTTATAACAATCTCTCAACATTTGATTAAAAACCAAAAGTGCAAAATATACCAAACTAAAATTGTCCCATAGTGACATCAATAAGTGATTATTGATTAAATATTAGAAACTAAATATTCTTCAACCTCAAAATATCTCTCCAATAAATCAACATACATTAATCTCCCCCATTGGTGTATAGGGTTCTTCATGTGTTACTCCCCCCAATTGACATTAATGAAAATGGTGTCGTTCTCCCAATTTTGGAAGTTCAATAATATCCAAGACAATCAAAATAAAAAAACAAGTACCAAAAGACATTTTTATACAATCAATTACTAAAATAGTTTTAATAAATTTCCCCAAGGAAGCATCACCAGATATATAATCTAGATGTAAGAATAAGCTATGAATATACTAGAGTAATGTAGTCCTACATCAAATACATTGAATAATGTTAGGGAATAGCCACAAGAATGCATCTCAAATACTCAAATTTATCCTTAGAAAAAGGTTTAGTGAATCTTTTATCTATCTAGTCCTTTTTCCGAACATACTTCAATTTGATTTCCTTAACTACTACCTTCTCTCTTAGAAAGTGATACTTCATTGCAATGTTCTTACTCTTCAAATATAACACTAAATTATTGGGAATAATATTTGTACCTTTTTTATCATAATGAGTGATAATAGGTTCTAAAAATTCAGCACCCTATGTCTTACAACATTTATTTCATTATAATAATTTAATTGTAGTTGTTTATTCCTACAACATACTCATCTTCTATTGTAGATTGTGATCTACAATTTTTTTTCTTAGTTAGCCATGGAACCAATATTCCTCCCAAGAAGAATGATCTTCCACTTGTATTTTTCCTATCATCTACATTTCCTTCTGAATTTTCATCAATGCATGCACATAAGATAAAGTTACATAATCTTTCACACCACAATCCATAATCTTATGTTCCCTTCAAATATCTAAATTTCCTCTTTACTTCTTCTAAATGTGTCTCTTTAATTTTCTTTGGAATCTTACAACAATTTTAATTATATTAGCTATATTTAGTCAAGTTTTTATGTCAAATATTGCAATGCTCCTATCATAGATCTATATCTTGTTTGTATTACATTAGGAAACTCATCTTTCCTTGATAATTATATGCTTTAAGAATATGTGTTCCAACTAGTTTAAATTCCCTACTCCAAATCTTATCAACAAAATTTTGAGATATTTAGTTTATGATATGAAAATTCAATCCTTGATTTGCATTATTTGCAATCACAACAACAATTTCATCTCACTAATCATACTCACCTCAATTGAATTCTTCATCTCTTTTGAAAATGTGTGACTAGCTTCATTATTTCCTCCAAAGATAATGTCACCAATAATTACTACAGTGACAAAAAATACTTTTGAATTTTTTCTTAAGGACATATTAATAAATATTTTATCTTTCCTTAAATAAAAATAATTGTAAATGCTAGTCCAATCTTGCATACCAAGCTCTAGGTGCTTTGTTCAATCCATAAAAATATTTCCTTTTCTAGATATATAGCAAATATTTATCTTTAGTGAATGGAAAATGATTATATTCAAGGTAAGTTTCTTCTTCAAGTTCTCCATTTAGAAAAATTATTTTTGATACATTAGATATACCAATAAATTTTTGTTAGATGAATAAGCCAAGAATATGGTGTCAAAATCTTATTGAAAAGATCATTTACTAGAAAGATTGTTATGAAGGAGATTATTATATTTTTCAATCATTGTTTTGTCATTGATGTCAAACCTACTATTTGATGGTAAGAAAATTGCTTGTAGATTCAAGTATTATCACTTAGTTGATTGATGAGGAGGTTTTTATCAATAAGAGGTAAAAAAAACACCTAGAGGAAAGGTTGAGTTATGATTATGTAATGAAGTACAAGGATCAGTTAAGATAGTGATGACATGATGTATTGATGATCTACTTAAGGTTACAAAATGGCTAGCTACACTTAGAAAGTTTAGAATAATAAGTTAAATAAAGTTTTTCTACCATGCTTGACCGAGTGGATAGTAGGTGCTAAGAAAAGTTAGTACAAGCCAAGTAGATAGTCAATTGGAGCTGAGTAAAGTTTAGTTGATGTGAAGTGATTTTATAGTTGATGCCATGTGAGGTAGTATGTGTTGAGCATTAGAAGATTGATGATGCCAAGCTGCTACATTATTACAAAGATAAAAGATTCACCAAATATAAGATGACAAGTTTATTTTCTTGAAACTTGTGACCTAGGAAGAAGATAAGATTGATGAGTGGCACAAAATTTGATGTAAACCTTTTTTGAGGAAAATTTAAATGGATTCTAAGAGAATTTTCTAGAAAACAAAAGATATGGGGTAGATAAATTGTATCCTACCTAATCCATCAAAACCCTAATTTAGATGATGGATACTAAGTGAGAATATGTCCTATTTTCCTTTATTTTGGAATGTTTAGTTATGAAGCAAAGAGATGATAGAGGTTTTTGTCATGTGTGAGAACCTAAGGAGGAGAAGGAATCAAGGGTTTTACTTCATCAAGTGACCCAAGAGATGTGTCTGCAATGGCATACCAAGAAAGAAGGCTTAAGGAGACAAATGCTTGAAGGGTGAACAAGATGTTAGAGTTGCAAAGTGTGAAAGCCAAGTAGAAATGAGGATTGAATAGAGATTTGTAATCTAAAAATGAAGTTGTAAGTTGTATTAGATCAAATCTCTACTACTACTCTATAACAATTGTATCAGTGTAGGGTAAATCCTTTGGATTAATGTTGACCTAAAATTCATTGTAAAATCCTTTAATAGGGTGGCATTCCAAGTGAATGGCCTAAAGTCCTCTAACAAGGCTCACTTTTAATAGGGTGATTGAAATCCCTTAACTGGGTCACAATTAACAGTGTGTATTATAACCTTTTATAGGGTTGGCCTTTCATATGGCATCACTTTAGAAGAGTGAAAATGAGTAGTATGTTACTGGTGGTTTTTTCCACATCGTGTTTCTACATTAAATAATTGTGTCAAGTGTGTTGATGAATGCGTTGTGTTTCACACTTTACATTTCTACAATTTGATTAGATAGTAAT
Organism: Cupressus sempervirens; assembly: GCA_028749045.1. Lineage (NCBI taxonomy): Eukaryota > Viridiplantae > Streptophyta > Pinopsida > Cupressales > Cupressaceae > Cupressus > Cupressus sempervirens. The sequence goes on along the minus strand of CM053786.1, from coordinate 264,999,888 downwards.
CAGCAAGTTTTAAGCATTCACATATTCAATTGGATGCATGCATGAATATGAATGTTTTATGGGTTCACTAAGATAAGAAAAGTTTTATTTGGTACATTTGGACCTTGAAAAATTGATTCACCACCCTTCTTAGTTATTCTAAGGAATTCCAACAATTGGTATCAAAGCCATCTACATAAGAGGACTAGTTTGAATGTACTAGAAGCATAAAGATCAAAATGTCAAAAAGAGATGTACCCAAGCTTAACAAAGACAACTTTCCTGCTTGGAAAAGTTTGATGAAGTTACATCTTGGAGGACTTGGAGATCATGCATAATCTACCATTGCAGTGGAAGGTGTTGATCCAACAGGAGCCCAATTTGATGATATCAAAGGATGTGATAGTACAAAGAAAATGTGAGATACCCTACATACCATCTATGGAGGAGACAAAATGTACAAAGAGCCATACCTGAGAGTCTCAGAGGTAAGTTTGACAACATGAGAATGGAAGAAGGTGAGAATATTACTCAATATGTTGCTAGGATAAAAGAAGTTGTTAGTGCAATAAAAGGTGCTACTAGTCATATAGATGATGATATTGTGTTAAGTAAAGTCTTGAGAACATTACTACCTATCTATGCTATTAGATTTTCTATAGTCGAAGAGTTGAGATGTATACCAGGAAATAATCTAACCCTTAATGATTTGGTAGGTAGACTCGCTACTTTTGTGTTATCCAACTTTGACAATTACAAACTAAAGTGTCTTGAGTCTGTTTTGAAAGCTAAATTGTTATTAAAAGAATTCTAATAAGGTGAAGCAAAAGAAGAAGAAGAGAAAGATAAAATATGCATCCAGTGATAGTAATATAGATGAGGAAGAGATTGAACAATTGAAAGCACTATTGGCAAGGCGATTTCACAAAGGAAAAGGCATGTTCAAAGGTAATTTACCATCATTTGTTTCAATTGCAATGAAGTTGGTCATATTGCTGCAAGATGTACATAGAAGAGAACTACAAGAAGGAAACAAGTACAAAAATAGAAGAGAAGATGATAGTAGAGATTACAAAGACAAAGGCAAGAAGTCATGCTACATTGCTGATGAAAATGATTTTGATGAACATGATGATGAAGTGGTATACATTGCAATGAAGAAATAATCTGATGAGGATGAGGCAACTAAACTTGTGACTTGTGTGAACAAGAATGATAAATGGATCATTGATAGAGGATGCTCACATCACATGACTAGAGACAAAAGTATGTTCATTACCATAACTTGTTATGATGGAAATAGTGTAAGATTTGGTAATGATACACCATGTTTGATAAAAGGAAAAGGATCTATCAAACTCACAGATAAGATTTCATGTGACAATGCTCACTATGTTGAAGGATTAAATTTTAATTTTGTAAGTGTTTCAAAATTGAATAATCTACGATGAAAGGTTGAATTTGAAAATAAAATTGCCAAGATATATGACACAACTGAGAAGCTGAAAGGTGATCAAACTAGAGCTAATCTATTCTATCTGGATATAGATGATGCTACTTGTCTAATTATAAAACAAGAGATTATGTCATATTAATTTTGATAATTTGGTTAGTATCAGTAACATGAAAGCAGTTAGAGGTTTGCCTAAGTTGAAGAAACCTGATAATATAGTATGCAAATAATGTTAGCTAGGCAAAATTTTAATGTGAATCTTTAAGAATAAAGCTTATAACTCTAAAGAAATACAAGAAATTGTTCATACTAACTTGCATGGACCAAATGAAGTGTAAAGCTACAGAGGAGATAAGTACATAATGCTATTTGTTGATGATTACTCAAGTATGATGAAAATCATGTTTTTGAAATAGAAATTTGATGCTTTTCAAATGTTTAATTAGTACTTGGCAAGAGTTGAGAAAGAAATAGGTTAGATTCTAAAATGCTTGAGATTAGATAGAGGAGGAGAATTCACTTCGAATGAGATTAAGATGTTCTATAATGACAGAGGAACCAAAAGATAGACATCTACACCTAGGACCCCTCCACAAAATGGAATTGCTAAAAGAAGAAACATGTCTATAATGGACTGTGTCAAAATAGTTATGATGGAGAAGAATGTTGCTCTAAAATACTAGAGAGAAGCTATAAGTGCTATCGTACATACCTTAAATCATGTGCAAGTAGAAAAAGGTACTCATTCAATAACTTTTGAACTATGTTATAGATATCCACCTAATGTAATAAACTTAAGGTATTTGGAAGTAAGTGTTATATTCTTAAAGCTGTTAGGAATGGAAAGTTTGATGCAAAAAGTGAAGAAGGTATATTTCTTAGATACTCCACAAGAAGAAAAGATTATAAGTATTTAAATACTAACAATAACAAAATTGTGGAAAAAGAAAATGCAAATTTTGGTGAATTTATAGAAGTACATGAGGCTAAACCTATGAAAGAACTAGAAGAATTCAAATCATTTTCATGCTTCTATGAAGGAATACCTACTAAAGAAGATGTTGAAAATTAAGTTACAAACCAACAACAAGTTTTAGTGACTGTTGAGTCATACCCTATGAATCTCGAGTTGCACTTAGTAACCAAGATCCATTCAGATGTTGAGTTTCAAAATGAAGAGAATGCACATTATGATTCTAAGGTCAATACACCTAAAAGATATGTTGAGATACCTAATAGATATGTACAGAGTGACACTAAAGCTAAAAGACAAAATGCAGAAACAAGAGCTAAGCCAAGATTGTCTAAATATGTTAAAAGACATCATCTTGCTAATCAAATCATTGGAAACAAAGATGCAAGGCCAATGAAAAAAAATAGATTAAGAAGTGAATCATGTTTGTTAAGCATGAAGGAGCCCAAAATAGTTAAAGATGCATTGGAAGATGATGACTAGTACAAGGCCATGGAAGAAGAGATTCAATAGATAAAGAAGAACAAAATATGGAGTCTATTTCCTAGACTAGAAGACAAGAATGTGATTGGTATCGAGTGGGTATTTAGAAACAAGTTAGATGAAAATGGTGAAGTGACAAGAAACAAAGCAAGAGTAGTTTGCAAAGGATATGCACAAGAAGAAGGAATTGACTATGGTGAGACATTTTCCCCTATTGCAAGAATGAAAGGAGTAAGAATTCTACTTGCTTGTGATGCATACAAAAGTTTCAAAGTTTATTAGATGGATGTTAAATCTGAATTTCTTAATGGCATATTAAAAGAAGAAGTCTACATAGAACGACCAGAAGGATTTGTTGATGATAACAATAAGAACATGGTATGTAGATAGAAAAAAGCTCTATATGGATTGAAGCAAGCACCAAGAGCATGGTATGAGAGACTTCATACTTATCTTGTTGAGATTGTATTTGAAATGACTAATGATAAGAATAATCTATACATGAAGACAAAAAAAGACAAAGGTATATTATTATCTGAAATATTTGTTGATGATATCATATTTGGAGGACAAGATGCTTTATATAAGAACTTTGAAAATTAGATGAAGCAAGAATTTGAAATGTTTATGTTTGGAGAGATCAAATTCTTTTTGGGATTACAAGTATAGCAGATTAAGTATGGTATATACATCACTCTGTCAAAGCATGTCAAAGAGATATTGAAGACATTTGGACTAGAGGATTCCAAACCAATAAGTACAACTATGGTGATAGAACACAAGCTATCAAAGAATGATGATTCAGTTGAGGTGAATCAAACATTATATAAATTTTTGATTGGAAAATTGCAATATGTAGTACATAGTAGACCTAATATTGCATTAGTTGTAGGGATAGTTACAAGATTCTCTGCTAATCCTAGGGAGAATCACATAATGTTTTTGAAGAGAATAATGAGATATCTGAAAGGAACAAAAGAGTTTGGTTTATACTACAAGAAGAATGAAAATTTTGAACTAAGAGCCTACACTAATGTTGACTAGGCTGGAAACATTGATGATAGAAAGAGCACCAATGAAGAAGCATTTATTTTAGGCAAGAAATTGGTTACATGGAAAAGAAAGAAAAAAAATTGCACTTCCTAATCTACTATTGAAGCTGAATATTTTGCTGCTATTGTAAACTGGAAAAACATTGTATGGATCAAATAGTTGCTCAATAGAATGAAGGAAGAGATCAAGGAACCAATGATACTTTACTGTGATAATACAAGTGTTATCAATATATCGATGAATCTAGTAATGCATGCAAGGACAAAGCACATTACAATCAAGTATCATTATGTAAGAGAGTTAGTTCAAGATAATGAAGTGAAGATGGAATATGTTAACACAAAGGAGAAAATTGCCGATATCTTCACAAAAGAATTACCTAAGGATTCTTATGAGTATCTAAGAGGTAAGCTAGGGGTGATAGTCCTTTAAAAGGCTATGTAAGAAATAGAGGGAGTGCCCTAGATCAAACAAGTTGATGTTCGTATAATACAAATTGATGCAGTGGATCTTACTCTAGGAATTACCTAAAGTAATCACAGAACTAGAACTACAAATCAGTCACAAGCAAGGTGACAAAGTGATAAATTGAAGAACCTACAAAAGCTTATATCTGCATGTATTAAAGATGACAAGTGATTGGTATTGGCCTTTGGCATTTTTGTCAAAGAGGGAGAAAGTGCATTAAATTGATCATCATCAGTAGAATATTTTTACTAATCAAGTGTGAGAGATAAGGAGAAAGTGATCAGAGAGGGAGAAAGTAATTAGAGAAGAGAAATCATATCAGAGAAATGAGTAGAACAAAGAGGGAGAATTGATCATCATCAGAGAGAGTTATAAGAAAGAGTTTATGTAATCTAATAAGAAAATAGAAGTTGTTGATAGAGGGAATAATAATCTTCTTTTTCGTATTGTCTTACTATTTTAACCTAGTTAGTTTGGTTGAACAAGATATTCATCATTTGATTGACTTGGTTGATCAATTTGGTTTGCCATCAATGCCAAAGAGGGAGATTTTTGAAATCTAATTGAAAAGATCATTGACTAGAAAGATTGTTATGGAGGAGATTGTTATGTTTTTCAATCATTGTTTTGCCACTGATGTCAAACTTACTATTTGATGGTAAGACAATTGCTTACAGATTCAAGTACTATCACTTAGTTGATTGATAAGGAGGTTTTGATCGATAAGATGTAACAAAAGCACCTAGAGGAAAGGTTGAGTATGATTATGTAATGAAGTACAAGGATCAGTTAAGACTGTGATGAAATAAAGTATTGATGATCTACTTAAAGTTATAGAATGGCTTGCTGCACTTAGAAATTTTAGAAGAATAAGTTAAATAAAGTTTGTCTACCAAGCTTGAGCAAGTGGATAGTAGGTGACGAGCAAAATTAGTACAAGTCAAGTAGAAAGTCAATTGGAGCTGAGTAAAGTTTAGTTGATGTCAAGCATTAATAAACTTTAGTTAATGCTAATTGATTTTATAATTGATGCCTAGTGACATAGTATGTGCCAAGCATCAGAAGATTGATAATGCTAAGCTACTGCATTATGAAAAAGATCAAAGATTTGCCAAATAGAAGATGAGAAGTTTATTTTCTTGGAACTTGTGAACTAGGAGGAACATAAGATTGATGAGCTAGTGGCACAAAATTTCATGTAAACCATTTTTTAGGTGAATTCAAATGGATTACAAGAGAAGTTTCTAGAAAAAGACAAGATATGGGATAGATATATTGTATCCTACCTAACCCATTTAAAACTTTATTTAGATGATAGATACTGAGCAAGAAAATATCCTAATTTCCTTTATATAGGAATGTTTGGTCATGAAGCAAACTAATGAGAGAGGTTGGTGTCATGTGCGAGAACATAAGGAGGAGGAGGAATCAAGGGTTTGGCTTCATAAAGTGACCCAAGAGAGGTGTCTGCAATGGTATATCAGGAAAGAAGGCTTAAGGAGACAAATTCTTGAAGGGTGAACAAGTTTTCAAAGCTACAAAGTATGAAACCCCAAGCAGAATTGAGGACTGAACAAAGATCTATAATCTACAAGTGAAGTTGTAAGTTATATCAGATCAAAGCTCTACTGGTACTCTCTAACAATTGTATCAGTTTAGGGTAAATCCTTTAGATTAAGGTTGATCTCATAGTCACTAGAAAATCATTTATCATGGTCGCATTCCATGTGAATGGCCTAAAGTCCTCTAATAAGGCTCACTTTTAATAGGGTGATTGAAATCATTTAATCGGGTCACGTTTAATAGTGTGTATTGTAATCTTTAATAGGGTTGGCCTTTTATAGGGCATCACTTTAGAAGAGTGAAAAGGAGTAGTATGTTATTGGTGGTTTTTCCCAAATTGGATTTCCACATTAAATCATTGTGTCAAGTGTGCTGATGGATGTGTTGTGTTCATGCTTTACATTTTTGTAATTTGATTAGACAGAAACCTACAAGTTTTAAGTATTCACATATTCATTTGGATGCGTGCATGAATATGAATATTTTAGGGGCTAAGATAAGAAAAGTTCTATTTTGTATATTTTAACCTTGAATAACTGATTCACCCCCCTTCTCAGTTATTCTAAAGAATTCCAACACATTATTAGTAATTCAAGTCTAGGAAGAAGGGAAATTTTTTTCTCAATATCCATTCCTTCATGTTTTGAATAACGTTTTCATACTGACTTTGATTTTTTATTGACCAATTCTCATTATTCAAATTAGATAATTTAGAGGGCTGAATTAATTATCTCTAATCCCTTTGAAACCTTTCATTCCTTATAAAACATTCAACAATTAATTTTGTTAAGATTTTGGTTTACCACAACAGTTTACAATGTTATGCATATTAAAACATGAAACACATTCATAAACACATGAATACCAATATTTAACATATAAATATAATTTTTTTTAAAGGGTAAAAGAAAAAACCAATGTCACCTTTTATAAAGAAAACCGATCTCAAAATTGAAATTGTTGAACTTTAATGACATAAAAGTGTCATTTGTGTTTATAATTTCAAGATGATTTAAGCTAATGAAATATAAAAAATTGGATGAAGTTTATGTCTATTAGGTTTTTTTTTTTTAATTGAGAAATAGTTTTTACATTTTTATAATTTTTAAAGTCCATTTTTATTTTAAAATGTTGAAAACATAGATTTTCGTTCCTACCAAACAAATATATGAAATAATCACTTCTTTTTTCTCTAATTTTGTAATATTTCATTGTTGACATGCATATCTAGTGTAAAAAATAGGAAATTTTTATTTCAATGTATGTTTTATAAGTGTTGAAAGTCAAACTTATCAGAAATTTATAGTTTTTTTTACTACCAAAATTTCCTATCAAATGTACATATTTTTGAAAATAAGTTACATATTATTGAAGAGGACTCCCTCCTCTAGAGGTCTCCACACACACACACACACACACACACACACACACACACACACAGAGTTCTAATTTTTTGAACATAATTTCCTCTTTTTTTTTTCATTTTTTCAAGTGACATCTTCTTGAATCATAAAATGCCTACTTGTAATATTTTCCAAGTATAACATATTATAACTCTTAAAAACACTATAAAATTTATGACCCTAATATTGACTCCAAGACATATAGAAGGTTATTTTTAGTTTTTGAAGAAAATCCATTTTTTATAGAAATAATCGGCTTAGAAATTTTTAGTTTTAAATAAACCTATTTTTTTCTTTTGCGGATTCCATATAGGATGTTACATAGATAGTTTTGGCCCTAAGGCTATTGACGAAAACCCTTTTGGACAAAACCCAAGGAAAATTTTTATACTGACTTAGGTGACCTCATATAAGATTCTAAACAATTTTCTACTTTAATTTTTAAATAACTATTCCGGCCAAAAATATCCATATAACTATTTTGCCACCTTTATGCAATGCCAATGCCACTTGGAACTACATGGGTTCAACCCCAACACTTTCATCCCTAACACTTTCGATTGGAACTATTTTGAGCATAACCCCATTGGATATCCTCTAGGGTGACACAATTTTGTTCTTTTAACGAAAAACCATAGTGAAAATTTCACACACAAATAAATTCACTCTTCTGAAGTGAGCTCTTTTAAGAGGTAACTTTGTTGAAGCTTACAAACACATTTGGTAAATGTGACATTGTTAGGGAATTTTCAATAACTATTAAATAGATCTCACATTCTTCAATGAGTAGTCTTATTAGAAGACCTAGTTCATGTGTTATAGTTCTACCTTAAAGCCTTTACATATAGGGTTGTTCAATCCACCTAGTTAGAGATTTTTTGTTACAATGGTTAGAAAGTAATGGTAAAATTATCTCTTTAAATTGTGAACACCTTTTCTTAAATTTTAAATCCCCTTTTCACTCTTTTAACTTATTTACACTCTTCTTTGCAAGCCTTAGTGCAAAGTTTTTATTCAACTCTATTTTTCTTGAGGTATGCTTGTTATTTGTTTGGCTATGAGTAACATGAACACTATTTCTCATACCACATGTAAAAATAATTGGATACTTAATCACATTCATTATTGTTTCCATTGCTTTTTCTCATCCATTCAATCACGTCTAAATTTACATACATTGAATATATCATTCAATTTTTTTAAAAAAAATTATTATGAATATTGCTAGTTGTAATTCACCTTGGAACTTGAACTTTTATTGGGTAAAAATCCTTTACTTAAGTATTGTCCATTTGATCTTACTTGGTCAACTTTCTCTATATATTTTACTAACAAACTTAATTCCTTCCTTAGAATTTTCTATTCTAATTAGGCTCTTTACTCAATGTCATCTCATAATTGTTTTTCATAAAACTATTCATTTTTATTGACCTATGCTCTTTCTTCAAAAAAATAACCTCATATACTTAGTTAACACTTTCTCTTGAGTTGAAATTGTTTGGTAACACTTTCTTTCCTAGTAACATTATGTTCTTGGTGATATCAAAAATTTCTTAGTTTACTTACATATGTTTAATAGCCTTCACTAAACTTCACCTTTTCTTATCAAGCACCATTTTTAGGTTGGTTAAAAAAAATGATTCTTCATCTTTTCTAATCAAAAATTCATTAATTTATTATCAGCCAATATGCCTTACTTGTGCATTAGTTTTATTCTTCATTAAAATCATGTAAAACCAAATGGGGTTACAATCTTTGGGTTTAACCATAGAGGAAACTTTGTAGTTAAGGGTGCTTAGGCTAGAGTAGTACTAGGATAGGTAACCTCCTAGGAAGTCCCAGTGCTTCACTCCTATGAGTATCACCTAGATCCAATGAGTGCTAATTGTTCCATTTATTCTCATGAGAGGTGGATTCATATTGAATCACTACTCATGAAACATGGGTAATGAGTTTGACTTAAAAATCAGATAGTTAAATCCTGATAGCAATATCACACTATTACCTTGTCAAATAATAATTCAACAATTTCCCATTTAAGCTCTCACACTTAATACCACTTCTTCATTTTGTCTTCTATCTTTTCTATCCATATATTTACTTAGTATCATATACTTCAAATTATTTGGCAAGTTTCATAAATCAATAAGTCAATATGCTTTATATCAATGACAATATAACAAATAATCTAATTCTACTGCATCCTTTTTAATGCTTGGTTAACTAATAGTGTTCCTTATCAACATCAATTTTGGTATTAATATCAATTGTAGTAACAATTTCCTTCTTTAGAATTGATGTCAACACATCTTAAATATGCCATCCAATACCATGAAGTCTATTGGTCTTTATCATGTGTCATCTTTTTTCCATGGTGGAACATTTATTTCTTATAAGTACTTTCACTTTCTCTCTCTCTCTCTCTCTCTCTCTCTCTCTCTCTCTCTCTCTCTCTCTCTCTCTCTCTCTCTCTCTCTCTCTCTCTCTCTCTCTCTGTGATAACTATATTCTCATTCTATCCTTTTCGATTTTGACCCCCTACTTCATGTGCTCTTCTCTTAATATTATGGGTTTTGTCCCTTCTCTATTTCTCATCATCTTGGATATTTATTTTTCTCTCCCCTTTATTATTTCCATATTTACTAGTGGCTTCTCTCAAAAATTCTTCTGTAGCTAGATTGTCAATTATAAATGTTCTAGCATAATCAACCATGGATCTATTGTTGTTGATTGAAGGAAGTATAAATAGGATTAAAATATACTGGGAGGGAAAGGAGGGGGAGGGGGTGTGAACCCTAATCTTAATCACTTTTACTTTTCAACAATTCATTCACACATTCACCAATTATTTTATGCATTCAAAAATTGTAGTAATAAAGTTGTTGTAACACGTAAACCTAATCTATCACATGCATGAAAATAAATGCATAACACAATATTTGTTACCCAAAAACCCTCCAAGGTGAAGGTAAAACTCAAGTGGAGATGACACCCACAAATTGTCACTACTGCAGTAATAAAGTTAACCTGTTAGGGATACAATGTTTGATTATAATATATGATCTACCTTGTGAGGTGTCTTCCCTGTTAAAATTATTTGAGACTATTAGGTCTCACATTGTTACAAGATTTAACACTTACAACAAAGTATGTACTTCGTTAGGAGATTTACAAAAATATGTTAAGACCACTCTATTAAGAGATTTGCCTTGATTTAAGTTGTTTAGAATTGATTCAATAGTTGACTCTAATTATTCTTTGTGTGATGATTTTGATTCTTCTACTTGTAAATTGATCCTCTCTTTTGATCTAATAAAGATGTTCTATTTGTTCACTGCTGTGAATAGGTCACTTGCTAAGTTAAGAGATAACATCACACTTTTGCTAACTTCTAATATGTTTTCGATCTTTCACTTCACTATTAGCATATTTCTCCTTTTTAAGATACACACTCTTATCTTCTCTTCACTTCATCACCACATGGTCTAGGTTCAAATCTTCTCTATTTAAATATTTTTGTAAAATATTTTCTAGATACTTCCATATTTTGCCTCTTCATCTAAATCATTGATCACAAAACATAGGGATCTATGATCCATGCCATAAATTCATATCTCTCTTTGTAACAACCTCTAAGTATATTAAATGTTCATTCCATGTCAGCTCAAAAATGATTTACCTCAAAATATGTATCATTTCTAACTTTTATGTATGCTCTTCATTGCTCGACCTTTACTATTTCCTAATACTTAGTATTCCTAACACTCGATCTATATTGTGCTCTACATGTACTATGTAACTTGACACTTGTATGTATTGAAATGATCATTAGGTGTTGTGTTTGGCTTGTATAGAAAGTACTCCATGACCATAAACTTACTCAGCTCCTACAGATCTCAAAAAATATATACTTATATACATGACTTGACCTATATAGAGTAGCATATCGATAGTGATGACCACCTAACTCTACCTTGTAAATGACTAAGTTCTTAACACTAATAAAAAATAATAGTTAGCAATACCAAAAATCTTCCTATTTGACATTAGTGGAAAAACACTCTGTCATATTTACATCATTACAAATATAATCTGATATGAGCTCTCCCCCTATGTCTTATGACTTATGCCAATAATGACAAATGAATAAACAATATAAAATGAATACTTGTCCACATACTCTTCTATATATATATATATATATTAAAAAAAAACCATTTCCCACTCCAAAAAATCCATTTCCACCTTGTTTTTGAACATGTATGTCACGACTTCTAGGGTTGAATAGGTGGAAGAAAACCATGTTTATAAATAAATGTTTTTTGAACTTGAGTTTAATCATTTTTAATGCATTATCCCATGTGGTTCTTTCTTCCACCAAAATGTAGTTCTACAACTACACTTGCAGTTAAGTTAGTCAAGCTATTAGCCACTAAAAGGTTGTGATATTCCTTGATAAGATCCTAGGATGATTGCATCTCCTTTTGCAAGACATCTAGATGAGGTGTCAGCATTTCTTGAATAGTGATCAATTTAGATCTTGTGTTGATGTCAGTTGTTTGAAGCTTTACCAATGTGCCTTAAGAATTTAGTAACTTATTATAGTGGTCAATGCTAGAGCCTACTAACTATGAAAAAATATTTTTGGATCTCTTCATCTCATCATGAATCTAGTGTATATTTTTTTAATATAATTGTTGAATCTTTGCACATTTGACAAAATGTTGCACAAAAGATGTACTTTCTATATAAGTTCTATCATAACTTGTACAAACTCTTGCAATTAAACTTTCTTCTCAACAATTATTTTGGAAACTTTATCCATAACCTTATTCTTAAATCTTCTTGCAGAACAATCCATAAATTTCCCTTTGGATTCCATATTAGCAAGATTTACTTGTTCAACAATATTTACAAGATGGGTAATAATTTGGATTTCTTTACAAAAAGCTTGAATATCAAAACCATTAATATTTTTTTTTTCACATCATAAAGAACATGGTTTTGTTTATTCTCTCTACTTAGCTCTTCGTCCCTTTTATTATTCATCAAAATATCTTGTCAAAAAATTCCAAGGTGAGATTCTCCAAACCTAGTTGTGGCATCTCAATTACATCATCCATACTCACTTTCGTATCTAGTGAGATGTCCTTTATTTCTTTTACTCTATTTGATAAAGGAGTGTTGTTACTCAACACTACTTTGGGAGTCAGTGATGGAGTTTCACAACTTGTTTTTTCTATTGCATCTGGGCTAGAGGCAACAATGGTTGCAATCAGTTCAACTCTACTCATCTCTTTATTTTCCTCTACATGAGGTGCTGAAATAGTCTGAATGTCTACACTTTTGTCTTTTACCTCAATTACTTCCTCTATACTTTTGAGCCTTGATTTCTCAGCCTCTAGAGTGCCAGGGGTGTCAGTATATACTAGTGACATGCTTCCTTGTGGAGTCATCACACTTGAACTTTCTTCACTATTGTGATCATCTTCAATCATCATAGTTTTAGTTTCTTTCTCTATATTTTATCCCTTGGTTGATAATCCAAAAATTCTTTTCCAAATAAATTAATCTTATTATGCTACATGTTCCATTTTATTTTGTAAAATCAAAAGCTTTCTATACTTAGGAATAAATATGTTCTCAAAATTTACTAGAAAAGCCTTCCTATTGAATTTGGGATAGATCAAGCATAACTCTAACTATAGTGTCAATTCTTATCTTTTTCTCCTCTTCTTTTACCTATTTCAATATTCTTTGTAGTCTATCATATAAGTCCTTAGGTATCTTCATCTCAATTTAACTTGCGACTAGCTTCTGATTTGAAGTCATCTCTATTATAGCCTCCTCAACTTTGGTTTTATCAGTATTATCCAGTGTATAATATTTTACAAATCTAAAACTAGAAAATCCTATAGATCTTATATGATCTACACATACCTCTTCAATAGATTTAGTTTTCCTTATGGATAGAGCTCTGATCAATCTCCTTCTCTTTCATTTAGATGCAGTAGGCTCAATAGTCTCTACTACTCTATACTTTTCAATCTTCTTGTCACTAGCAGCTACCATAGTTTTTGGTTTATTTGGTGGAGGAGAGAGGTGTCTCAATACTATATTCTTCTTAGTTCCTTTAAAATTATTACTTGGTGGAGTGAAAAAAACTAGAGTGCTACCCTTTTCTCTTTTTTCTCCTTCCACTTCCTCATCACTGCTATCTTCTTCATCCTCTCCAAGACCTTGTCTAGTTTAAAAGCCTCCATCTCCAAGATCTAATGTCTAAGTGATTAAGATCCTCTTAGAGAACCAATACTCTGATACCTATTATTGATTTATGGAAGTATAAAAAGGATAACAAGATATTGTGGGGGAGGGGAGGGGTGAAAATCCAAATCTTAAGCACTTTTAATTTTCAAGCATTCATTAACACATTTACTAGCTATCTTGTTCATGTAAAAATTGTAATAATAAACTTTTTGTAACATATAAATTAGAACTATCTCATGCATGAAAATAAACACATAACACAATTTTTTTAATCTAAAAACCCTCTGAGGTGAAGGTAAAACTAGGGTGGGGATGACACCCACAAATCTTCACTAGTGCAGTAATAAAATTAACATGTTAGCATTACAATGTTTGATCATAATATATGATCTACCCTATGAGGGGACTTCACTATTAAAATCATTTGAGATTGATCTAGGTCTCGACTTGTTAGAGGGTTTAACACTTACAGAAAAGTAAGAACTCTGTGAGGAGATTTACAAAGATGTGCTAAGACTGCTCTATTAAGAGACTTACCCTGATTCATATTTTTTAGAACTAATTCAGTACCTAACTCTCGATATGCTCTATAACCTATTTTGATTCTTCTCCTTGTAAATTTTTCCTGTCTTCTTATCTAATAAAAACATTATTTCCCTTCACATCTATGAATAGGTCACTTTCTTTGTTAAGAGATAACATCATAGTGTTATTAACTTTTGATCTGATCTTGATCTTTCACTTCACCAATTGCATATTTCTCCTTATTTGTGTACCTATTCTTCTTTTCACTTCACTTCATAGCCACATAATATAGGTTGAAATCTTCTCTATTTATAGACTTTTATAAAGAGTTTTCTAGATACTTCCACATTTTTCCTCTTCATCTTATTCATTGATCATAAAACATAGGGATCTATAATCCAAATCCTAGATGCATATATCTCTCTATAAAAATCTATACATATATTAAATATTCCTTCCATGTGGGCTCAAAAATGATTAACCTAAAAATATGTCCTATTTTTGACTTTTACGTATGCTCTGCATTACTTGGCATTGCTGACATTCAATCTACATTGTGCTTAGCATGTACTATGTAACTTGGATCTTATATACTTTTAAATTGTCAATAGGTATTGAGCTTGGCTTGTATATAAAATAATTAGGCACCATACAATTACTTGGATCCTATAGAGCTTGAAACATATATACTTATGTACATGATTCGATCTATATAGAGAAGCTCGATTGCAGTGATGATCATATGACTCTGCCTTGTAAATGACTAATTTTTTAACACTAATAGACAACAATAATTAGATATGCCAATTTTTCCTTCTTTCAACTATGTTATATTGTTTTGAAGTTATTAGTGTAGAGATTTGTGCTTGATTACATTTTAAATACAAAAGATAGTAATTTGATCATAAATAAATTCACCTTCTCTATCAGATCTTCAACAATTTATTTGGTTATTTTCTTCCTTCTCAACTCTTTATTTATACCATATGAACATTTTAAATGCATCACATTTTTCTTTTATAAATATTGCAAACATTATCCTTGAGTAGTCATTAGAAAATAAAATGAAATACTAATCACCATAGATACTTTGTAATTTCGTTGGCCCATAGAGGTCAGTTTGAAACAACTCTAAGACATCATTAGGTGAGTAAGATGTAGTCAAAAAAAATTCTTATTTCATCTTAAAAATTTGACATTCCTTACATATAAATTTTTCTGGCATGTTCAATATTGGTAAGCCTCTTATCATTTTCTACATATTAACCTTGATCATGTTATCAAAATTTACATGAAAAATAATTTTATGCCATAACTAGAGATCTTCACTCATTTCAATTAGACATCTATTTATGCTTGGATAAGTTTCCTTTAGATTATTCACTAGGGGAAATCAAATATCTAGTACCATCATAGATTTTCACCTTTCAATCTGATAACTCAAATCAGTGACCTATGTTATTCTGTTGTCCCATGCTAAAAAATACCATTATATTTCTTGAGCCTAAAAAGAGTTACTATTTACTTACTATTTTCATTTATCATAATAGATACTTTTCCTTTAACAAAATGTGAAGCATCATTTCCAACTCTAACACGTCCTCAATCATATTATTCTAGGTTGTCAAACTTGTTAGCATTACGAATCATATGATGTAAATAACCACTATCAATAATCCAAGTATAAGTCTTATTTACTTGATAAATGAGATAGTTTCCATTTTTATACATTTCTTCTTCTATATTATCCTTCATAGAAACATAAAACACTTCGTCACCTTCTTCTAAATCGTTAAATTCTTTGTCAGTTTGGCTTTCCTAAGGTAAGTAGCATGACTTCTTTTCTCTATTCCCATTGTCTATAAATAATATGAGTTCATTCTCATTTTTATTGTTAGTATTATTATCTAGATCCATGGATGTAGTATAACTAATATTTTTTCAACTACAACATTTCAAAAGTAGTTTACCTTTATATTTTGTTTTCCCTCTTAGTTACATCTTTTTTGGCAATGTGTTCAGTTCTTATTTTTCTTTCTCCTTGAATAGTATGTTCTCATATCCATTTTCACTTGAAGTATGATTGTTTTATCTTTCTCTTTCACTTTGTAAACTACCAATGATTAGAAATGATTTGAATCTAGTTTATATCTTCAATAAACTATTATAAATATTATTAAGCTCAATTGCAAATAGCCTACTAATCAAAGAATCAATGGTAAATATACATAGAAGTATGGATCTTATTTCCTAAATATAATATATTGTAATATCATATACATGTAAGAGAATTATAAAAAAAAATATTATGACATAATCTTCACCTATGTTTCTACCAGCTCCTTTGATTACACTAACCACCTCCTCAAATTGAAAATTGTATTGTATAATTTTTTCACCTTCTCGCATTCTCATCATATCAAAAATTCCTCAAAGAATCTCAAGGTTTTCCCTCAATACATTTTGATAATCTCTATGATCAAATAAAATTTCCATTCCACATCTCCTTTTTTATAACACAATTCTTGCAATTATCAAATTCAACATCAAGGGAGAAAGAAGCTATCTCATTTTTTAATGTGTTGTATTCTTTCTTTTCCTTCATTTTCTCAATTGTAATAGGTCCAAGTAGTGGTAAATTATAGCCATTATCGATGTAGGGTAATGTATAATCTACAATTCTAGACAGGTACAACTTCATCCTATTTTTCCTATTTTCCCTTGTAGGGAAGTGCTCCTTATTCAACTAGGGTACCTCTCTCTTATACTTCTTTTAATATTTAGCTAAATTATTTTAGAATTTTAGTTCTAAGCACAAAATAGTTTCTTAAAGAATGTTTAGTACCCCCCTCAGGATTCATGACAAGGGCTTAACTACCTCCATTTTATTACATAAGTTAAGCAGTTGTATAACATAATGATAGATTGGTCTTTCGGTGAAACAACAACCTCACTCTAACAAGTGGTATTAGTGACATGGTTGTAGGACTTTGAATCAGTTCATTAAAATATCACCTTGATTAAAGGATATACAAAATGACTATTAGGTCAACCTTGATTAAAGGATTTTTATTGGCACAATGGTTGGAATGTAACAATAGATTTGATATCTAAAACACAACTCACTTTACAAATTCAAATCTCCATTCGAATCATTTTGTCTATTCAAGACTTCATTATCATCTTCATGAATGATCTTCTTGGAAACCCTTCAAGTAGTCAAACTTCACCAATCTACTCTCTTCTTCTATACTACTCTTTTGTTCATAGTTTCTTCTTTAGATTATTAATAAACAATGAACCAACCTTAGAAAACATCTCTTATGCCTCCTTAAATAGGTAATTCTTATCTTTTCCCATATAAACATCACCATAGATCTTAGGATTAGGTTAGATGCATTGAATCTATCCATCATTTTTTCCTTCTACTATTTTCTTGATACTTCTTGAAAATTCTCATCAAATCCTTTCATTTGATTGCATAACAAACTCTATTCATGCATTAAATACACCAACTCTTCAATCCTTAACATCCACATGTTTATACTAATCCTAAAATTCAATTATGCCAACTTCAAAATAAATAATTTTAGAGACTATAACTTTTTTTGATACTCAACTATCATTGCATAGCTTGGTCACTACTATTCTATCTTGCTCGGCTTGTACTAGCTTACATAGTCATCACTATTATTGGTTGCTACTATATTTTTCTTCTTCAAAATTTTTGGCCATAATTATCACTTGGCTAATGTTTTTTTCTTAGCTAACCTTATAAGTTCCTTTATCTTCTATTTCAAATCCTCCATTGACCATTTTTTTAAAAACTAGACTTTCATTTTATTTAAATCAATCCTTCCATACTTCATAATATGATTGAACAATACATAATCTTTTCAAAGACTAATTGGTCAAGTTCCTATTGTAATTGCATCATACTTATTCCTCTTCACTCAACTTTACTAGTTCACTTAGTTATCTCTCTATTCAAATTCACTTCATCAATAAACTGATATGGAACTCTACACAATTAGTATATATATTTCTAGTAGGTTTTACATTAGTAACAACATAATAATTTTTTCCAATTACAATTTTCATCAATCTCACTCTTTGGAATTGATGGAAACACCTATAGTTACCACATAAATGCAAAATACATTGTCATAATTTATCAATAACAACTCCTTAATAGACCACTCTATGATTTGATATAGATCTTCATTAATATCCTTAGTATCATTACTTTATTATCTTGCACTCACTTATAACTCTCATTCTAAGATACCAATTGTGAATTCTTTAATGCTAACATCATTGTAGTACCAACTATATGGGCAACACCTCTTTAATAACTCTTCTTGTATTTCATCTTTTCCCTTCTATCACTGGATAACGACACCTCTAGTTCAATTCACCCTCTAATATGCATCAAAATTCATATGTCTTACTCATTTATCTCAAAACATACTCTCCCTCATTCATAAAAAAATAGGATTGTTACTACATTAACATTATTTGGACTTCTCCCTCTTTTACAAAAATATCAAAGGCATCAACAATAACATAAATCTCTCTCTTTCCTCCAACATACAAATAATATTCAATTTGTCATGGATTGAATGATATAGAAATGTCACTTTCTCTTTCATCTTTATCTTGATTCCTTGTAGCCATATTTTCTTATGCTTCAGTTCAACTTCATAATCTTTAGGCAACTTCTAAACTGTGACCTCTTACATCAATGTGTGAAATATTTCGATCACAACATTTGATATAATGCAAAATCTCTTCCTAGATTTATTTAGATATGGGAATCAACCCTAAATTACCTCTTAGGTACTCAAATGCATCCTTAGGTAATGAATTAATGTATATATCAATTATTTACTCCCTTTTGTTAACATATTCAAGTCTCACTTCTTTATCTTGAACTGTCTCTCTCAAGTAATAATACTTGATAGCAACCTATTTCATCTTTGGATGCATCACATGGTTCTTTGATATGTTTATAACACTTGTATTATTACAATAAATAACCATATGTTCAGTGATCTCTTCCTTCACTCCTTTCAACAATTGCTTGATACACACAATATTTAAACAATTAGCTATTGTTACCAGTTATTCAACCTCTATTGTGGATTGAGGAATACAATTTTGTTTTATTTTTGTCCATGAAACCAATCTCCTTCCTTTGAAGAAATATTCTCCACTTGTACTCTTTCTATCATCAATGTTTCTATCCCAATAAACATCTATATATAGCTTTAGCTAAAACATGTCACTATTCTTATACCATAATCCATAATCTTTTGTTTCTTTTAGATACCTCAAGACCCTTTTCATTGCCATCATGAAATTTTCTGTAGGATTAGGAAAAATACTAGTGACAATACCAAATTCTAATGCAATATTAGTTCAACTATGCAAAAAATATTGTAGCTTTACAATAATTGACTTATATAATAATTGATTCACCTCTGAAAAATATCATTATTTGAAATTTTATGTCCAGTCATCATAGGTGTTCAAACCAGTTTTGAGTCTTCCATTCCATAGGTATTCTATATTTCCTTAATATACTTTCATTCAATGATGTAAATTCCTTTCTTCATCTATTAAACTTGTAAACCAAAAAAGATCTTGATCTCTCCAAATGTTGACATCTCAAATTAATTCTTCATTTCATTATCAAATGACTTGCACAACAAATATTGTCCTCCAAATATGATATGATCGAAAAAAATTCACCTAATAATATCTTTGTTTCATATTCACTTTTCAAGTATAGACATATATTGTCATTAGTTCTTGCAAAATAAATTTTCACTAAATAACTATGTAACCTTTCATACCATAAAAATCTATGTGTAACATACATGCCATATTACTCTTGCTAGGATCAATAAATCTTCTAGATTGATCAATGTAGACTTCTTCATCTAAGATTCCATTAGAAAATATAGACTTCACATCCATTTGATATAACTTTAACTCTTCTTACATATTGGGTGTATGAGCACCTAATTAAATTTTCATTCTTTTCTTGGATTGGGCTTGTACTAACTCTAACCAAGTTAGGAAGGTGAATAAGTTAGCAGTGTTAGGTAGATATTTTTTGTATGTTTCTAAGTTTTGGTTTGTGGCTTGGAACATAGGTCTAGGAACTTGGAAAGTGTGGAAAGTTGTGTTTTTCTATGGTGTGATTTCAAGTTTTTATGTGGATAAGGACTCATAAGATGTCATGGAGGAGTTAGTAAGTGAAGAGATGTAAAATATGTCAAGTCATGCAACATTTGTGAAAGTTGTCAAGTAGGCACAATGGCTTAAAAACATGTATATTTGTCCCTTAGGGTCACACTCAAGTTTTGAAATCATCTTTTACTTAATCTAGATAGGTCAAGAGGTCCCAACATGATGAGGAGAAATTTTTTTGATGAAACCGAAAATTTGTCAAGTTTGTGCAACATTTTGAAAAGTTTCTTGAAAATTTTTTGGGCACAAAGTTGCAAAGTGCAAGATTGAACTTGGTGGTTTCACCAACCACCTACAACCTATTTTGAGAAATTTTGACTTATAGGCTAGGAACTTGGTTTCAAATTGTATTATTGGTGTTTAGAAGGTCAAGTGGGAGTCCAAGGCCTTTGATGGAAGTCATCACACTAAATGAATGAAGGTTCTAGTAAAGTATCTATAGGAGCAAGGTCAACAATGAGGTGTGAAGAAGATTTTGTGGAAAGAACTAGCTCTAACTATTGGTGTAACTAGGTTAGAGTGTGATTGGAGGATCGGATAAAGGTCCTCCAGGGATTATGGAATCAAGGAATCTTAATAGGCTAGTAGTAATCTTGAGTGAATCCTTAAAAGATAAGGATTTGAAAGCAACCAGACCTCATCCTATATTAGGTGGTATCATAGCAAGAAAGCTTGGAATTTATCAATAGATGTTTCAACCTATAGAATGATTTGGAGATTCCTATATGGTGAAAAATGCATAATTGGCCAAAGAGATGGGTAAATAAAAGAAGAATAGGATTCTAGAAGAAGATTTAGAAGTGAGGGAGGCCAAGTTGGAAGAAGTTGTTGAGGAAACTAAGAAGAAAGAGGAACAAGGTGAAACCAACAATAAGGGAAAAAAAAAGTTAATGAGGAAGATGTTATTCCTAAACCTAACCCTCCTATCAATAAAGAGCCATTCCTAAAAGCCATCAAATCCCTAGGTGGAAAGGCCCTAGAAGGAGTTCCTTTATTTAGTGGAAAAATGGACCTTGAATTAGTGATGGAATGAGTGAAAGGAATGGAGAATCACTTTGAATGTGAAGGTGTGAGTGAAGAAAAAAAGGTAAAATTAGTGAAGTCTAGATTAAGGGGATCAACCTTAACATGGTGGAAGTACCTCCAAGAAGAGAGGGAAAAAGTAGGAAACAAGCCCATTGCAAATTGGAATTCTATGGTAACAAAAATGAATGATAAATACCTATTAGAGGAGTATGAGGTTCAACATCATAAGAAGAGGCAAAGTTTGAAGCGCAAAGACATGAACATAACAACCTATACTAAAGAGTTCTAAAAGTTATGTTTGAGATAATGAGTACAAGAAGATGAAGCCATCAAGGTAGCTAGGTATCTAGGAGGTTTAAAATGGATTATTCAAGACAAGATTAATTTTTGGACTCCTACAATGGTTCATAAATTCTTCCAAAATAGTTTTAAAGTTGAAGAGAAGAATAAGAAGAAGGTAGACTCAAACTTTAGAGGAAGAGGTAAGGGAAAAGATGGAAGAGGTAGAAGTTATGGCAGAAGAGGATATGACTATAGGTCACAAGGAGAGAATAAATAAAATAAAAAATAAGAGGGAAGTTCAAAAAGAGGAGGTTTCAATAGGGGTAGAGAATCTAACACAAGTTAGAGAGGAAGGATTAGTACCAAAGGAAGAGGTTCTTACTTTGTCACCATGAAATTTTATCACTCCCATCTACTAGGATATCCTGCCTATAGGTTTCCTAAAATAGACTCAACTACTCAAGGAAACACAAAAGAGTCAATTATGTACAAGAGGAATCTAGCAATAGTAACAAGTACTTTGAGGTACCCTTAGAATCAAAGGAAGAGGGGAATCTAATGATAAGGACAACATTGATAAAAGAATCAGTCAAAGAAGAAAAAAGTCAGAGGAGATCCCTTTTTAGGATCAGATGTAAGATCATGGGAAAGGTATGTAGAGTTATCATTGATTCAAGTTCAACTAATAACTTAGTTAGTGAAGAGTTCATCAACAAATTAAAGTTGAAAAGAATCCCTCACACAAGTTCATACAAGGTCACATGGCCAAATAAGGGTCAAAATATATTGGTTAGAGAATAAGAATAGGTGGAATTCATTATAGGAAGTTACAAGGAAAGAGTATTATGTGACATTATTCCCATGGATGCAAGCCACCTTCTACTTGGAAGGCTGTGGAAATTTAACAATAAGGCTATACATGATGGGACTAAAAATGCATATTCATTCAAGAAGGATGCAGTAACTTTCAAGATCTAATCCTTTCTATATAATGTAGAGTTGAAGACCTTAGGATGAAGTGTTCTCATGGTTGGTGAGAAGAAGTTCTTTCAAACACCAGAGGAAGGAGATGGAGTTGGTTTTCCACTAGTTCTAAAGCCTAAAGATGAAAATGCTTCCAAGAAGATAGAAATATCACATGAAGTGCAAGAGTTACTTGAGGAGTATAAAACCATTAAAAGTGATGGAAAACCTACCACCCTACCTCTAAAGAAACTTTTTAGCCACCAAATAGACTTCAATCCAGGGGCTAACCTACAAAATAAAGCTACCTATATGATGACTCCTCAAAAAATGAGGAAATTTCCAAACAAATCCAAGAGATTCTAAACCAAGCCATAACTAGAAAGAGCATTATCCCATGTGCAGTCCCTACTATTTGAGCACCCAAAAAGGGGGGGAACTTGGAGGCTTTGTATGGATTCTAGAGCCTTAAATAGGAACACCATTAGTTATAGGTTTCCAATACCTACAACTGAGGATCTAATGGATTGTTTAGGGGAAGCCAAGTATTTGACCAAGATGGACTTGAAAAGTGTCTATCATCAAATTAGGATAAATGAAGGTTTGTATGAATGGCTTATAATAACATTTGGTTTATTCAATGCTCCATCTACATTCATGAGGCTAATGAATGAGTTGTTGGAAGATTATATTGATAAGTTTGTTACTATCGATTTAGACAACATCTTGATTTTTAGAAAAACTAAAGAGGAACATATTAGACATCTAAATTTATTTTTTAAGAAATTGCATGATGAGAAAATAATGATAAATTTGGAGAGGTGTGATTTCATGAAGTAGGAGTTAGTATATCTAGGATTTTTCTATCTCAAGGTAGCCTAAAAATGGACTAGGAGAGGATAGATGCCATCCTAAGTTGGCATACTCCTAAGATTTCATCAGATGTGAGGAGATTCAGTGGACTAGCTCAAAATTATAGGAAGTTAATCAAATATTTTAGTGACATATGTTCTCCTATGTTGGATACAATCAAGGGAGGCATGGAGACAAAGTTCATTTGGACACCTAAAGTAGATCAGGGTTCTAAGACCCTCAAGAAGAAAATAGTAGAGTTTCCTACCCTATTACTTTCTAGTTTTGATAAACTCATCCAAGTGGAGTGTGATTCTAGTTTTGTAGCTATTGGAGTTTTCCTAAGCAAATAAGGGAGAGTGGTAACCTTTCATAGTGAGAAACTCAATGATTCCAAAAGAAAGTACTCCTCTTATGACATAGAGTTTTCTACTCTAGTCCATACTCTTAGGAAATGAAGAAACTAATTGCTTCCAAAAAAATTTGTGGTGTATTTAGAAAGCCAAGCCCTCAACTTCTTAAATTCTTAGGACAAGATAAGAAACATGCATATGAAGTGGGTGGAATATTTGCAAGCCTAGTGTTTTACAATCAAGCACAGGAAGGAAGTTTTGGACAAAGTAGTTGATTCTTTGAGTAGAAGACTCCTCATAGTCCAAGAGATTCAAATCCAAAGCATAGGCATATGCAGTTCCAAAGATCTCTATGCTGATGATGAAGACTTTGCTCACATCTACAAGGTATGTAAAGTGTTTTAAAATAATTTTTATGGGGAATTTTTTTTATTATACATTGTAGAAATACCTATTATTTAAAGGTAGTCAACGTTGTGTTCTTAGAGGATAAATAGAGGAGAATTTAATCTAAGATAAGTATAATGGGGCACTTAGTGGTCATTTTGGAGTCAACAAGACTCAAGAGTTAGTCACTAGGTTTTATATTTGGCATAGGATGAATAAGTACATTAGGCAGTATTTTGAGAGTTGCATAGTGTGTCAAAAAGCCAAGGGGAAATCCTCAATTATTGGTCTTTATCAACCACTTCCAATCCCTAGAAGACCATGGGAATGTATTAACACAAAATTTGTACTCAGTCTATCCAAAACAAGGCAAGGATATGATAGTATCTATGTGATTATGGATCGATTTAGTAAAATATCTCACTTTGTACCTTGCAAGACTATCCATGATGCTTATTAGATTTCTAATCTATTTTTAAAAGAGGTAGTTAGGATTCATGGACTACCAATTAGTATTTTCTTAGATACAGATAGCAAATTCATGAGTCAATTTTGGAAAACCATATGAGGAGTTTAGAAACTAAATTTTCTTTTGGAT
The DNA here is from genome assembly GCA_028749045.1 of Cupressus sempervirens. Classification (NCBI taxonomy): domain Eukaryota; kingdom Viridiplantae; phylum Streptophyta; class Pinopsida; order Cupressales; family Cupressaceae; genus Cupressus; species Cupressus sempervirens. The sequence continues at coordinate 264,975,002 of CM053786.1, read as the reverse complement.
TTGGCTACCATCTATAGATTGATGGTTAAATAGATGTTACACATAGAAGTCTTCAAAACCTCATAAGATTTCTTACTAAGGAGTATGGAAAGACTTCGGATCAACTCATTGGACAAGTTGAATATGCTTATAATGATACAATAAATAGTTCCACAAGAAAGAGTTCCTTTAAGATAGCCTATGGTTTACATCCTAGAGGAGTTTTAGAACTGAGAAATATGAAAGATGGAAGCTCAAGAAGTAGTTATGCCAAATTTTTTGCACAATCAATGAGAGAGATCCATGAAAATGTCAAGAAGACATTGACTGAAAAAGCTGATAGAGTTAAGCACAAAGTGGATGCCTCAAGAAGGGGTTTATAGTTTCAAATTGGGGATCTTGTGATGGTCCAACTAATTTTTTTTTTTTGCAAAAGAGACACCACACCAGCTCCAAATGAGAATGCTAGGACCTTGCAGGATACTTGCCAAGTATGGGGAAAATGCATATAACATTGAATTTCCTAGAGGCCTAGGAATATCACCAATTTTTAAAGTTGTAGATTTAATTTATTGTAAAGGACCTAATGTATATGCTGACTAGAATGTCTAGGAGATCCTACATGATTTTGAAAGCCTTCAACTTAATCATACATCTCTATAAGCAACCAAAATATAGGATTCTAGAGCATACAAGAAGACTACGACCAAGGCTTACATGGAACATCTCATCTAGTGGTTGCGAAAGTTGATGCTAATTCCACTTAAGTGAGAGAGTCAACTTTCAAAATTTTGGGCATTGATTCTGGCCTCATGAATCCAAGGATGGATTAGTTTCTTTTGTTTGAGGCTGTATGGCATAGGAGCACCTAATCAAAGTTTCATTCATGTTTTACTTTGGGATTGTACTGATTCTACGCAAGTTAGGATGGTGAATAAATTAGGAGTGTTAGGTATATATTTTGGAAAATGCACCAAGTTGTGGTGCCAAAATGGTGACACACAACTAAAATTTTAAATATTCTAAAAGTGCACATGCTCTTTTAAATTTTTTTATATATGGGCTACACACCTACGACCCATTCCATTTTCTCTTGTTTCTTTTTGTTTGTGAATAGTTTTCCCTCAACAACATGTGCACGGTTTGTGTAGGTTGAAGAAGTTTCTCACTCTCCTACTCAAAATTCCTCCTTGTCACAAGAGATCAATATTGGGATCATCAAGTATGTTTTCTACACTTTTTTTTGCATTTGTTTTGTATGTTTCTTGAGTTTTGTTTCAAATTTTTTTATTTATTTAAAATGCAATTGGTTTCTTATTATGAAATTTGAATAATCAACCACTAAATCCCCATCATAATCAACAAAATCAAAATGAAAAACCTCCACAAGAAGAGTGGGAGCTTTTGCAATGTTCACTGATTGAAAGACCTCCCCCTCACACCCAAGATAATATAATGAATGAAATGGAAAGAAGGAAAAATGAATTAGAAGAAATCATTGGTAAGAATATATCATTCAAACAAATTATCCTATAAATATATAAGAAAAAGGGACATAGAGAAAGGTAGCATATGCACATTGATTAAAAATCCTAGAGAACAAGACACTATTAAATATACAACTAAAAGGTTCCAAATCAATTAGTGCATACATGATGATATTAGAAATAACTTTTGGGATAGATGGTGGATTGTCTTTCATGCCCCTCCCTACAATAATCATGAGGTTCCAATGTATTTCTTAAAGAAATTATATTGTGAATTTTCCCTTGGGGAGATCCCCAATTATTTTGACATGTCAAATTCTCAAGGTAGAGATGGGGGGTTATCATTTGAGAGGTCAAGGGCACATCATGACCCTAATGTACTTAGGGCACCTATTGTCAAGGTACAGGGTGAGCATGCCACTATTCTTTTAGTTGTGAAGGAACATGTAGAGGTGAGTAGTCTAGGGACTATTAATACTTTGACAAAGACCCTCATTCATTGTAGTAGTCCATTAGTTGAGGAGGAGCCTTCTTTGCATCATGGTCACATGTGAATGTCACATGGATCCTTATGCACATTTGACAGTCATGTTGGAGACACTATGGATGATGGGATAGTGACTTACAATTTCTTGAGTGACACATTTGGCATTGACATAGGAAAATTTCATTTATAATAAACTAATTTTATCACATTTCATATGTACAGTGAATGACTAATTAATTATCATATCTTAACATTGTTCAAAATTTAGCGTAAGAGTATTGATGGCCCTAGTATAGATTCCCAGCTCCATTTTATGTCCCGCTGACGAGTCAAGAGGTATATATTGATTTAATCATTTGAATTAAAACATATATTTCTTTAGTAGTCATATGAAGGAATTGAATTTTTTTTAATCCATGTACATTAGTTCTCTACTAGACCATCGATATTCATGAGGGACTCTAAGGCTAGGCATGATAGGATTTTCATAGAGGTGCATTTGTTTAATGTTAATTTTATTCATTTGATTATATTCTATTCTATTAAAAACATGTAAATTGTATTATATGATTTTTAGTTGTTGACATCTAAGACTCCTCGTCTTCACTAGTCCATAGATCATAGAGTTTTTGTTGCTATAGCTAGTTCAGAGCCATTGATCAAGGTATGAAAGAGTTTTCATAATTTTAGTTGTTATTTATAATAGTTAGTATTGAAATTTCAAATAGTATTTATAAGTATGATTGAGTGATTATATTGATTGAATTGTTATAAAGCCTTGTTACTCTCAATCATCTACGAGCGCTTGAGGTGGATGCATAGAGTGACTATTTGATGGTGGTAATAAAATAATTAATTTCTTGTGTACATATATTTGATTTCAATGTATAATAATTATTGATTCATATATAATTTATTTGTATTTGCTCAAGTTAGAGAAGAGCCTAAACAAGAGGATGAGTGAGCATGTGAGGAAGACCCCATCATCTCTCTCCATGAAATGACCAAAGAGCTCTAGGGAATTGTTTCCTTAGCCTCGTGGGAAGGAAAATATATAGGGATGGAAACACATGTATAGGCATTAGTGGACATATATCTTGGACTTTGTGTTAGTGGACATATTCAACATATATTTGATGTATATATGACATTTTATATTTGATGCATGATATTATTAGACTTACAACTTTGATGCAATAGTTTTTTCATGTATGACATTATTGGTTATATATATATATATATATATATATATATATATATATATATATATATATATATATATCTTCTTTTTCCTGTTTATGTTTTAAGTATTTCATGTATTTCATTTTAGTATTATTTGTGTCCAAAATAAGGGTAGGAACCATTATAATAAGCATTGATAGTATCTTTTGACATGTGAATAAGGATATGATATTAATGTGAATTTAAATCTTAAAAATTATGAGTAATTTTGACTGAGTAACTTATTTAGAGTTTTTGTAGGGATGAGAACAATGAAACTTGAATTCTTATTTTTGTTATACAATTAACATTGAAGTTTGAGTCTTGAGTTGGCTGCATTATATAAATGTCTAAGATTTTATCTTATTGTCATCATAAACATTTGAAGAGTTTATATGATATGCTTTATCTTTAGAACATGAGAAGATTTGAAGAAAAAAATTCATTTATTCATGAAAACACATTATATATGCTCTTCTTATGATTCTTATAGCTATAGTTGTTGCACTTTTTCTTGAATATCTTTTGTAGTGCTTACCCATAGTTTACTTTTCAGTTATTATTGCCAAACTCTTTTAGGCTAGCTTTATGATTATGCTTGATGATCAATGATATTATTTTCTAGATTGTTGGATATTTTTTCATATTTAGTTCATATGTGTGTGTGTGTGTGTGTGTGTGTGTGTACACACACACACACACACACATATATATATGTATGTATGTATGTATGTATGTATGTATATGTAGATATACATGTATGAATATATTCATATATATACATATATGCACGTGCATGCACACACACACATATGTATACATACATATACATATATACATACATACATGCATATATGTGTGTGTGTGTGTATGTATGTATATGTATTGAGTCACTTAGTTATTTCAATTATCTCATGATTATTCAATGATGATATATATGTTCATGTAGTGACTTTCAATTATTTAATGATTTTAGTTAGATGAATGATTTGTATGCATTTTCTATGGATACCCAATCCATGCTTGCATGTGTATCGTGTATGTGTATGTTTTCTTTATGTTTGACATTTCTAATGTGGTCGAGAAAGGGAGTCATATTTAGCTGCTAGTTGGGATCTACATGATGCACCACTTCCTGCCATTGCCTCTTTAGTTTAGAATATATACATGTTTGTACATATGTGGATTTTATGTAGATTATAGGTACTGGGCATTGACTTCTCTGAATTTTTAGTATGAGCATACCCTATGTAGTGCCTGCCCCTAGGTCGCATTCTTATTATCATTGTCAAACTCTTTTAGAGCTAGTTTTATGTTGATGGTTAGCAACATTGTTTTGAGACTATCAGATATTATTTCAAATTTAGTTTATTAAATGATGAGATTACTTAGACTTTACATTTCATGTATGCATAATGATTATTACAGTGTTTGCAATTATTGATGATGATTAGTTAGATAGTTTATTATTATATGTGTTTTTTTATGGATACTTACCCCATACTTGCATGTGTATGGTGTGTGTGTTTGCTCTTATGTTTGGCATTTCTGATGTGGTTAAGGAAGGGAGTCGTAGTCACCTACTAGTCAAGATCTACACGATGCACCACTTCCTGCCATTGCCTATTTAGTTTAGTATATATTGTGCTTGTACATGTATGGTTTTTATGCAGGTTGTAAGTACCGGGTATCGACTTCCCTGAATTGCCAGGATGAGCATACCTTATCACATTATCTCAATGATAAGAAAGGGGAGATAAATTCTCAAGGCCAAATCCCAACCCTTTTAAGCCATCTGTCCTAATTGGAAATTAGGACAAGTATCTGAGTTGAGTACCCTTCGAATATGTCGGATGACGTAATTCATGATATTAACCCTTTTGATTTGATTTTGTATGTGTTTTGCTATGATGGGTTTTCGTATTTTATTTTATGGGTCTTTGATGTATTTTCTATTAATTAAGCCGAATTAAAAGATTTAATTAATGGTTTAATTTAATGGAAAATTAATATGATATTTTAATATTTATTTTATTTAATTAATTTCCTAATTAATTAAATAAAATAATTAAATTTGAAGATAAAAGTTATAATTTTAAAAAGTTGGAATGTGATAATATTTATTTAAATTAATAAATATTTTGGCAATTAAGTCTCGAAAATAAATGTAAAAGTGGAAAATATATTAAAATTATTAAAAGATTTTAGATTTCATGTGATTAAAATATAAATATATTAAGATTAAAAAGCAAGTGGAATTATTAAAGTTAGTGCATGAGATTTAATAAATAAATTAATTAAATTGAAAAGAGTAAAGTAAATATTATATTAATTATTGTACATTATTTTAATATTTGTTCTCATAGGAGTTTGTGAATTCTTATGAGTTGTCATGTAGACAACACAAGAGTTTGCACTCTAAGTATGCACAAGTTGTCTACACTAAACAGTTATCATATTATTTGAGCACATGGTGTCTACAACCTTATGACTCATCTAGAAGGTTGGAGAAGACTCATGCTTAGTTGTCATGCTTATCTTATAGTTCTTTCTAGACACATTCTAGATGCATCTTAGAAGCATTTAAATAGAGGATCTCCTAGTGTTTTTGGACAGGCTTCAAAGCTTACATGCAATTGAGAAGCTCATATGCTTCTACATGCTCATATGTTTCTACATGCTCCTATGCTTCTTCAAGCACTTCTAGTCACTTGGAGGTTTCGGTTGGCTTGGATCTTGGAGGAATTGTGAATGTTGGAGAAGGAAGAGATTTTCTATGGACTTCTAAGGCATGGCAAATTAGCATCAGTGTCCAGGTGCACTCGTGATATTCACATATTCCCTTTGCACTCTTTCTCTTCCTCTCTTCATCGTGTCTGCTAGATGACTACTTGAATAATTCTGATGATGAATGTTTAATTCAAATTTGCATGTTGATTCTCTCCTTGTGTGAATAAATCAAATAGAAAACTCAAGAAGTGAACCCTCATTCCATAGATGAAAGAAATTAAAATTTAAACAGGAAGGGTCAAAGATTTGAGAGGAGAATTTCATCTAGGAATTAAAATGTCATACGTATTTCCTTCTCAAATAATTTTAAAGAAAATTACAAAAGGTGAAATTTGTATAGTTGTTAGTAATTTATCTTTTAGACGATAATTGCAAATTAATTTTAATTCAATTAAAAAATATATATAGACAATGCTAAAAATTCAAAAAATATATATATCTATATATAGTCCTTAGAATAAATTTGATTGTGCAAATCTACAACTCAAATTATAAATAAAAAGAATTTACATTCTCCCAAAAAAAAAAAAAAAACAATCATCATATGAAAATGATTACACAATTATATTGAGAAAACAATGTTAAAATAATAATAAATATTCTCTAAAAATGTTTATATCAAATCATCATTGAACAAAATGTTTTAAAGAAAAATAATGATAATAATAATGATTTGGCAAACCATGTTGGGGAAGACGTTTTTATTAAGACAATTAAAATTAAACTTTAATTGTACCCCCCACCCTTTTTGCTTTGGCACAAGTGCCGACAGTACTGGCCTATGTCAGCAGGCAGACGACACTGCTATGTAAATCTACACAAAGCCGTATGTGATTTAAATTGGAGGGTGCAGTATTCACATTAAAACCCCTAGCAATATTAAATCACTCATAACTTTAACTGCCTCTGTTCTTATATAATATATTAAGTATAAATAATATTAAGTTTCAATCATTATTAATATATATTATGTGAATGCATTATTATATTAATCATGAGTCGGTTTGGTATCAAATAGATAGATGAAGTAAGGATAACATCAAGAGAGAAATATGAGAAAGGAAAGCAAAGATGATAAATGAGTAAGGGTAGACGCTTATAACCAAAATATCTGGCCTCAAATTATCCAAATTGACCTCCAAGGATAAACGATATATCATAGTGTATTGCAATGTAGGGAATGGTGCAGTTAAAGTCGGCTATACACCAAGCCACATGGGCTTCAACGATTAATAATCACTTAAAACTTTGTTTTAAAACATTGATAACAATCTTACAAAACAGGAGGAACATGCTGGTCTTGAGTCTTAAAAAAAAGAAACAACATTATTAGGAATGGAGTGCACAACATGCCGGATAATTTATAGAGCATCAGTTATACTCGACAACCTTAATATACAAATAGTAGAATTCATTACAAGGGGAGATTCAATCATTTGAGAAGCCAAAGAGTTTTACGGGAACAACCACATTCATCTCTTCCAATATCCGATGCTGGAAGGTTCAAATTTAAGCTACCCATTGTAGGAGAATCCCTAGATTTAGTGATAGCGGATGGATTGTTGTTAAATTATATATGGACTCAATGGCGGCAATGACATTTTAGCCTATCCAAATTTTTAAAAAAATTGCTTAGTCTGTGATTTGTTTTATTAAAGTGATTATTCAGTCGCTGTTAATGGTTAAATATATTAATAAATAAAATCTATATATATTATAAATCGATATGGGGGAAGGACGAACCCATACCCCCCCAATATCCATGCATTGGCGGGTGATGTTAGCCGTAGGGTACCTGCGGTTCCTGCGATCAGCAGGCCATATGGTAATTAACGTAGTTGTGCATTGTCAGTCAAAAAATACCATAATATATGTAATACACGAGGTTGTAAAATGGATTATTTCATATAAGTTTTTAATTTTTTATTAAATTGTATTTTAAATAAAGTTTTCAATAATATCAATGTAATTTGTTTAAAATTATGATCATTGTTAATAGTATATGTTAATTATATATGTTATTTAAAGTTTTATCATTAATAATTATACTAAATATTAATTAGTATATATATATATATCAGTACTAATACTTGTTTTCTTAAATAAATATTAAATAGTAAAAAGGTTTAAGGGTTATTGTCAATAATAATTTTGGTTATTCTTATTCTTATTAATCCAATTCAAGCGATTCAAATTATGACAATATTTAGTCAAGTCTTAATTGAGTGGTTATTATAATAATTTGGGACCATAAATGGTGAGTTATATGTTTCATAATTAATTTAATTAATTGTGAATTAATTAAGATTAATTAATAAAGGTAGTTGTTAATTTAAATTTAGAGTTTACTATGATATTGAGTTGATAGGTTTAGGATGAACATCTTGAAAATCAAGGAGCACTATTTTAATAATGTAAATAAATGGAATCTTATTATTATGCATCAGTTTTATAGGACTTATTAACTAATCTAATTATATTAAATTTAATTAGGGTTAGTTAATAATAGAAGAGTGTAATTAATTATTAGTCCATTTAGGTGAATGGATCCTAAATGAGAGTGAACTTAATTGAAAAGAGCTACATGTATAGCGGAATGATATAGTTATTGAATTGTTGATGAGATTGATTTCAATAAGGTTGACAGTGACTTTATTTAATGTCAATGAAGATTGTTGTCCCTGGAGTGTGTTAAGGAAATTGTAAATTGAAAAATGTTAAGTACTATTCAAATGATTTAGATAATGGGAGATGTTTCTTGGAATCTAAGGGGAGTTTTGTTTAATGTTGCTTCTAGCAAAATAATGTGAATGTTTTTTATTAAAAGTTTATGAAGATTAGTTTAATGATTTAATAAGTAAGCATATATCCTCCAGTTATTCTTAGAATATAATTTTAAATAATGGAAGGTTAATGTTATCGAGGGAACAAACGGGTTGACTTGTAGGTCAAATGATTACTCTTATAAACTTGAAGTATACTTGAAACTGAAACTGAAAAATCTACACTTAATTCAACTATGTGATATAGCAAAACCAAAACATGTGTCTGCATTGTGTTTTCTCTATGCTTCTTGTTTTGGGTTTTTTGGTTTGATTAGTGTTGACCAATGTTAGGTTGTTACCAGAGGCTCGGAGGTTATGAGATGTGATGGCATGTTGATCTTATTTGGTCTCGATCTTTCTAAACCCAACCATGGTTATGTGATGGAATGCTCTATGAGATGTTTGTATTACTAATTGTTATTGCTCATCATTCTTCTTAAGAGAAGCTGATTTATATGTATCTGTGACACTTAACCATTTTTGAGTCATCGATTAGTTAGCCTTGGATTACTTTCTAGTCGCCATGATGGGACTAAAATGTTGATTTATTTCTTAATGATGTCATGTTGTGACATGTTTGACTCAACCATTTTGGAGTCTTCGATCAGTATTTGAGATATATTTTGGTTGTTGAGAACCAATGGATACTTTTGATTATGAGTGATACTTTTAGTTGCCAATAGAGAATTGTTGTGGTCATGATTTTCTATGGATGCTTTTCAGATGCTCATAGAGATTTGATGCTTATATTGTGGATATTTGATGATTCTTTTTATGGATTATCTTTTGGTATTTCTTTCCAGTCACTTGTATAGGACTGGGGTGATTTTATGATTCCATGAGCTTAGGGTAGGTTATCTACTTGTAGTGTCGAGAAGTGGTTTGCAATGGGGGCCAGGGCCCTAAGTTGCTGCCAGGGTAACTCATTGTAAGTTTTGTTAATAAGTGATAACATTTACACTAAATGGGGATTAAATGAACCTAAAAAGATAATTATTTTGGTTCTCGCCCATGCCTTGAGTGCTTGTACAGAGTAGGATGGGAGTGGAGAGAATGCTTGGTTGCGACCTTGCATTCCATAGTATGCCTCGTCCGTATGAGAGGATACTAGTGGCCACATGAGGATCAGTAGGGACTCATGGAGTTTAGCTAACTGCCAGGGTAACTTCTACATGATATATGCGATGACACTTTCTCACTTGCATAGTAGGTTTCCTACATGTCATTGTGTGCCTCTAGGAAGTAGATGTCGATTTTGTGATTGGAACCCTTTAGTTAGGATACTTTTAGGATTCTTGGACTTAGAGAGTATTTTTATGCTATGTGATTTTGATTGCCTATTTGAGACTTGAGATTATCTCCTAAGCATAGTGGGAGTGGACCACTTAGGTTCCACGCAATCCGGTGGTAGTTATTTTTCACTCTTATCATTTGAGATCCATATGAGACACCGTGGTTGATGCATTCTCTTGTTGGCATCTATCTTTTGTTCATGGATTATGATGGTGAACACGGATCGTTTCACTGATGATTAGCATATGTTAGATGAAGTTATCTTATGCTTATATTTGCATGTTAGATTTTTTTCTGCATATGATGTAGTATGATTTAGGTTTGACATTCCTACTATGTTAATACCGATGATCTCTTCGGTGATTTGGAATGTTATGCACAGAGGGATGGCTAGGGCCCACGATGGTCTAATGTTGCTATTTACAGTTGGGAGGAATCGTGCACTTAGTTATTTATGTTTGTGATATATGGTTATCTTTTATGATGAATGTTTATATCTTTATGATGATGATGTATCATGTATTGTTTATGGTTTCATTTATGTTATTGCATCATGGATTAGAGTTAGTATGATGATGTAGTTTATTTATATGGATGTTTATTCTTTCAAGCCTTTCATACCTTGTAACATGTACAATGGATGATTGAGCTAAACTAAAATGTAATTACAAAAAGGACACTCGCATATGGTTTAAGAATGTTGGATGTATCATTGTTATTTCATAAGGATGTGATGTTAGATGAATAGTTAATTTAGATGTGATTCAACGTTAAGGGATCCTTAAAGAATGTAATCTGTTATGTTATGTTATGTTTACTTTCATTTGATTTGTTTCTATTGCTTCCATTATTAAGTATAAGTTGTAAATGGTTTATCTTTCATGTTTTAAAAAAAAATTCTTGGGCAAACTTAGTGAAACTTTAGATTAATTCTTTGGATCCCTTGGCGGGGCGTTACACCCTATCACAATATCTTAATGGTAAGAGAGGAGAGATAACTCTTGAGTGTGAATTCTATCCTTAAAACCATTTGTCCCAAAAAGTAGGCCAAGTATCTGTGATTTTACCCTTCCAAATTCACCATATGAAGTAAATTTGTGATTATAGCCCATGAGTTTGATCTAGTATGTTGTATTTTATGGTGGATTTTCATAGTTTGTCTTGTAGGTCTATGTTGTTTTTCTTTTGTTAGTTAAATTAAATTAAATTAAAATAATATTTAATAATTTAATTTAATGAAAAATTATTAAGATAATTTTAATATTTAATTATGTTTAATTAATTGAGAAATTAATTAAATAAAAGAATTAAAATTAAAGATAAAGTTATAGTTATGATTTTGGAGTGTAAAAATATTTATTTAATTTAATAATAATATATTTAGGAGATCATTTTTGAATAAATGCTAAATATTATTACTAGTTAAGTTAATAAATATTTTTATCAATAAAACTTTGAAAATTAATTAAAGAGAAATAAATTAATTTAATAAAGATATTTAAAATTGCAAAAAAGGGTGCATGAATATTTAAAAAGTAATAAAATATTAAAAGATAATTGATCAACATGTTCCCTCTCATGATTGCACAATTAGAGTCCCAAATTTAGGGTAGAACTCTTTATCAGGGATGGGGAGTTTAATTTTTCAAGGGTTGGATTTTGAAGGAGCAATTTTTGGGAAGAAGGGTTTCAAAAGAAGAAGGATTTCTCATGTGCTTTGTGCAGTTGTGTATTAGCATCAGATTTAGGTAGAATCTTGTGGTTTATTTGCATAGTGATTTTTATTCTTCAAATTCATGTCTTCTCCATGCTTGATAAATTTGTTTTCAAATTTTTATTTAAGATGAATCTTTCATTGTAAATTTTATTGATATTTGTATCAAATTTATCTTTATTCGAGAAATTTAGTTTTTAGAACCCTCATTTTGTGAAATTTAATAGCTGATTATTTTAATTAGGAATGGTTTTGAAATGTAATTGAATTTTTTTAGAATTCAAAATTGATTGGTTTATTGGGTTTTCCCTATCAGAGTATTATTTATAGTTTTCTTTACACACACACACACACACACACACACAAACACACATGCGCATGCGCGCAGACACACACACACACACACACACACATACACAAAGAAAATTATTTGGGAGAAGGGGCTATTTTGTTTTATCAAACAAATATATATATATATATATATATATATATATATATATATATATATATATATTCTTATTTTTATTTTTTATTTTTTTGGGAGTAGGGCCACCAATCCCCTCAGCCCCCACCATTGTCCTTGTCGATGGAAAAGGGACTTTTGTAGTGATCCTACTACAAGAGCAGTAGGTATTTCTTATGCAGGACCAACTACAACCATAGCAGGGCTTGCTACGACACGACCACTTTAGTAGAGTAGGCTGATGGGCCTTAAAATACACAATGTTTTATTAAACTAAAAATTTATTAAAAGTTTTTCTATTATTTAAATTTTATGTTATTTAAAATTTTATTTATTTGAATTTTAATTGAAGTAAAATTTAATTATTATATATTTTATTAATAGCTTTCTTTTAATTATTAAAATATTAGTAGTTATTAAGTATTTTATATGTTGTTAGCAATTTAAGTTAATTAATTAATAAATTTGATAATATGATGTTAGAATGTAATCAATTTACGAGTTTCATTTTATCTTTTACTATCATTAAATAATTGCTAGTTAATTATTTATTAACTACTATTTTTAATTGATGATCCTTATAGAGACATTGATTTTGTGAGTTTTGGTAATGATGCATACATAATTAAATGTGAAAATGGGTTAAGTTTTAAGGGGATTATAGTGAACTTTATCAAACTAAAATTGTACAACAAAATGAAAACCTAGAGCCTACTATAAACTCAAACTCTATGTTTTCAAAATCAAACAAAACTATGAAACTACACTATTTGTTGAATACTTTCTTGTATGTTGGGTTTGGAGTTGACCTAGAAGAGTTGACTAGTTTAGGACATCTACCGAAGGCTGGGAGTTATTATTTTGATGATTACATATGATGTTATGATTTGTTTTATGTGTATTTTCTTGAATCAGTCCTGTTAGGATGATCGTATTAGTGATGCTTGTATTTTGACCAAGTGATTTTGGTACTTGTCAATTTCTTGTTTAGAGAATTGATGTATGGTATTTGGTCTTTTGAGATCTTTTTTCTTTGCTGAGCTTAGTGTAGGTTATCTATATTTTATATTGGGAAGTGGCTTGCAATGGAGGCTGAGGCACTAAAGAGGTTGATGGGTAACCAATTATACGTCATTTTAATAAATGATAACACTATATTAAATGAGAGTAAAATGAACTAATAAGAGTCTTTGTCTTTCCTCACCCATGCCTCAAGTGCCAGTATAGGCTAGGATGGGAATAAAGAGGATTCTTGGTTACAACCATGCATCATTACTATGCCTTGTTAGTACAAAAGGATACTAGTGCTACATAAAGTCACTAAGCGGCCAAAGGATTAAAAAACTAGCTAGGTATCCTTAGAGTTAGCTCGTGTGATTACACTTTCCCACTAGCATAATATATTCCCTACATGTACTTGTTTCCTTTGGGTTTAGATGTCATTTATATGTTGGTACCTTTGAGTTGGATTGCTTTTAGGTTTTCTTTGAATCAGATGTTATATTTGACTTTTTAGTTTTTATCCTATTTGGAACTTGAGATTATCTTCTTAGCACAATCGGAGTGGGTTTTTATGGGTTACCACAAGGTTGGGTGGTAGTGCTATTTACTTTTACCATTGAGATTCGATGGTTTGATTGTCATGGCTCGAGTTCCCTATTTTGCATCTCTTTCATTCTATTCTTGTGTACTATGATGGATGGTTATATTTATGATATTGTATTTGATTTTATGGATCTTATGAGAGGTTGTTGAAATCTATTTTTATGATGTACATTCTTTCAACCCTTCATACCCTATGACCTGTATAGTGGATGAAGGTGCATTATGATTATTGCCAAGTGGTATTTAAGATAACTATATATTATTTAAATAGATTTGATCTTGTAGTTAATCTTTAATGTGGATGTGTTATATATTGGATTTAGTATTAATTAAATTTAAATGTGACTCAATGTCATAGGATCCTTAAGGAATGCAATATTTTTATTTTTTGCTTATGTATGAATGTATATTATTTCTTTCATTGTTTTATAATTATTCTTATATGTTATCTTTTAAAAAAAAATTGGAAAACTTGGTGAAAATTTAGGCTAGTTCTTTTGGATCCCTTGCCAATGCATTGCATTTGGTATTAGAACCCAAGTTTCTACATTAGGATCTTTGGGTATATTGGTACACTGCTAGTTGTCAACTAGTTGAACTAAATCAAAACTTAAATTGTTATTTGTATCTATTAAAAACTTGAAAAACTTGAACTAGTTGAACTAAAAAAAACTTAAATTGTTATATGTATCTATTACAAACTTCAAAAACATGAACTAGCTTAACTAAAACTTAAACTATTATTTGTATACTCTCAAACTTGAACACTTGAACTTCAAAACTAAAATATACTTAAACCTAAAATAGGAAAAGACTAAAAATTAAACTTGTACTATTTTCAAAACATGTTTCTTATGTGTATGCTTTACTAGAGTATGTTTTAATGGTTATTTTTAGCATCTCATTATCTTGGATATTATTGTAGGATTTTATCTAGTATGAGATATACAATTAGGGGCCATAGCTCGAGCCATAGTAGAGGTCGAGGGCAAGGCAATGTTGCTAGTGTGCATGAGTATATTTTGAAAGGTCCTTGCCAAGAGGAAAATAGGGAACTTAATGGGGTGAATCAAACATATTTAAAGGAGGTTGGCCTTAGACAAATGATATAGATCATTTTAGATCGACTACCCCTACTCATGGTGCTAATCATCAAGAGTCACACCATGTACGGAATGAAGAAAGGCATAGGTCTAGGAGCCCCTAGAGGGGCACTTACACTAATAGATAGAGGTCACTTGTAGCTACTTAGATGAAGGAACTTTAGAGGTCCAAGGTCAAAACCTTCAATGGGTTGGGTTCAAGTTATGTGGCTAAGAAATGCTTTATTGCTCTTGATAGGATTTTTGCTATACAAGACTAGTCTAGTTGGGGGTGTTAAGCTATTTGAACCTAAAACCCTCAAAGAGGTGGTACATCAAGCCATACTTGTAGAGAAGAGTGTTAATCTAGGACATGGTGTCTTTGTCGGAGTGCCTACGATATCAAGATCAAAGGGTAACCAAAACTCAGTTGGGAATGGAAAACCCCCTTTTCCTAAGAAAAATCAAAACCAACAACAACCTCAACAACAACATGAGGAATCATACCCTCTAACATAGAGTGGTGGCTATGGTTCTAATGCTATGAACTACCATAACTCTCAGCAGAACAAGAAAAATTAGAACACTAAGCCTACATAGAGCAATCGATATTTTGCTAGTAAGGGAAGCCACTAGTAGAGGCATGTGATGTTATTCTCATGGATATTTTGGATACATTACAACCAACTTCCCACAATGTGCATCTCACTATTCAAGTTCTAGGCTGGCAACATTTGAGGATATAGTTGGAGATGTAGGTAGAACTCATAGAGTATTTGCAATAGAGGACCACTGTCAGGCAAATCATTAGGGAACTGTAGTTGATATATGGGTAAAAGCACAAACTGGTGTCACCTTTTATAAAGAAACAAGATATCAAAATGTGATTATTCAACATTAATGACGAAAAAAAATGGTATTTGTGTTTAAAATATGAAGATGATGTAAACTGATGAAATGTGTAGAATTTGATGAATTCTATGCCTATAATTTTTATAATTTTTTTTATTAATAATTTATTCATTTTATTTGATTTTGAAGTCCCTTTTTTAACTGTAAAAAATATAGGGTGTAGTTCCTGTCAAACAAGTATATGCAAATCATCTTTTTTTGTTCTGATTTGAAAATATCTTATAGATGACATGTATAGCTAGTGAACAAAAAAAGAAATAATTATTTTTGATGTATATTTTCTTTGCTATAAGTACTCAAGTTCAACCTTATCAAAATCCAACAGTTTTTCCCTCCTGTCAAAACTTCCCTATCAAATCTATACCTTCTTGAAAAAAATTACATATTCATGAAGAGGATTCTCTCATCTAGAGATAAATATAATTTTTAAAATTTTTTTGATATGATTTACTATTTTTTTCCTTTTTTGAGGGAGCATCTTCTGAAATGTTGAAATATTGACTTATAATATTTTGAGATTATAACATATTATAACTAATCAAAACACTCAAAAATTTATATAATGATGATACTGAATCTGAGATCTATAAAAGGGTATTTTTAGTTTTTGAAATAAAATGATTTTTGATAGAGAAATAAGATTTGACCAAAATAGGTTTTGGTATCATAAATGGTGACACAGATCTATGCTTTTACCCATATGAGAGCTATCCAAGGTACACCTCTCTCCATCTTGTTCAATTAAGGTACTACAGACTCTTTTATTTCACTATCCATAGTTTCTAAATGTAAGCTAGAGGTGATAAAGCAAGATCTAGGTTGGCAACTAGAACTAGCTTCTAGAGCTAGGGTGTCTATAGATTATTTTATACAATAGTGTGAACTAAACCTAGGGATTTTTTTTATGTTAGTAGACCTTTAAGTCATCCCTCTTGGCTCTTATTTATGTGGTTATTGGTATGGATTGGCTTGGATCTCATAGACCTATATCACTACGGATGATCTCTACTATGTAATTGAAGTGGAGCTTCCATAAGGGATGTTACTTGTGTTTTTTGTTATGATGAGAAAACTAGAGGAAGGAAACCCTACAAGGAAGACTTTAGACCATCCTATTCTATAGGAATATGTAGATGTATTTCCTAGCAAGATTTTGGTTATGCCTTTGAAGAGGGATATTGATTTCAGCATTGATCTTATTCTAGGAGTGGGGCCTATTTCTAGAGCTCCTTATCGGATGACTACTCAAGAATTGAGTGAGTTATGCCTATAGTTTGAAGACCTTCTAGCCAAGGGTAGAATTTGACTGAGTGTATCTTCATGGGGAGCATCAATGGTCTTTGTGAAGAAGAAGGATGGTTCTTTACACTTGTATATTGACTATATACAGTTGAACAAGGTGAAAATTAAAAAAAAGGTATCCTTTACCAAGGATTGATGGTTTATTTGATCAAATAAAGGGAGCCAAAGTGTTTTTAAAGATTGATCTAAGGTCAAGATACCATTAGCTTAACATTAAGAATGCTAACATTCATAAGACTACCTTTCAAACTCACTATGGGAACTACACTATGAGTTTATAGTAGTCACATTTGGGCCAACCAACACTCCATCAGTTTTCATGTGTTGAATGAATGGAGTGTTCTGTTCTTATCTTGATTGATTTGTACTTGTGTTCCTAGATGATATTTTGATATATTATAGATCCTAGAAGGAGCATGAGGAGCATTTACATTTGGTCTTGTAATGCTTGAGAGATAATCGACTTGATGCCGATTCAATGAAGTGTGATTTCTTTCAATTAGAGATATAGTATTTATGACATATCATATTAGGTGATGGTATCTCTATAGGTTCTATAAATATCCAGGCAATGGTAGATTTTTCTACACCCACTACCATGTTGGAAATGCATAGCTTCATGGGTCTAGCTAGTTATTATTGTAGATTCATCTAGAACTTTTCTAGAGTAGCACATCCTATCACTTCCCTTTAGAGGAAAGGAAAGAAGTTTATATGGATGGAGAAATGTAAGGAAGCATTTCAAAAGCTCAAGGATATTTTGACCATTGCATCAATATTATTAGTACATGATCTAGCAACTGACTTCATTGTGTGTACAGATGCTTCCCTAGAGGTAATTGGAGCAGTATTGATGCAAGATGGATGGGTGATTGCTTATTAATTGTGCAAACTCAAGGATCACAAGTTGGATTACCCTATGCATGATATTGATTTAGCCATGATATTTCATACCCTAGTG
Organism: Cupressus sempervirens; assembly: GCA_028749045.1. Classification (NCBI taxonomy): domain Eukaryota; kingdom Viridiplantae; phylum Streptophyta; class Pinopsida; order Cupressales; family Cupressaceae; genus Cupressus; species Cupressus sempervirens. The sequence continues at coordinate 264,956,881 of CM053786.1, read as the reverse complement.
AGATGGAGATAGTTCTCACTAGGACACTAATTTAAACTTCATAGTGATCATCACAGTCTACAATACATATTCTCACAACCTAATTTGAATGCTAGGAAAAGTCATTAGATGGAGTTTCTTTGTGAGGATGACTTCAATGTGTAGTATATTCAAGGAAAGGAGAATATAGTAGTAGAGACTTTGATTCATAGGAGACATATGACACTATCTTTGACTCTTAGTGTGGATTTGAGGAACTATATACTTTAGGCACTTCCTGCAGATACTTGGTATCGGAAAGTGAGCATGGAGATAGATTTAGGGAGAACATCGGAGGGAAATTTTTTAGGTTATGTTTTGAAGTCAAATGGCCTTTTGCACTATTCACGAAGGATCTATGTACTACTACTGGATGAGCTTCATACATTGATCCTATCAAGCACTCATTCTACACCTTACTTGGCACAACTAGGTGGCAAGAAGATGTATGCAAATTATATACTATTGGATAAGGATGAAGCATGATACTTCTTATTTTGTGGCTAGATGTCTTTAGTTTCAAAGAGTCAAGGAAAAGCACCAACATCTAGTAGGGCTACTATAGCCTAATCTCATTCCTTGATGGAAATGGGATATCATCTCTATGGATTTCATTGTAGAATTACTTTTGAATACTCAGCATCATGATCCTATCATGGTGACCATTGATTAGTTGACTAAGGTGGCACACTTTTTACCAATGAGGTCACCCTACATAGTAGCTACAATAGCTAATGTATTCCTATTTGATATCATTAGATTGCATGGTATTCCTTGGAAGATCATTTCAGATAGGGATCCTATATTCATATCCACATTTTGGACATTGTTGTAGCATGATCTTGGAGTGTAGTTGAACTTCAACTTGGCTTATCACCTAGAGACAAATGGTTAGACTAAGAGAGTGAATAAAATTCTAGAGGATATGTTGAGGATGTATGTGATGGACAGACAAACCCTTTGGGAGGACTATATTTACCTAGTGTAGTTTTCTTATAATAATGGGTATCATAGTTCTATTGGGATGACACTATATAAGGATTTGTATGGTCATCCTTTGAATACACCTTTGAGTTAGGACAGTCTTGAGGATCATATCCTTTTGGGTCTTGAGATGCATTGAGATATGGAGCAATAGGTAGTGTGCATCCATGAGCATGTGTCTATAAAATAAGATAGAAAGAAGAAGTATACCAATGCTCATAGGATGGATAAGTAGTTTGTAGTGGGTGAGAATTTTTTCTTGAGAGTGCATCCCCGATAGAGGCCAATCAATTATAGAAAGGGTTCAAAGCTAGCACCTCATTTTGTGGGACTACTTGAGATTCTTGAGAGGATAGGTCTATTTTCCTATCATCTTGCATTGTCACCCAACCTAGCTCATGTTTATGATGTTTTCCATGTTTCTATGCTTAGATAGTATATTCTTGATGTGATACATGTTCTTGATTGGAATGTGTTACAGGTAGAGGATGGGCAGCTAGCTTGCATTTTGTAGTAGCAGGATTTGACCCTCATGGATCAAACCATAGAGCATTTATGATATTTATACCCCTACTTGTTTATAGGCTTTGAAGAATAATCTTAAGTCTTGGGGCATCTTTTTAGTTATTATTACTAAACTCTTTTAAGCTAGATTTATGATTATGCTTGATGATCAATGACATTGTTTTCTAGATTGTTTGATATTGTTTCATATTCAATTGATATTATATATATATATATAGATAGATAGATAGATAGATAGATAGATAGATAGATATTTCAATTATCTCATGATTGTTTGATGATGATATACATGTTCATGTACACTAACTTTTGGTTATTTAATGATGCTAGTTAGATGAATGATTTGTATTTATTTTCTATGGATACTTACACCAAAATTTCGTGTATGGTGTAAATGTTTGCTCTCTTTATCTTTGACATTTATAATGTGGTTGAGAAAGAAATTTGTATTCACTTGCTAGTCAGGATCTACATGGTGAAAAACTTCCTACCATATATGTTTTTGTACATGAATGGATTTTATGTAGATTGTAGGTATTAGGTATCAACTTCCCTGAATTGTGAAGATGAGTGTACCCTATCGCAATATCTCAATGGTAAGAGAGGGTAGAAAACTATTAAGTCTAAATCCTATCCTTAAAACCTTCCTAAAAAGTAGGGCAAGTATCTAGGATGTCACCCTTTTAAAATCATTAGATGTAAATTTGTGATTATAACCCTTGAGTCTGATCTAGTATGTTGTATTTTATGATTGGTTTTCATAATTCATTTTGTGGGTCTATGGTGACTTTTTCTATTAATTAAATCAAATTAAAAGAATATTTAATAATTTAATTTAATGAAAAATTATTAACATAATTTTAATATTTAATTATATTTAATTAATTGAGAAATTAATTAAATAAAAGAATTAAATTTAAAGATAAAGTTATAGTTCTAATTCTAGCGTCTAATAATATTAATTTAATTTAATAATAATATATTTAGGAGATTATTTTTAAATAAATGCTAAATATTATTATTACTTAAGTTAATAAATATTTTTATAAAAATAAGTTGAAAATTAATGAGAGAGAGAGAGAGAGAGAGAGAGAGAGAGAGAGAGAGAGAGAGATTAATTTAATAACGATATTCTAACTTCAAAAAAGGGTGCATGAATAGTTAAAAGGTAATAAAATATTAAAAGATAATTGATCAATGAGTTCCCTCTTGTGATTGCACAATCAGAGGGAGAACTCTTTATCAAAGATGGGGAGTTCATTTTTTCAAGCGCTAAGTTTTGAAGGAGAAATTTTCAAGAAGGGTTTCAGAAGAAAGAGGATTTCTCATGTGCTTCATCCACTTGCATATTAGCATCAACTTCAGGAAGAATGTTGTGGTTTATTTGCACAATGATTTCTATTCTTCAAATTCTTGTCTTCTCTATGTCTCATAAATCCATTTTTAGAGTTTTATTTGAGGTGAATCTTTCATTGTAAATTTTATTGATATTCATATCAAATTGATCTGTATTCAAGAAATTGAGTTTTTAGAACCATCATTCTATGCAATTTAACATTTGAGTATTTTAATCAGGAAGGGTTTTGAAAAATAATTGAATTTGTTTATAACGCAAAATTGATTGGTTTATTGGGTTTATTGGTGACAACAACATGTAGTTCTTATACAGGACCTATTGTGGCTATAGCAGGTCCTGCTATGACATGACCACTTTGATATAGCAGGTTAGTGGGCCATAAAACATGTGTTTTATTAAAAAAAAATTATTATTTAAATATTATGTTATTAAAAATTTTAGTTTATTTATATTTTAATTTAATTAAAATTTGATTATTATGGGTGTGTACAAGATCATGGTGTACCAAACTATGGCCTTAAGTGGTATTGAAAAATCAGCAAATTAGGGTTATGTTAGCTTGACACATAATATTAAAGTGGTTATGGACTTTATATCAAAAAGTTGTAAGAAAATAATCTATAGGAAATTGAATTTAGTTTCTAAACTACTAGGCCTTATCAGGAGAAAAAAAAAATTGATTGGTCAAAAGTCTGGATTTTAATGCAGTACTACGAAAATTTCAAAGTGAAAATAAAAAGTAGGTGTATGTCTGACCACCTTAATCAAAATCAAATAATAATATATTTTTAATATAATTATAGATATGAAAAGTAGACTCATGCCCGGATGTGATGCATATTTTTTGGTATTTTTATTCCAAATAAATAATTAAATATGAATTTTCTAACAAAACATTTTCAGAAAAAAAAGGCCTCCCATGTCTGACCACCTTAACTAATAGAAAATTTTACCAATTTTTTAAAAAAAAAATTCTTATACTAGGCAAAGCATACAATGTGATGCACCTTTTAGATTTAAAAAATGTTATACCGTTTGAAAGTTATAGCTATTTTTCAATCAGTATGTCAATTAGCACTTTAGAATAATCTTCATTGATAATTAACTAATAAATACTTATCGAGCTCAGAATTTGACAGCAACAATAATGATGCATTCTTGAGAGCGATATTAAAAAACCCTTTTTGATTCATTCAATTTCGATCAAAATAACATTATCAGATGGCTACCTAAAGTCTGAGTGTCATTAAAACCCTCTTCAAACACATTTTTTGAGTTGACCAGGAAGGTTTGGTAAATACCAAGCCTAACTGGATATCCGATCTCAAATCAAATATCTGATTTGAAATCAGATATCCAATATGGCTCGGTGACTTCCCATCTATTTTTGCAAGAAAATTTCAAAAGGGAATTTTTTTTAATTTTAAATATGGAAGGAGACAAATTTAAAGGAAAATAAACATAAAACAATAACTTTAGACAATTTTTGAAGAAATTATATATTTTGTGAATGTCTGAACATTAATATTATAATTATTATTACATTATATTAATATATATGATTATCATTATTAAATATAATATAGTTTTAAATATAATATAGTGATATATATGATATATATTATTATTACTAAATATATATAATAGTATTATATAACAAAATTATTCTATATAATCATACATATCGTTATTATTATCAAATCTATAATCTAGTAACATATATGATTATTATTGTTATATAATCTACTAATATATTATTATTATATTAAAATATATAATATAATATAATTATTAGTTATAATATTGAGATGTAATGGGTTCAAGGGCATCATAGGTCACACTATGACCCCCTTTGACCCATAAGAACTATTCTAATATGTCCCTAGGGGTCCTAGGAACAATAGGGACATATGTCATCATGAAATGGCTCGAACAGGGTCATAGGTCAACCTATGACCCCCTTGGACTCATACGAACAATTTTAGTATGTCCCTAGGAGCCCTAGGATCCCTTGGGACATATGTCATCATTTAATGGGTCAAAGGGGATCATAGGTCAACATATGACCCCTTGGACCCATCTAAAGCATTTTAGTATGTCCGTAGGGGTCCTAGGACCCCTCGGAACATATGTCATCATTTAATGGGTCAACCTTTGACCCCCTTTGACCCATAAGAATGATTCTAATATGTCTCTAGGAGCCCTAGCACCTCAAAAGACATATTTCATCATTTAATGGGTCGAAAGGGGTCATAGGTCAACCTATGACCGCCTTCAACCCATAAGAATGAATTTAATATGTCCTTAGGGGTCTTGGGACCCCTAGGGACATATGTCATCATGTAATAGGTTGAAGAAGGTCATACGTTAACCTATAACTCCCTTGGACCCATAAGAACAATTCTAATATGTCCCTAGGGCTTCTAGGACCCATAGGGACATATGTCATCATTTAAAGGCTCAAAAAAGGTCATAAGTCAACCTATGACCTCTTTTGACCCATATGAATGATTCTAATATGTCTTTAGGGGTCTTAGGACACCTAGGGACATATGTCATCATTTAATGGATCGAAGGGAGTCATAGGTTGACCTATGATCCCCTTTGACCCATAAGAATAATTCTAATATGTCCATAGGGGTCCTAGCACTCTTAGGGACATATGTTGTCATGTAATAGGTCGAAGGGGGTCATACCTATGACCCCCTTGGACCCATAAGAACAATTCTAATATGTCCCTAGGGGTCATAGGACCCCTAGGGACATATGTCATCATGTAATGGGTTGAAGGGGTGTCATAGATCAATCTATGACCCCATTTGACCCATAAGAACGATTCTAAAATGTCCCTATGGGTCCAAGGTCCGCTAGGAACATATGTCATCATTTAATGGTAGGGACATGTCATTATTTAATAGGTCGAAGGGGGTCATATGTCAACCTATGACCCCCTTCGACTCATATAAAGCATTCTAATATGTCCCTAGGGGCATTAGGATTAGTAGAGACATATGTCATCATGTAATGGGTCGAAGGGGGTCATAGGTCAACCTATGAGCCCCATGGACCCATAAGAATGATTATAATATGTCCCTTGGGGTCTTAGGAGCCCTAGGAACATATGTCATCATATAATGGGTCGAAGGGGGTCATAAGTCACCTTATGACCCCATTTGACCCATAAGAATGACTCTAATATATCCGTAGGGGTCCTAGGAGCCCTAGCGACATATGTCATCATGTAATGGGTCAAATGGAGTCACAAGTAAACTTATGAACACCTTTGACCCATAGTAACGATTCTAATATGTCCCTAGGGGTCCTCAAACCCTTAAGGACATATGTCATCATGTAATGGGTCGAAGGGTGTCATAAGGTGACCTATGATGCCCTTTGAAGCATAAGAATGATTCTAATATGTTCCTAGGGGTACTAAGACCCCTAGGGACATATGTTGTCATGTAATGGGTTGAAATGGGTCATAGGTCAACTTATGACCCCCTTTGACTGATAAGAATGATTCTAATATGTCCTTAGGGGTAGAAGGACACATAGGGACATATGTCATCATGTAATGGGTTGAAGGTGATCATACGTCAACCTATGACCACCTTTGACCCATAATAATTATTCTAATATTTCCCTAAGTTTCCTAGGACCCCAAGGGACATAGGTCATTATTTAATGAGATGAAGGGGATCATAGGTCAACCTATGATCTCCTTCGACCCATATGAAGCATTCTAATATATCTTTAGGTACATATGTCATCATTTAATTGGACGAAGGGGGTCATAGTCAACCTATGACCCCCTTTGACCCTTAAGAACGATTCTAAAATATCTCTATGGGTCCAAGGTCCCCTAGGGACATATGTCATCATTTAATATGAAGCATTCTAATATGTCCCTAGGGGCCTTAGGACCACTAGGGACATATGTCATCATGTAATGGGTCGAAGGGGGTCATAGGTCAACCTATGGACCCCCATGGACCCATCAAAAAGATTATAATATGTCCTTTGGGGTCCTAGGACCCCTAGGAACATATGTCATTATATAATGTATCGAAGGGGGTCATAACTCACCCTATGACCCCATTTGACCCATAAGAATGATTCTAATATACCCGTAGGGGTCCTAGGACCCCTAGAGACATATGTCATCATGTAATGGGTCAAAGGGGGTCACAGGTAAACCTATGACCACCTTTGACACATAATAACGATTCTAATATATCCTTAGGGGTTCTAGGACCCTTAGGGACATATGTCATCATGTAATGGGTCGAAGGGGGTCATAGGGTGACCTATGATGCCCTTTGAAGCATAAGAACAATTCTAATAATTCCCCAGGGGTTACTAGGACCACTAGGGACATATGTCATCATGTAATACATTGTAATGTGCCCATTTTAGTAGTTGACCAAGTGTCTGTGTGTGTTAGCCTTGTTCTACATGGTCCCGAGGCCTAACAAAGGGTTTAATGGGATCTTGGAGTGTTTTGGCCTAGTCATTTCTAGTTTGGGCTAAAATGAAGTTGATTTACTCAGTTTCAGACATACTTACTATTTTTAGTAAGTCAACAGGATACAGAGCAGGTCAATTTTGGTGATTGGATTTGATACTCTTTGGTGAGAGCTTTTCGATGAGCTATCACTCGCGTTATTTGGAGTCTGATTGCTAATACATTTTAATGCCTGAAGTTTTATTAAAGTAACATCTAATTTAATTGTAAAATATTAAAGTGTTACTTTAATATTTATTTTATGGATATGTGTACCCAAGGGAGACATAAGGGGTATTTTAATATATGTTTTATATACTACATATCTTTTATTCCACATTGCCCATATGAGTTGAGTGGACCCTTGGAAATATAATAAAAGGAAGCATTTGTGGCTTCATTAGCCAGGTTGAATATGAGAAGAAATTGGTGTGTGAGTTGCAGCTCCGTTCTTAGAATTTGAGGATGTCTATCCTCTCTTGTAACATTCTAGACGTCATTCCCTTGGGGTTTGTCCTTTGGAATTCTTTGTTGTTGGCTTCATTATCAGGAAATTTAGTTGCATTTCCAGCTACAGGCAGATTTGGTATTTTGCTCATATCTTCTTCACTACTTTTTTGACGCTTATGCTGCTTTGAGAGAATGATATTACAAAGGTAGTGGACTAATTGAAGGACAAAGCACTGTAGCAGCAAGTTCGAAAGCATGGGCTAGAGTATTATGTCAATACTGCTGAAGTAATTAGTGAGTTGATAAATCTGCCATGTATTTGGTTTTATGAATTCTGAAAATAACATTTTATTAGCAGCAGTTCATTTCCACTTTGCATATTATTGTAGTTTCTTTCTTGTTTATGTTGTATGATACCAATTCCATGCACAAAACACAACAAACAAATAAATGTTTGATTTCTAGAGTTATAAGGGGTTTAAAACATTAAACGGAGAAATAAGAGGTTGAATGCAAACTGTTTGACAAAATTCCTTTCAGCAAATTACTTTAGTTTTTTGGGACATCTAGGGGTGCTCATTACAGTGGTATCAGAGCTATAAGTCCTACCATCCTATGGAGGTCTTATAGGGAATTTGGAACATTCGGATAGAGGGAAAAGTGTTTGACAAAATATTAAAACACTAAAATTTAAAAATTTAAAAAAACACAGGCTAAGCATTTATGTTTGAGCATGCGACAGGGGCCTTATAATTTCCATGATACTAGAGCAAGACAAAATAGGATTTTAGACTTGCAAAGAAAATAGTATAGTACATCCATGTAGGGGGACATTGAATCTAGTCATATAGACACAGAGGAGATATTCTTTGATCAGGACAACAATATGGGTGATCGAGATGATAGGAATATAGGATTAGCTGGAGGCGGGAATGTCGGTCCAGATCAGGGGTCGTAATATTCAAACAATTATTGGATACATTAGAGCAGGGGCAACATATGCAGCAGGAGTAGAATGGGTGAATGGACATTATGTTACAGCTCATGGCTAGACAGATGGGTGTCAATATTAATCCAGGTAATGCCAACAATAGAAACAATAACAATGAGGGAAACAATAACAATGGGGGAAATAATAATCATGGAGGCCAAGGCAACAACAATGGTCCTGAGAATAACATTAATGGTAATAATGGACATGTGAACAATGGGAATGAAGCTGATAACTTTAGACACGTTGCACGCCTAGCGCGGACTGCAAGCTCAAGACATCTTCTACCCACCTTCCTACCTAGAGGTCTAGTTCAACTAGTAAATGAACCATAGATTACTGAGTTACAGGATCAGTTCAAGAGGGACTGGGAGGCTAGTGGACCAAAGTTTCAGGCAGATATTTCTCTTAGAGATTATATTTACTTGAGGATGACACACATGCCTAGAGCAGGAGGGAGGAATCAAAACTTTGAGATGAGAAAGAAAGTTGAAAAACTTTCCTTACCTTATTATGATGCTTTAGAGAAGATGACTGCACTAGCTTGGGTGCAAAAGGTAGATACATACTTTTAGCTAAATCCTATGCCTAAGGAGGAGGCTATCAAGTATGTGGCTATGCACTTGGATGGCGTTGCACATGAATGGTGGCATCATGGCATGGTGACTTTGGGGCATAATCAGATTACATCCTATGAGGAATTCACCGAAACATTGATTGAGAGATTTGACACTAGGGATCTCGAGTTACATTTTAAGGAACTAGCACAGTTAAAACAGTCAACTTCTATGGATTCTTACATTGCCAAGTTTCAATGCTTGTCTGTACTTGTTACTGATATCTCTCCTAGGAGATTGGTGGTGTTATTTTGTGATGGTCTTGCTGATCCATTACAAGGTTGGGTGAAGGGACATGATCCACTCACCTTAGCTGAAGAAACTAAAAGGGCACGAGATTTAGCCCCTTCAGTATACAAAGGAAAAAATCATTCAACAAATTCTTCCTACTACAAGGACAAAGACAAAAAACCGTTTTAGAAAGAGTATAGCAAACTCAAAGAAGGATCAAAAGGACTAGACAATGAAACCTGGAATGAACTTCAAAAGAAGAAGCTATGCTTCCATTGTAGAGAGCCTTGGGACTTATCTCATAAATGTTCTCTCAAGGCTAAGGCAAATCAAATGGAGTATTTTTCAGCAGAAGATTCAGAGTCAAAGGGGGAGGATCAACACTCCGATTCAGATGAGGGTAACACTATAAAGCAGAGCAGCATTCCTAAGGATGATAGATTGTTGGCACGCTTGACAGGGGCCCAAAAGGCAATCACATTTAAGGTCAGGGGTACTATCTAGGGGCAGAAAGTGATATCTATTATTGACACTAGGGCTACACATAACTCCATAGATGCATAGTTGGTAGCTAGGAGAGGGTTACAGACAAAGGAGCATGATGGGTTTAGAGTCATGGTGGCTAATGGTGATAAATTATTATGCACTCGAAAGATATCTAATATTCACATTACGTTTGTAGATGGCTACGAGTTGAAGGATGAATTCTATGTTGTGGACATGGGAGATTATGATGTCATCCTCGGCATGACATGGATGGCTTCACTAGTGGAGTTCACACTCAACTTAGCAAAATTGGAGATGAGATTCCAGCATGAGGACAAAATCATGGCACTTAGAGGTCTTTCAGATGGAGGTTGCAGAGTAGTGTCCTTGAGGAGAATGCAGAGACTTTTTCGTCATGATGTCATAGAGTGGGCGACAGAGTGCTACATTACGCCAACTTCACTAGAGCCACAAGAAAAGAGTCATCCACCAGATATCTAGAAGATACTTGATAGACACACTAAAGTATTTAGCGATATTCCTCATGGGGTTCATCTTGACAGAGGGATGGAACATGTTATTGAGCTCGAGGAGGGAGCCAAACTAGTTATGATTACTCCCTATCGTCATCCTAAGAAACACAAGGATGAGATAGAGAAGGCGATTAAGGATTTGTTGGAGATGGAGCATATCAGGCCCAGTAAGAGCCCCTTTGCTTCAGTAGTAGTATTGGTAAAGAAGAAGGATGGGATGATGCGCATGTGCATCGATTGTAGGGCACTAAATAAGAAAAAATTAAAAATAGGTATCCCATTCCTACGATTGATGAGATGATTGATGAGTTGCATCAGGCATGCTTCTTCACCAAAATTGATTTGTGATCCGAATACCATCAAATCAAGATGAGAGAAAAGGACATTGAGAAAATAGCCTTCCGATGTCACTATGGCCAATTTGAGTTCATGGTTATGCCATTTGGTCTAACCAATGCACCCGCTACATTTCAAAGTTGTATGAACCAAGTATTTAGGAAGTAGTTGAGGAGATTTGTCTTGATCTTCTTTGATGACATCTTGGTCTTTAGTAAGACCTGGGAGGAGCACTTACATCATCTGGAGGAGGTGTTATCTATTCTGGAGAGAGATTCATTGTATGCCAAGGAATCTAAATGTGAGTTTGGCATGACTGAGCTCCTTTACCTTGGGCATACCATTAGTGCAGATGGAATTCAGGTTAATCCCAAAAATATTAGAGCTATTGTAGAGTGGCCTACTCCCACAAACCTTGCATAGCTTAAGGAATTCTTTGGTTTATGTGGTTTTTATAGGAGGTTTTTTAAGGGATTCTTACAAATTGCTACACCCTTGAAAAATCTTACCAGGAAAGGAGCCTTCGTGTGGACAGGGGCAGCACATAGGTGTTTTGAGAATTTCAAGCAGATAATGTCTTCATGTCCAGTTCTAGCTCTACCAGATTTCACAAAGCCTTTTGAGCTTCATTGTGATGCATCAGGTGATGGGATTGGAGAAATATTGATGTAGGAGAAGCATCCCATTGCATTTGAGGGTAGGAAGCTCCGAGGAGTTGAGAAGAGTTATTCTATCTATGATCGGGAGATGTTGGCCATAATGCATGCATTGGCCAAATTTTGATCATATTTCGTAGGTGGGTGTTTTGTGATCAAGACTGATCACAACAGTATTAAATACTTCATGAGCCAGCGTAATCTTAATGACCGGCAACAAAAATGGGTGACTAAATTGCAGGCTTATGACTTTGACATAGAATTTTTGAAAGGTAATAAAAATGTGGTGGCCGATGCCTTATCTCGGAGACCTCACTTATGTGCTCTAGCAGAGATTTCAGGAGATTGGAGAGATCAAATTATAGCATAGTATGTCGAAGATGCTTTGGCTTCTAGACTGATTTTAGGTACCATACAGGATGATCACTATGAGGTGATAGATGGATTGATCAGAGTTTAGGATAGGGTTTATTTGATTCTATCATCACATTTGAGAGAGGCGATACCGAAGGAATTTCATGATGCACTCACAGCTGAACATTCGGCGGTCTTCAAGATCTACAGGCAGGTCTGAGAGTAGCTTTCATGGAAAGGGCTCAAGGATGATGTTTAGAGCTATGTTAGGGAGTGTGTGGTTTGTCAACAGAATAAGGGAGAGCACACATTTCCTCCAGGTTTATTACAGCGCTTGCCCATTCCTAATAGCAAATGAGAAAGTATTTCGATGGACTTCATCACTGGTTTACCACGAGTGTACGAAAGAGATTGCATCTATGTGGTGGTGGACTGCTTAACGAAGTTTTCTCAGTTCTTTTCTATTCCATCCACTTACACAGTAGCATAGGTGGCAGATCTTTTCTTTAGAGAGATATTCAGGTTACACGGGCTACCCAGATTCATTTTCATCAACTGGGATTGTAATTTTATGAGTGTTTTTTGGAAAGATTTGTTTAGGTTGTGTGGTACAGATCTTACACCTAGTACTAGTTATCATCCACAAACAGATGGGAAAACAAAGATTGTGAATAAATGGGTGGAAGGATATTTGAAGAACTATGCAACTGTACAAGAAAAGGCTTAGATCAGATGGTTGCATATGGGAGAGTATTGGTATAAACCCACTTATCATATGTCCATCAAGATGACTCCTTTTATGGCACTCTATGGTTATGAAGCACCTAGATTCATGGATTTAGTTTTGGGAGACAGTAGAGTGCCCAAAGCCAAAAACTTATTGCAGGATAGTTAAGACATCCTAGAAGTGCTCAAAGAGAATATACAACAGGCCTAGAATCAATAGAAATTGTATGTTGATTAGCACCGAATAGAGCATAGCTTTGAGGTAGGGGATATGATTTACTTGAGGCTACAACCATATAGACAGTCATTGCTCAAGAAGAGCGGAGCTGAAAAGTTGAAACCTAGATTTTATGGTCCCTATAGGGTGATTCGTAAAGTGGGAAAAGTCACCTATGAGCTTGAGCTTCCAGAGGGCAATCAAGTGCACAATATGTTTCATGTGTCTAGGCTTAAGAAAGCCATTGGTCAGAATGTAGTGCCTTCTACAGATTTACCCCCTTTGGATGAGGAGGGGAAGCTTGTGTTAGTACCTGAGGCTATTCTGGACACCAAAGAGAGAAAGCTTAGAAATAGGATAGTGAAGGAGTATTTGGTCAGATGTAGAGACCTGCTAGAGGAAGATTCTACATGGGAGAGTGAGCAGGTTATTCAGCAGGCTGGACTGAGATTGCTTGAGGACAAGCAATTTCAAGGGGGATAGACTATAATGTCCCCATTTTAGTAGTTGACCAAGTGCGTGTGCATTAGCCTTGTTCTACATGGTCTCGAGGGCTAACAAAGGGTTTAATGGGATCTTGGAGTGTTTTGGCCTAGTCATTTCCAGTTTGGGCCAAAACGAAGTTGATTTACTCAATTTTAGGCATACTTACTATTTTTAGTAAGTCGGTAGGACACATTGCAGGTCAATTTTGATGATTGGATTTGATGCTCCTCGGTGAGAGATTTTTGATGAGCTATCACTCGCATTATTCAGAGTCTAATTGCTAATACATTTTAATGCCTGAAGTTTTATTAAAGTAACGTCTAATTTGATTGTAAAATATTAAAGTGTTACTTTAATATTTATTTTATGGGGATGTGTACCCAAGGGATACATAAGGGGTGTTTTAATATATGTTTTATATACTACAAATCTTTTATCCCAAATTTCCCATATGATTTGAGCGGACCCTTGGAAATAGAATAAAAGGAAGCATTTGTGGCTTCATTAGCCAGGTTGAATATGAGAAGAAATTGGTGTGTGAGTTGCAGCTTCATTCTTGGCATTTGAGGATGTCTATCCTCTCTTGTAACATTCTAGACATCATTCCCTTGGGGTTTGGAATTTAGAATTCTTTGTTATTGGCTTCATTATCAGGCAATTTAGTTGCATTTCCAGCTACAGGTAGATTTCATATTTTTCTCATATCTTCTTTACTACTTTTTCGACGCTTATGCTTTTTTGAGGGAATGATATTACAAAGGTAGTGGACTGATTGAAGGACAAAGCACTATAGCAGCAAGTTTGAAAGCATGGGTTGGAGTATTATGTCAATACTGCTGAAGTAATTAGTGAGTTCATAAATCTGCCATGTATTTGGTTTTATGAATTTTTAAAATAACATTTTATTAGCAACAGTTCATTTCCACTTTGCATATTATTGTAGTTTCTTTCTTGTTTATGTTGTATGATACCAATTCCATGCACAAAACACAACAAACAAATAAATGTTTGATTTCTAGAGTTATATGGGGTTTAAAACATTAAACAGAGAAATAAGAGGTTGAATGCAAACTATTTGACATCCAGGGGTGCCCATTACATGGGTCAAAGGGGGTCATAGGTCAACCTATGAGCCCTTTCGACCAATAAGAATGATTTTAGTATGTCCTTAGGAGTCCTAAGACACCTAGGGACATATGACATCATATAATTGGTCAAAGGGGATCATAGATCAACCTATGACCACGTTTGACCCATAAGAATGATTCTAATATGACCCTAAGGGTCCTAGGACCCCTAGGGACATATGTCATTATTTAATAAGATGAAGGGGATCATTGGTCAACCTATGACCTCCTTCAACCCATATGAAGCATTCTAATATATCCCTAGAGACATATGTTATCATTTAATGGGTTGGAGGGGCTCGTAGTCAACTTATGACCCCCTTTGACTCATAAGAACAAATCTAATATGTCCCTAAAAGTCTTAGGACCGCTAAGAACATATATTGTCATTTAATGGGTCGAAGGGGGTCATTGACCAACCTATGAACCCCTTGAACCCATATGAAGCATTCTAATATGCCCTTAGGGGCCTTATGTCCCTCAGGAACATATGCCATCATGTAATGGGTAAAAGGAGGTCATAGGTCATCCTATGACCCCTTTTGACCCATAAAAATTATTCTAATAGGTCCCTAGGGGTCCTAAGACTACTAGGGACATATGTCATCATGTAATGGGTCGAAGGGGTCATAGGTCAAACTACGACCCCCTTGGACCCATAAGAATGACTCTAATATGTTCTTAGGAGTCCTAGGAACCTTAGGGACATATGTCATCATTTAATGTGTTGAAAGGAGTCATAGGTTAAGCTATGAATCCCTTTGACCCATATGAATGATTCTAATATGTCTTTATTGGTCCTAGGACCCTAAGGGACATATGTCATCATGTAATGTATCAAAGTGCATCACAGTTCACCCTCTAACCCCCTTTGACCCATAAGAATGATTCTAATATGTTCTTAGGGGTCCTGGGACCTCTAGGGACATATGTCGACATGTAATGGGTCGAAGGAAGTCATAGGTTGACCTATGACTCCGTTGGAACCATAAGAACGATTCTAATACGTCCCTAGGGCTCCTAAGACCCCTAGGGACATACGTAATCATGTAATGGGATGAAGTGGGGTCAAAGGTCAACCTATGACCCCCTTTGACTTATAAGAATGATTCTAATATGTCCTTAGGGGTCCTTGGAACCCTAGGAACATATGTCTCCATGTAATGGGTCGAAGGGGGTAGTAGGTCATCCTATGACTACTTTTGATGCATAAGAATGATTCTAATATGTCCCTAGAGGTCCAAGGACCACTAAGGACATATGTCATGATGTAATGGGTCAGAGGGTGTCATAGGTCAAACTATGACAACCTTCAACCCATTACATGATGACCTATGACCCCCTTTGACCCATATGAATGTTTCCAATATGTCCTTAGGGGTCCTAGGACATATTTCATCATATAATGGGTTGAAGGTAGTCATAAGTCACCCTATGACCCTGTTTGATCTACAAGAATGATTCTAATATGTCCCTAGAGGCCCTAGGACCCCTAGAGACATATGTCATTATGTAATGGGTCAAAGGGGGTCATAGGTCACCCTATGACCCCCTTTGCCCCATAAGAATGATTCTAATATGTCCCTTGGGGTCTTAAGACCACAAGGGACATATGTCATCATATAATGGATCAAACGTGGTCATAGGTCAACCTATAACCTCTTTGGACTCATAAAAATTATTCTAATATGTCCCTAGGGGTCCTAGGAGACTTAGAGACATATGTCATCATTTGATATGTCAAAGGGGTTCATAGGTCAACCTATGACCCCCTTTGACTCATATGAATGATTCTAATATATCTCTACAGGTCTTAGGACATATGTCATCATGTAATGGATTGAAGGGCCCATAAAAATGATTCTAATATGTCCCTAGTGGCCTTAAGACCACTAAGGACATATGTCATCATGTAATGCGTCGAATGGGGTCATAGGTCACCCTATGACCCCCTTTGACCTATAAGAATGATTCTAATATGTCCTTAAGGGTCCTAAGATAACAAGGGATATATGTTGTTACGTAATGGATCGAAGGGGGTCATAGGTCAACCTATAATACCTTTGGACCCATGAGAACGATTCTAATATGTCCCTAGGGGTCCTAGGACCCTAGGGACATATGTGATCATTTATTATGTCAAAGGGGGTCATAAGTCAACCTATGACCCCCTTTGACCCATATGAACGATTCTAATATGTCCTTAGGGGTCTTAGGACATATGTCATCATGTAATGGGTCGAACGGGGTCATAAGTCACCCTATGACCCCGTTTAACCCATAAGAACGATTCTAATATGTCCTTAGGGGCCTTACGACCACTATGGACATATGTCATCATGTAATGGGTCAAAAGGACCTATGACCCCCTTTAACACATAAGAATGATTTGAATATGTGCCTAGGAGTCCGAGGACCACTATGGACATATGTCATCATGTAATGGGTCGAAAGGACCTATGACCCCCTTTAACACATAAGAATGATTTTAATATGTCCGTAAGGGTCCTAAGACCCCTACAGACATATGTCATCTTTTATTGTGTCAAAAGAGGTCATAGGTTAATCTATGACCCCATTTGACTCATATGAACGATTCTAATATGTCATTAGGGGTCATAGGACATATGTCATCATGTAATGTGTCGAAGGGGCTCATAGATCATCCTATGACACCATTTGACTGATAAGAACGATTCTAATATGTCCCTAGGGGTCCTAGGACCACAAGGGGCATATGTCATCATGTAATGGGTTGAAGGGGGTCATAGGTCAAGCTATGATCCCTTTCAACCAATTACATCATGACATATGTATTGGGTAGAAGGGAGTCATAGGTCAACCTATGAATCCCTTCGACCCATAAGAATGATATGTCATCATTTATTGGATCAAAGGGGGTTATAGGTGAACCTATGACCCCCTTGTACCCATATGAATGATTCTTATATGTCCCTAGGGGTCTTAGGACATATGTCATCATGTAATGTGTCGAACAGGGTCATAGGTCACCTTATGATCCCGTTTGACCCATAAAAATAATTCTACTATGTTCCTAAGGGCCTTACAACCACTAGCAACATGTTTTCATGTACTAGGTCGAAGGGGGTCATAGGTTACCCTATGACCCCCTTCGACACATAGAAATAATTCTAATATGTGCCTAAGAGTCGTAGGACCACTAGAGACACATGTCATCATGTAATGGGTCGAAAGGGGGTCATAAGTCAATCTATGACCCCCTTGGACCCATAAGGATGATTCTAATATGTCCTTAGGGGTCCTAAGACCCCTAGGGACATATGTCATCTTTTAATGTCTCTAAGGAGGTCATAGGTCAATCTATGACCCCATTTGACCCATATGAACGATTCTAATATTTCTTTAGGGGTCGTAGGACATATGTCATCATGTAATGTGTCGAAGGGGGTCATAGATCACCCTATGACACCATTTGACTCATAAGAACGATTCTAATATGTCCTTAGTGGTCCTAGGACCACTAGGGACATATTTCGTCATGTAATGGGTTGAAGGGGGTCATAGGTCAAGCTATGATCACTTTCAATCAATTACATCATGACATATGTAATGGGTCGAAGGGGGTCATAGGTCAACCTATGACTCCCTTTGACCCATAAGAACGATATGTCATCATTTAATGGGTTGAAGGGGGTTATAGGTCAACCTATGACCGAGTTGGACCTATATGAATGATTTTAATATGTCACTAGGGGTCCTAAGATCTCTAGAGACATATATCATCATGTAATGGATCGAACAGGATCATAGGTCAACCTATGACCCCCTTTGAACCAAAAGAATGATTCTAATATGCCCATACGGGTCCTAGGACCCCTAGGGACATATGTCAATATTTAATGGGTTGAAGGAGGTCTTAGGTGAACCTATGACCCCCTTTGACCCATATTAAGCATTGTAATATGTCCCTAGGGGCCTTAGGACCACTAGAGACATATGTCATTATGTAATGTGTTGAAAGTTGTGATAAGTCACCCTATAACTCCCTTTTACCCATAAGAATTATTCTAATATGTCTTTAGGGTTCTTAAGACCCATAGGGACATATGTCATCATGTAATGGGTCAAAGTGGGTCAAAGGTCAACCTATGACCCCCTTCGACCCATAAAAATGATTCTAGTGTGTCCTTAGGGGTCTTAGGACTTGTAGGGACATATGCCATCATATAACGGGTTGAAGGAATTCATAGGTCAACCTATGACCCCCTTGGATCTATAATAATGACTAATATATCGCTAGGGTTCTTAGGACCCCTAAGGACATATGTCATCATGTAATGGGTGGAAGGGGCTCATAAATCATAGATTCAACCCATATGAAGCATTCTAATATATCACTAGGGGTCCTAGGACCCCTAGGGACATATGTCATCATTTAATGGGTCGAAGAAGGTCATAGTCAATCTATGACCCCCTTTGACCCATAAGAATAATTTTAATATGTCTGTAGTGGTCGTAGGAACCCTAGAGACATATATTATTATTTCATGAGTTAAAGGGGGTCATAGGTCAACTTATAACCCCTTTCGATGCATATGAAGCATTCTAATATGTCCGTTGGAGCTTTAGGACCTTTAGAGACATATGTCATCATGTAATGGGTCGAAGGAGTTCATAGGTCACCCTATGACCCATTTTGACTCATAATAATGATTCTACTATGTCCGTAGGGATCCTAGGACCGCTACGAACATATGTTGGTATGTAATTGGTCAAAGGGAGTCATAGGTAAACCTATGATTCCTTTGGATCAAAAAGAATGATTCTAAGATGTCCCTAAGGGTCCTAGTACCCATAGGGACATATGTACTCATTTAATGAGTTGAAATGGGTCATAGGTCAACCTATGACCTACTTTGACCCATATGTCTTTAGGGGTCTTAGGACCTGTAAGGACATATGTCATCATGTAATGGGTTGAAGTCGGTCATAGGTCAACCTATGAACCCATTTAACCCATAAGAATGATTCTAATATGTCCTTATGGGTCCTAGGACCCATAGGGACATATGTCATCATGTAATGGGTTGAAGGGGTTCATAGGTCAACCTATGACCCCCTTGGATCTATAAGAACAATTCTAATATGTCTCTAGGAGTTTTAAGACCCCTAGGGACATATATCATCATGTAATGGGTCAAAGGGGGTCATAAGTCAACCTATGACCTCTTTTAACCCATATCAAGCATTCTAATATGTCCCTAGGGGTTCTAGGACTCTTAGAGACATATGTCATCATTTAATGGGTCGAAGGGGGTCATAGAATGAAGGGGGTCATAGTAAATCTATGACCCCCTTTGAACCATAAGAATAATTCTAATATGTCCTTAGTGGTCTTAGAAATCCTAGAGACATATGTCATTATTTAATTGGATGAAAGGAGTCATAGGTCAACCTATGACCCCCTTTGATGCATATGAAGCATTCTAATATGTCCCTTGGGTCCTTAGGACCTTTAGAGACATATGTTATCATGTAATGGGTCAAAGGGGGTCATAGGTCACCCTATGATCCATTTTGACTCATAAGAATAATCATAATATGTCCATAGGGGTCGTAGGATTGCTAGGGACATATGTTGTTATATAATGGGTCGAAGGGGTTTATAGGTAGATGTATGACCTCCTTGGACCCATAAGAATGATTCTAATATGTCCCTGGGGGTTCTAGTACCCATAGGGTCATATGTCATCATTTAATGGGTCGAAGGGGGTCATAGGTCAACCTATGACAGTCTTTGACGCATATGAATAATTCTAATATGTTTCTAAGGGTCCTAAGACTTTTAGGGATGTTTCATCATGAAAATGTGTCGAAATGGGTCATAGGTCATCCTATGACCCACTTCAACTTATATAAATGATTCTAATATGTCCATAGGGGTCCTAGGACCCCTGGGGATATATGTAATCATGTAATATTTTGAAAGGGGTCATAGGTCATCCTATGAATGCTTTTGATGTATATAAACAATTCTAATATATCCCTAGAGGTCTTAGGACCCATAGGGACATATGTTGTCATACAATGTGTCGAAAGGGGTCATAGGTCATTCTGTGACTCCCTTCGACCCATATAAATGATTCTAATATGTGCTTAGAGTTCCTAGGACCCTTAGAGATATATGTCATCATGCAATGTGTCGAATGGGGTCATAAGTCAACCTACGACCCCCCTTCAACCCATATAAATCATTCTAAAATGTCCCTAAGTGTCCTAAGACCTCCATGGACATTTGTCATCATGGAATGTGTCAAACTTATGACCCCCTTTAACTCATATAAATAATTATAATATGTCCCTCAGGGTCGGAGGACCCCTAGAGACATATGTCATCAGAGAATGTGTCGAACATGGTTATAGATCATCTTGTGACCCACTTCGACCCATAAGAATGATTTTAATATGTCCATAGGAGTCCTAGGACCCCTAGGGACATATGTTGTCATTTAATTGGTCGAAGGGGGTCATAGGTGAACCTATGACCTCGTTTGACCCATATTAAGCATTCTAATATGTTCTTAGGGGTCCTATGACTACTAGGAACATATGTCATCAAGTAATGGTTTGACCCATAAGAATGATTCTAATATGTCCCTGTGAGTCCTAGGATCACTAGGCACATATGTCATCAGGTAATGGTTCAAATGGGGTTAGAGGTCAACCTATGACACCCTTGAACCCATAAGAATGATTCTAATATGTCCCTAGTGGTCCTAGAACCCCTAAGAACATATGTAATCATTTAATTTTTCGAAGGGGGTCATAGGTCAATCTATGATCCCCTATGACCCATATAAATGATTGTCATATGACCCCTAGGGACATATGTTATCATGTAATGAGTTCAAGGGAGTGATAAGTCACCCTATGACCCCTTTTTACCCATAAGAATGATTCTAATATGTCCTTAGGGGTCCTAGGACTCAGAGGGATATATGTCATTTTGTAATGGGTCAAAGTGGGTCATAGGTCAACCTATGACCTCCTACAACCCATAAGAATGATTCTAATATGTCTTTAGGGGTCGTAGGACTCCTAGGGACATATGTCATCACGTAATGGGTCGAAGGGTATCATAGGTCAACTTATGATCACCTTTGACCCATAAGAACGATTCTAATATGTACCTAGGGCTCCTACAACCCCTAGGGACATATGTCATCATGTAATGAGTTAAAGGGTGTCATACATCAACTTATGACCCCCTTGGATCCATAACAATGATTCTAATATGTCCCTAGGGGTCCAAATATATCTAGAGACATATGTCATCATGTAATGGGTCAAAGGGGATCATAGGCCAACTTATGAGCTGCTTCAACCCACATGAAGCATTCTAATATGTCCCTAGGTGTTTTAGGACCCTTAGGGACATATGTCATCATGTAATGGGTTGAAGGGCATTATAGGTTACCCTATGACCCCCTTTAACTCATGGGAATGATTCTAATATGTTCCTAGGGGTCCTAGGACCCCTAGGGACATATGTCGTCATGTAATGGGTTGAAGGGGGTCATAGGTCAACCTATGACCCTGTTGGACCCATAAGAACAATTTTAATATGTCCATAGGGTTCCTAATACCCTTAGGGACATATGTAATCACGTAATGGGTCAAAGCAGACTCATAGGTCAACCTATGACCCCTTTTGACCCATAAGAACAATTCTAATATGTCCCTAAGGTTCGTTGGACCCCTAGGAACATATGTCATCATGTAATAGGTTGAAGGGGGTCATAAGGTGACCTATGACCCTTTTTGATGCATAAAAATAATTCTAATATGTCCCTAAGAGTCTAAAGACGACTAGGGACATATGTCATCATATAATAGGTTAGAGGGTGTCATAGGTCAAACTATGACCCCCTTGGACTCATAAGAACGATTCTAATATGTCCCTAGAGCTCTTAGGACCCCTAGGAACATATGTCATCATTTAATGTGTCAAAAGGGGTCATAGGTGACCTATGACCACCTTCAACCCATTATATGATGACTTATGACCTCTTTGATCCATATGAATGATTCTAATATGTCTTTAAGGGTCTTAGGACATATTTCATCATGTAATAGGTCAAAGGTGGTCATAGGTCACTCTATGACCCCATTTGACCCATGAGAATGATTCTAATGTCCCTAAGGGTCCTAGGACCCTTAGAGACATATGTCATCATGTAATGGGTCGAAGGGGGTCATAGGTCACCCTATGACCCCCTTTGTCTCATAAGAATGATTCTAATATGTCCCTAGGGGTCCTAGGACCACAAGGGACATATGTCATGATGTAATGGAGCAAAGGTGGTCATAGGTCAACCTATAACCCTTTTGGACCCATAAAAACTATTCTAATATGTCCCTAGGGGTCCTAGGAGACTTAGAGACATATGTCATCATTTAATATGTCAAAAGGGGTCATAGGTTCACCTATGACCCCCTTTGACTCATATGAATGATTCTAATATATCTCTAGGGGTCTTAAGACCACTAGGGACATATGTCATCATGTAATGCGTCAAAGGAGGTCATAGGTCACCCTATGACTTATAACCCCTTTGACGCATAAGAATGATTCCAATATGTCCCTAAGAGTCCTAGGACTACTGGAGACATAAGTCATCATATAATGGGTCGAAGGGGGTCATAGGTAAATCTGTGACCCCCTTGGACCTATAAGAATGATTCTAATATGTCCTTAGGGGTTGTAAGAGCTCTAGGGACATATATCATCTTTTAATGTGTCAAAGGAGTTCATGGGTCAATCTATCACCCCATAAGAATGATAAGTAACTCTATGACACCGTTTGAATTATAAGAATGATTCTAATATGTCGTTATATAATGAGTGGGAGGGGGTCATAGGTCAAGCTATGATCCCCTTCGACCCATTACATCTTGACATATGTAATGGGTCGAAGGGGGTTATATGTTGACCTATGACCACCTTCGATCCATAAGAATGATATGTCATCGTTTAATGGGTCAAGGGGGGTTATAGGTCAACCTATCACCCCCTTAGACCCATATGAATTATTTTAATGTCCCTATGTGTCCTAAGACCTTTCGAAAGATATGTCATCATGTAATGGGTCAAACCGGATCATAGGTCAACCTATGACCTCTTTTGACCCAAATGAAGCATTCTAATATGTCCCTAGGAGTCCTAAGACCCCTAAGGACATATGTCATCATTTAATGGGTCAAAGGTAGTCATAGGTCAACCTATGACCACCTTTGACCCATAAGAATGATTCTAATATGTCCATAGGGGTCCTATTACCCCTAAGGACATATGTTATCATTTAATAGATCGAAGGGGGTCTTAGGCTTTTGACCCATATTAAGTATTCTAATATGTCCCTAGGGGCCTTAGCCCCACTGGGGACATATGCCATCATGTAAAGGGTTGAAGAGGGTCATAGGTCACCCTATGACCCCCTTCAACCCATAAGAATGATTCTAATATGTCCCTAGGGGTCATAGGACTACTAGGGATATATGTCATCATGTAATGGGTCAAAGGGGGTCATAGGTCAACCTATGACCCGTTTGGACACATAAGAACGATTCTAATATATTTCTAGTAGCCCTAGGACCCCTAGAGACATATATAATTATTTAATGGGTTGAAGGAAGTCATAGGTCAACCTATGATCCTATTTGACCAATATGAGTGATTCTAATGTGTCCTTAGGGGTCCTAGGACCCCTAGGGACATATTTGATCATGTAATCGGTTGAAGGGTGTGATAAGTCACCCTATGACCCCCTTTTACTGATAAGAATGATTAAAATATGTCTTTAGGGGTCCTAGGGCCCCTAGGGACATATGTCATCATGTAATGGGTTGAAGTGGGTCATAGATTAACCTATGACCCCCTTCAACCCATAAGAACGATTCTAATATGTCCCTAGGGGTCCTAGGACCCATAGGGACATATGTCATGTAATGAGTTGAAGAGGTTCATAGGTCAACTTATGACACCCTTGAATCCATAAAAATAATTCTAATATGTCCCTATGGGTCTTAGGAACCCTAGGGACATAATTCATCATGTAATAGGTTGAAGGGGATCACAGGTCAACCTATGACCCCCTCCAACCCATATGAAGCATTCTAATATGTCCCTAGGAGTCCTAGGACCCCTAATGAAATATGTCATCATTTAATCGGTCGAAGACTATGACCCCCCTTGACCCATAAAAACAATTCTAATATGTTCGTAGTGGTCCTAGGAACCCTAGGGACATATGTCATTATTTAATGGGTTGACCTATGACCCCCTTTGATGCATATCAAACATTCTAATATGTCCTTTGGGGCCTTTGGACCCTTAGGGACATATGTCATCATGTAATGGGTCAAAGGGTGTCATAGGTCATCCTATGACCCGTTTTGACTCATAAGAATCATTCTAATATGTCCATAGGGGTCCTAGGACCGCTAGGGACATATGTTGTCAACTAATGTGTCGAAAAGGGTCATAGGTAAACCTATGACTCCCTAGGACCCATAAGAATGATTCTAATATGTCCCTAGGGGTCCTAGTACCTGTAGGGACATATGTCATTATTTAATGGGTCGAAAAGGGTCATAGGTCAACCTATGACACCCTTTGACCCATATGAATGATTATAATATGTTCCTAAGGGTCCTAGGATTGCTAGGGACATATGTCATGATGAAAATGTGTCAAAATGGGTCATAGGTCATCCTATCACCCCTTTCAAGCCATATATATGATTCTAATATGTCCATAGGGGTCCTAGGACCCCTAGAGATATATGTCATCATGGAATGTTTCGAAAGGTCATTCTATGAATGCCTTTGACCCATATAAACAATTCTAATATATTCTTATGGGTCCTTCGACTCCTAGGGACATATGTTGCCATAAAATGTGTCAAAAGGGGTCATAGGTCATTTTTTGACCCCCTCCGACTCATATAAATGATTCTAATATGTCTTTAGGGTTCTTAGGACCTCTAGATATATATGTCATCATGTAATGTGTCGAAAGGGGTCATAGGTCATCCTATGACCCCCTTCATCCTATATAAACAATTCTAATATGTCCCTAAGGGTCCTAAGACCTCCATGGACATTTTTCATCATGAAATGTGTCAAACCTATGACCCCCTTTGACCCATATAAATAATCATAATACGTCCATAGGGGTCATATGACCCTTAGAGACATATGTCACTATGGAATATGTCGAAAGGTGTTATAGATCATCTTGTGACCCCCTTTGACCCATTAAAATGACTCTAATATGTCCATAGGGGTTCTAGGACCCCTAGGGACATATGTCATCATTTAATTGGTCAAAGGGGGTCTTAGGTGAATCTATGACCCTATTTGACCCATATTAAGTATTCTAATATGTCCTTAGGGGTCCTAGGACTGCTAGGGACATATGTCATCAAGTAATGGGTCAAATGGGGTCAGAGGTCAACCTATGACCTCCTTGGACCTATAAGAACAATTCTAATATGTCCTCAGTGGTCCTAGAACTCCTAGAAATGTATGTCATCATTTAATTTGTCAATGAGGGTTATAGGTCAATCTATGATCTCCTTTGACCCATATGAATGATTCTAATATGTCCATAGGGGTCCTAGGACCCCTAGGGACATATGTCATCATGTAATGGGTTGAAAGGGTTCATATGTCACCCTATGACCCTTTTTTACCCATAAGAATTATTCTAATATATCTTTAGGGGTCCTAGGACCCGTAGGGATGTATGTCATTATGTAATGGGTCGAAGTGGGTCATAGAACAACCTATGATCCCCTACAACCTATAAGAACAATTCTAATATGTCCTTACAGGTCATATGATCACTAGGAACAAATGTCATCATGTAATGGATCGCAAGGGGTCATAGGTCAACCTATGATCACCTTTGACCCATAAGAACAATTTTAATATCTCCCTAAGACTCCTAGGACCCCTAGGGACATATGTCATCATGTAATGGGTCAAATGGGATCATATGTCAACCTATAACCCCCTTGGATTCATAAGAATGATTCTAATATGTCCCTAGGGGTCTTAGGACTCCTAGAGACATATGTCATCATGTAATGGGTCGAAAAAGATCATATGTCAACCTATGACCCGCTTCAACTCATATGAATCATTCTAATATGTCCCTAGGGGTCTTAGGACCCCTAGGGACATATCTCATCATTTAATGGGTTGAAGGAGGTCATACTCAATTTATGACCTTCTTTGACCCATAAGAACAATTCTATTATGTTTGTAGTGGTCCTAGGAACCTTAGGGACATATGTCATTATTTAATAGGTCAAAGGGGATCATAGGTCAACCTATGACCCCCTTCAACGCATATGAAGCATTCTAATATGGCCCTAGGGGCCTTAGGACCCATAGGGACATATGTCATCATGTAATGGGTCGAAGGAGGTCATAGGTCACCCTATGACTCATTTTGATTCATAATAATGATTCTAATATGTCCCTAGGGCTCTGAAAACTATTAGGGACATATGTTGTTATGTAATGGGTCGAAGAGGGTTATAGGTCAACCTATGACCCCCTTGGACCCATAAGAATGATTCTAATATGTCCCAAGGGTCCTAGTACTTGTAGGGACATATGTCATCATTTAATGGGTCGAAGGGGGTCATAGGCAAACCTATGATGCCCTTTGACTCATATGAACAATTTTAATATGTCCTTAAGGGTCCTAGGACCCGTGGGGACATATGTCATTATGGAATGTGTCAAAATGAGTCATAGGTCATCCTATAACCCCCTTCAACCCATATAAATGATTCTAATATTTCCCTCTGGTCCTAGGATCCCTAGGGATATATGTCATCATGGAATATTTCAAAAGGGGTCATAGGTTATCCTATGACCCCCTTTGACCCATATAAACAATTCTAATTTATCCTTAGGGGTGCTAGGACCCCTAGGGACATATGTTGTCATAGAATGTGTCGAGAGGGGTCATAGGTCATTCTGTGACCCCCTTCGACACATATAAATGATTCTAATATGTCCTTAGTGGTCCTAGGACCCTTAGAGATATATGTCATCATGGAATGTGTCAAAAGGAGTCATAGGTCATCCTATGACCCCCTTCAATCCATATAAACAATTCTTATATGTTCTTAGGTGTCCTAAGACCTCTATGGACATTTTTCATCATGGAATGTGTCAAACATATGACCCCCTTTGACCCATATAAATAATTATAATATGTCCCTATGGGTCATAGGACCCCTAGAGACATATGTCATCATGAAATGTGTCGAAAGGGGTTATAGATCATCCTGTGACCCCCTTCGACCCATATAAATTATTCTAATATGTCCCTAGGGGTCTTAGGATTCCTATGGACATATGTTTTAATAGAATGTGTCGAATGACCTATGACCCCATTCGACCCATATAAACAATTCTAATAAAAATAGTATAGTTAAAATAATAATAATATAGTATAATAATCATATATATATTATATTTAGAGATTATAATAATAACATAATATATTATAGTCTTTCTTGGGTGTGGTGTAGTCCTACTGGGAGTTTTTTCCATTGGGATGGAACTCATGTGGGCTATGGCCTTTTGTTTCTGAGAAGATTGTGCAGAGTTTAGGGTCTGGCATTTGGTACCTTTCCTATTGGTGACAATGTTGACGGGCTCCTTCTGGGTATCTAGGTTAGCTCTGGCCTTCTATGTTTGTGGGGTGACTGGTATTCCCCCAGATCCATAGCTGGCTATGATGGTAACATAGGCAAAGGTGGGAGTTTTGGGTTGCATCACTTGGTCCAAGGCTCTCATTCTCTTTGGCTCATATTACCTCAGAATGACTCCTTTTGGACTGAATCTTTTGGATCCTATGTCTTCCCAAGATCTCGTGTGAAGTGTTACTATCTGCATGTTTTTTCTTCTCATTATGTTGGTAAAAGCCAAGTTGGGATGGTTCCTTCCCCGCTCCCTTTGCTGGATGTCAGGTTGGGTTGCTACCTTCAAGGAAATCTCCGGCTGTGGAGGCTCATGTGGCATGTTTCTCTTCGACACTACTAGTATAATACATTAGGCTCATGTGTCTTAATGCTCATTTACCATGCTTTGGTTTCACCACTTGTGGGTGGCTAGATCTTTGCTAGGAAGGCTCTACTTTGCCCTCTCACAAAGAATAAAATGTTGTTACAAAAGTGGTGGGCTTGGCTTGTTGTCTCCACTCCTTCTCACAGGGCTTCTATGGAGGTGAAGCTACCTCCTATTGAGGTGGAGATCTTGTGTGAGTTGCTGATTATGGAGGAGACTCCTAATGCGGGGGACATTTTCATGGCTGCCACTTTTGATAGGTTGGGGGGCTAGTGGTTCCATCTTCCTAACCTTGATGTTTGGTTCCTTGTTGGGAGGACTATCCTTTGTCCTCTCATTTTGAGCAAAATACTGTTGCAGTGGTGGTGGACTTGGATTCTTGTCTCTGCTCCTTGCATGGCTTCTATGGAGGTGAAGCTATCTCCTATTGAGGTGGAGATCTGGTGTGAGTTGCTGGTAACTCCTTGTGAGGGGGACAATTTCATGGCTGCTATTGGTGATAGGTTGGGGGGTGGGTGGTTCCATCTTCCCAACTTTGATGTTATGATCTTCCTTAGAATTACTTTGGTTGTGGGGGACCCTTTCACTATTGAGGTGGGAAAGGAGACTGTTGTGAGTTGGAAGATCATCAAAGGTGCTGGCCTAAGAAAGGGGCCAAGATGGATATGGATCTTTGATTCAGAGAAGAAAGGGCAGGCAGTTTGCTGCCTTGTTTAGCTGTTCAAATTTTTTGATGATGATAGGACCTCCTTCTTCCTGGTCATTGTCTTCTTGTATTTGGATGTATGCTGGAAGTTTTAAAGGGTGCATCCAAGTCCTTGGCTCTTGTGTTTAGATGTATGTTGGTAGTTTTAAAGGGCTCATCCAAGTCCTTGGTTCTTGTTTTTGGTTATGTTCTACAGCTGTTTGGGGGCTTGTCCC
Source organism: Cupressus sempervirens (assembly GCA_028749045.1). Classification (NCBI taxonomy): domain Eukaryota; kingdom Viridiplantae; phylum Streptophyta; class Pinopsida; order Cupressales; family Cupressaceae; genus Cupressus; species Cupressus sempervirens. Next base: position 264,927,226 of record CM053786.1, on the reverse strand, counting down.
AAGGTGTGTCATTCTTTGACCTCTGTCTTTGACATAGGTAGTTTTATATTGTAGATCCTTGCAGATCTTGGATTTGGCACTGAAGGCTGTTAATTTCATTTAATAGCATAGTGCGAGTTGTTTGTACCAAGGGCTAGCACCCTCTTGCTACTTAACTTAATCGAATACATAATATATTATTATATATTAATAACATAGGTCATAATAATAATAATATATATCAATAACATATATATATATATATTACGTTATTATATTTAATAGAAATATAATAAAAATAAAAATAATATAATATAATAATATTTATTATATTTATAGATTATAATAATAATAATAACATAATATATTATTATATATTAATAGTTATATTATTCTATTAAATAGCAATAATAATTTAATTTAATTTAATTTCATATATATATATATATATATTAATATCATAACTCAAATTAGTCATATAACTCACAAATTCATTTTTCCCTCCAAAATTTCTTTTTCCTTCCAATGTGTTTATGCCGCCAATATCGGCTATCCAATATGATATCGATATTCGATAAGGCTTGGGCCTTACTTTCCAAGTTTGGTACTTGGATAGGTGAAAAAAAGTCAAAACAGATTTTGAAGCACTTTTAGACGTCTTCAAACTTTTTTTTTTCACATCGCCACTTTTTGACACACCATGATCCTGCACATACCCTTATATATTTTATTAATATCTTTCTTTTAATTATTAAAATATTATTAGTTGTTAAGTATTTTATATGTTACTATCATTTTAAGTTAATTAATTTAATTATTAATTAATAAATTTGTTAACAAGATGTTAGAAGGTAATGAATTTATGAGATTCATTTTATCTTTTAATATTATTAAATGATTACTAGTTAATTATTTGTTAACTATTATTTTAAATTGATGATCCTTATAAAGATGTCAGTTTTGTGAGTTTTTGTAATGATGCATTCATATTTAAAGGTAAAAATGGGTTAAGTTGTAAGGAGATTATAGTGAACTTTATCAAACTGAAATTGTATAAGAAAATGAAAACCTGGACCCTACTATAAACTCAAACTATATATTTTCGAAGTCAAACAAAACTATGAAACTATAATGTTTGTTGAATGGTTTCTTGTATGTCAAGTTTGGGGTTTACCTAGAAGTGTTGACTAGTTTAGGACATCTAGCAAAGGCTGGGAGTTACTGTTTTGATGATTACATATGATGCTATGGTTTGGATTATGTGTACTTTCTTTGATCATTCTTGTTAGGATGATAGTATTATTGATGCTTGAATTTTTACCAATTGATTTTTTTACTTGTCAACTAGTTGCTTATTTAAAGAACTGATGTATGGTATTCAATATTTTGAGATCTTTTTGGTTTGGTGATCTTAGGGTAGGTTATCTATATTTTATCTTGGGAAGTGGCTTGCAATGGAGGCTAATAGGTAACCCATTGTAGGTTATTTTAATAGGTGATAACACTACACTAAATGAGAGTAAAATGAACTAATAAGAGTCTTTGTCTTTCCTCACCCATGCCTGATTTGCTACTATAGGCTAGGATGGGAGTAGAGAGGATGCTTGGTTGTGACCACACATCATTAGTTTGTCTTATCAGTATGAAAGGATACTAATGCCGCATAAAGTCACTAGGGGGCTAGAGGATTAAAAGACTAGCCAAGTAAACTTAGAGTTGGCTTGTGCGATGATACTTTCCCACTAGCATAATAGATTCCCTACATGCCATTGTTTCCTTTGGATTTAGATGTCATTTATATCTTGGTACCTTTGAGTTAGATAGCTTTTAGGTTTTCCTTGAATCAGATGTTGGATTTGACTTTTGAGTTGTTATCTTGATTAGGACTTGAGACTATCTTTTGGGTGGTAGTGATGTTCACTTTTATCATTGAGATCTGATAGTTTGATTTCTGTGGCTCGAGTTCCCTTTTCTACATCTCTTTCATTCTATTCTTTTTTACTATGATAGATGGTTATATTTCTTGTATTATATTTTATTTTATGGGTCTTATAAGAGGTTGTTGAAATCTATTTTTATGATGTATATTCATTCAGCCTTTCATACCCTATGACCTATATAGTGGATGAAGGTGCATTATGATTATTTGCAAGTGGCATTTGAGATAACTGTATATTATTTAAATGGATTTGAACTTATAGTTAATCTTTAATGTGGATGTGTTATATATTGGATTTAGTATTAATTAAATTTAAATGTGATTCAACATCATGGGATCCTTAAGGAATGTAATTTGTTTATGTGTTTCTTATGTATGAATGTATGTTATTGCTTCCACTATTTTAGAATTATTTTTATATGTTATCTTTAAAAGAAAAATGTTTGGTAGTCTTAATGAAACTTTAGGTTAGTTCTTTTAGATCCATTGGCAGGGCATTACATCTTTTGTCTATAATTATCTTGGTGCATGACATCTAACAACCCTTGTTTTGGCTTTGTTTGTGATGTTTTTTCTTTGAGGCTTGTTGTGACTCTAGCCAAGTTAGGTTGGTGCATTGGTGTGCTTAGATGAAGTTGGTTTGATTAAGCCTTGTTTAGGTATCTACAAGCTAATAAACACTAGGAGGGTCACTAGGTGGTCAAAGTGGGTCAATGTTCATACAATAATGCTATGGAGGAGGACCCTTCAAACCTTGCTGCTCATTAAGAGAGCAAGCCAAAATAAGACAAACAATTAGATGGTTCCACTATTCTTCCACTTGGAAAGGGAGTATTTATACGAGGAAAAGGAATCTAGAGACCCATGAGAGGGAAACTCAATGGAGAGATTTCTAGATTATAATTCATTATGTGTGGAATATAATTTATCTATGGTTGAAATGAATCTAAAACAACATTGTATGATATCAATGAGGTTGCATTCATTGTTTGAGGGGAAACTGGGAAAATGGATGGGCATGGAGGATAGTCATGTATTATACTATAGGATTAATAAATTATTGCATCCATGGATTCAAATTGGTAGTCATGGGTTTCTAACATTTTTGTGCCTCCAATATTCCTCAAAATATATCTTTGTGAGGACAATGATAGAATGATAAATGTGATTTTTGAAGTTGTGCCAAGGAAAAATGTTTCCAAGTTTCCTTGTGGCATTGGTTCACCCATTTTCATGTCAAGTCCTCAATAAACTAATGCTGCACACAAAATACATGTTGAATCCATGAATTACTTCATGTAGAAATAATCATGAAATTGGGCTTCTTATCTATAGTAATATAAAAAAGGAAATGAAAATGAAACACTATCTATGAAATGCTTGAGCAAAAGTAGCATCAATTAGACAACTTAGAAGAATGTCAAACACTATAGCACCTAGAATTGCATCCATACCTCACACAACCTCCAAGATATGCCACACTAAAGATCACTGGCCTAGGGCATTTAGTGACTCTGGGGGTCAATTTCATTCAATATGCCCGAGAATGTTCAAGTAGTCAATGGGATAGAATGATCTTGGTTATAGAGTTTACCTATCCACCTAGAGCTAATAGAATAGATAGTTCAATCCCACGATGAATGGTTGGAGAGATTCACTAGTTGGAAACTTTATACTGGCCAACACTACAAGTTTTAGCATCACCCAAGATGGGGCCACAAAATTAAAATGAAATCCAATCTTAAAAAAGAGAGAGTTTATTGTAGGTGTCAAAACCATGATCCTATAGTACTCATTTAATTATATCCATACCTCACATGAAATCCAAGATATACGTTGTTAAAGATCACTACCCTATGGCATTTAGTAGCTCTTAGGGTCAATTTTGTTTAGCATTCCTAAGAATATTCAAGAAGTCAACAAGATGAGAGGAGCTTGGGAATATGGTTTACCTAGTCACTCAGAGCTAACAATATAGATAGTTTAATCCCATGACGAATGGTTAGAGAGATTCACCAGTTGGCAACTTTGTACTATCCAATAGTACAAGTTTTAGCATTACCTGAGATGGGGGTGCAAAATCAAAATGGAATCCAATTTTAAAAAAGAGAGAGAGGTTATTATAGGTATTGATAGTACAATCCTATAGCACCCAAAATTTCATCCGAATCTCACAGGAGCTCCAAGATATGTCTCGTTAAAGATTGCTGACCTATGGAATTTAGTGACTCTTAGATTCAATTCCATTTGGCCTATACAAGAATGTTTGAGTAGTCAATGGGATGGGACAAGATTGGGAATATGGTTTACCTAACCACCCAAAGTTAACAAAATAGATAGTTTGATCCCATGATGAATGGTTAGAGAGATTCACCAGTTGGCAATTTTGTACTGGCCAATAGTACAAGTTTCAACATCACCCTAGATGGGGCTGCAAAATAAAAATGGAATCTAATATGCAAAAAATGAGCAAGTTTATTGTAGCTATCAGCAACATGATCCTATAGCACCTATAATTTCATCCATACTTTGTACAAGCTTTGAGATATGCCTCGTCAAAGATCACTGCCCTATGGCATTGAGTTTTTGGTCAAGATAGCCTAGGATTAGATATTTTTAGTTTCTTTTTAATAATTTGTAACCTTTTGTAAGTCCTAGATGGTAAATCTAGTGAACTTTGCAAAAGTTGCAGTTTTTGTGCAAAATTGCATAAGTTGTAAAAGTTGCTCAAAAATGTAACTTGGTTGGAAAGGAGTGTGAAATTTGATAGGACACCTTCTAACCTTACAAAATATGTTTCCCATTCTCATATACCTAACAATGGGTAGTTACAACTTCCCACACCTCCATTTGTAACTTTTTGCAAAACTTGCTAAAGTTGTTCAAGCAACTTTGCAACTTTTGAGTAAATTTTGCTCTTTATATTTTTTCGTCAAATGGGTCCATCTAGGACTATCCTAGGACCCTAGTTATGATTCCTAGGACCTATTAGGTAACCAAATATGTTATTTTCCCATCCCTAACAATTTTTAACCTATTGAACAACTTTTGACCAACTTAGGACCTAATGAGAAATTTTGTCTCTTTTATAAACACCTAGGGACTAGTTTCTTATTACACACATACAACCTATATTAATATGTAAATAATCGTTTAACAATGTTTGGACATGATTTTCCTTGGTTGGAGACCTCTAATAGAGTTTAGGTGGCTATAGGTGCATGAAATGCATGCTTAAGGAGCAGCAACAAGAGATCTATCTATTGAAGAGGGGTATTTTATGGTAGATTATGTCTAAATATTCCTTGGAGATAGTGAATCAACCTTTATTTGATTGAATTTGGCTTGGGAAGTCATACATTAGGAAAGCCCTAGGTTTGAGGGTTTATAAAAGACCAATTTGGGGATTTCTTACGTGCAGAGGTTGGAGCATCAAATTAATTTGATATTACTTTGATTAGGTCCATTTTAGGGGACTATTGACAATTTGGAGCATTGGAAGCAAGGGCAGCACATAGTTTCTTCAGAAAACTACCTTATTTTATTCTTAAAAAGGGTGCCTAGTTGGAGGATCTATTTGTTGGTCCAAAATAACTGTTACCTCTAGTTTTTCCACCAAGGATTTAAATTTTGAAAGCATGGCTCGTGCAACGATTAGTCTCGAATAAGTATTTTAATGTTACGACTTGCAAGTTTTTGGCCATCAAATCTAAGTGGTACCAACGGTTGGTGCCATCGTGCTATAAGGGAAATGCATGATATTTATTATAGTGCGATGACACCCTGACGACACGTTGCAGGGGTGGGTCCGGCGTTTCACAGGTCAAAACAGGTTCTTGACGCCCTTGGCGCTATGTCGCTATCACATATCAGCCGTAAAATCTCCATAGCGACATAGCGCCCGGCAAAAATAGTCACGGCGGCGAGTTTCAGCGATCGGCAGAGTCAGGTGTTGCAGTGAAAAATCAGAAGGAACCACGTGTGCCAGGTTAGAGTTCCTGTCAACATGACTAACACAGTCGGGGCTTACATTCACCACTGTCGGATCAGCTCGGTTCAACGATAATTGCCATCGCGCTATGGATGAGTTGCGCGAGGGTTATGAAAGTGACATCGTACCCTGGTGACATGTGTCAGGTGGGGCCGTGTCTCAAGGCGATGCCAAGTGTATCGACATGGAGGGAAAAAGCACGAGGTACGACGAGTCCTCATGATCATCGAATTGGGTCGCATTGACGGATGGTGCCATCTCGCTATGACGGAGATGCACAGATTTTATCATGGCGACATAGCGACCATTCACCACGTGGATCGACAGGACCAAGTCTCACCAAGGATTGCCAGGTGTCATCCAAAGTGTGGTGCAGTTGCAGACATGGCGCTGAGTGGGATGGGTTCGGTCACAGATCTCAAAGTACGGCAGGTCAGAAGTTTCATAGCGGCGGGAAAACAAGTCTCATGGCCCAAAGATTTCAAAAAATGGCGAGGCACCATGGCGCCAATGGAAAACCAATGCATTTTCTGATGGCGACATAGTGCCCAAATGGAAGGTTCACCGTGGCGAGGAATGATAAGGCAGATGGGTCCTGTCGGTACTCTACAGTGCAATTTGTCAGCCCGGCATCAGGATAGCGAATCGGATGAGGACATGTGTAAATCTCAGGACATGCTGTCAGTGGGCGCTATGGCACTATGAGAATTTGGTCTCAATTTCCACATAGCGACATGGTGCCTAGCTGACACGTGGTCACTCTGCGGATCAGGTCTTGGGTTGCCAGCTAGTGTTTCATCGAACCAAATAGGGAGGTGCCATGTGTATGAGTCAGTGCATAGCGTACAGTGGGCCCAGTAGTCTCATCACGAATGGCGAGTCTTCATGATCGTCGAATCTACGGGGAACTATGACTGGCACTGTCTCGCTATCAAGAACTGCCTGAGAGTTAACGTCGGTGACATAGCGCCCGTGCACCACGTGTCCTGGTGGGGCCACATTTCATGCCGTCGGTGTAGTCAAATTTAAGTGACCAATAGACCAATAAGGAGATGCCATGTATTAGCGGGCTCGATGAATCAATAGAGAAGGAGGCTCATGGGAGGTCAAGTTTTGTGACCGTTAGACCTACAGAGATCGGCGGCAGGCGCTATCTCGCCATGGAGAAGTTGCAGGAGTTTTATGATAGCAGGTTAGCACCCGTGCGCTATGTGTCCTCGTGGGCCCAGATTTAGAAGCGCAGTAAGTAAAACGGTTGGCGGTCATTGCAATTGTCGTAGTTGACATGACGGTTAACGTAAGGTTACGAAAAGATGATGAAAGGTGGCGCAGTCAGGTTGAAACCCTTAGGCGCTATGGTGCTATCGAGATCTTCGATGACTTTTCAATAGCGACATAGCGCCCAGTCACACGAAAAAGGTGGTAAGCGCCCAATCAAACATAAGAGACTACCAGGGTGGCAAGATCGAAGGTGTGATTGGCCTGCATGGCCCAATTGGGTCATCGATCCTGTTTGACTGATCGATTCTGATGGGTGCACAAATCATGAGTGATGAGAAATCTAGATTTTGCCACAATCTGATGGTGGGATTAATTGCTACCAACTCAGAATGAATGCCAAGTGCAAGAAGACACTCCATCCATCCAGGCGATCCATCTACCATGTCAGAGAATGTTGTGGCATCGTTCCTATCTTCTCCAGGCTCTTTCTCAGAGGGATATCAGATTTCTTGCTATGCAGGCCATGTTTAATCAGATCTTTGATTGGATTCTCAGGATAGAAAGTTAATGCCAGTAGGTGAGAAGTGAATGTAATGCAAAAATCTTCAGTTATGCCTAATCTATAAAGGCAATTTGGTGATCTGTTCTTAGGGTTGACTCTTCCTGATTTTCTCTGCTGCTGCTTGTAGACTTGCAGTGTAAAATCCCTTTGTCTCTGAGCTAGATAAAACATCCTGTATCATCTCTTTCAGCCATAAACATGTATGTGTAGTGTTTTTCCTATCATTAACGTATTGTTGATATCAGTGATTTGCATACTGTATCTATCTTTTGCCTATTGAACAATATACAAGTGAAATCTTCTATTCCTGGTGTTATTCAATTGGTCTCCTGATCTATATGTGGCTGTTGGTCGATATAAGTCTGAATGAATGTATGACCTTGAATGTTACCCTAGTTTCGTAGTGCATATATGGGCAAAAATGAGTCTGAACACTCTATTTTGGTGCATCACCGCCTTAGATTAGACTAGGTAGATTTGCTTTAATGCTCTCTTTCTCCCTTTCCCTTCTGAGAATAGATAGGTGTGCCCTGACAGTAAGAGGAAGCCGGCCTTCTCCGGAGACTCAACCTCGCAGTTCAAGTCCCATAGCTTGGAGGTTGTTTCCATGTTTCACTAGGTTGTCCTCGCACATTGGCCTTGGACAAGGGTGCAAACCTATGTGACAAAAGTTTTTGGCACGCCCAGTGGGACTCATATCAGAAGATTTCAGGTCTACTGGTGTCAAGAAGAAAGAATTCTAGAGATAAATGCTAAAGAAGTAGTGTTGGCTTCAGTTTTCAAGCCTTCAAAAGGCTGATTCTTCAAGTACTTGGTGACTCTAAACATGAAAAAATCTGGTTCCAGACCAAGTTTGCAGTGATTCATGCCCAGGACTAAAACAAGGGCATCTTCTAGAGGTAAATTTCAATATCAAGAGCTTTCTCTTTCAAATCCTAGGAGAAGAAGGACCAAAACTTCATTATCACCAGTTAGGGGTAGAATAACAGTTGATATACCTGTAAGATCTGTCTGTACTCCCCCTACTATTCGAACTCAGCCTAGATTGCCATCAACACTCATCAATAGAACACTTGTTTATATGGCACAACCAAGAGTTCATGATTTTTCCACCTTTAATAGTGGAAGTCCTCTGTTGTTAGCCCAAAGATATGATATACCAGTATCTGCACTAAAAAGTATACCTGATTTTACTGGTGAAACTTCTATTTCCCCTTTAGAGCATATCCAAGAGGTAGCAAATGTCTGCAATATTCATGGTATTACAGAAGATGATGTTGCCATCAAACTTCTAGCCTCATATTTAAAAGGAAAAGCATTACAGCGGCATAGAGGCTTAGCTCACGGTTCCATAACTGATTGGGATGGACTAAGAGTAGGATTATGAAAACATTTTGAGGATAAGAGTGACCATTTGTCACTACTAGAGCAACTGACTACAATAAAAACAGCTCCCCATGAATGTATGACTAATTTTAATTACAGATTCCAAAAGACATGGGATAGAATACCTACTATAGTGAAACCTACCCCTGGTAATTCCTTCTTGCATTACCTTAGAGCTTTCAACAGTGACATTGCCACCACAATCCAAACTATGGGAGGGGATACATTACCGAATGCTTATGAGACAACTATAAAGGCTGAGAACATCCTAATACAAGGAGGAAAGTTGGCTCCAAGGCCTCCTATGCCTTTCTTTCCTGATGTTCCCAACCACCAACTAGCAATAGCCCCCCTTCCTATGATTTCTATGTCACAAGCCCTTACTCTAGTTCCCCAAGCTTCCACATCCTCAAATGGAATAGATGAACTCAAGGAAATGCTCCAAGGTCTAGTGCTGAATACAGATAAAAGAGAGAGGACTCTGGATAAAAAATTGCAAGAGCAGGGGAAGGAGTTGAAGGACCAAGGGAAGAGATTAGAGGATAGTTTTTCTCTAATACAAAAAATGAGTAACAAGGTGGTGGCCTTAGAAAGGAAGCAAGCCCAAAGTGGCAAGCCCCCCCAATTACAACATCAGGCCCCAAGTGGTGGTAGGCCTCCTAATCATTGGAATAGCTCTTTTGATCATAATAGGCAAAATAGTCATGTTGCTGCTTCAAGCTCAAATCAGAATAGAGCTTTAGTTCCTCAAAATAACTTAGCCCAAGATCAAGACTTCTGTCCTTCATGTAACTATTCTTATGCCTACTGCCTAAGTCAGAAGGCAGAAAAATATTTGGCCCTAACTGTCCAGGAGTCTGTAGTAAAGCAATCATACAAGGAAGATCATCCCAAGGAGGCCTCATATGTTCAGAGTCAGGGTGATTGCTCTTTTATGAATCACCAGATGGAGGAGCATTGTAATGTGAACCAGGATTCTGTTGCTCATAACATAAGAAGCAAGAAGAGAGCTATGGAACATACTGCCCCCCTTTCTCCTGAGCAGGCCTCAACTTTGAGTGTTATACCTCATACACAAAAAGAAAATGAGAAGACAAACACTTCACAATAGCAAAGGCAAGGTCCAAGAAAGGAGGATGCAAGTGATCCCTATGTTGCTGCATCTCAGCCTCTCATGGGTACAGCTCCCAAAGTTTCCCCCAAAATTCCTAATGCACCCTTGAGTGTGGTGGAGCAAATGAAGAAAACCAATCTAAGAATCTCCATGTGGGATGCAGTTTCCACCATACCAATACAGAAAAGGATGTTGCAGCAAGAATTGGAAAAGATCGAACCCAAAGATCAGTCGCCCACCATGGAGAGTGACACTAGTTTAGTACAACCATCAGGTGATGTGGAGACAAATAAAAAGGTTAGACCTCCTCCATTCTATGTTTCTCTGATTATAGGGGGCAAGTTAGTCCATAATTGCATGATAGATTCGGGGGCTAGTAGCTCAGTAATGCCTAGGTGTGTTGCTGATGCTTTAGGAATGAAATATGAGCCCATTATTAGGGATGTGTTACAACTAGATGGGAGTACTGTCAAAACCGTTGGCATCCTTAGGAATGTGGAAATGGCCCTACATGCATGCCCTAGTTGTACTGTGATTCAAGACATATCTGTTGCTGAAGTCAAGCCCTATTTTGCCATCTGTATTTCAAGAGACTTCACTACCCAAATAGGTGGATTCATATCTTCTGATTTGTCTTATATGTCATTTAAGACCAGATATGGGGCCAATGCTTCAATTAGAGTAGAACCTCAAGCCCTTCATCACACTGAACCCTACACCCCCAACTTCATTAATATGAATTTCCCTATTTTGGAGATGGATGAAAATGACATAGTAAATGAGCTTGCCACCTCCATAGTAGAGATTCCTGATTTCTTCTTAGATGAGTGGGAAAATACATGTTAGTTTGAACCTATGTCGGAAACTCTTGAGACAGGCCTTAGTACATATTGCATAATAGAGAAGGAGGCTCAAGTTCCTGATCTTGTTGGAGCTAATGATGACATAAGTGGAATATGGAGTATGTACTTTGATGGCTCAAGGAATAGAAATGGATCAGGGGCTGGTGTTATGTTGATCTCTCCTGCACAAATAAGATACTACTTCTCTTTTAGGCTCCAATTTAGTTGTACCAATAATGTGGCCGAGTATGAATCTTTGATCCAAGGTCTCCTACTTGCCTCAAAGATGGGAATTCAAGCCTTGAAAGTATATGGAGATAGTGAGTTGGTAGTTAACCAAGTGAGAAATCAGAATATCACCAAAAATGGCCTGCTCGAGTCTTACAAACATAGAGTCTGGGATTTGCTTGAGGGTTTCCAAGCATTTAATATCCAGAGCATTCCTAGGAAAGAAAACAAATATGCTGATAGACTTACAGCAGTGGGTGCATCTTATGATGTGCCAGGGAATCTTGAGGAAGAGAAGAAGCAACAAATAAAGGTGGAAGTAAGGCCTACTATTCCTGATAATCATATTCATTGGCAAGTGTTTGAGTTTGATGAGCAGATTGTGAGTTTCTTGCAGAATGAAGTAGAATTTTTAGAAAAAAATCAGTCAAGACTACAAGATCAGTATGGTGATCAGATCACTCACATCAGTCCCAACAAGTTTCCCAAGGGTCTCATTACCTTGGAGAGTGTCTTTAATCCTAATGATCAGTCAAGAGGCAAAGGAATGAATCTAGCTACAGAAAAAGATGATCATGCCCTAGTTACAATTGCAGATGGAAAATCTCTTAACATGGGGAAGGTATGTTCTGAAGTGGAGAAAGAAAATTTCATTCATCTATGTCACGAATTTAATGATGTGTTTGCTTGGACATATGATGACTTAAAGGGGTTTGACCCTAGTTTGTTTCAGCATACCATAGATTTAGTGGATACGGTCAAACCAGTAAGGCAAAAACAGAGGCCAGTGAATCCCAAGATTGAACCCTTAATGAGGAAGGAACTATCCAAGTTGATTGAAGCTAACATAATTTTTCCTATCAAACACTCATCGTGGGTGTCTAACCTTGTCCCTGTAAGGAAGAAGAATGGAGAAATCAGATTATGTGTGGACTTTAGGGATTTTAATCAGGCTTCCCTTAAGAATCACCACCCTCTCCCTTCTATGGAGCAAATTCTATCCAAGGTCAGTGGGTCAAGGAGGTTCTCTTTTCTTGATGGATTTTCTGGTTATAACCAAGTGTTGGTTAAAGAATCTGACAGATATAAGACAACATTTACTACTAAATGGGGCACCTATGCTTATTGCAAGATGCCATTTGGACTAACAAATGCAGGTGCCACATTCCAAAAGGCAATGGAGGTGGCTTTCAAAAGATTAATCAACAAGTTTGTCTTAGTATACCTTGATGATATAACTGTATATTCCAAGAATGTAAAAGATCATCTTGATCATTTGAGATAGGTATTTCTAAGATGTAGAGAGTTTGGGGTTTCCCTCAACCCAACCAAGTGTGTCTTTGCTACAAGCCAAGGAAAATTACTGGGACACATTGTATCTAAGGATGGGTTGACCATTGATCTAGAAAGAACAAAAGCAATACTTGCCCTTCCTCTCCTTAAACACAAGAAAGGGCCGCAAAGTTTCCTTGGTAGGATAAATTTTGTAAGAAGGTTTATTCCTAATCTTGCCATCATGGTGAAACCCCTCACAGCCATGCTTAAGAAAGATATGATCTTCTCATGGACCAAGGAGGGGAAGGAGAGTTTTGAAGAAATCAAGGCAGCCATAGCCTCAGCCCCCACTCTCATGAACCCAAATTTTGAGAAAGATTTCATCCTCTACACTTTAGGTGGTGAGTCAAGTGTTTCTACTATCTTGACTCAGACAAATGACAAGAATGAGGAGTAGCCCATAGCCTTCTTTAGTGAAGGACTCAAGGAATATGAAGATAAGTATAGCTTTGTTGAGAAGCAAGCCCTTGCAGTCATTAGAGCCTTGAAGAAATTTAGACACCTCTTATCCCACAATAGGATCCATTTGTTGGTGCTCCATGCGAGTGTAAGAGACTTCCTGTTAAGAAAGGGCATCAATGAAAAGAGAGCTGGATGGATCACTAGGGTAATGGAATATGATGTTGATATTCAGATTACCAAATTGGTAAGAGGGAGAGGATTATGCAAAGAAATGTTATCAGGTCAGGATTCAGATGAAGGGACTGCTATGGTAATTGTAGAGCAGCAGGAGGAAAGAAATGTTAATGCCCCAAGGAGCTGGATGGATGACATGAGGAACTTTTTATCAGGGAATGGATACCCTCAGCGATTGGACAGAGCTAAAAGAAGACAATATAGACTATAGTCCATTCCCTATGTTGTGATTGATGATATCCTATTCAGGAGGGATTTTAATGGGACCCTGTTGAGATGTATTGAAGAGGATCAGGTTGAGAGGATGATTAAAGAACTTCATGATGGCCCTGATGGTGGCCACTTCTCTGCAAGAACAACCGCCATGAAGACCATGAGGGCTGGATATTATTGGCCATCTCTGTTCCATGATTGTTATAGGTATGTGAGAAAATGTGAGAAATGTGCTTTTTTCTTAGGCAAACAGAGACTTGCAGCTCTTCCTCTTCGTCCTATTCAAGTGGATCAGCCCTTCACTCAGTGGGGGTTGGATTTTATAGGTCCCATTAATCCTCCATCTAGTGCAGGTCATAAATGGATCTTGGCTACTACCGATTATTTCACTAGGTGGACAGAGGCAGTTTCCTTGAAGGATGCTACAGAGCCATCAATTGTTGAATTCCTTGATGGAATTGTATCTAGTTTTGGAGCTCCTTCTACTATCATCTTAGATAATGCCAAATATTTTGTTGGAACCCAGATTTGTGCATGGGCAATGAGTCACAATATCTATCTGAGCACATCATCAAATTACTACCCCCAGGGTAATGGTTTAGCTAAATCTTCCAACAAAAATCTGATCAGAATCATAAGGAGAATGATAGAAGACAATAAGAGGGTCTGACATAAAAAATTAAGGATTGCTCTGTGGGCTGATAGGATAACACCCAAGAGATCTATTCGAAATTCACCTTTTGTGCTGGTATATGGTAGGGAGGCTAGACATCCAATCTCATTGGAATTCCCATCCTTGGAGTTGGCTCATCAGCTGGAATTGGTTGAAAATAGTTTCATGTCAGTAAGAATGGTAGAGTTGATTGAACTAGAAGAAAAGAGAAACAAAGCTATGCAAACCCTGGAGATACACCAGTAGCAGATGAAGAAGAGTTTTGATAAAAAGGCAAGGGCCAGAATCTTCAGAGAGGGAGATTTAGTTCTCAAGTGGGACTCAGACAGAGAAAAACCAGGAAGGCACTCCAAATTTGATCCACTATGGAGTGGCCTTTATTTGATCTCCAGCTGCAAACAAGCCAATGCATTCCAGCTAAGCAGGCCGAATGGTGAAATTCTGCCCATTCCAGTCAATGGGATCCATCTGAAGCCCTATTTTTGAAAAAGTTGTGAATCCATGTACATAGTTAGTTTAGTTGCTTCCTGTTTGTTCCTGGTTTGCAATAAGTGCGCGTGCATATGGGTCACTTCTTGAGTCACCAGTTCTCAAAGTTTTGACAAGTCTCAAGTTGTTGAGGAGGTCCTATTTTTGTTTCCAAGTCACAGAGATAGAGCCAGAGTTCAAGGGTTTTAATTTTTTGATTTCCTCATTAAGGGTTAGGGTTTCTTGCAACTCTCAGTTCCATACCTTCCAGGCCCTCTTTTTTGACTCCATGGCCCAATGGATCATTCTCAGGCACTGGTCATGCATTGAGCAGGCTCTTGCCCCCTGCGAGTCACCAGAAGTGTTACCTCTGGTTTTGTCACCAAGGATTTAAATTTTGAAAGCGTGGCTCATGCAATGGTTAGTCTTGAATTAGTATTTTAATGTTATGACTTGCAAGTTTCTAGCCGTCAGATCTAAGCTGTACCGATGGTTGGCACCATCGCGCTATAAGGGAAATGCACGATATTTACTATAGCGCGATGATGCCTTGACGACACGTTGCAGGGGTGGGTCTGACATTCTGCAGGTCAAAAAAGGTTCTTGACGCCCTTGGCGCTATGTCACTATCGCATATCGGTCAGAAAATCTCCATAGCGACATAGCGCCCGGCGGAAATAGTCATGGCGGCAAGTTTCAATGATTGACAGAATAAGGTGTTGCAGCGACAAATCAGAAGGAACCACGTGTGCCAGGTTAGAGTTCTTGTCGGCATGACTAACATAGTTGGGGCTTATGTTCACCACCGTCGGATCAGCTCAAATCAACAGTAAGCGCCATCGCGCTATGGAGGAGTTGCGCGAGGGTTATGATAGTGACATCGCACCCTGGTGACATGTGTCAAGTGGGGCTATGTCTCAAGGTGATGCCAGGTGTATCAACATGGAGGGCGAAAGCACAAGGTACGACAAGTCCTCACAATCGTCGGATTGGGTCGCATCGACGGATGGCGCCATCTCGCTATGACAGAGATGCATGAATTTTATTGTGGTGACATAGTGACCATCCACCACGTGGATTAACAGGACCAAGTCTCACCAAGGATTGCCAGGTGTCATCCAGAGTGCGGTGCAGTTGCAGACATGGCGTCGAGTGGGATGGGTCCGGTTGCAGATCTTAGAGTATGGCAGGTCAGAAGTTTCATGGCAGCGGGCAAACAAGTCTCATGGCTCAGAGATTTCAAAAAATGGCGAGGCGCCATGGCGCCAACGAAAAACCAATGCATTTTCTAATGGTGACATAGTGCCCAAACGGAAGGTTCACCGTGGCGAGGAATGATCAGGCAAATGGGTCCCGTCGGTACTCTACAGCGCAATTTGTTAGCCCAGCATCAGGATAGCGAATCGGATGGGGACACATGTATATCTCAAGACACGCTATCAGTGGGCGCTATGGCACTATGGGAATTTGGTCTCGATTACTGAATAGTGACATGGTGCCTAGCTGACACGTGGTCACTCTGTGGATCAGGTCTTGGGTTGCCAGCTAGTGTTTTGTCAAACCAAATAGGGAGGTGCCATGTGTATGAGTCAGTGCATAGCATACAGTGGGCCCAGTAGTCTCAGCATGAATGGCAAGTCTTCATGATCGTCGGATCCACAGGGATCTATGACTAGAACTCTCTTGCTATCAAGAACCGCTCGAGAGTTAACGTCGACGACATAGCTCCCGTGTGCCATGTGTCTTGGTGGGGCCACATTTCATGCCGTCGGTGCAGTCAGATTTAAGTGACCAATAGACCAACAAGGAGATTCCACATATCAGCGAGCTCGACGAATCAATAGAGAAGGAGGGTCGCGGGAGGTCAAGTTTTGTGACTGTCAGATCTACGGAGATCGGCGGCGGGCGCTATCTAGCCATGGAGAAGCCGCGCAATTTTTATGATAGTGGGTTAGCATCCATGCACCGCGTGTCCTCGTGGGCCCAGATTCGGAAGCGCAGTAAGTAAAATGGTTGCTGGTCATTGCAATCGTCGCAGTCGACGTGACGGTTAATGTAAGGTTACGACAAGATGATGAAAGGTGGCACAGTTAGGTTGAAACCCTTAGGCGCTATGGCACTATTGAGATCTTTGATGACTTTTTGATAGTGACATAGCGCCTCGTCGCATAGAAAAGGTGGTAAGTGCCCAGTCAAACATAAGAGATTGCCTAGGTGGCAAGATCGAAGGTGCGATTGGCCTGCATGGCCCAGTTGGCTCGTCGAGCCTGTTTGACTGATCAATTTTGATGGGTGCACAAGTCATGAGTGATGAGTAATCCAAGTTTTGCCACAATCTGATGGTGGGATTAATTGCTACCAACTCGAAATGAATACCAAGTGCAAGAAGACACTCCATCCATCCGGGCGATCCATCTACGATGTTAGAGAATGTTGTGGCACCGTTCCTATCTTCTCCAGGCTCTTTCTCAAAGGGATATCAGATTTCTTGTTATGCAGGCCATGTTCAATCAGATCTTTGATTGGATTCTCAGGATAGAAAGTTAATGCCATTAGGTGAGAAGTGAATGTAATGCAGAAATCTTCAGTTATGCCTAATCTATAAAGGAAATTTGGTGATCTGTTCTTAGGGTCGACTCTTCCTGATTTTCTCTACTGCTGCTTACAGACTTGCAGTGTAAAATCCCTTTGTCTTTGAGCTAGATAAAACATCCTGTATCATCTCTTTCAGCCATCAACGTGTATGTGTAGCATTTTGCCTCTCATTGATGTATTGTTGAGATCAGTGATCTACATATTGTATCTATCTTTGGCCTATTGAACAATATACAAGTGAAATCTTTTGTTCCTGGTGTTATTCAATTGGTCTCCTGATCTGTATGTGGCTATTGGTCGATATAAGTCTGAATGAATGTATGACCTTGAATGTTACCCTAGTTTCGTAGTGCATATATGGGCAGAAATGAGTCTGAACACTCTATTTTGGTGCATCACCGCCTTAGATTAGATTAGTTAGGTTTGCTTTAATGCTCTCTTTCTCCCTTTCCCTTCTAAGAATAGATAGGTGCACCCTGACAGTAAGAGGAAGCTAGACTTCTTCGGAGACTCAACCTCGCAGTTCAAGTCCCACAGCTTGGAGGTTGTTTCCATGTTTCACTAGGTTGTCCTCGTGCATAGGCCTTGGACAAGGGTGCAAACCTATGTGACAACAATAACCTATAATAAGGTTTAGATATTTTAAAGAAGGCTGAAATGGGTATCTAAACCTTTTTTTTTTTATAATTCCTTTGGAGAGTTTGGGAGAAAACTTAACATTTTTCTCGCTGGAGACCTAGTTGGGGGCAATTAGGCCTACTAGGAAATTTTGAGGAATTTGAGTGCTTTCCCATGCTAAAAACCTTCTAACCTTCAAAAGTATTCTTCCCTATGCTCAGATACCCAAGAATGGGTAGTTAAAACTTCTCAAACTATCATTTGCAATGTTTTGCAATAATTGGCAAAGTTGCTCAAGCAACTTTCTAACTTTTCAGCAATTTTTGCTCTTTATACCTTTTGATCAAATGGGTCCATCTAGGACCATTCTAGGACCCTATTTAGCATTTGTAGGACCTATTAGGTAACCAAATACCTTAGTTTTCCAACCCTAACAACATTTTACCTATTGAGCAAGCTTTGGCTCA
This sequence comes from Cupressus sempervirens, assembly GCA_028749045.1. Lineage (NCBI taxonomy): Eukaryota > Viridiplantae > Streptophyta > Pinopsida > Cupressales > Cupressaceae > Cupressus > Cupressus sempervirens. Next base: position 264,908,959 of record CM053786.1, on the reverse strand, counting down.
TTGAGCAACTTTTCACCAACTTAGGGCCCAATGAGAGATTTTCGCTCTTTTACAAACACATTGGGACTAGTTGCATTCAATGGACTCTTGGAAAGTATAAGACACACACAACCTCTTAACTAAACCTTAAAAAACTTCAAAAACCAAAAAGAAGGGAGGTGCCTTGTATGAAAGAGTGGGAAAGTCCATTTGAAGCTACCTAGTTGTGCACTCTACATCACAAAAATTGAGCGTGGTCCATGTTTTTGTAATTATATTCAATCTAATGAACCAAATCAATCTACTCTACATTTTAATGTCTCAATTATTGCCTTGTGATCTAACTTTTGAACCTTCCAAAGAGTCTTATTATGTAGCTTATCACCATATTTTATCAAGTGGACATTTGACATGACAACAAGGTTCGAATAATGAAGAATATTCCTCTCTATTTGCCAATCCTTGAATAACCACAAGTTAGGGGTCTTCATAGAATATCATTTAAGCCATGTGTTGATTACAACCATCACACTTATATGGTACTCTAAACCTTCACCATCTATAGCTCAGTGACCCAATTTTTTGTGGCTTGGACATAATGACACAAATAATAATCAATCACTTCTTCATTGTCTTTAGGTGCAATGATAGAAAATACATGGCCTACAGTGATAAATTTACAAAATATGGTCATTAATTCTATAAATATTTAGGTCAAAGTTATAAAGTTACATATTGAATTTATAGAGATATATATAACCAAGTTGCACTAGATTAGACAAGCATGTCAAAGTCAATGGATGAATCCATCTCTATCATTTTCAATGCTTTTTGGGGATGATAGCTATCAATTGGGTCTTAAACTTGTTTATCCCAATTGACCACTCATTTAGTTGACTTACACTCATCCTAATTTTCCTCTACACATGATGGACAAAAGCATGTCATTTTTCATGTGTGGATACTCCATGAACCTACATTAGAGTTTCTAAAAGAGTGCAACTCACTTGATCCTATCAATGTGTAAAAATCTCCATATGGTGCACTGTTAGTTTTATCTATCAACCAAAATAATCTATAAACCATAGACTCACCTTCCTTACTTGGACCCATTGTAGTGTTACACAATTTGACAATGGATTTTTCATCTATAAATGTTGCTCCATCTTTGTACTTTAATTTTTTATAAGCTAAGGATGTTTTAATGCATGTGTTTGCACCATTGTCCTCTCCTTTTCCACGAGAAGCCTCTTTGAAATTCCACATATATTGAATTCCAGACAACCTTTGCATCTTGTTCAACCAATAGAACATCTATATGTTCTTGAATTGAGATAGGCAATTGTCTGACCAAATAATGTGTTGGCAATATGGTATGCTCATGTTAGCCAAATCTCCATAAAATAGTTTAAAAAATCATGTCCAACCTCCATAGAATGTGATTGATCATCAGTGATGTAAAAATTGTAATCCCTCAATATCTTCATGTCATCCTCTATACTTGTAGGTGAATGCATGAATGTTATGTGAATAAATATGGAAACCTATTGAGAATTATAATACTTTTTTTGCACCTCATTTCGTGGTTGTAGTGTGTAGTTCTCTGCAAAGGCGACAACTAAAACAATGGTACCCAATGGAAATGTATCCTTTCACAAATTGAATTACAAATCTAGTCATTGAGCTCTATGTGTATGCCTTGCATACTTGTAAAAAATATTTTCACAAAATATCTTGATGAACTCATGCACTACAATATTTTTAATGACTAAATCACATCTTTTACCCTATTTCCCATCTTTTAGAGAATATGTCACCATCTTATTTTTTTGTAGTCTACTATTTAATTTCATGTGTTCTATTATATGTTCACAAGTTGATAAAGGCTTCAAAGAACTACAAAATAAGTATGACATCTTGTAAAATTGTTGACCATCCCCTATTGCACATAAAATATTTGATATGAATTCCCTTGAAGATCTTGGTGAATCATTCATGTCACAATCCTATAAAACAAACTTAAAATGTGAAAAGACACATATGCCTAAAAACGTCAAAATGGTTAGAAAATTTAATATGTATCCTACAACAAAAAGTTGTGCATGCGCAATTTATCTTCATATAAAAAGGTTTACCTATCTCAAAAAATCTTTGAATTATTCGAATTTGAGGATACATACCAATAAAGTTTGCAAAAAAATGTGTCAAAGTTGAGTCCAAAAAAGTTTCACCCGTGGATTGCAATTTTGGCTACCAATACTCCTTCTTACAACATCTATTTGATTAGGGGAAACATGCATGTTATTTTTCCAAAAATATTAAATCAATGATTTCAAAGCTTCACTAATTTCTATATCCTTTCATGGTAGTCTATCACTAAATATCCATAACTCTTTTTCTTTTTCATCTTCCACTCTCTTAGGCCTTACCATGGCTCTCCTTTGAGTACCTCTACTAATTTTCAATTTTTTGCTTGTCTTTCTCATGATTCCAACTTTCTCTATCCCACACTCTTGTTGTAAGCATGAATGCTAATGATATTCCTATAGGGTAGTATTTTAGATGATGATATACCTTAGATTCAGACTAAGTTTGTCATTGATGTAAATATAACAATTCTTTGTGGTATCTAATAGAAGAAATGTGGAAAGATCAAGTTGGTATAGATGACTAGTTGAGTATTCTGACTATCTGAGGTTATGGGAGATAATTTTAAGTATCTAGTATATGAAATTAATGTTGGATGAAGAAATGTCAAGTCTAAAAGTTTTTATGTAAGTTTTGGTGATGTTTATTCTAAGATTGAGTTTACAGAGGCATGTTATAGTAAAATTATTATATCTCTTAGCATAATTGTTATTCTAAGAAATGAGGTTGAGGATGCAAACAAGACATGTTGATGATGATGTGGTTAACCTCACACATCACAATATTGTGTGTATAGAAAGTTGTTCAAGTTGCAAGGCAAAAGATTAATGGTATGGATAAGTGTAACGTGATTTTAATGTGGTCCTATAATAATTAATTGAGAAGGTGTAACAACTAACTTAGGGAATTATTTTATGGATTTGGTATAAAGGAAGGACATTCTCCTTTATCAGGAATGACATGAAGAAGTGATTCTAGGTAGCATGAATAGTAGAATGTAATGTTGAGAAGAGTAGAGTAGAAGTGAAGGAAACTTCATTGCTAAGGCTTTATTTTGTGATCCATGGTTTGATATTTGGATCCAAGGTTCATGACCTACTTTACAAGGTTTGACAATGTTTAGTTTAGTTGATAGAATAGAGGAAATATGAAATTAGTAGAAAATTACTATTTTGGGCAATGAGCTCTTCTTGTAAATTAAATTGTATGTTTGGGTGGTGGGATCTTCTTGCATACATTGTACTAAAACTCCTAACAGGATTGGAATAACTCCTAATAGGGTTGGAATCTCCTAACAAGGATTCAAAGTCTCCTAATATGGATTCTATGTACTAAATATTGTAATAGACTCCTAATAGGGTCCATCCTCTAACATGAAATATTTATATTAGTACATCATCTTGTGGGCATCATTCCCAGTGGGGTTTTCCCTTTGACCAAGGGTTTCCCTACTTAACATATTTGGTGTAATTGTCTATGTGAATCTTGTTATGGTTGCTATTTATTTTTGGATAAATAAATAAGATTTCTTAAGGAAAACAAATGTTTTAATTATTAGATAACTCATTATAATTTAGATGATGATGTTGTTACTAAACCAAGTAATGATGAAGTATTTCTTGACACTAAGAATTATTTATAGAATGAAGGAGAGTTAAGGTAGGAACAAAGCTTAGAACCTTCAAAAGAGCCAAGAGTTGAGATAACAACTCCTGCTTTAGGAAAGAATATGAAAAAGAATAATCCACCTAAGTAGATAATTGGAAGCAAAGATAAAGGTGTGATGTCAAGATGCAAAGATAATGAAGAACTATGTTTGATATCTGATGTTGAACCCAAAAATGCAGATGAAGCATGTAATTATGACTATTGGAAGCAATCTATGAAAGAGGAATTGGATTAGCTAGTAAAGAATGAGAAAAGGGAATTGGTCCCTACACCAGCAGACACGAATGTGATAGGAAATAAATAGATATTTAGGAAAAATATGAATGAAGAAGGAGAAGTTGTAAGGAACAAAGAAATATTGGTATGTAAAGTTTACTCATAGCAAGAAGGAATAGACTATATGAGAGCTATGCTCCTATGGCCAGAATTGAAATAGTAAGATTATTCTTAGTATATGCAACATAGAAAAAATTCAAAGTATATTAGATGGATGTTAAGTCAACATTTATGAATGGAAAAATTGAAGAAGAGGTATACATTGAACAACCTAAAGGTTGTCCTTTGACAGATGACAAGAACATAGTATGCAGATCAAAGAAAGCATTTTATGGCTTGAAGCAAGCACATGGAACCTGGTGTGCAAGGTTGGACAAGCATTTGAAAAAACTTTGATATAGAAAAGGTATGGTAGATAGTAATCTCTATTGGAAAGAAATTGATTGTGGATTAATGATTTTGGAAATATTTTTTGATGATATCATATTTGGAGGAAATGATGAGGAAAGAAAAAATTTTGCAAAAGAAATAAAGAAAGAACTTTAAATGACTATGATAGGAGAAACACAATATTTTCTAGGTTTGCAGATTGTACAGAATAAGGAAGGAATCTTTCTTTCTTAGACACAAAGATTCCCTATTGTCATACATTGTCATAACACAAGCACAATAAATATGTCTAAGAATCCAATGTTGAATTCTAAGACCAAGCATATTTCTGTCAAGTATCACATATTGAGAGCGAAAGTTGTAGAAAAGGAAATTACATTGGAGTGTGTGAGCACTAAAGAGAAGATTGCAAATATATTCACTAAGCATCTTTCCAAAGATACTTTTGAGTATTTGTAAGGTATGTTAGGGGTTATGTCCCTTCCTAAATTAGAGTAGAAGATGCAAGAGTACATCAATCTAATGTAATAGCACTATTGTTTTTCTGGACTGAATGTTGATGCTTCATGTATAGGGGAATATCTATGATGGATAGAGTCATTTACGGCTCTTGTTGGATGTTGTTTTTGAATGGTGTCTTTGGACACTTGAGGGAGTAAGAATCAATTATTGTAGAGTTTGATGGTTGCTAAAACCTTTGACATTGATGTCAAAGGGGGAAAATTACTACATGAAAAACATCATGAAGAAAAACATGAGGGAGAAGAAAAAAAAACAAGAACAAGTACAACATGTTTGAGAGAAGAATTTTTTTAAGGAAAATGATTAATGAAGAGGATTTGAAAAGAAAGGTTAACAGTCTTTAATTGTTGGTATTCCTGGAACTAGATGTTTTCATCTATATTTCCATCAATGCCAAAGGGGGAGATTTTGGAAGGATGAATTCTGATGATATTCCTATGGGGGAGTATTGTAGATGATGATATGTAAAATTCAGGACTGAGTTTGTCATTAATCTCAACATAGCAATTCTTTGTGGTATTTGACAAAAGAATATTGGAAAGATCAAGATGGTACAAATCGCTAGTTGAGTATTCTCACAATCCAAGGTTATGGAAGATACTTCTAAGTATCTAGTATATGTAGTTAATGTTGGATGAAGAAATGTCAAATCTGGAAGAAGTTATGGAAGTTTTGGTGATGTATGTTCTATGATAGAGTTTACAAAGGCATGTTCTAGTAAATTTTTTATATCTCTTAGTAGAATTGTTATTCTACAAAATGAGGTTCAGGATGTGAAGAAAACATGTTTATGGTGACATGGTTAAGCTCTCTCATCATGATATTATGTGTACAAAAAGTTATTCAAGTGGCAAGGCAAAAGATTAATATTATCACTAAGTGTAACATATTCTAAATGTGGTCCCATAATAATTAATTGAGAAGGTGTAACAACTATCTTATAAAATTGTTTTATGGATTCAATATAAAGGAAGGAAATTTTACTTTATCAAGAATGACATGAAGAAGTGTTTATAAGTAGCATGAAGAGCAGAATGCAAAGTTGAGCAAAGAAGAGAAAAAGTAAAGGAAACCTCATTGTCAAGGTTTATTATGTGATCTGAGGTTCATGACTTGGTCTACAAGGTCCAAAAATGTTTGGTTTGGTTGAAAAAATAGAGTAAAGAAGAACTTAATAGTAAATTAATTTTTTGGGTAGAAAGCTCTTCTTATAATTGAAATTGTATGTATAGGCAGTGGGATCTTCTTGCATACATTGTAATACATCTCTTAACAGGGTTGGCACAACTTTTAATAGGTTTGGAATCTCGTAACAGGGATTCAAAGTCTCTTAATAGGGACTCTTTGTACTAAGTGTTGTAATAGAATCCTAACAAGGTCCACCCTCTAACAAGGGATATTTATATTAGTACATCATCTTGTGGGCATCATTCCATTTGGGGTTTTCCCTTTGATCAAGGGTTTCCTTAGATAACATATCTAGTGTAATTGTCTATGTGCATCTTGTTATAGTTTCCATTTATTTTTGATGAATGGATGAGATTTCTTAAGGATAATAAATTTTTTAATTATTGTATAATTGATTCACCTTCCCTCTCTCAGATATCTTGGTGGACTATTGTTTATAATACCTCTCCCATCCCCTACTCTCTCTCTCTCTCTCTCTCTCTCTCTCTCTCCCTCTCTCCCTCCCTCCCCCCCCAATCCCACCCTCTCTCATCCCCTACTCTCTCTCTCTCTCATGAATTGTGCTTTCCCTATCCCACCTAATCACATCCCCTACTTTCTCTCTCCCACCTTCTCCCATCCCCCTCTCTCTCTCTCTAACACACACACACACACCCTTTCCCATCCTATACTCTCTCTCATCCCCTACTCTCTCTCATGAGTCGAGATTTCTCTATCCCACCTAATCACATCCCCTAATCTCTCTCTTCCACCTTCTCCCATCGTCTCTCTCTCTCACACACACACACACACACACACCCTACTCTCTCTCATGAGTTGACCTTTCTCTATCCCACCTAATCACATCCTCGACTCTCTGTCTTCCACCCTCTCCCATTCCCCCCCCCCCCCCCCCCCCCCTCTCTCACTCTCTCTCTGCTCGCCTCCCCCTCCCCCCATCCCACCATCTCCCATCTCCTACTCACTCTCCATCCTCTACTCTCTCCCACACTCTAATGTTTCTCCCTCTCTCCTTCCCTCTCTATTGAAATTTGGGCTTACAATATGCTAGCACACTATAGCACGTACATGCTATGTAAGCATGAATATAAAAATGTTTTAAATAGCATGTGTGAGCTATCACATGCACATGCTATGGAACTCATGTGATATTTAAAGATTTGGATTCTACCAATCCTAAGGCTTGGATTTTCTTTGGGGATCCAAACCAAAGGTTTGGAGTCTCTAAACTCATATGACACATGTTTTGTAGCAAGCATAGAAAGATGAATTATTTTTCTTGTGTGCTCTCCTTCAAATTTCCTCATGGTTGAGCGTCAATAAAATCAAGTAACATGACATTTTAGATCTCTATGTTAGTTATATGACAGTATAATTTTTCAAATTTGAACTATTTCAAGCTTTTCAACTATAATTTCTTTTGAATGTATGTCCATTTTCTCTCATAAACCAACATGTATTAATTGAGGTGTAGATTATAACACATTCATCAAATTTTGCAAAAACTTAGTTATTTAGAAACTAGACTCCATTCTACAAAGTTTAAGAAAAAGGAAGTGTTGATTTTAAATTAGTTTTCAATCATTTCTAGTGGGACCACATATATTTTTCACATTTTTTCAATATGTCCAATTATAAAATTCATAAAAAAAAGTAGAGAATAAAATTTCCTAAAATTATGGGATAAACTACATAGTGTTAGGTAACTTTTTACTAGATGGATTAAAGATTTTTTTTTTTTTTAAGTCAAAATTTTAGGCAGGCCACTCTTTGCACTATGTTATATTTTTTTTCTAAAAAAATAGCACCACTTTCTATGGTCCCCTTTTTTGACGACTTGAAACTAAACCATTTTGGAAAAAAGTAGTAGTTTAGAAACTAGATTCAAAGCACTACTACTTTTGTTTTTGTCAAATCTTAAAATTTTGAGCAAAACTATCTTCAAATTCTTGTCAAATTATAGAAATTGTTGATTTCAAGAAAAAGTGGCCACTTATACCCCCATTTTGGCACCACAACTTGGTGCACTTACCCATTTATGGTATGTATCTAAGTTATTGTTTATGGGTTGGAACATGGGTCTAGGACCTTGGAAAGTGTGGAAAGTTGTATTTTGAATCCACTTGGTCATTTTTGGTTTGATTTCATGTTTTTATGTGGATAAGGACTCATAGGATGTCATGTGGAGTTAGGAAGTGAAGAGATGTAAAATATGTCAAGTTGTGCAACATTTGTAAAATTTGTCAAGCATGCACAATGGCTTGAAAACATGCATATTGGTGCCTTAAGGCCACACTCATGTTTTTAAATTATTTTTTACTTAATCTAGATAGGTCAAGAGGTCCTAACATGATGAGGAGAATAGTTTCTCACGAACCCAAAAGTTGTCAAGCTTGTGCAACTTTTTGGAAAGTTGGTTGGAATGTTTTTAGGCACAAATTTGCAAAGCACAAGAATGAGGTTGGTGGTTATGCAAAAAAATTTCAACCTCTTTGGGATTCTATATATATCCAACATTAAATCACATCCCAAGGGTTGGGAATTATAATAAGCCAAATTAAGCAAGTGAATGCTCACTTTTCTACACAATTCTTACATTTTACATTACTTGTATGGACAAATGGATTAAACAGACCAATCTGATATTGGATTTGTGTTTTTAATACTTTTACATTACTTATATCTTCAAGTTGTTATATTTTAAGTTCTCATCTACTAGGGTTTTGGAAATCTTTTATAATTAGGTAGTGTGATTTTCTAGTTTTGGGTTTATGGGCAAAAATGACTCTCCCATAAATTCCTTTCATGCGTTCTTCATGGTTTTAAGGTAAATGGTAGCAGAGCCTTTTTACATAATGTACATTATTTTTGAGGTCTTGAGAAGCTTGGAAATCAAATTTAAGGTGATGCCCTAAACAAGTCTGTGTACTTGGTTAGGAGATCACAGATCAAGAAGAGAAGATTTGGGGTCTAAAAGTGTTTGGATACTTGAAACTAGTTTGTGGAGGAGGAATGATTAAGATAAAATCCTAGTAATGGAAAATTTTATAGCATGAATTTTGGTGGGTGCAATAACATACCCTAGTCAAGCCAGTTAGCATTGCCTTAAAATCCTTAAAAGTAGGCTAAAAAGTTGCCTTTGAGTGTATGAGCACTTTAGGGTTATGAGACCCAAAAAATACTTTATTTTTCCCGAAAGGGTATCTAAATATCCAAAAAAAATTCCACCTCCTTTGGAGGAATTCAGAGGTAAACTCCAAACACTTAGTTTGGAAAGCTAATTCTAGTAGCCATATTTTGAGCAATTTTGACTTATAAGCTAGGAACATGGTTTCAACTTGTAGGATTGGTGTCTAGAAGGTCAAGGGGTAGTCCAAGGCCTTTTATGGAAGTCATCACACTAGATGGATGAAGGTTTTGATCAAGTATTCAAAGGATCAAGGTCCACAATTAGGTGTGAAGAAGCTTTTATGTAAAGAACTAGCCCTAACTATTGGTGTAAGTAGGTTAGAGTGTTATTAGAGGATAGGGTAAAGGTCCTCTAGGGATTACGGCATCAAGGAACCCTAATAGGCTAGTATTAAGCTTGAGTGAATATTTAAAAGGTAAGGATTTGAAAGCAACTAGACCTAGTATTAGATCAATATTTAAGAAATTTTTTCACTCCTTCCAACCTTGTAACTAAGGGAAATGTATCTTGATAGTAAAATCCTAGTGTATATCACTTTAAAATTATTCTTTATTTGTTCCTTGTGACTTCACCTTTCTCATTGATCTTGTTTATAAAAACCCACTTTGTTCCAATCCAATTCTTGTCCTTTGGTCTGGGTACCAATGTCCATGTTTTGTTTTTATCTATTTTATGTATTTCCATGTTCCATTGGCTTAATCCAATTTTTATTAGAAGGTACAAAGCTTCTTTAATTGATTTAGGCTCAATATCACATAATAAACATGTATAATCCTTTAGTATTCTTGTTTTCATGATTCTTGAATCTTTGCTTTTGATGATTTGGTCAATTGTATAATTCCTCTTTACATATTTTTATAAGACAAGTTTGGATCTTCTTTCTTCTTTATGTAGTTCACTTGGTTTGAGTGCCTCTTCTTCTAAAAATATATATGGCTATAACTCTACTTGGTTTTTCACTTATTAGTTTTCTTCTCTTTGATGTTTTAGTTTTACTAGCTGTGACTTAGTTCCTATAGCCTAATGCTTGACAAAGCTCTTCTATTGAACCTCAACTGTGCCTAGATGTTGATTCTTGATTGCCTTTTTTGTGTTTTGGTTAAGGTGTATGGCTCACCTTAATATACATAGAAAAATATTTTGTCATCCCAAGGTTATTTCTTGCATACTTCTTCATTATTTTTTTGCAAATTCATGAACTCTCACATTTGTACTTTCCACAACTTTGTTAGTGTAAGAATTCAAGCACTTATATGCCTTTCTCTTAGTGGACTATCCTAAGCATATAGCTTCATTTATCTTTGCATCAAGTTTCAATTTCCTTGTATCCTTCAACATGAAAGATTTTCTTCAAAAGAATTTAAAATAATTAACATTAGGTGCATAGCCATACCATAGTTCAAAAAATGTTGTTTTTACCTGTCTTCACTTGAACTCAGTTCAAAGCACAGAGTATAGTACTTATAGATTCTCTTCAATGATTTTGTGAAATGTTCTTCTCCACCATTAAAGTTTTTTCACAATCCATGTTTGATGTATTCCTTTTTTTAGCTATTCCATTCTGTGGTGGAGTCCTTGATGCACTCATTTATCTCTTGAAACCATTATCATTTCAAAATATATTGAACTCCTCTGATATGAAATCATCTCAAGAACTTTAGGATCTTTCTTGTTTCTTTCTCAAATCTAGAAAAATATCACTAAAATTTTTGATGTACATCATATTTTTCTTTTAAAAACATCACAATCATCATCCTAGAAAATTGGTCAACAAATAGAAAGAAATTTTTGTCACCGTGACAACTTTTCACTCTAATGGGAGCATATAAATTAGTATCAAATAATCCAAAAATACCATCAAAATAATAAATATTTCTCTTGCAAAAATAATTTTTCATTTTCCAATTTCATATTGTTTTCACATCACTTTATCAGGTTTTCTCAATGTTGATAATCCTCTTACTCATTCAATCTTACTAATTATTACTAAATTATCAAAGTTCACATGTCATGTCCTCTTATGTCACAATGAAATAACTTCAAATTGTTCAAATAGACACATATCTTTAAATAGGTCTAGATAGAACAAGTTACTCTAGTTTGATCACCACTTCCAATTAGTTCACCTTCAACATAATAGATATTTTCCTTCATGTTTCCAAATTCAACTTGGTAGCCTAAATTGATCAACTATGCCACACTCAGAAAGTTATATTTTATTTACCATCAACCAATATGCATTATTGTATCTGCTCTTATCATCCAATATAATTGTTCCTTTACCTTTCATAGAACATGGTGCATCATTTCCAAACTTAACGCTACTTCCATTATAATGTTCTATATTTTCAAACTTACTTGTATTACTAGTCATATGATGTAAACAACCACTATCAATTATCCATCTATAATTCTTGTTCACATGTAAAATAGATGCAATTTTTCATCATCATGAGATTCATCTTTTATTGAAGCATAAATAATATCTTTGTTAAATTTTTATTAGTATAACTGTCAGAACTATCTTCTTCAATAATATGAGTATATTTCTTATGTTTTCCTTTGTAGTATTTATTACCTCAATTACATCTTCTTTCTTTTCTTCCTCTTTACTTGTTATCCTTCTTTTCTTACTTCTCATCTCTCTTAGTACGTCTTGTAGGAGTACAACCAAATTTGTTACATGCAGAGTAGATAATAGGGAGTTTACCTTTGTATTTTCCTTTTCATTTGGGTAGCCTTCTTGCCAATAATGCTTCATGATCATCAAGATCGTCATCTAATTCACTATCATTGTCTACATGTGTATTTTGCTTCTTTATCTTGGATTCATTAAGAGTTAGTTGTGACATAAAAAGATATTCAATACTAGCAAGGAAATAATTATCAAAATTTGATAATTCAAATGTAGTAAGTCTACCTTTTAAACTATACTATGATAGATCATTACTAGGTGTACATCTCAGTTTTTGTATTGTAGATACTTTGACTACATAGAAAGGTAGTAAGTTCCTTAAGAACTTACTTATCACAGTTTCATCAGATATGATTCCTCTAGCTTCTCTTATAGTTTTCACAATGTTCTTGATTTAGTGATAATACCGAGCAAACATTTTTCCTTCTTTCATTGTCATGTCATGAAATTTTCCTCTGAAGCTTTCAAATTTATCCTTTAACATATTTTTTTATCTCCTCCATGGATTTGCGCCAACATTTTTAACATTTTCTTTGTTGTTGTACATTCCTTCACATCATCCAATTCAACATAACCTTGGAAAGATGCTAGATCTATCATAATTTGATTATGCTCCTACTTTTCCTTCATTTTCTCAATAATCATTCATATAGGAACTTTAATGTATTCATTTTCTAGGTAGTATAATGCAGAATCTCCAACTCTAGATATATGAAATTTCATTAGTCATTCCCATGTTGTAAAGTTATTCTTGTTCAACTTAGGTACCTCTCTCTTTACATCTTGATATTTAGCTTAAGCCCTTTAAACTTTCCTCACTAGCACCATATGCTCTAATGCCAATTGTCGGAATATTAAGAATAACTAAGAGGGGGTAGAGGGTGAATTGGTTATCCTTATTTTTAGATGTACCAATTCAACTTTTCATAACTTCAAAATCTCATTGAATTGCTTAGTCCATATAGAAACTGATTAGAAACTTAATATTCTTTTCATTACTTAACCCTTTTTTTAGTATACGTACCGACCAATAGTAAAATAAACAACTATAGAACTAGCATCCATAACACAAAATTCACACAAGTAAATGACACTAGGATTTAACATTGAAACCCAATTTGGGAAAAACCACTAGTAACTTGCTACCAACTTTTCACTCTTCTTAACTGAGCTTTATTAAGAGCCAACCTTGTTTGGGATTTGATCACCCTGTTAGGAGTGGCCTAGTTAGAGGACTTTGGATTATCCAATCAGAGTGTGACTTTGATTAAAGGATTTACAAAATGATTGTTAGGTGAAGCTTGATTAAAGGATTTTGACTACCATAATGGTTATAAAGTAATAGTAGGTTTGATAAGAAAAAAACAACTCAATTTGAAAATTCAAATCTCCATTCAACTCATTTTGTGGCTACATTGACTGGACTTCATTATCATTTTCATCACTAATTTTCTTGGCAACCATTCAAGAAATCACACTTCACCAATCTTCTCACTTCTTCTCTACTACTCTATTCTTCATAGGTTCTCCGTGAGATCTCCAATAAAAAATGAACCATGCTTAGAAAAAATCTTTTATGCCTCCTTAAATAGGTTATTTAATTTTGTTCTACTTAAACACGACCATAGATCTTAAGGTTAGGTTAGATCCACTGAATCTATCCATCTTCCTACTCTTTTCTTGATACTTCTAGAAACTTCTCATCAAATGTTTTTCTTTGATCTCATAACAATCTCTATTCATGCATTAAATATGCCAACTCATTAATCCTTACCATTCATCCATTTTGGCTAATCCAAAAATTCTACCATGTTAGCCTCAATCTTGATTCTTTCACAAACTGTAAATTTTACTGACACTAGGCCATTACTATGTATCTTAGTCACTATTGTTCTCTCTTTCTTGGGTTCTATTGGCTCACTTGGTTATTACTATGCTCAACCACTACTACAGTTTGCTTGTTCATCTTGCTCAAGCATAACTATCACTTGGCTAATGTTATTTTCTCAACTAACCTTTTAAGTTACTTAATATTCTATTTTAACCACTTCATTGACCAACCACATTTTACTAGACCTCTCTCGTGTTTAACTCAACACATCCATACTTCATAAGACAATTTAACAATATATCATATTTTTAAAGACTAACTAATCAATCTCCCATTGTAATTCTATCATACTTATTCCTGTTCACTTATCTTTACTAGTACATTTAGTTATCTCTCTTTTCAAATCCTCTTCATCCAACATATATAACTCTCTACATTGATAGTAAATGTCTCCATAGTAGGTTTGACATCTATGAGAACATAAGAATTTTTCCAAATGTAGTTTCCAAAAATAATAGCCACATGTTTCTTACTATAGAAACCAAAAAATAAATCATAAAACAAATCCTCAAACACAACCAAAAAGACACAATAATAGATACTTGAAATCTCAAAGTGTTAAGGGTACACCTCATTAGTTTGAAGTAAGAGAGTCCCACCTCCAAAGATAAAATTAGTAGATGGACCAATGTCAATCTAGAACCAACTAAGAACCAAGCTATCACTAAGAGGCGCAAATAGGAGAAAAAGCACCAAAAATCACTCCACAACTCAATAGGCCAACACCAAACTTTCAAAATAAGTCAATTCTCTACCTATGAAGAACCTTCCCCCTTAGTAGGAAGTTTCCACAAAGAGGAAGAAGTAACAAAGTCTTCCCTAGCGACAAGGTCAAAAAGTGAGAACTCCTCTCAGAAGAGAAACAATCCATCACCTAAGTGGAGATGATTAAGAAAGGGGCCTACCAAAATAAAACACACTCCAATGAAAGGTCTCTAAAATAAATAAAGTTAAGAAAAATACGAAAGTAAATAGTCTCCAAACTAAAACCATCTAAATATGCAGCCTCAACTAGTTTGTGGAGATAAATGCCACCACAAAACATGATCTACGCAAACCAAGAAGTAGAGGTCCAAAGAGATAGAAAACCCACAAAAAACACAAGAGAGGAAGGGAAGCAAAACCCCTTTCCAAAACCAAGATTCAATTCTCTGTAAACCAACCCAAAAAGAGGGGGGGAAAAGAAGTCGAAGAAACTAGGCATTGAGGGTTGGAAGATAGTCTTGAAAAATGATCAAAGATCCCCTTTCATCAACACTATCACCCACAAACTCATTGCCAACATGATACCTCCAAAACCTATCTCCTCAAACTTCCCCAGCTACAAGAAAAATTGCAACAATTAGAAATTAGGAAAAATACATAGTGGTGCTCTTGGAAAAGTTGTACCAATGCAAAACCAAAAGAGAACAAACAACATCTGTCTCCCACCTCAAAATCAGCTAAGAAAATTGCATTCCATAATGGCTGTCAACTAGAGGTTGTAGTGGCACACATCCCCCACCCACAACACCCATGGAACTCTTCTCTAAAACCAACAAATCAACAAGAGAGAAAAGTCCCTACTAGATCATCATCCTTATCTAAAGCCTCCTTAGATTCCCTTTGAAAGTTTAAACCATAGTTGCAAATCCATCTCCTCGTGATTTTCTTATCATCATGCCTATTTGATTGGATTGGCCAATTATTAATGGACTTACTGGACCTAAGTGCATTAATGTTCAAAATGGCATACAACTTAAATACCATTGAATTTGATGTATGAATAGGATGATGCAAATCTTTTGATTATAAAAACTAAAAAGTCTAATTAAAATGAAGAAATCTCAAAGTTTGTAACCTCACTATCTAATATAAGAATCCAAAGTACAAAGTGCCATTGGCATACACTAGTATGGCACATTAGTGTCACATACAGATAGAATATGAACAAAATAAGAATGGGCTTCTAAGAAATACAATAAAAGAAAATTTGATCATATACAAATTTTAATTAGTTACAATCAGTGTAAATAAATTACAGGTTAATTTAAAATATGATAATTGATTACTATATTAAAAAAACATAAAAATAAAAATAAAATTATATTTAAAAATTTAAAAGATTTATCATAATTAATGAAATAAAATGATTAACTTTATTATAATTGAACAAATTGATCATTTTGTTGAATTATTATTAAACTAAAAAATGTAAGAGATAGAAGTAAAAACAAAATTAATGGAAAACCAACCAAATTAAATTGTATATTAATACACTAATCAAGGCCTATTTAAGTTTTGATGATAACCTATATTAGATATAGTTATTGTATTATTTTACAATTATTTTACTTTTTTATTAATAATTTTTAATCGAATTCTTTTGTAATATTTAATTATACATAAGCTAATTTGTAAAATCAACTATTGAGTAAAATCGAATTATGTACCAAACATAGAAAATTTATCCACTCGAAGACCCGATGGGAAAAATTTACTCAGTTCTCACTACGATAGAGTAAACTAGTGAAAGGATAAGGCTGCATGTAAGAGCATTGACATGTATAGCATAATATCCCAATGCATCCTGCTCATTCTGACTGCTACGTAAATAGCCTACACGTTCACTACAACGTGCCTATTTTTCCGATGATCATACTGCAAACCTAATCAGCAACAATGGTTTCATGTGAATCATTTTATAATGAACCTTTTCCCAAGGAAAGTGCTTTCACAGCTTTTGGAAAACTGTTTCGATTTTGTGAACATTGCATTAGGCTAGAAATTGACAAACATAGAACTATTGGGAGAGTTTAGTCTGATTTGAAAATGCAGTGTGTGAAGAATAAGGGAAATAACACGGGCTCTTCTCCAAACCAGGGAATGAACACTGCTAAGACATCCAATCAGGAAAAGGTACTTTTCTAAAGGTTTTTATAATTTTTTTCTATAAGGTGATGATTTTATTGCAAGATGGTTTGTAGTATTTATCAATCACATAGACTTTGTATTGATGTGTTGGAGTTCTGTGGTTTTGATCTAGATGGTATTTGTTTTCCCTTATTAAAATATATTTCAGATTAGGATTATTTATTTAGAATAGTAGTTAGGGTTTCACCTGACAGACATATATCATAAACTAATGTTTTTTTTTTTTTGAAGTGTGGTGTTTAAGACTCTTATCGATTTCAATAGATATAAGCTTTCTTAAAATCTTTGAAGGTTTTGACATTTGTTACTTATACTGTGAGATTCTTTGGATTAGAGATGGACAGAATCATTAGGTATTGATCTTGTAATGATTTTGTTGTTTTTGAAATGGTTTTTGATGGTTTTGTTGGCGTGCCTATATAGAATGTGAAATATAAAGACATGTTTGGATGGTTGTTCGTCCGTAAGATGTATTTCATAATTCCTTAGACGTATAACAACCAGCATGAATACTTCTTATATGTCTGGTTCAGAATATCTTAATTAATCTAAGATGTTTTGATTAGAGGAATTTAGTCCTGAATGGTTCGGAAGGGTATTACTTGATACTTCTGGCAATGATATCCTGAATTATTAATGATTTGTCAATCAATAGTGAGGCATATTGATGTAAAAGTCAGTTTTTTCATCAGGTTTAATGTTTGTATAGTTCAGAAACTGATTGTCTCTAGGACAGAGTTTACAATTTAGAAGTAATGGATTGCAAAAATAGTGAAATACGGTTTGTATTAAGAGTGAATATTCTGTGAAAACATCTTCAGTGTGTTGATATGCAGACCAAGGAGCTAGGTGAATCCAATAAAGATGATAGGAGGGAAGAAGTTAAGTCTAAGGAGGAAGATAAAGAGAAAGAAACGTATGGGAATGAACATCCACCCATGACAGGAGATGAAGATAGGGATAAAGAAGTGGAGAGAATTATAACCGTGGCAGGGGCCACTGGACCTGAGGTTGTACCTCCCGGTGGCTTCATCTAACCACTCTCCAAATCCTCTACTCCAGAGTTGGAAATTTCCTTAATGTTCTTTGAGTTTGATTTTGAATCTTTTAAACTCTTTTCCTTGTACCAAGTTGGTCATTTTCTCATCCAATTTTATATAGCATAGCCATGTATAAATCTACTTTATAAATACTAATATAGATTTTTTTCTTCGATCTTTTTAAGATAAAAAAGTTTAATTCTTGTTTATAAATGGTATTATGGCTACTTATTAAATGGAAAATGTTGGATGCACATGGATAATTCTACTTTATAAATGGCAATATACCATGTGGATATCTATTTATTGGAGTAACAATGCAGTCAGATTGCCTAAGAATAAAAGGGATGATAATAACGCAGCTGTTAGGATTGTTTAATGGAAAGTATGAAACTTATGTAACATCGAGTTATCTTGAATACACTTTCTGCAAGTAGTCTTTTTCTCTATAGAAAAGTTAAGTCGCATTAGTTGAGAAATATAATCTGAAGAGATGAACATTTCGCAAACTGTAATAAGATGATATTGAAGGAAACTTCTTTTATACCCATCTTCGAAGAAATGTAACAATGTCGATGTAGGCATGCATCGATAAAATATGGTGCAGTATGTGAGGGCAATTTTTGAAATACAAATCCTAGATTTCAGATGATTTGATATAACACTATTATAAATCAAGCAAACAGAATTATGAATCAAACAAATTATCAATTTAAATTCAATTCTGTTTTGCGCTAAGCGATATTTAAATATGCTATACTATATGATATATTAAAGAAGAGAGATTTATTACAAAAGAGACGTGTATAAATCGACAGAAAGAGAGACAGAGAACAGGGACAGGCATTAAATCGGGCCAAATAAACGTGCAAACATCTAAGGAGAGTAAGAAGAGCTATATATATATAAGTACACACACAGATGTAGAGGAAATATATGAATATATTAAATATGGAGCCTATAACTATAACAGCCTTTAAATCCTGAAATGTTAATATTATTGTAATATTATTTCCTAATTACTTAGAATGTAGAATAAATTTAATCCATAGATAAAGGAAAATGGCTTTAAGGCATTAAAAATTTCTTCTTTGTTTTGATGTTTTATTAAAATTTTGAAAGTTACTTTTACAACTTAATTTTTGAAAATTAAATCTATTCACTTATTAATAAACTAATGGCTTCAACTACTAGCAACAAAAACAACTGAAGCAAATAAACTTGCCTTAATGGCTTCGGTTGTTTTGTTAGTAGTTGGTTATGGTTGGTTTGTTTTTTTAGGGTCACTTGTTGTAATCTTTCTAGTCCATCTGCTCTAAGGCTTGATGTTACTTTATATTTATGGGTTTGAACTCTTGTCTCTTTAATTAACTAGAACAAAATAAACTTGCACCATAATGGGGTCACATACAAATTATTTCCAACTTCACAAAATGCTAGGAATAACAGTTTCTGAACAAGGAAAATACAAGGGGTTTGGTTATTAACATCCATATTGATATTATCTAGTGAGAAAATATAAATATAAGATAATGGGGTCACATACAAATTATTTCCAACTTCACAAAATGCTAGGAATAACAGTTTCTGAACAAGGAAAATACAAGGGGTTTGGTTATTAACATCCATATTGATATTATCTATTATCTAGTGAGAAAATATAAATATAAGGTGTGTGATTCTCGCTCTGCAATTCCTACCATCCCTACCTTCAAGCCATGCTTAGATTTACACCTAACATTGATCCAAATGTTAGGACTACTTCCCTTCATTCTCCCCTTCTCCCTTGCACTTACTTTCCACTCCTACCCAATTTCTTGTTATGTTAGTTGTTCCTTATTCTTTCTTAGACATTATTGTTGGTGCTTCTACTCCCTTGGTTTTTGGTATTTGTAAGACTACACTTGATAATGTTGGGCCTTCTTCTATACCCCTATGGGCAGGGGGTTGTTTTCTTCTAAGATATCCAACACTAAAGTGGGTTCCACTATTTTCTTCTAAGATATCCAACACTAAAGTGGGTTCCACTACCCCTTGCACTCCCAATAGATCCTACATCCTGAACAAATTATGGTTAACAATCCTGATGTGATCATTGGTGATATGGCTGAAGAGGTGGAGCTTACTTTAGCTGGATGTTTCCTTTTTATCAATCCCTCTAGTGAAATGCTTAGGAAATTGGCTTCCTCTTTATCAATCCCTCTATTGAAATGCTTAGGAAATGGGCTTTAAAATGAAGTTTCATGATTAACACCCTTCTCAATGGTATGCCTCTATTTTCATTCTTAATTCTAAAGATATTACATTTGTTCTTACTAATGTGCCATGGTCCCTTGGTACTAATGAGGAAAAAAAAGTAGCCATTTTAAAATGGAGGCCTAAACTGGATCCAAAAACTAACCTTGTAGCATAATCTCATACCTAGATTCATTTGCCTAAACACCCTTTAGAGTTTTGTACTATTAAGTCTTTTGAGGGCATTATAGAATCCTTTCGAACCCTTCTTTCAGTTGATAGAATCATTTAGTAGGAATGAAGGCTTTTGTTTTCTTGTATTTGCATTAATGTCAAATTCAATAATTTCTCCCTTCTTCTATCTCTCTAAAATCCAAGCTAGGGACCTTTGTCCAAACCTTGGAGTACAAGAATGTGGAGATGTACTAAACCTAGTGTAAAACATTTGGACACCTAAGAATTTCCTTTCGATCCTCTCCTACTCGTGGTAGTATGTCCCTTCTTCTATCTTTACTCCCTTGGTTGGTCCCCACAAGTCAACCTTTCTAGCTCTTTGGTTTTCCCTAATGGGAACTCTATGGTGGTGCAACTTGCTAGCCCCCTTGTTAATCTCTTGCAATAGAGAACCCTAGATGAGGCAGTCTAAAATACCTTGATAAACTTGTCCTCCTCTATACAAGACTCCACCTCTTTTTTTAATAGCCCTAATCTGGCTCCTACATTGAATCTCATTATGGTCCTAACCTTTCTGTCTTCCCCATTTAACGTGGAAAAATATGGTACTTTCAAATCTAGATACTAGGTTAAAGACCTAATAATTCTTTCTACTCCCTTCTCTACAAAGAAACTAGAAGACATTGAAGAAATTTTTGAAGGTTGCAACTAGAATATATTGGACAAAAGCAGTTAAAAAAATCACAAGCTAAACCTACAACAAGAATTACAAGTAGTCATAGGCCCCACGAAGATTACTTCTAATCTTCATAATAGTAATTTCTTGAAGGGAAAGACACTGGGAACAAAAATACAACCCATAATGTTAAAGATTAAATGAGTGATTCTTAAAGTTCCCATTAGTTTTGTGCTACACAAGTTGGCTCCAACTGTTATTTTTTCTTTAATAAGATTCTTTTCTTGGTTTATGAGAGGCTCGAACAACACTAGAAAGAAGCATATATTAATGTGTGTTCTTCAAGAAAGTAAAGTTGACATGATACTTATCCAAGAATTTGAGAGACAACAAGATGGATTTAGCATAATAGAGAGTTATGTTTGGCCTATGAAGGATTGGATCTCTTATGATTATCAAGGGGCATTGAGAGGATTCACCATAACATGGAACAAAAATAAAATCATGGGTGCTTTGATCTCTTCCTCTCGTAACTCTATAATCTTAGGTTGTCATGATATTTTATCTAGGTGGTCTTGGATTCTAGATAACATTTATGATGCTAATAAAAAATTCCAAATGAAATAGTTCTAGTATTCCCTATCTAATCAAATGGATAACAATTAAAATACTAAATAGATGGTTATTGGGAATTTTCACTCTTGCCTCAAACCTTCAAAGAAGTTAGGGGAAATGAGGACTATTGTGATAGTTTGACTAACCATGGGGAGTTTTTTCTTGATAAGGGTCCCATTGATATAGATCTTGTTGGCTTTAATTTTACCTTGAAAAATAGGAGACAAGGTAGTAGGCTTATGCACATTTGATTAGATAGATTTTCTCTATCTTCTAACTAGACTAACTAGATGACTTTCTCCTTTCTTTGGTAATATTCCAACCTAGGTGGGAGGTTGAAATACCAAAATGTTGGTGCACAATAGATGGAGGGAGGACTATAGGGGGAGGTAATACAATGGATGGAGGGAGGAGTATGGAGGGAGGTAGAATGGAGGATGGAGGGAGGAGTACAGAGGGAGGTAGTATGGTGGATAGAAAAACTCCTATTATCTCTCAGTTGGTGCAAATTGTTGAAAAAGTAAACACTAAGGATATAGAGAGAAATGAAAAATTGATGGCTTGGTCTAAAAAGAAGTTTGAGAGGGAGGTACTTGAAAAGGTCTCTACTATTATTGCATTGAGAAAAGTTGAACTATAAGTGCTTGTACAGAATCAAGAAGATCTTGTAAATAAAAGCCAAGGTTTGTACAATACTTCTATGATGTGCCTAGATTCAAAAATGAAATACAAGCTACTACTTACAAGATTGATCTTGAGGAAACACTATCTCTCAATCAGTTAAATAAGGGATAAACTTATCTCCAAATAATCCACATTAATACCTCATTGGGAGGCAATGCAACATGAGTTAGCTTTAGAAAAGGATATAGTACGATTGGATCATAATATTTCTATTGTTGATAGCTTGATTGACTTGGCTAAAAATTTGAAGATCAAGATTCTAGTTTTCAAATCAGTTAGATCCACATGGGATAATGGTCTTGGCATGATCAAACAAACTCACAAGACATTTATTGATAAGTACAATTTGATTCTATCCTTCCAACCCTAGAAATACACATGAGTGAAAAAATTAGGTGGGATAGATGAAGATTTGAAAGAAGAAACAAAAAAATAATATCATTCAAAGAACATATAAGCAACTGACGTTAAAGGTATGACAAAGCTACATCAGACTATTTGAGTCATGTAAAATATGTATTGTATATATGAGTATATTGTAAAAATATTTTGTATTTCTATATGGATCGAGTCATTAACATAAGGGGAGTTCTATCATTTTTTATTCATACTATAATTATGTAATCATGATAAAGTTCTTTTCCACAAATTTCAAAGGGGGAGATTGTTGGTCTCTCTAGCTTTGTTGTCTATTAGTGTCAAACACTTAGTCATATAGAAGCTAGAGTTGGTCGATCATCACTATGACTGATTCACTAAATAGGTAGAGTTATGCAATTACTAGACTTGTAAATAATCTTGTATATGCCGAGCTCTATAGGATCCAAGAAAGTTTATGGTTATCAATTATCTCCATGGAAGTCATGTAAACTTGACACCTAGTAAAGCAGAGTGAATATTTGTTGACTCATACAAAAGGAGCTTGGCTAGTTGAGGTCGAGTGACAATAGGCATAATAGTTATGACCAAGCATCAAAAAATGTATGTGACAAGTAACACTATTTAAACAAGAATTTTTTGAATGACACAAAATATGAGGTAAACTATTTTGGGCTGACATGAAAATGGCATTTAATGATTGTAGAGTTTGTTACAAACTTTGTTAAACATTTCGGCATGGATCACAGATTTGTATGAAGGAAATTTAACCAATCAAATTGAGAAGAAAAAAGGGATGCATCTATATCATTTATTATATTCTATAAGAATCTAAAGATGTTTGTTTAGGAAAGATCCAAACCCTATTTAGTAAGGATGCATAATTTTGTGAATGCATATGTGAAGGAATTGCATTTTGGAGTTTTCAAGAAATTTTTTTAAGTAATAGAATATAGAAATCGAGTGAAGAAATGAATAGAAAAGAAAAGAAATATAAGATAGGAGATCAAATTAGAGAGATGAAAGTGAAGATCCCTAATCAACATTTTGAGTGCAACCCGAAGGATTAGGTATTGATACATTTTAGCAAGTTAATTTTAGGGTAAATATTTCAATAGAGTGGTCCTAATAGGCCTAAGTAAATATCCTAAAAAAGTGCTTACTTCGTTGTAATTTTTAAATCATTTAATCAAAGTAGACCTAATAGTCTTGTATATCTCTTAATAGTGAAATGCCCATAGGGTAGATCATGATAAGTGATAACATTTGTAACCCTAATAGACAATTTTTTTACTATAATAGTGAAGATTTGTCAATGTCATTCTCACCCCAGTTTTATCTTCACCTTGTAGGGTTTCTTGGTAACCAAAATCTTTTGTGTTATGTGTTTATTTTTAAGCTTATTGATGTGATGAATAGTTAGATTCCTTTTCAATATTTCAAGTTTAAGGTTATGCTATTCATGATCTAGAAATCAGATGGATTAAGTTTTGAATGTAGTTAAATTGTTATTTGCATTGAAGAATAAAAATTTAAGTGATCCTAATTCAACCACCACCCCCACTTGCCACCCCTCTCAGTATCTCTCTTTTTGAATAAACTTCAAAAAATTGGTATCAAAGGGTTTTTCTCTTAGAAGAAGTTTAACAACTTGAGAGTTGAGATCTTGGAGACAAAAGCTTGTGAATTGGGAAATACTATTGAGAATCAAAATTTTGACATTTAGATCATACTACACAAACTTGAAGTAGAATGAGAGGAATTGAAGAAGTTCTTAAAGAAAAGGAAAGAAATGGCTATTGAAAAAAATGACACTCTATCAAGATGAGGATACTAAAGGATTGTTTGACTATGGAAAATCGAGTGACAGTGATGTAGCTATAGAAGATCATTTAGAGAAGAGCAATATTATACATGAAGAAGTCAAAGGATTGAAGAGATAACATAAAATCCAATTAGTAAGGTTATGTGAAGTGGCTGAACAAAAGAACAAAGATGAAGAAGACAAAGTAATGGGAGAAGAGGACAAATGAAAAATGGCTACTAGACTTGATGAAACAAAATATGATTTCAAAAAGCTTTAAAAAAATAGCTAGACATGAAGATTCACTTTCTACTTCAAAATCAAGAGCTGAACAGAAAGGACATAGAGATTGAAAATTTGAAATCATAGAATGACCAACTAAGGAACCAGTTAAGATCTTAGAAGGAACTAATGGAGAGGATGAAAAAACATTGCGAATCCATCAGATATTTTGAAGAATAGATGAGATTGCCAAGAACACCTAGTGATAGCTCTAGACTAGGATATGTCGAGCACTCTTCATCCATTGAAGGAGGAGAATTATCCAAGAGTTGAGAACAAAAAAATTAAAAATTAAAACCTACATACTATCATTATGGAAAATTCACACAAACCAAAAATATTTGTCGAAACATGATTGGTAAGAAAAATCCTAAGTCCAAGTTCAATAAACACTATTTTAATTGCAAGAAACAATGACACCAAACACATGAATGTAGGGAAAAGGTTAGTGATACACCTATTTGACCTAGATTTGAAGGACATGGATATAACTATCAAAAGTATGGACACATAGCATAAGAATGAAGATCTAAGGAAAAATTTAAATGCACACCTAAATGGTGAGGAAAAAGTACCTAAGCTAGGTAATTCTCACAATTGGGATTATAACACATGGTATAATTGCCATTATTGTGGAGAATGTCACATTCTACAAAATTGCATTAGGACTCATTTTAGAAGAAATTATAAGAATTGGTTGAATGAGAGCTTAGTTTGTTTTAGTTCTTGCAAGACTAGGCATGTTAGCAAGAAATGCAAGACCTAAGTACTAGCATCAAGTAATGAGCACATCAAAAGAAAAGGAAAAGTTCATGAGATAAATCAAACTTGGAAGAATAAAGTAGAAGCCCAAATCAGTGGAACAAGTAAAGCTGAAATCACCCAATCCAATGGAGAAGGTAATCACTCTACCTCAAATTTATTAAGAAAGTTATGTAAGGAATTGTATATTCAAATGATATATCATACATCTGTTCCTAACAAAAGTGTGCCAAAGTTCATATCTACATAAGATAAAATGTAGTAGAAAAAATTGTGGAAAGAACCAAGAATAAAATCAATACATTGTTAGTGTTGAGCATCAGCTATAATGTATGTATTGACCAAATCCCTATAAAAACTAAGCTGATGGGTTGGCCAAGTTGGATGGTATTGACCAAGTTTTGTTGGGGAGAACAAGCTAAAAATGGATGTGGTAACAATCGAGACAACTAGATTCCACTTAACAATGTCCAAAAAATTTAGGAGTATCCTAATTTGAATGAATGAATGTATATAATAGGCATTTGAATGTATTTTATACACCTTATGAGAGCTCAAGAAATTTGAGTAAATTGTAAAGTGATTCTAACACTGATTGCAAATGAATTTTTTGTTGAACCATAATCGAGTATTGATTCTCAGTTGTGTCAAGTTACTTAAGAAGTGAATCTCAAATCTTAAATGAAAAAATGGCATCTTGATCATCATCGACATCAAAGAATCAAAGTAAAGAGGTTAGTAATTTTCAATTGGAGAAAAGTGACACTTTTTGTCCACCTAAATACCAAGCTATTCTAGATATTTCTAGAAAAGGAAACTTAATGGGTGCATTATCATTGATATAACCTATGGTTATTATAATACACAATATACAAAGTTGTTATTTTTGTTGCATTGGTGAAGTTGGAGGCCACACGATTCAAATGGAATATCATAAATTGTGCGATGAAGGGTTTTTGAAAGATGAATTAAAGATTGTGGAGAAGAAAGGGTTAGCACTCACCCTAGAATTTTTGAGAATTTTTAAGATTGAATGGATTAAAGAAATATTGAGCTGAATTCATGATATGGTGTTATGGTTGGAGAATGAGCTACTAAAAATCACAAAGAATATTATACATGAAATCATATTGTATCCCACATTGTACAAGAAGAATATAATGAAATGCTAGAGAAAAGATTCTGATGAGGTAAATACTAAGGCCAAGAGGAATTGTTGTGGCATGTCAATTTAAAAAATAACTCATCCATTAGTAGATTTCACTATACATGTGATTGCACATGCCAAGGGGGAGGGAATGATGTCTTCCTATAAAGGCTTCTATAGATATAGGTGGTCAATCGGAGAGACCATCTATATACTATACTATAGTCCCAACCATACCTATCTAGGTCTCCCACTTCTTTGCATGGTGCACCCCTATATAGATTAGAATTTATTTGTATGTATGATTGCACACAAGTTTGACCAGTTGAGATGAATAAATAGTGTGTCATGTATGGAAGTAGAACAAGCTTGGAAAATTGTGACGATATATCACGAGTATGATCTTACCAAGCTCCAATGGTTGCAATTGGCACACAATCTTCTATCAATCAGGAAAGTGAAGAACTCTATGTCTATGTTTGGATCATTGATAATATGCATTTTATTTTATGTTCAAAAATATTTCTCACTATTATAAATGTTGTTTGAGAACAAGGGAAGTTTTTACAACACAAATAAGTGAATCTATTAACAAAATAAGAAATAATTTTTTGAATGTATTGGATGGATAATTCGATGAGTTCAAATAGAAGATGAGGTGAAGGACAAGGATTCCAAAATCCTTAGTAGAGAAGTATTATAATGATGTTTGTTCTCTAGTGGACACTAAAACCACATATACTTAGGTAGTTAAGATGACGGTGGCCTTGCTTAAACCATTTCCATATGAAATTGATATTGATGATGTGAGTGGAAAAATCACTGCATTTCTTTCTAATGAGATTAATACAAAGACTAAGACCTCTGGAAAATATGAGAAAGAAAAGGAAAGAATAATAGTATATATTAAGATTGCTTCATTTGACAAAAAAATGAAGATGATGATAAAAGACCTAGAAGAGAAACTAGGAACATAGGTACAAGGTGAAGGACCTCTAATTATTACACAAGGTCTTGGAGAATACATAGAGAATGATGATTATGATGATGTAGAGGAAGTGGAAGAAAGTGGAGAGAAGAAGGGTAAAGCCCATATGCTTGCCTTGCTAGAAGCATCGAACAATAAGAATTCCATAATTATATAGCCTAGGGCGACAAAATCTATAAGGAAAGCTATACCTAAACCCCTCTCTCCTCCACCTCCAATCAAAATGAGGACTAGGTAGCTACAAAAGAAAGTGTTGAGCCATAATTTACAAAAGGTGTTGAAAGAATTACTAAACCTAGTGAAGGCTCAAGTTGCACAAGAAATGCAAAGAGGAAATTGCCATCCACTAAGGTCAACAAAGAAGAAAAAATATGTTACACAAAAAGATGATGATGAGGATGATGTAGAGAAGATCGAACCTGATGAACCTATTCACTTGCAAATAGTTTTATATAGAAAGCCTAAATTAATTGATGAGGTATGTGACAATATTAGGAACTCTTTAAGCTTATCTAGCTTTATGTTTATAATGTTTAGTACATTGAGTTCAACAAATATGACTAAGGTAGAGGAAGCCATGTTAAATATAATGGCTAAGTTTAAGAAAAAACCTATAGAGATAGGTAATACCATTCCTAATGAGATGTATAACAAAATTTATGCCAAGTGACAACATGAAATAAACACTAAAAGGAAGATTAGAGAAGAGGCACTAGAAAACATAATGCTTGATTTAACAAGTAAGAAAATCAATTTTTTATTGGAGAAGTATAAGAATGGATTTGTTCCAAAATATGGAGAATTTTTGGTCTTGCAACATAAAATTGAGGATTTTGTTAAAATGAGTGAACTATAATGGAAAAGTATTTTTTGATTAACTATTGGAAAAGAAACATACATAGATGGTAAATTTAAGGGTACTCAGGAAAGTCAACATGTAACTAAATAGGATGTATATAATGACCTTGATATACTCAAATATGCTATCAGACAAAAGGTGAAGGAGAGTGAAAATGATACTATAACGATAGAGGATGTTCACACTGATGAAGAAGACATAAGTGTGCTAAGATCACAATAATAGGGTAATGTATCCTTTATTTGGTCAATCACACCAAACAATCTTGTAATATAGAAAATAAGGAACTATCCTAAGATTAGAGAGACACATTCTATGTTTGTGAATGCTACTGCATAGATTCATTCACCATCTCAGACATAGATAGGTGTTGAAGACCCAACAAAATAAAGTGAATCTAATAAGGCATCAGAAGAAAAGAAAGAACAAGACAAAGAGATTAAGGTAGATTAGTCTACTATAGGTCATCAAGGACCAAAATTCTTAGGACCTCTATCAGAGGGAAAAAAAGAGACTAAACCAAAAGAATGGGAGAAGGAAGAAAATAAAAGTAATGTATCATAGAAAAAACCGAGTATGAGAGCTTAGACTCCATCCCCAACTAGCTTCCATATATCTTCAATATAGGTGCAACTCCCTAGAATAAAAAGCTTGTTGAGTGCTATTGTTATTGTCTCTAGCATTAATGCCCAAGATAGACTGAGTGGTGAAACCCCTTTACCCATTCTGCCCTTAGTTGTGCCAAGAAACAACACACCCAAAAAGAGAAAAGGGAAGAAGAAAAAGATAAGTACTCCAAGTAAATCTATTACCTTGGATGAATGGATTGAAATAAAAAAATGGGATTTGAACAATCTCACATTTGAGCAGATAGTCATCTTGGAAGATATTTTGGAAAGAAAGAAAAGACAAGAAGAAATGAGAAGAAAGAAACAATAGAAACTAGTGTTACATGATATCAAAGATATATTTCTTAATGTATTTGACATTCATCATATTGATGAACAACCTCTTATTATCTCTTAGTTGGTCAAAATTGTTTAAAAAGTAAACACTAAGGATATAGAGACAACTAAAAAATTGATGGTGTGGTTTGAAAATAAGTTTGAGCAGAAAGTACTTGAAAAGGTCTCTACTATTATTGCACTAAGAAACATTTAAACATCAACACTTGCAAAGAATATGGAAGAACTTATATATAAAATCAAAGATCTATACAATAGTCTCTATAATGCCCCCACATTCACAAATGAATTTCATGCTAGAATTCAGAAGATTGAGGGTGATTTAAAATATTTAGGAAACTCTATCTCTCAATCTGCTTGATCAAGTTAAATGCATTATAACACACTATTATTTGCACAAGAGACACTAACCATGCTATACACAATAGATAGGAAAATGAGTCCTAAACTTGTTTCCATAGAATCCATACAATTACATGATTTTGGAGGTAATGAAATGTGAGTTAGCTTTAGAAAATGATCTAGTAAAATTAGATCATAATATTTCTACTATTGATAGCTTGATTGACTTGGTTGCAAATTTAGAGATCAAGATTCAAGTTTTGGAATAAATTAGAACATGATGGGATCATGATCATACAAACTTACAAGAAATTTATTAATAAGTATGGTTTGATTCCATCCTCCCAACCCCAAAAATAGACATGAGAAACAAAATCAAGAGGGGTAGAACAAAATTTGAAAGAAGAAACAAAAAAATGATATCATTTCAAGAATAAATGGGAAGCTTAGCACAAATAAAAGATATGAGAAAGCTACATAAAACTATTTGAGTCATGTAAAATATGTATTGTATACATGAGTATGTTGTAAAAAGGTTTTGTAGTTCTATATGGACTAACTCACAGAAATAGGGAGAGTTCTACCATTTTTGTATTGTATTGTAATGATGTAAACATGAGAAAATGTTTTTTCCACAAATGTCAAAGGGGAGATTGTTGATCTCTTTAGTTGTGTTGTCTATTAGTGTCAAACACATAGTCATATAGAAGGTAGAGTTGGTCAGTCATTACCATGACTAAGTCACTCTATATATGTCGAGTTATGCATTTTATAAACTTGTTAATAATGTTGTATATGATGAGCTCTATAGGAGGAAATAAAGTCTATGGTGACCAAGTATCTCTATTGAAGTCAAGTACAATTGACACCGAGTAAAGTATGGTGAATATGTTTTTAGTCATATAGAAAGAGCCAAGCTAGATAAGGCCAAGTGACAACATGCATAATAGTTATGATTAAGCATCAAAATATATATATCCCAAGTAAAATTATTTAAACAAGAATGTTTGGAATGACACAAAATACAAGGTAAACCATTTTGGGCTGACAAGTAAACAACATTTAATTATTTTAGAGTTTGTTATAACTTTTGTTACACATTTTGGCATGCATCACAAATCCCAATGAAGGAAAGTTAACCAGTCAGATTAAGAGGGAAAAATTGAAGCATCCAAAGATTAATTATATTTTAGAAGTGTCTACAAGTGTCTATTTTGGGGCAGATTCAAAACCTATTTTGTAAGGATATGAAGTGTTGTGAATGCATATGCGAAGGAGTTTCATTTTGGAGGTTGCAAGGAAAGTTTTGTAGTAAAAAAGTATAGCGATTGAGCGAAGTATTGAAGAGTAGAGAAAAGATATATCAAATAGGAGATCAAATGAGATAGTGGAAAGAGAAGATCCATAGTCAATATTGTCAGTGGAAATCGAAAGATCGAGTATTGATACAATTTACTAATTGAATTAGAATAAATCTCCTAACATAGTGGTCCTAATAGTCCTAAGTAAATCTCCTAATAGATCGCTTACTTCATTGTAAGTTTTAAACCATTTAATAAAGGTAGAGCTAAGAATTTTGTAAAGTTCTTGACAGGGAAGGCCCCTCATAAGGTAGATCATCATAGGTGATCACATTTTTAGTCCTAACAGGTAATCTTTTCAAATATAGTAGTGAAGATTTATGGGCATCACCCCCACTAGAATTTACATTCACCTTGGAGGGTTTCTAGGTAGCCAAAATATTTTGTGTGATGTGTTTATTTTTAATCTTATGGATGTGATGAATAGTTAGATTTATTTTAGTATTTCAAGTTAAAGGATATCTGATTCATGGTCTAGATATGAGATGGATTAAGTGGTAAATGAAAATAAGTTTTTATTTTCTTTGAAGAGTAAAAGTTTAAGTGATCCTAGTTTGCCCCCTGCCCTCCCATCCCTTCTCAATATCTTAATTTTTTTATAAAATTCCAACATTAGTATGATGAATAGATGGAGAGGGGAGAAAAAATGGTGGTAGTATGGTGGATAGAGGGAGCTGTATAGTGCGCAAAATGGAAGGTTTTGCATGGATATTGGAAAGAGAGTACTGACTTATATGAAAATAATATTAGAACACCAAATCCATCAAATTAATATTAAACATAAATAGATATTAAATGCAAATAACCTCCAAATAATACAAGCATAGAATGATGATGCTCTAATTTTATAGATTTGAAAAAGTATTGTAGGAAAAGGAATAGGGTGAGGGCTAAATCCCATCAAAACCAAAAAGCTAGGTAGGGAATATATTTGACTTCCAAAATGGTGAAAAAATCTAGAAATCCAATAGGAATTCACAATTACACAAAAAAATCCCAAATCAAATACCTAAAATAACCTACAAGATGGCCTTATAAAATAGTGGGCCCAAGAGATAAAAACATTAATTATCAGCCACATAACAAAAAATTATTACTTAGTAATATTGGGGGCAACAAAGTCCTCCACATATAAAAACTACTTGCTCTCAAGAAATTTCAAACTTGGATGCTCTAGAATTATCTCACCATCCCAAGAAACACCCTCAACTGAAAGATCCTTCCTTCACAAAAGAATCCTCTTAATGGTACAAGGCCTGTGCTTCTTCTCCTAGATATCTATGATCTTTATTGGCTCTAGAATGTATTTCCCCTCTTTTTTAATGGGAGACTATTCCTTCAATGCAATTACATGTTGTCCAATAGCCTTATTCAAACATGAAACATGAAAAACATTGTGGATTCAAGTCACTTTAAGAAGCACCGATTTATAGGCAACTTTGCCTACCCTTTAAAATAGTTTGTATGGTACATAGAAATGGGTCTTGAGATTCTCCTTACTAGATGAATTCATAGTGAATTGTGTATATGGTTGAAGGAAAAGGTATACTAGCTTACTAACCTCAATAATTCTTTCTACTTGGTGTTGATCAACGTACATCTTCTATTGGTTTTAAGCTCTCTATAAATTTTCCTTAACATATTTCATTAAATCCAAAATCTCATATAGCCATTTTTTAGCCCTCAATGTATGAATATCAACCAATGAAATATCCATGAATGATGACATTTTGTAGCCATATAATGCATTGAAGGGTGTCATTCCTATTGACATGTGATAGGTAATGTTGTAATAATTCTCACCCAAATATAGCCAATGAACCATACCTTCTATCGTGTTGAAACGTAGTTCGTCAAATAGCCCTCCAACAATTTGCTCACAATCTCCATTTGTCCATCAAACTGTGAATGGTAGCTAATACTTGGTGACAACTCTATCCCCTCAAGTCTAAGTAACTCCTTCCCAAAATTTCTAAGGAAATTATTGTCTCTATCACTTACTATATTTTGAGGGAGTCCATGTAAGTTGAAAACCTCATGAAAGAATAAATTTTTCACTTGAGATGACTAGGATTCAATGAAAATGGAAGAAAAAGGTCATAATTGACCAAATAGTGAACCACAATAAATATACAATCCTTTCCATGAACCTTTGATAGCTTGATCACTAAATCCATCAAGATTCTTTCCCGCTTTTGATTAGGGATTGGCAATGCTTGAAGAAGTCCTACTAGTAGGGTGTGCTCAGATTTACTTTTCTACCTGGTAGAAATTTCTTGTACATACTATAAGATATCATTCTTGAGGCCCTTCCATGGATACTATTCTTAGATCTTTATGTAGGTTTTTAGGTATCCTAGGCATCCAACCAATGGCAAATCATGCATCACCTTCATAATTTTCTCCTTCATTTTGGACTCATGAATTAGATAGATCTTGGGCTTGAAGTAAATGATATTGTTTACCATTTTATACTGATCATCTTATACTTGACCATACGCCAACTATTAGGAGAATATATTCTTAGAGCATTCAACCAATAGGTGTTCCTTTCACTTTTCTAAAATCTAAGACAAAGAACATATGGTAGGCCTTCTTGACATAACATCAACCACTACATTATTTTTTCCCTTAATATACTCAATTTCAAGGTCAAATGCGCAGATTTTTCTCACCCAATTCTATTTTTGCTCATTCAAATCTTTGCACTCAAAGAAATATGTCAAGCTATTGTGATCTGTGTGTACAAATAGTTTGTTTCAATGAGATACTATCAAAAATTTGTAACTGTATGCATGATGAAGATTATCTCTTTATCATAGATTTAGTATAGTTCCTCCTATATTGATAGATAATTAATATCAAATGGGATTGGGTGATGATCCTTTATCAATACTTTCTTGCTACTTTCTCCTAATGAATCACATTCCAAGATGAAGGTTCGATTGAAATCAGGTAGTGCCAACACTAGACATGAACTCATGACTTCCTTCAACTTGTTAATGATGTGTTATGCCTTCTCATTCTAATGGAAAGAACCTTCTTTTGTTAGATCTATTAGTGGTGCACTAAGCTAGGAGAACCCCTTTATGAACCATCTATAATAACTACACAATGCAAGGAATCCACAAAGATTATAGAGAGTCTTGAGTGGGAGCCAATCTAAGATGGCTTGAATCTTTTCCTGGTGTACCTAAACTCCTTGAGAATTCATTATATACCCTAGATACAATATATATGTCATTCCAAATTCATATTTGGATCTCCTAGAAAATAGTAATTATGACTTCATGATACCAAGAACTTCATGCAAATGCCTCAAATGTTCTTCCCATGTCTTAGTTTAAATAATTATGTCATCCAAAAACACCAAAAAGACCATTCAAAATTGTTTGTTGAAGATGTGGTTCATTCATTATTGGAAAGTATCTAGAGTATTGGTTAGACAAAATGACATTACCAAGATCTCATAATGATTGTATTGACAATGGAAGTGATTCTTCACCATGTCTTCCTCCCTCAAGTGAAACTAATGGTAACCAAAATAGAGATCTATTTTGGAGAAATGAATTGCACCATGTGAATTATCCAATAATTCATTGGTCATAGGAATGGGTACCTATTTTTTATTTCTTGTTTAGTGCACAATACACCACACACATTGGGAGGGTCCCATCCTTCTTCCTAACCAAAACTACTAATGATGCAAAAGGATTGGAACTGGGCCCAATCTATCCTATCTCTAGGATCTCTTGGATCATTTTTTCTATCTTATTCTTAAACCTTTTAGGATGGTCATAGGGTGCAATGATGACTAGTTTGGCTGCTTCCTATAACTCGATGGTGTCCTTAAAACTTCTATATGGAGGGATTTCAAGAGGGATGTCAATGAAGATCATACAATGCTTATCCAATATTGTGTGAAGCTTGTCAACTTGGTAATAAATCATTTTCTCCTTCATTGGTCCTACCAAGACCAAGCAAAGTTTTGATTAGAAAATTTCATCTTGTCAAAAAAATAGCTTCAATTGATTGTGCTAAGATTTATTTTGGTCCCCCATTTGATATTCCCCTCAGGACTACTTTCTTTCCATTGACTTCAAATGAAAAAATCCATTATTTTGAAGCTTTATGTGTACTCA
This sequence comes from Cupressus sempervirens, assembly GCA_028749045.1. Lineage (NCBI taxonomy): Eukaryota > Viridiplantae > Streptophyta > Pinopsida > Cupressales > Cupressaceae > Cupressus > Cupressus sempervirens. The sequence goes on along the minus strand of CM053786.1, from coordinate 264,873,645 downwards.
TGGAAAGTTTCCATTTAAAAAATACCAAGAACGACTTGCATTTCATCAAAATCTACTACAAAGAAGTCTTCTATCATTGTATAATCCCCAATGGGAATGTTAAGTTGTGGTACCAGATGGGTACATGATAGGAGTTTTCCTACTACTACCTTGACTTGTATTCTTGCGTGTGCCTCCATATCCAAACCTCTTCATTTTATGAGTGGTGAATTAATATGATGACATGCTATTCTTTGAGTGTTCCTCATACCCAAAAAATAATACACCTCAGACTTCCAGCAAGAGGGATGGTACCTCATTGATGTACTAGCACAACAATCCTCTATGCATAGTTTATGTTAACCTCTTTGGAAGCTTGTTGATGATCTTCTTTGGTTTTGGGTTCCTCATTCTCATCATCATTAGACACCACCACTGTAATGGACCTTGCACTTACCTAAGGATTGGTATCCTAGTTCTCATGACTCCTTACAATTAAAAACAATCTTCCTCCTCCTCAAATCTTGTCTTGTGGCTTCATTAATTGATTACTTATTTGGAGGGAGCTTGGTTTCTTTCTCCTTTACAATGAGGGGTTTCTTGGTTTGTAAGTAACTCTTGGTGGAATAAGTGGATGTTTCCATGTCTCATGCCTTCATCATTGTTACCATGAGTGTGTTAGGGTTAAAAACCTGAACAACTAACCCTTTAAGGGCTTAAACAATCTATCCATGAATAAGAAAACAATTCTTCTTTTAGATATGTCTATCACTAGTACTAATAATCTCTAAAATCATGTGATGTAGAGCTCTTGGTTGATCAAGTTTTCTTTAGTTGTGCCAACTCCTTGAAGTTGAGCTTTGGATCCTTTCGATCAAAGTGACCAATAAGTCCCTTCACAAAGTCAACATATGAATTGACTTGATAATGACTGATGGTGACCATCATGTGGTGCCACCATTCATGAGAGATTTCCTTTAGGTGAAGTGTCATAAACTTGATTGTCTCTTCTTCAAGCATGAGTTTAGCTAGAAGTATGCATCAACCTTCCAAACCCATGTTTGTGGTGATTTATGCCTAGATCCATCAAAGTATGATAGGTTTATCTTTCTAATGTTTTGTTCAATGTCATCACTATAATGAAACTTCCTTTTATAATACCTCATCCACAAATCCACATAATCCTTGAAGGATAATTCTTCTCAAAATCCATCATCAAACTAGTCTTGTTAGAACTAATCTTGCATCTTGAGGAAGGTAGGCTCTTGTTTCCACCTTGTTTTAGCTATTTCTAAAATTTCAACATCATTATTCATGTGTGGGAGAACTCTATGTGAATTTCCTCATTGAAAACATTATCACTATGCCCATTATGTCTTCCACTTATCCTTCCTTCTACCAAAAGTTGAAGGGTTTGGCCAATTTTCTCTTGCCCCTTTACCATTCTCACTGAACTATTGCTGTCTATTCAAAAATGTATTAGTTAGTTGTTGTTTTTCTCTTGTTGTCTCTCTTAGTAGTTTCATCATCTTATTCCTTGATTCACCCATCCTTCCTACTAATCAAGATCTTTGTGGCATCCAATTTCATTGATAGGCTAGTAAGATCACCGACTCTGATACCACTATAATGTTCCAACCCAAGTGGGAGGTTGGCATACCAAAATATTGATGTATGGTGGGTGGAGGGAGGAGTACAAATGGAGGTAGTATGGTGGATGGAGGGAGGATTATAGGGGGGGGGGACTATGGTGGATGGAGGGAGGAGTACAAAGGGAAGTAGTACAAAAGATCGAGGGAGAAGTACAAAGGGAGGTAGTAAAATAGATGGAAAGAGGAGGACAGAGGGAGGTACTATGGTATATGGAGGGAGGAGTATACAGGAAAGTAGTACAACATATGAATGGAGAGGGGATTACTAAGGGTGGTAGTATGGTGGATTGAGGAAGGAGTATGATGCACAAAATAGAAAGTTTGACACAAAGATTTGAAAGAGAGTACTGACTTATATGTAAATAATATTGGAACACCAAATGAATCAAATAAATACCAAACATAAATATAAATTGAATACAAATAACTTCCCAATAATATTTGCACCAAACTAATGTAGGAGCATCCTAGGTTTCCTTCCTATCCTAGTCATCTTTCTGGATTCTATTACTTATTGTTGAGTATTATCTAAGTGTAGTGATTTCCAAGTGCATTATTGGCTAAGTTCCCTATGATGGTCAATTTTTTTCTTTGGCCAAGTTCCTATGGTTGTTGAGTTCTTTCAAGTGCCTACTAAGCTTTCTTATTTGTTGATACTTGGTTCCTTCTTTGACCAAGTTTCTTTGTGTTGGTTCTTAGTGAGAGATGACTTGTTCATTTATTCCAAGGTGTATGTTTAATCTAAGCATAATGCATTGGGATACATGCAAATCATTTTGAGGTTAGCCTTCTCTTATGTAAGGATTTAGAATCTTTTGTAAGTTATTATGGCAAGTATAACTAGCTAGTATAGTTTAGGTTTAGAAGGGGAAAGGGTATAGAAGATCAAGTAGAAGAATCATAGAAGTTAGCAAGTGAAAAATTGGATATTTGATTGCAATTGTATCATGTTGGATGCATTTTGATGTAGATTGAATTATTGTATTTGTCATAACCTAAAAGGCCTCACATCTAAGCATATTTGTTGATATAATGATGAATCAATAAATAATTTTTTTGTTTCTCCCTCTTCTTGGTGATGTTCTCTTTATTTTATTTTGTTGTGTTTACTTGGCAAGGTATTTAGATAGTTAGGTGTTTTGCTTGCCCTAATTTTCCAATCGTCCCTTCGTTAGGTGGTATGAAAGCTTGAGGTTCATCCATGTGGATATTTGATGATGTAAAACCCTTTTTTTTTTTTTGTTGTAGGGTGGTAGAACTATAGATTTGATGTATAACTTGTAGAGGGTTTTGATCTCATAGGAACCTATTTATTGAGATGGTTTGAGGAAGAGGAGATGGTGATAATCTCATATTTGACATTTTGAGAAACATTGAAACCAAATTAGATGTTGTGGAGATATCCTAGAGGAAAGGAGTACATTTTGATTATGTGACTACTGATGAATTTGTGCCACCAAACCCTAATAAAAATCCTATAAAAGATTAAGATGAGGAAAGATTGTTGAGAGTGTTTTCTAGTGCACATTGAAAGAATATTGTGGAAGTTATTCTTTATGATGGAAAGTTGGATAAAATTTTTGTGTTGGATTGGTTATCTAATATGGATAAGTTCTTTAAGTTTGAAGGCACTGCATATAATAGGAAGGTGAAGATTGCAGTCACTGGGATGAAAGGTCATGTCTTAGTATGGTGAGATAATTTGCAAATCGATAGATAGAAAAGACAAAAAGAAATTATGAGAACTTGGTTAAAAATGGTGAACAAGATGAAGAAGAATTTCCTTCCTACTAATTACCTAATTACTTTTTTAAGGAAAATGGAATATTTCAGACAAAAAGACATGACTATGAAGGAGTACACTGAGCAATTCTATAGATTGGACATTAGATCTAGACATGTTGATGATGTGGCTAAGAAGGTTGCAACATACCTGAATGGATTGAGATCTAGAATTCAAGATGAAATTAATTTTTTGAAATTGGAAAGTAGGGAACAAGCATATCAATATGCCTTAAAGTTGAGTAAATCTTAACAAAGAAGCACGAGAAAAGAGAGAGAGGTAGAGGTGTTAGAATTTAGAGAGGTAGAGGAAGATCCTATGTACAAAGTAGTAGATTTGATAATTCTATGCAAGATAAGGATAAATTTAAATGGAATAGTGATGATAAAGGAAAGATTGAGTCAAAAGGTGGTAATTCTTACTAAGGAGGCTCTAGTTCCTAACAAGGAAGAGGTAATTCTTATCCTAGAGCTAGTTTTCATGTTAATTGCTTTGGATGTTGCAATAAAGTGCATAGATTCTTGAAGTGTAAATATTCTAGTGAGAGTGAAAATGGTAACATAAATGTTATGATTCAAGTAGATTTTTAGGGTCCACCAAGTAGACCTAATGTTGGAGATAACTTTAAGGTAAGGCGAACTTTGTGTAGTGAAAGAGTTGATGAAAAACCTATGCTAACAAGAAGTCTATTCAAAACTAAATTCAAGATAACAAGAAAATTTTGTAAAATGATCATTGACAATGGCATTTTAGAAAATTTGGTATTAGAGGAGCTGGTTACAAAATTTTAGTTGCAGAGGTTGAGAAATCCAAAGCACTATCATGTTTCATGGATCAATGATGAGCATAAGTTTTTGGTAAGTGAGAAATGCTTTGTAAAATTCAAGATTGGAAACAACTTAGATAAAGTTCTGAGTGATATTATAATGCCTATGGATTGTTTTCATATTCTATTGGGTAGACCTAGGAAGTATGATAGACATGTTTTACATGGTGGTAGATTAAATCAATATACTCTTTGGGTGAATGGAAGAAATAAAATAGTGTTTCCTTTGATTGAAGTTCTATATGAGGTAAATTATATGATTGTTAGAATTTGTATGGTTAATAGGAATTTTTTTGAGAAGAACATGAAGAAGAACCAACTCTATTTTTATGTATGTCCTAGAGGGCCAAGTTGTGACACTAATGGTCAATTCATAGAAAATAGTAATGGCCAATTGATAGAAGACAATAGAGGTCAAGTAAAAACATGTTGATAGTGTTAGTAAATTGCCACCAAAAATTGAGAACTTGCTAAATGAGTATAAGGTAATTGTTGCAGAAGATATCCATAATGGTTTATCACTACCAAGAAGTATAAGTCATTGTATGGATCTGATTCCTAGAGGTAGTTTATCAAATAAATAAATACATAGATTGATAGCTTTATAGAATGGAAAACTTAACAGACAAGTACAAGAGTTATTGCAAAAAGGTTTGATTAGTGAAAGATTGAACCCATGTATTGTACCTTCTATATTATCTCCAAATAAGGATGAATAATGTATATTGAGTCTAGAGATCTTAACAAGACAATGGTAAAGTATAAGTTTCATATGATAAGGATGAATGATATTGTAAAATCACAAACCCGTGTCACCTTTTATGAAGAAACGTGATATCAGAATGTGACAGTTCAGCATTAATGACAAAACAAATGGTATTTGTGTTTAGAATTTGAAAATGATGTAAACTAAAGAAATATGTAGAATTGGATGAAATTTATGCCTATCATTTAAAAAAAAAAATTTGAGTAAGAATTTATTCATTTCTTTTATTTTGAAGTCCCTTTTCTAACTATAAAAAATATAGGGTGTAGTTCCCATAAAAAAGAAGAAGCAAATCATCTTTTTTTGTTTTGATTTGAAAATATCTTATAGATGACATGTATATCTAGTGCACCAAAAAAGAAATAATTATTTTTTATCTATATTTTCTTTGTTATAAGTACTCAAGCTCGACCTTCTCAGAAGCCAATAGTTTTTTCTTCCTGTCAAAACTTCCCAATCAAATCTACACCTTCTTGAGAAAAAATTACATATTCATGAAGATGACTCTCTCCTCTAGAGATTAATATAATTTTTTTGTTTTTTTGGTATGATTTAATATTGTTTCTCCTTTTTAAAGTGAGCATCTTCTGAAATGTTGAAATATCGACTTATAATATTTTGAAATTCTAACATATTATAACTAATAAAAACACTCAAAAATTTATATAATGATGATATTGAATCTAAGATCTATAAAAGGGTATTTTTAGTTTTTGAAAAAAAATGAGTTTTGATAGAGAAATGAAATTTGACAAAAATAGGTTTTAATATCACAAACGGTGACACAACTATGTGCTTCATGGATTGTTTGGATAGAGACAAATATTTTACCAATATTGATTTGAAGATTGGTTATCATCATATCAAAATCAAAGAATGTGATGATTGGAAGACTACTTTTAAGAAAGAAGATGATTTGTATGAGTGGTTGGTTATACCATTTGGTTTGACTAATACACTAAGTAGGTTAACGAGGTTGATGAACGAGGTCTTGAAGAGATTTTTGGGTAAGTTTTTTATTCTTTATTTGGATGATATTATGATATTTAGTAAGACTAAGGAAGAAAATATTCACTAAATTAGACAAGTAGTACATAGATTAAAGGAGGAGAAGTTACTAATTAATTTTAAGAAGTGTTCATTCATGCAAGAAGAGATTGTGTATTTGGGATTTGTGATCTTAGTTGATGGTTTGAGAATGGATCCTCAAAAGGTTAAAGCAATCCTTGAATGGACTATACTTGAGAATGTGGATGAGGTAAGATCATTTCATGGTTTGAGTAGTTTCTAGAATGAAAAAAACTCAGAAATTTTTGTTCTATTTGTAATGCTATGACTTAGACTGTGAGAGGAGATAAAAAGGATTTCAAATGGACACATGGAGTTGATAAGAGTCTTCAGACTTTGACACAAAAAGTTATTGAGTAAATACTTGTATTGGATTTACCTAATTTCAGTAAGTTATTTCAAGTTTAATTTTTGATGCAAGTGGTAATACAATAGGGGCTCAGTTGAGTAAACCTATTGCTTTCTTTCATGAGAAATTGAATGATGTAAAAAATAATTACTTTGTGTACATGATCAATAATTCTATGCTATTGTTCAAGCCTTGAGGAATTAGAGACACTATTTGATTCCTAGGTATTTTGTGTTACATATTGATCATAAGGCTTTAGAGTATCTGCAAATTCAACATTAGATAAATTAGAGACATATGAAGTTGGTTGGGTACTTGCAAATTTTCAAATTTGGGATAAATAATAAGAGTTGATTTAATAATTATATTGCAGATGCATTGAGAATAAAATGTTCTTTGTTCACCAAGATGAAGGTTAAATTTTTTTGTTTCGATGAGATAAAGGAGTTGTATAAAATTGACCTTTATTTTTTGGAGGTGTGGAGAGATGGAAGACCATCAAATCCATCTGGTCTACTAAGTAACTATGATGAGTATTTTATTGAATAAGGTATGTTGTTCAAAAGAATAAAGTTGTGTATACCAAGAATTCTTATGAGAGTTAATTTGATTAAGGAAAAGTATTATGGTTGACTAGCTTGAAATTTTAGAATTGATAAGACATTGAGTTTTCTTAAAGAAAAGTATCATTGGCCACATATGTGTAAGCATGTTTAGAAGCTTGAAAGGATTTGTGGAATTTGTAAATTTCAAAAAGAAGTGATTCATAGTACTTGATTGTATACACCTATTTTCATTCTTGAAAAACCTTGGAGTGACATCAGTATGGTTTTTTTGTTCCCTTGGATCACCTAAGACAATAAGAGGCTTTGATTCCATATTTTGTTTTTGTAGGTAGATTTTATGAGATGACACATTTCATACCATGTAAGAAAACATTTAATGCAGTACATGTTGCAAATATTTTTCCCAAAGAGATTATTAGATTGCATGGATTACTAAGAAGTATTGTCTTCTAAAGACATAGCAAGTTTCTTGGTTATTTCTAGAGGACTTTGCGGAAGAAGATGGGTATTGAGATGAAGTTTAGATCTACATTCCATGAACAAAAAATAGAGAGACATAGGTTTTAAATAGAACCTTGGATAATTTATTGAGATGTTTAGTTCTAGACAAGCTAAGTAATTGAGATATGGTATTGACACAAGTTATGTTTGCATATAATAATTTTGTAAATAGGAGTACTGGGAAAACACATTTTTAGATTGATTCTAGAATGTAGCCTAGAGGTATAACATATATGAGAGATATTGTTTATGAAAAGAAGAGAAACACTAAAGGATCATTATTTACTAATTTTATGAATCTTTACATGAGGAATTTAAATTGGGGTTAGAATAAAGTAATCAAAAGTATAAGGAGAATGTAGAAAAGTCTAGAAGACATCATGGTTTTTAGGTTGGTAATGAGGTGATGGTTCTTTGTAAAAGAGGTAGATTTCCTATTGGAACATATAATAAGCTGAAAATGAGAAGTTTGGACCTTATAAGAGTTTCTTGATGACACGGATATATCTCTTGTATTCAATGTTGCTAATTTGCATGAGCATTAGGAGTTAGATGATGAAGTAGTTATAATAAATGACTATCCTAAGAAGAAATATATTGAAGAGGTTGAACAAATATTGAATCATAAAATTTAAGATAACAAGAGGAAAATCTTACTTTGAGTATTTGGCAAGGTGGAAGAATAGACCAGTTGAAGATGATGCATGGATTTCTCAATTTGAGTTGGATTCAACTTATGTTGTAACATCTCAGTGTTTTAGGAGAATCATATCTTTCAACCTTGATTGTGTGATGCAAGAGTATCTTGGGTTTTCTTGCTATGCTTCTCATTTTCATGAGTTGTGTCAGTTATTTTTGAGTTCTAGTATTGGTTGAGTGTAGTAATTGCTGAGTGTAGTATTGGCCAAGCATAGTGATTGTTGAGTGCAATATTGACCAAGCCTTTATAATAGCCAAGTTCTTTCTTTGGAAAGGTTCAAGTGGTTGTTGAGTTCCTTCAATTGCCAAATGCTCTTACTGCTTTTTTGATGCTTGGTTCCTTCTTTGACAATTTTTTTTTGTGTTGGTTCTTAGTGGGAACTGACTTGTTCATTTATTCCAAGCTATGTATTTAATGTAAGGATTTTGCATTGGGATACATGCATACCCTAATGTGGTAAGTGTTCTCTTGTGTAAATATAGATAGAATCTTCTATAATTTTTTTTGGCAAGTATAAATAGCAAGTTTAGTTTAGGTTTAGAGAGGACAAGGGTATAGAAGATCAAGTAGAAGAATCATATATGCTAGAAAGTGAAAGGCAAGATATCTCATTGTAGTTTTATCATGTTGGATGTATTTTGATGTATATCTAATTATTGTATTGGCTAGAATCAAGAATGCCTCATAGCCAAGCATGTTTGCTAATATTAAGATGAATCAAAAAATAAATTTGTTCTTTCTCCCTATTCTTGGTGTTTCTCTCTAATACTTTCCTTCATTGTGTTTACTCAGAAAGGTCTATGGAAAATTAAGTGTTACTTTAGCCCTAATTTTCCAACTATCCCTATGTCACAAACTCAACAAGATAAAAACTAAATTTAGGAATTTGAACAAATTTTTTTTGACAATATATTTGAAAGGAAAAAATACCTAGTACAAAAATGGAACATGTTAAAAATTAGATGGAAATAAACCATAAAATGAAGAGAAGAACTAAAATAAACTTAAGAGAACACTGGTTAAATATTTTTAAACAAGAAGAAATATTCTAGAAGTAGAAATATAGGATCCAATGACTCATTGAGGGAGGCATAAATACTAGATTTTATTATCAATCTACCCTAAAACATATATGTCAGAGTAAAATAGGAGCTCTAAATAAAGAAGATGCCACTATAGTGATAGAGGTAGAGGATCTAAACATGGAATTATTTTATTCATGCTATAAACTCCCTAAGACTCCAAGAACCTCCTCAAATGTATACCAGAGTTGATGTTGGATGAGGATAACCAAAACCTTATGAGTAAAATTACTAAAGAAGAGGTTAAACTAGTCATTTTCTAATTTCAAGGCTTTAAGTCCAAAGGCCCAGAAGCGTTCCCTCCCACCTTACTCCAAGAATACTCTGATATTATGGATGGTGTGGTCTTCAATGTTGTGTTTCATTTTTTCATAACTATTTACCTTGATAAATACTTGAATAATACTTACATTTTCTTAATTTCCATATTAGAAAACCCTTCTTCTCTCTTGGATTATAGGATTGTACATCTCTATAATATAACCTATAAGATCATTTCTAAAGTGGTGGTTAATAGACTTAAACCTATCCCAAACAAACTGGTTTCCAAAGAAAAAAAAAGATTTATTTCTAAAAGGAACATTATAGATGCATTTAGCTAACTTCATGAACTAGTTCATAATATAGAATCTAAAGTTCTACCTACCATGGCTCTAAAACTAGACATTTCTAAGGGCTATGATAGCACTGCTTGGACCTTTATGAAAGAAGTGCTGAAGAGATTCAAATTTAAGGGGAAGTTCTTCAATATGATTATTTTCTATGTTAAAACCACAAAGTATGTTTTTCTAGTCAATGGGGCTCCTACAAGGTTCCTTTCTATACGTATAATTTTAAGACTAGGGCACCCTTTATACCCCTATCTTTTTATTTTAGTGGTTTAGGTTATTGGTAGGAATATTTCAATACTAAATCATTGATAAGCACTGAAAGGTATTAAAGCTACTTGTACCTTTCCCTCCTCTACTCACCAATAACTTTTCTATGAAACTCTCATATTTAGGGTAGCCTAGAAGAGGGAATTTGAAAGTTGGAAGACTTTTCTAAATGGTTATTCTACTTTTTCATAACCAAAAATTAATATTAATAAAAAAATTGTTCGTTTTCAATACCAAAAGTTTTCTACAAGATGAAATATTAAATATCCTAAATTATGACTTATTCTCTATTCCAAACATTTACCTTGGCCCCTATTTTTATCTGAAGAATCCTCCCTTATCCTTTTGGATAAATATTGTAGAGAGGTTCTAGAGAAAAAACTAGTAGGTTGGAAAGGAAAACTACTCAACCAAGGGGAAAAAATTTACTCCTTAAGACCCATCTCCAATGAATCCCTATGTAATATATGTCTATGTCATCTATGCCAATCAAAGTTATTACATTCTTGGAAAAAATACAAAAAATAATAATTTTGTGGGATGGTACTAAGGAAAAAAGGAAAATCTCCCTACTAAATTGGGAAATTATTTGTAAACACATAGCTCAAGGTGGTGTTTGAACAAGGAAATTCGAGGAAATGAATAGAGCCCTCATTTCTAAGCTAAGTTTGCACTTTATTGAAGGGGAAAATGACTAGACTAACATCTTGTAGGCTAAGTATATTCCTTGTTCCCCTATTGGTTCTATGCGAAAAAAAATAGACATTTTAAAGTTATCTTCCTTGATAGCTTGATTCATGATTGGTTAAAATGAACTTTGAGAGTGAAATTGGGAGACTATAAGGTTGGGGAAGAGGGAAGAACTAGCTAGGAAAACCTAATAAAAGTTCAAGAGAGACATATGGAAATGATGTGAATACATAATGCTATTAAATTAGAGGATGAGAAAATAACTAACCTTCTTTCATTTCCCCAACAATTCAATTCCACCTTGCAAGATAGATAGATATGGAGATATGCCATTAATGCTTCCATCTCTGTTATGTTGCCTACTATTCCCAAATCTCACATGGAGAAACAAACCCTAAGTTAAATATTATCTAGATACATAAACTTCTCCTTAAAATCAACTAGTTCTTGTGGGAATTGATCAATAAAAAAAAAATTGTCCCTTGTCAACCTCTCTAAAAGGGAGTTCTAACTACCTAATAGATGCATATTATGTGAAGAAGAAGAAGAATCTATAGACCAAATTTTTTTAAACTATTCCTTTTCCTTTGACCTATGAAGTCTTGTGTTTAAATATTTTCAACCCAAATATCTTATACATGTTTTTGTTAAGGATTTTCATTTCACTTGATCCTAGTCTCTATTATCTTTTGTTTTATAGGCTTAGAATTTTGTATCTATTATCAAGTATTTTTCATCTCCATAAAGAGGGATTTATTTATCTTGAACTTATCATCTATAGTCCTAATTTTAAAACCCTAGGTCTATTACATAATTCCTATTAATCCCTAGATGTTTTTTTCTTGACCCATGCGTTGAATATTATCATTCTATGGCTCACAATTTTGTGAGAGTGATAGGGCTTTGACTCTTATAGGATGCAAAGTAGCACTCACCCATTGATCATAATATCTTTGGTCATATTGAAAAGGCTTCAAACATGGTAGTAACCAAATGATGTTAAAGATTTCATGATTTCACAAGGCATGTTTTGTTCTGATGTGGAACCTAATTAGACTTGGAGGTTTATTCAATGTAGTTTCCCTCGAATTATTTATGTAGGGGTTTTGGGGCAGCTCCTCCAAAACAAGTTCAGGGAGTAGTGTTCTTTCTAGGGTCCTACAATAGCACCCTGAGTGCATTCTCTATCGTAGTATAGGGTGGGGTTGAGGGGAAATGCCACCAAAGGGGTTTTTAGGGGAAACACTCATGAAGCCAAAAAATGACTCTACTATTGTAAAAGGTGTTAGCTATTATTTTTCTTTTTTATAAGTCATTTTGGCCCTAATTTTGTAAGTGATAAAAGAAAAGATGACTAAAGAGTTCATGCAAACCCTAGCAAGGTTGTATGAAAATCCCTTCATTTCAAAGAAGGAATTTCTCATGAAGCATTTATTTAGTACGAATATGATAGAAGGTGGATCTCTTGTAGATAATTTAAATGCATTTAATATAGTTACTAGTCAGCTATCTTATGTGAGTATCAATTTTGATGAAGAAATTAAGACTCTCTTGATTTTTTGTTCTTTGAGTGAAAGTTGGAATGACTTGGTAATGGTTGTGAGTAATTATATTTCTAGATCTAGTACCCTAAAATTTAATAATATGATTGCTGTTATTTTGAGTGAGAAAAATCTTAGGAAATACTTTTGTAGATCTACATTAGGAAGTGCTTTAAATGCACAAAGTAGAGGCAAAATGATTTAGAGAGGAAGTAGTTCTAGAAATCATGAGAAATTAAGAGGAAAATAAAAGGGGAAGAGGTCTCAATCCATAGGAACAAGAGATTTCTAGTATTATGGGAAGCCAACACATAAGAATAAATATTGTTGGACCCAAAAGAATAATGAAGTAGATAAACTAGAAGGCACCAAGGAAGTAAATGTAGTAAGTAAAAAATATGAAGAGGATGCTTTTCTTCTTTCTTTAGAAAGTGCTGATATAATTCTTGGGTTAAATATATTCTAGGATTCATTTGATTCTACACCCCATAGAGGTTATTTTATTGATTATCTCCAAGGGGATTTTGGGCTTGTTTCTTTGGGGGATAATGAACCTTGTTAGATTGTTGGAAAGGGAAAAGTTAAGATTTAGTTATAGAATGAGAATTATTGGTTACTACATGAGGTAAGACATATTCCAAACTTGAGTAGGAGTTTAATTTCAATAGGCAACTAGGTGATGAGGATTGTGTAGTTACTTTTAATGACAAAAATTGGAAGGTTTCAAAAGGTTTCCTTGTAGTACATAAACGTGTGAATGTAGGCTTCTTATATCTTTCTATAGGTCATAGTATTCCTTCCACTTTAATTATTTCAGAGAAAAATGAATGTTTAGGAACAATTGCTGCAGTTGAGCAGGGATAACAAATAGTTTTTGTAGATTTTGATACAACACTATGGCACAAAAAAAATGAGCACATGAGTGAGAAAGGTATGAAATTATTTAATTCCAAGAAAATTTAAATACCAATTCTACAATGTGTCTATATATAGTAATGTGAAAGTTACAAATGGAAAATAAAAGAGAGTGGGTTTTGTGAAGAGTGGGAAGGAAAAGAAAAATGAGAAATTAGAGCTTGTGCATACAAATGTATGGGGACCATCTTAGGTATCTTCTCTTGGTGGCTCTCATTACTATGTTGCATTTATTGATGATGCAACTAGAAATTTATTAGACATAAATCTATTGTATTTACAGATTTTAAGAAATGGAAGGGCTTGGTTGAAAATGAGACTAGTAAGAGATTAAAATGTCTTAGATCTGATAATGGTGGTCAGTATTGGAGTTATGAATTTGAAGATTATTTATCCACTAATAGTATTAGTATACATAAAACTATTCCAAGGACTACATAGGGCAATGGAGTGACCAAACACATGAACATGACAATAATAGAGTGTGCAAGTAGCATGATTTTGCATGCTAGATTACCCTTAAACTTTTGGGTGAAGGCTATTAATCCTATTGTATATTTGATCAATAGAGGTACCTCTACTCATTTAGATTGTGGTATTCCAAAGGCAGAATTGAATGGTAAGAAGGTTAGTTATTCATTTCTTAGAACCTTCGGTTGTGAAGCATTTCCACACTGACTTTCAAAATAGAACCAAGTGGGAAGCTAAGTCAAAGATAATGTGTATTTTTTGGATATGTCATTGATGAATTTGGTTGTAGGATTTGGGATTTTGAAAATTTGTAAAACTATAAAAAGTAGAATGAAAAAGTGTTTTACAAAAATCTTTTACAGCAGCATGAGAAGAAAGAAAATGATTATTTAGTGTTGGATGATACTCCAAAGTTGGTGCTCCATCAATTCTTCATGCTTTGAAACAACCAAAAAAAAAATACCACACATCCTAGTGAATGTTATTCGGTCAACAAGGCTAAGTAGAACTCTATAAATATTCTCTCCCTCTTTTTATTCTATTTTATTAACAAATAATGGTGAAACCCAAATTTTATGATGAAGTTGTGTAGGTGGACACAAAGATTCAATGGGAGTCTACAATGAAAGAATAAATGATCTTATTTTTGATAAACAAGACTTGGGAATTATGCAAGTTTTCTGCATGTAAAAGAGATTTACAGAATAAATGGGTTTACAAGTTCAAAGATGATAATAGAGGTAGGAAAATATTTAAAGCCAACTTAGTGGTAAAAGGATTTGCATAGAAAAAGGGCATTGATTTTGATGAGATATTTTCTCTTGTTGTTAAAATGGCTTCTATTTGTACTATTTTAAGTATTGTGGCTATTGAAAATTTTGGCTATTGAAAAATTTCATTTGAATCACCTTAATGTTAAAATAATATTTCTTCCTAGTGATTTTGATGAAGAGATATGTACAGTATAGCCACATAGATTTGAGGTCAAAGGTAAGGAGAAATTAGTGTGTAGATTGAAGGAAAATTTATATGGCTTAAAGCAAGCACCTAAAAAATGGTATCTCAAATTTGATGGTTTTATGAATGAGCATGGTTATACTTAGTGTCAGTCTAACCATTTTGTTTATTTTAAGAGGTTAGATGATGAAAACTACATTATTTTATCTTTATATATTGATGATATGCTTGTAGTTTAACATGGACCACATTAAGGGAATAAAAGAACAATTCTAGCATATTAATTTTCTATGAAGGAGGGAGAAACAAAGCAAATCATTGGTATGAAAATTTGCAAATATAGAATAGAAAATTGGCATTATCTTAGGTTGGTTATATTGAGGTGTTGAAATGTTTCTCTATGGAGAATGGTGAAGATGACAACACATGTTTACTTGGTCATTTGAAATTGACTAAGGAGATGTGTCCAAAGACACCAAAAGAAGAGGTTAAAATGTCTAAGGTACCTTATGCTTTAGCTACAGGAAGCTTAATGAATGTCATGGTATGTACTAGGCTAGATATTGCAGATGCAGTGGGAATTTTTAGTAGGTATATGTGTCATCCAAGGATTAAGCATTGGAATGGAGTTGAATTCTCAAATATTTGAGAGGAACATCCAGTAAGTGTTTACATTTTGGGGCCTCCATTACTAATTTATAGGGCTACCATGACTCAGATTTGGTATGAGATTTTGATACCTAAAGGAGCACTATAGGTTATGTATTTACTATTGGTGGGTTAGTAATGAGTAGAGTTTCTCAGTTGTAGAGGGTTAATTCTTTATCCACTATAGAGACAAAGTATCTTAATGCTATAGAGGTAGCCAAGGAGATGATATTGCTTTAGTTCTTAACTGAAGAATTAGGACACCCATAGAGGGATCACTCTTTATTTATAGATAGCCATGGTGCCACTCATCTTGCCAAGAATTCTTCTCTATATTCAAAGACGAAACACACATGGTTGTGGTACCAGTGCATTCGTTCAGTTTTGGATGATGGAGAGCTAAACCTAGAGAAGATATATACAAATCATAATCCACCCTAGATATGTTTAGCATGGTATTAACAAAGGAGAAGATGAACTCCTCTTCAATTTTGGTTACCCTTCTAAACTGAATAGAATAAAAGATCAACAAAGTCTAGCGAGGTTTGATATTTTAGTTGGAGCTACAAGTTTAGTAGTGCTATGATCAATCTCCAAGTGGGAGGCTATTATTGTCAAGTTTGATGAGTCTCCAAGTGGGAGATTTTTGTGACATGGAACCTAATAGAATTTAGAGGTTTATTCAACATGGTTTCCCCCATATTATTTCTATGGGAGTTTTGGGGTAGTACCCCTTGCAAGCTACTGGGTGTCATAATACAAGATAGCATTGAGAGACAATGCCCTTGCAAGGGTTTTTGGGGGCAACACCACCAAAGCCAAAAAAATGACTCTACTATTAGAATTTTTGTTGTTGGGCATAACCCAAGGATTGTGTGAACCATGTTAAATATTTGTGTTTTGTGTTCTCTCCTATATGATTTGTTATTTTCTAATATTGGTTATTTTTGCATTTAATTATTATTTTTGTTTGTGGCTAACCATAACATTTGTGGGATCTAAGTTATGAAGAAGCTATTGGTAGTTGGTCATGACATCTAAAGATTTCTCTTGATAATCATATTTAAGGGTGCAATAATGCAACTAAAGGAGATTAAATTGCGAGCATTATATCATAGCTGTATTACTAATAATAGAATCAAGATAGTGATATGACAATGTGTTAATCTTGTTAAGGTGACATCTTTGTTGATAAGGGAAAAATGTATACTATAGCTATATAGTAGTGACATGCATAATGATAGTTGAGTGCAATATCTCTATAGTTTTTCCTATGGTCTATGTTTAAGTGGTGAGGCTTCAATGGCTTTATGAAACATGTTTTTTGGTACATCTCTACTATTTAATGAAGCAAATAATTCAAAGTCATGAACTAGAAATAAGTCATTATGTGGAACTTTGTAAGGCTAGTTGTGAATGTGTATTTGCATGTGGATAAATTTGATCAAAGGAAGATGATAGATTGATAGTGGAAGATGATTATTATTAGATCATGTGGGCTAGTCTACTTAGTGACCATGTCTATTCCTAATATTTGGGCACATTTAAAAGTTTAAGTTGTGAAGTAGTGAAGAGTTATTAGGTATATGGAGTGCAACATTTCCAATCAACTATCATAGTTAGAGTCAAGGATTTTGGTGTAAAGATGAACAATATAAAATTTTGGGTGTAACATCTCTACTCAAAAATGCTTCAAGCTATTGTCTATCATAGAGTCATGATGAATACTTGAATAGTTTTAAGTATATCTTTGCAAATATGAAGTACAAACAGTAAGATAGAGTTGTGACCCATCGACATGAGGTTAAGCATAACTTTACAGGTCATATTGCATGGTTAAGTTATAAGGCTATGATACTACAAGATAAGGGAAACTATTAAGGGCACCTTAGTGGCTTCATCATATTGTGTACAGAAAACAATGGAAAAATGGACGTTGACCAAATGGTGTAACTTCTAAGGATTATGGAGAACTATGATTTCTAAGGTTGAAATTTTTTTGTCTAGGTTAAATAGTTAATATTACTAATCGAGTGTTATATTAAAACCACTAAGGTTCATAGTTAAAACCTAATTGGAAAGTGGTGATAAACATGAAATGAAGTAGAGTGCAACTTTTTAGAGAGTAGAAAGGTTTTGAAGTAAACAATAACAAATATGTGATTACAAAGAATAAATTGTTGAGCGCAACATCACAATTCCTAGTTGAAAATTTATGCAGATTTTTGTATAAAAAAATTAGATTGGGTCCAAATAAAATGGCTAAAGACATTGATAATAGAGAAGAATTGATAGCAAGGTTGTATAAATGACACAAAGTATAAGTAAAGTTATTGATCTACAAATTTCAATGAATTCAAGCATGCAAAATGTTAATGTCATTAATGCTTTATCTAAGTTGTAGAAGTTATTAAATCATTCAAAATAAAGGCCATTGCTATTTTTTTAGAGCTACAACACTTGTAGAGAGAAGAATTTGTAGAAAATTGAAGAGTTAATTGTTGATTTAGAGATGGAAGAGGAAGAATGTGTTTTACTTACATAGGCATAAGTTGAAGAGATTTCACCAAGTCTAGTACACACAAAAGCTAAAAATCCAAGACCTTTCACTAAAGAATGGTTAAAAATTCTCCCCAACTCTTCAAGTGCACATTCTTTAAATACTCACAAGATATAAGAGCCATATAGTTTTTGTAGAGATACCATAGTCCCTAACACCAGTGGAGGAATTTTTTTTTGATTTTCTATAAGAACAAGTTGAAGAACCCTCCATCTTCTAACTCATGATTTTTTAGCTTGAGTAAGTTGATTGTTCGAGAAGATTTTATTGATGTAGATTAGGTGAAAGCCTTGATCAAGGACTGTAACCCTTCCACCCAATCATATCATAAATGGGTCAAGAGTGTGTTGTGAATATTGGATAGAGAGTCATTTATTGAAGAATTTGGTCTTGAAGGACACATGGGTGTAGAAATTGGTTTTGTAAAGTTTGAGGAAATTTTTGAAACATAGAAAAGTTTCTTCACTATTAGGGTTATAAGGAAGCACATATCCATGAGAAAGAAGCAAATGGGAGAAATACCAAAAAAGTTTTACAAGCTAATGCCCCTTGTTTATTTTTAGGATATTTTCAAAAGAGAGTAATTAGTCTAAACAAGAAGCTAGGGGTTGATAGAACTATGATTTCCACTGGTGCCACATATACAATGGCTATAAATATTAAAGGTTTGTATACTAATGTGGGGTATGATTATCTCAGGCAAATAATCACAGTGTTATAGAATGAGATTATAGTTGGACAATAGGGAGAAAAGGGAAATTTTTAATTTAATCATTATCTAATCCTCATGCACTTGATTCTATACCTTGAGCATCAACTATATTAGTTTAGATTTCATGGAGAAAACTAAGGAGTTTAGAGAATCTCTTCTCATGAAGCAATGGACAACTATATGCAATAGGCTCTACCCTTATGTAAATTCTATCTCATTTTATAACTATTTTGTGTTGCCAATCATGATCATGATAGAAGCTAATCTAGAGAGAATTACAAGA
This sequence comes from Cupressus sempervirens, assembly GCA_028749045.1. NCBI lineage: Eukaryota > Viridiplantae > Streptophyta > Pinopsida > Cupressales > Cupressaceae > Cupressus > Cupressus sempervirens. The sequence continues at coordinate 264,854,718 of CM053786.1, read as the reverse complement.
ATAGTAAGAAAATTTCTTAGCCCTACTTTATGTTATGATGACGATGCTAGATTGGAACACAACTGGGGGGATATATTAATATTTAGGAACTATACTATGATGATGGTTTATGGATGCCCACAACCATCCCATGTTCTCCCTAAATTTATACCAGATAGAATAAGTTTCATGGAACTCTTTTGGCAATTTATTAAGGGATATCAAGGAGGAAGGGGACATTTTTTTAAAAAAAAATTAAGGTTGGGGATTTCAATATTAGCAAGGATGAAATTGATGAAATTGATGCATTCCTTATATATTTTAAATAGCCTTACTTAGTTGCGTTGACATATGATCCTAAAGATGTAGTAACGGTTGATTTAAGATAAATGAGTGTATATAATCTACCTCAACAAAAATAATAATGGGAAGAAGATGTGGTTAGGATTATTTATTTGAAGATATTTTTAAGGAAAAAAGCAAACAATGGAAGGACATTATGTGGGTTGAGAAAGAGCTAATAAGAAATAATCTAACATTTCAAAGTTTCCACATGGATGTAAAAATATTTGGATAGATTTAATGAATGTATTCAAAATTATTAGGAGATTATCTTGCATATGCATCATCAAGTGAAAGAGCAAGAAGAATATTGTGTGAACTTGGTGTCTCCTCAACTTTATGTTTTCCTTGAAGTGGATGATGAGAAGGAACAACCTAAAACATCAACATGGGTAGAAGGGGGTAGGAAAGAAAAAATGATTGAAATTCCTCAAAAGGATAGAGAAAAGGCCTTGTAAATCTTGTTAGGGAGGAGTCAATACTTTGTTGAGTTAAGGGAAAAAAAATTGATAAATTAGGCCACAAAAGGTGAGAAGGCTCTTGGAGAACTAGAAATGGCTATTAGAATGCTGGACGACAGAATTATCTAGGCACATGAGTTTTTATAGGATTGTGACTTTATGAAAAGTGATGAGTTTAAATATTTTCAATTCATATTGAAACACAATGAATTATTTATGATATTACAATGTGGCGATTCAGATGAAAAGATTATTAAATTTATGGAAAGACTATAGGCCTATGCTCCCAACAATAAGACTCTTACAGTTGAAGAGCCTAGAGAGATGGGATCTAAGATCCCCTTTTATGTTGGATAAAATCATAAGGCCAAAAAAATCATACTCATTTAAAGATTTTTTCCTAGGGGGACTACAAAGAATCTTGGACTATAGTATCAATAAATAGACTATAATTATATGGAGTATAACCACAGAATCAGACAAGCCAAAGTTGATGGAAGTCAAAGATACACCTCAAGGGATTGTAATATTTTTGAGTGTGTAAGCTACATCTAGTAGTGAGGTTTCTAGCCTATTGAGTACAATAGTAGAATTGAAAAAAGATAAGATAAGTCAAATTGAAAAGTAACTTGCTCAAAATTTTAATATTTTTGTTGCCAACAGATTGCAATATGAAGAAGAGATAAAAAATAGTTATATGATGGAACTAAAAATCATAGAGTTGGAAACAAAAATAAGAACTTTTAAGAGTGTCACTAGGCATGTGACTAAGATGGGTGATAAAGAAGTCTAGATAGAAGGAAAATCAATGTTAGAACAATGAGTAAGCATGGACATTGATGAGAAAGATTCAAGCAGAGAGGTAGAGGTGAATGCAATGAAGGGAAAAATTTTCCATATAATAAATATCTTAAATAATTTTTCTTGAAATATTCATAGTATTTTAATTTCTTTAGAGGGTGTAGAGCACCAATGTTCTAAGGAATTTTAATTACTAACTCCTTTGTATAAGTAGCAACACCCATATAGTCAATTCTTTGATAATTTATTTGCAATAATGACCTAGAGAAAGGAATTACCAAAGGGAATTCTCATTCCTACAAGAAACATTCTTAGTTGGGTCAAGGAGGTAGATAGATTTTTTAATGGTAGGTGACAACTAATACAAAATAAGATGAAGACTATTATAGATGGCATACATGACTTCATATGCCCTATTGTAGATGGTGAAGATAATTTGAAATATTAGTAGGAGTGGGTCACATATTTTTAGAATATCTTAAATAATAAAAGACTTATAGAATATTTCCATTAAGATATAGATGTGTTAACTTATTTATGAGAATACCGTCACATTAAATAAAATGGAAATGGATATGAACAAAGTAATTTTTGATGCAAAATCTATAATAGATGCAAAGTGGTAAAGAGCCTAGACAAACTTAATGCAATTAGGGATGCCACATGGCCAGATGTACATATAAGTATTACCATCTAGGAGGTTGTAGGAAAAACCAAGGTCTTGCCTAAAGGAAAACAATGATTGAACAGAGATGGAAAAACCATGTTGAGAAAATAGAGAAAGGGTAGTCATAAGAATAGGGTATCTTAATTTTATGATTCACCTACTATGGGTACACCAACATTATAAACAAAGAACTAGCCCTCAAGACATATGCTGCCAATTATTTACTTTGGAACTATCTCCAACATTGTTTCTTGTTATTTTGTCTTATTTGTAACAAGTTATAATTATCAAATGAAAATGTGACATGTGTCTTTTCTCTCCCATTTCTAAAGATTGGTACAATCCTTGTTTATAAAAGGATTTCCATGACTTTGATTAGAAGTCTAAGTTTTGATAGAATGAATATTATTTTTGTGTTTTAAGTTTGTCCAATACTATGGAGTGCTATGATTTTTGACTTTTCTTATATGAAATGAATATAGAGTTCCACTATTCAAAGTATATCTTGATTTGTTGTGTTAAGACTTTCATATTTCCACTGTATATTTTTGATAAAATCAATACAAATAAATAAGTATTGAGATTTTCTCAACATAGATCATGTCTCTTCTTTTGTTTATTTTAGTTTCCATTGATTAAATATCAGGAATATTGATTTTTAGTTAGATTTCATTTAGAATCGTCTTTCCTCTCATATTTTGTTGTTAATCAAATTGAGTAAAGCACTTAGTGTTACATGAGAGAATTAGAGGATTTCATATGAAAATTGTGATAAGAATGAGCTCTAATTTGTGTATTTATTTTTCTCACAAAGTGAAGGAACATATATGAAAGCATAGTATCATGCTTTATGAACAAATATCCCATTAGATAAAGCACTAATCACAAATTGATTTTGAGCAAGTTACTAAGCTTATATAGTGCCAAAACATATAAATAGAAGTCTTAAATGTTTAATATTTTGTTGTAGATCTAAAAAAGTTAGAATGTACATTATTTAAAGATCTTTGGGAATTGTAAGGTTAGCTATCATGTATTTCTTTTGTTGTTTCTAAATTAGAAGAATTGAGGGCTATTCTCTACTATAAAGGGATTAATATTTGAAAAAGTTTCGTGAAGGAAATTAGAAATAAATCCCAAGGTATACCCACCTATATCCTAAAGAATTCAAATGGAAGAAGACTTAATGTCTTGTCAGTTGGTCCTATCAGTTTTAAGGAAATATTTGTCAAGGTTTATAGCCAATTCCTAAAAGGTATTAAAAATCAATTTTGTCAAACTAATGTATGCTTATTGTGATAGAGTTGTCTTCCTTTGTAGTATAGAGTATTTGTTAGGCTCATATTTGGGTCATATTCCTATGTACTAGTGGAGTATTTTATCTCATCAGAGGAATGCTGAAGGTAGTCACATTTTAATTGGATTTAATAGTCATAATTGTTGTGGGTTGTTTAACCTTTATAGATTCTCAAGATTTGTCATCAAAAAAGTAACTCTTGCTTAAGTGGGTGGTGACCCAGTCAAGGTTCCTTTTCCATGTTGAAGGATAATGAAAAACATCTGAATATATATGTATATATAATCATTGTAGTTATTGATGATATGGGATACTAAAAATTAATGAAGATTTGGCTTTTGGTAGGTTTAGAAGAAATTTAAAACACTAAAGAATGGTGCATTAGTCAACAAAAACAATTTTAGGGTTTCTAAATCTTCTATATCCTAAATAATGAATAGATTTAGGTTTTTTATCCCCTTTTTAATTTAAAAAACCAAAAAGATGTAAAGATACATATCAAACTAACTTATGTATAAATTCAGCAATATCTACATCACGTTCTCATCTTGAATAAATGGTAATGTTTAGCCCACATGTAAACAAATTATTAAAGATCAACAACCATCCATTACATATTAGATATCATGGTTGTTATTGCCAAATTCTTGCAAAAAAAATTAATTGAAAAGTGAGCAATACTCAAAGATACAAACAGTATTATAGGAAGTACATCATAAGAAGATAAAAAATATTTTTTGTATAGAAAAATAGATTAGGTACACTAACATCCACCTAATATGAGAGGAAATATTTTTAGAGTAGGTGCATTGAAGAAATCACATTATTTAGACACACACATATATTGTACATAAGGTTCATTTTTTTATAAAAGCGTAGCTTAGAATTATTGATATTTTTTATGTCTCTTTCAAATATTTTATGCTCTCACTTTAAATATTCATCCTATCTATATCACAAGATAGTCAAAAGTATCAATCATTTTTTAGATGATTTGAGCTCTTTGTTTTCCTTGAATAGAAAATGAAGAGCTCAAATCATCTCAAATTTGATTAATACTTATGACTATCATGCGATATAGATGGGACAAATATTTCCCTCTAATTTTGTTAGGTTCTTTACTTATCTTATATGGAGTATTTAATTTGACTCATTAAAGAGCTTTGTGTTAAGATTTTGTAATACAAAACATAATGAGGATATAAATGAAAAGGAAACATGCATAAGGAAAACCTCAAGATAAAATTTTATTGATTCAAAATTTTGTTAAAGGCATGAACAATATATTTGAAAGTGAAAACCCTCAACAGAAAGATCAATGAGGAGATTTAGTTTTAAAGTGGGAGAAGAAAATTGACAAAACAAACTTCATGTGTTGCAGGAATTGTAGAATATCTAAAAGAAGAGTGAAGTTGTAAGAGCATACCAAGATACATGAAGTGTTGACATTAAGGTCAATTTTTCTATTGGTGACTTAACACTTTGTCAGTTGGTTACATTGCTACCAAGTGATATAGTTGCTACTATGCTTATCATTCATTGAGTAGTGTTAACCAAGTGTTTTAGTTGCTACCAAGATAAGTGGTTATAATTTAGTTTATGTCAAAATTCATAGTTTCTATCGAGCATCTAAGATAATTTATAGTATAAATGAAGTGTAGAATAGTCTACAGCTAGTAGAAATGATGGAGATCTAGTTAACTAAGCTCTATAGTGTTAACCAAGTTCTATAGTGTCTATCGAGCTTGCATGTTAATGAAGTGAATGAAGTGGTAACTGAGTCATGCAGTGTCACCTGAGTGATGCAAAAGCTACTAAGGTTCTCAGTGTTCACCAAGTCATATAGTGCTGACTGAGTTCATACTACTCAAAATGATTAGTATGGAATGAGATTCAACTTCAGTCAAGTGCCAAAATAGGTCAAGAGTTAGAACATCACAGTGTTATAGCATAGTGACAACTTTTTGAGTTATGATGAATTTGGTGTTGTGATGTGGAACCTAATCAGAATCAGAGGTTTATTCAACATGGTTTTCTCTCCATATTATTTCTATGGGGTTTTGGGTGTTGTGTTCTCAAGACATGGTCAATGAGTAGTGCTCCTGTAGGGTCCTGGGGTAGTGACCCAAGTGCACTTCCTATAGTAGTACATGGTGAGCTTGAGGGGCAATGCCCCCATAGGGGTTTTTGGGGCAAGCGCACCCAAAGCCAAAAATGCACTTATATTGTAAAAGGTAGTGGCTGCTATTTTTTCTTATTGGATGACTTATTCTAGCCCTAATTTTGTAAGCAAAAAAAGTTTGTATAAAAAGGATTAGGGCTAGGGATTTCATAATGTAATGGTGATATTGTAGCTTCTTGTGGTGGTATTGAGCTATAAGGGATTGTGGATTGTAATCACTAGATAATAAAAATATTGGACTTGCTATTGGTGGACATAGCCCAGGGATTGGGTAACCATGTTAAATCTTGTTGTCTTGTGTTATCTTTTATGCAACCTACTATTTTCTAGTAGTGGTTATATTTGCATGTAACAATTATTTCTCTCTATGGTTTTATCCTAACATTTGGTAGTTTAGCTGATTCGAGCGAGTAGTTAATTGGATTGATATATATGTAATGTATTGTATTGTATTAAAGAATATGTAATAAATAATGAGTATGTGAAGAAGGAAGAGAAGATGTGTCTGAATTAAAGAAGGCCACAAGCACTATATGGTACAACAAAGAATTATCTCTCACAGTCAAGTGATCATCACAATTCAAGGAATCTCATTCAACAAATCATAGTTTCATATTAGAGATCAAACACTAATTCTTTCTAATAGGTGCATTAATTAAATCCTTTAACTAGGAGAACTTAATAGTCATTTTCTAAATATTCTAATAGAGTGCATACTTCATTGTATGTTTGTAAATCATTTAACAAGGTGGATCTAATAGTCCTTATTGCTCCTAACGGGATAGATCACTAGAAGTGGTCAATTACAAGCCTTAATGGGACAACTTTATACTGTAGTACTAAATCTTGTGGGTATCATCCCCATCCCAGTTTTACTTTCTAATTGGAAGGTATCTGGGTCACCATATCTTATGTAAAAATGTTATGAATGTTTTATTAATTTCATTCTATTATCCGTGCAATTAGATCATAATAATATATGGAGGATTAATTGGTGAAGTGAGTTAACTTTTTATTGGTTCTTGATTCACACCTCCCTTCTCAATAACCTAGCCTACCTTATATTTCCAACAATTTTTATTAGAGAATTTGGTTCTCACATCATAAGTTTAACAACTTGAGAAAAGATTAGAGGAAATGGAGGTATATAGACTTAGAGAAAACTCTATTAAGAATGAAAAGATGGATCTTGAATTAGGTATTGATCAACTCAACAAAGAAAGGGAGAAACTCTCTCAATTATTTCAAAGAAGAAAAGATCTTGTGGCACAAATGGATGACAATCTATACATTGAAGAAAGAATTGAAGAGTTATGCCCATAAAGAAATTCAAATGAAGCTGATGCAATAATCAAAGACCTACTTGAGAAGAATTACACTATTCAAGAAGAAGTTAGAACATTGAAAAGAGAGAAAGGAATCTAATTAGTTAGCTTATATGAATTCATAGAAGAAAAAGACAAAGTTAAAGAAAAGATAGAAGAAAAGGACAATTAAATTCAACAACTATCCCTTCACCAAGAAAACTTTACTAACCAACTTAATGATGCAAATCAAGAGCTTATCAATTTAAGGATAGAGAATGTTCAAAGATTGCAGAATGATCTTAGTATTAAAAATAAAACCAATGAGAGAAAGATGAAATCTCAATGAATCATGAATTAGTTGATTGAGAAAACTCAATATAGACATGAAGGAAAAGCTAGATTAGGATATACAAAAGAAGGTGAATCATCTTAGCGAGAAGTTGAAAAGAATAGTAGACCTACTTGCAATCATTATGGTAAGATAGGTCATACATAAAATGAGTGTTTGAGAAATGGTAAAGAAAAATTCAATGGAATGTGTTAAAATTACAATAATAATGGTCATAGAGAAAGTAAATTCACAGAGAAACCTAAGTTCAAAGGAAAGTGTCATAGTTGCAACAAACAAGGACACAAATCTTCAGATTACAAGACCAAGAAGTAGAACCCAATAGAGAAAATTGTGAATTCAATATTTCTTTCGCATTAAAATACATGGTGTATATGTCACTACTATTGTGAGTTTAGGTACATTGGAGAAAATCATGTAAAACATCACACTAGGAAAAGAGGCACTACAAAGAGAAGTTTTGTTTATAGAGAACTTGGACATCTTGCCAAGAACTATATGAACATGGGTATAATACAAGATGAAAAGAAAGTCAAAGCTGACAATATTAGAAAATAAATGAGGTAGCAATGGGTGTAGAAATCTGTAAAAAATACAAGATGAAGTCATGAAGTTGTTGACACCCAAGTCAGTGAGTTGGGTAGCTCAACCATTTTGACTTAGTTCCATATGGAGAACACTAGAATTGTGATTCAAAAGTAGTCATCTAATATCAGTTCTATCAAGTAAGTAGAAAGATCCATATTAAAATTCAAGATGCACAAGGATCACCAAGTGATGATGGAAGTCAAAGCCCTTACTGAGCAGGCTTGGGTTGGAAGACTTTACCAGGAAAGGCTGGGTTGCATATCTTTTTCAAGATGTAGATGTCAAGTTTGTAGTTCCTACCAAGTTAGGAGACCTTACCAACTAGAAGGTGTATTTTGAGAATTAAAGACTAAGCCGAGTGGAAAATATCCTGTCACTGATTAAGATATGTGTACGAAGCATTAATGTGATCATAATGAATAGAATTTGTTAAAAGGGAGAAATCAAATTTATTGGTTTTACCTCAAAGTTTTAGAGCATAGAGAAATGAGACAATTCAAAGCCTCTAAGTGATTTTATTAGTTGTTTTTCGAGATTCTCTCTTTTTCAAAACACTACCAAGTGATGGCATCTCATAGAAGGGTAAAAGCACAAACCTGTGTCACCCTTTTATAAAAGAAAATGCTAACAAAAGTATAACCATTCATCTTCAATGATATAAAAATAGTAGTATTATTTAGAATTTGATAATCAAGTAAACTAATGAAATATGTAGAAGTGGATGAATTTTATGATTATAATTTTTAATAATTATTTGGAATGATCATTGATGTATTTTCCTAATTTTAAAAGTTAATATTTTACTTGTTGAAAAATTCTAAAAATTAGGGGTCTAGTTCCCACAAAAGAATAATGTGGAAATAATCGTATTTCCCTTTGATCTTAGACTATGTTATAGATAACATATATAGTTAGAAAAATCAAAAATAAAACTTGGCTTTAGACTTATATTTTACCTTTTATAATGATTCAAAATCAACTCATCTAAAATCGATAGTTTTCATCTCCCATCACATTTTTGAAAATATTTTTTTTCCAACCAAAATAAAAATTATACAATCTTGAAGAGGACTCTCTCCCCTAGAACATGATGTGATTTTAAAATTTATTTGATATGATTTGATTTTATTTCCTTTCTCAAACTTGACATCTTTTTGAGTGTTAAAATACATACTTGTAGAATTTTTTAATTACAATATACTATATCTAATTAAAACATTATAAACTCTATATGAGAATATTCTTAACTTTAAACTCTATAAAATGATGTTTATATGTTATTAAAAAAAATCATAAAAAATAGTAAGAGTTATTGAAATGTTAGTTTTTTGAAATAATTTTGTTTCTTTAGTAATTGGATACAAACTATTATAAAACATGCATTTAATTATAGTTATTTCTAATTGGAAAAGTGTGAGACCATATATAACTTAGCTAGAGTGAATTTGTCTAGATCATATGTTTGAACAAAATTGATGTTTAGATAGAAATACTCAAATTCAATCGTTTTGATAAGTTAGTTTGAAAGGTGACACAACTTTTTACTTTTAACTAGTATAAACAATGTGAAGAATGGTTTTGAAATGTTGGTTCATGGAGTTGATTGTAAGGCTCCTGCATTCAAATTGAGTCTAAAAATTGAAGAGGCACTTGACCCTAATGGAGCATAACCTAAAATTCCACCTAAGGTAATTCTTGTCTACAACATCCAATAATTTAATCATTTTTCTATTCAGGAGCTTGGAACCCTAGAGATGAATGAGACATACAATGAACCATGTGTGAATGGTATTCAAAAACCAGAGTGCAAACATTTAGAAACAAAGGGTTTGACAAATATTTTACATATGCCAAGGGATTTTCAAGTGAAGTAGATCAAACTCATCTTGAGCCATGTTCATAACATGTAGTTATGATTAGATCATCTTATTTTGATAGCCAATAATATAATATATGGAATTACTAGATTACCCATGTTGAATAAAGAGAAGACCACTAAAACCCTAGTTTAGGTTGAATTGGAAAAGAGGAATCTTTCTAAATGGGATGAAAGAGACATGAAGGTAAGTGGTGTGATTGACATGGAATTGAAGTTTGCAATTCATGTTATAGCTCACAAAATCTATAGCTCAAGCTAGTCAAACAATGTTTCATGTGAAGTAGTCCAACTGGCATAGAAGGTGGTAAAGAATAATTTTTCCTTCAACCTTGTTGAGTTGCTACTAAATCAATTGACCAAGAATATGGAGAGTATTTGAGTCTCCAAGAACAATCTATGTAAGTTTGTTTCTCCCATGCCATGTTTATTTTTCTATCTTTAGAGGTTTTTCCCCTCTAAAAGCACTATACTATGGAAGAAAGATACTCTAGTATTGTATGAAATCAATGAATTTATAGTAGAGATGGGAGAAAAATTTGATAGCATTATGGAAAATTACATTGAAAACTTCAAGGATAAGATGAAAAGAAGATTTAGGATAACTAGGAAACTAGTAGAGGATTATGAATAGGATATTTGTTTTAAACTTAACTATGACAAGGTTTATATTCAAGCAGTCATGCCTAGAGTGGCATGGGTTAAGCATGTACAATATAAGGTTAACATTGATGATGCTAAAGATATTGTTGAGGCTTTACTAAATGAGCCTTTGGATCCTAAGGAAACATATTTTCGTACCTATGAAGAGGCTAAGGAAAAAATTGAGTTTGAGATCAAGTTACCCCAAGCAGTGAGCACAAGAAGGAAAAGTACTGAGAAAATAATGAAAAACACTAAGGAATCAAGCTCTCCTCTCATGCTTACCAAGGGAAAAGGAGATGATATAGTAGATGAAGATGAAGAAGAGGATGCAAAAGAAGTAAAAATTGAGGAAGAGGAGCCTCCAAAGAAGAAAGGAAAGGTTATAATAACCAAAGCTTCCAAGTCTTCCCCTATTGCATTTACAAGAAGATCTGCCAAATCTAAAAGAAAATTGAAGTTGGGTGAAGAGGAGGAAGGTGAATCAATTATCTTTTAGAGGTCTACCCCTACTCTCTAAGAAAGAATGAATGAGATGGAACAAGGAATATATATGACATATTTTTAGTCTCTTAAGTGTGACACTGGGAGTGAAGAGGAGGGTAAGAAAATCAAGGATACCCTTGTGACAAAATTGGGTAAGTGAAAGTATTCACATGATGAGCTTACATAGCAATTTCTTGATGTATGTTTGAAAATAGTCAAACCTCAATGGGATAATCCAATGAAATTTGTGAAAGACATCATTGAATAAACTTTTAGATAGCTTATGTTGAGTCTTAGTGAGAAGGAGGTGAAGGAAACTTTCAAAGAAAATGAGACCAAACTCACACCCAAATTAAATACATGTCTAATAATGCTAAAGGGAAACGAATCTATGGTGAGGTCTAGCACTATGACATGGAAAAACATCTACAAACTACACAAGCCTAGTGACTTTGTTGTATAAGTAGATGACAAAGATGGTGAAGAAAATGATGCTAAAGAAGAAGCAAAAATCAAAGATGATGAGATAGATGATATCAATCTTGATGATGAGGAGGAAGAGCAAGAAGCCACTAGAGAAAGTCTTCAAGAAATACAAAGTATTGATGAATCTACTATAGAAAATATTGTAATAGAAGTTATAACTTCCTTTCCTCACTCTCCAAGAAAATTCTTAGTGTAATCAGGCTTAAACAAGCCTTCTACCAAGTTGGTTGAGGTCAAATCTACAACACCAAGGACACAACCAATCTCTAGAATTTCTCTACAAAGTATTACAATGACTGAGGTGCCCAGCACTTTAGCAAGTCTTTCCAACATTAGACTTGATTGAGAAACATTAAGGTATTCCTTCTTTTGATGTAATTCCACTCTTAGGACATTTAGTGATATTCCTACCTTTTCAATTACTATTTCTACCATGGCTAGTGCACTGATAGTTGAGAATTAGTCTTAATCGAGCATTGAAGTTTTGAATAAGGGAAAATGAATTATTCATTCTATAATTCCTAAAAAAAAGGGTAAAGAAGAGAAAAATGATCTAGATGAGGATATTGTTATTCCAAATTGGGATATCTCTAATCTCACTCCAAAAGAAATGGATACCATTGAAGAACTTTGGAAGAAATGGGCTAAGTAAAAGAAGCTCAAAGAAGAGAGGAAAAATATTAATCAAGTCCTTGAGGACATAAAGAGCATGTTTTTTTTTGCTATGAATATTGAGGTTGATGGGAAATAACCTATTCTAGATTAATTACCTGAAACTATCCACAAGTATAATGAAAAATTGAATGGACAAGAAAAAATGTTGCTAAGAGCTAAGAGAAAATTTAAAAATTGTGATTTGGAGTAGGTACCACTAAATATTTCCATTGATCAAGTATAACTATCTACTATTCTTTCTTCAATGGAAACATCCGTCAATAATATTGTTTCATTATTTGTCAAGTTGAGTGACACATCTATCTTTACAAAGGAAATCAAGGATAAATTATTCGAGATAGATGAGGATATGAAGGCAACTGCACATCGGCTGTCACTTGATCCTAGTTGTAGTTTTTCATCCTTTACAAAGATGAGATATCTAACAAATCTTTAAGCAAAGTTGTTGAGGGAAGTAGCCAAAATTAGGACCAAACTTGCAGAAATTCAAGGCATGATTCTTCCAAACATGGATGCACTACAAAAGCACACTATACATGTAAAGATACTCATCCATGAAAACAACTCTCCATAGCTGACCACATTGTGGAACAATAAGAAGAAGTATAGATAGCCTTGCATGTAAGTAAGGTATTGCAAGAAATTGGTATATATTACAAGACTGTGATAATCATTTTGAAGGTACACATTGATTTCTTGTCACATTTTGGTATTAACTTATATATATTACAAATCTTTGGCATTTATGTCAAAAAGAGGGAGAAGATATGTATATTATAAAAATAGAGAAGATATATATGTATGGGGGAGTAGTAATATGTAGACATATGTACAAATACATTGAAAAATGTTTACAAAAGAAATTTTGAAAAATCCAAAAAATAGAGTAATTTACTAAGCTATGGCAATAATAAGTCAAAACCAAGTTGAAGACATAGAATGTTGATAAATGAATTTTTTGATTTTTAATTTTGAGAATTCATATTTTGGTATGATAACTATTTTTTTCACTAATGGAAAAGGTGGAGATTGTTAACATTAAGGTCAATTTGTCTAGTAGTGACTTAAGACCTAGTCAATTGGTTACATTGCTACCAAGTTGTATAGTTGCTACCAAGCTATCATTCATCTAGTAGTGTTAACCAAGTGTTTATGTTAGTATTGAGCTAAGTAGTTAGAATGTAGATAATTCCCAACTTCATAGTGTATACAAAGAAACTTTGATAGTTTTCAATATACTGAGCTACTAGTAGAAGTTATGAAGATCTTAGTGTTAACTGAGCTCTATAGTGTTAACCAAGTTCTATAGTGTCTATCAATCTCACAATATTAATGAAGTGAATCTAGGTTTGATCAAGTAGTCTAGCATCAACTAAGTTTATGCTACTCAAAGTGATCAGTATTGATAGAGCTTCAACTTCAACCAAGTCTTAGAGTATACCAAGTGTTGACAATGTTTGCCGAGTGTCAGAACATCACTCATTTTGTCTTGTGAAACTAAGTTACAACAATGGGCCAACTTTGTGAATTATGATGGAATTGGTATTGTAGCTAACTCCAATTAGTAGTTTGTTGGATTGATAGATATGTAATGTATTATATTATATTAAAAAGTATGCAATAAAGTATGAGTATGTATAGAAGAAAGAGTAGATGTGTGCGAACTAAAGAAGGCTACAAATAGTACATATGGTACAACAAAGACTTATTTATTAGAGTAAACTAATCAATGCAATTTGAGGAATCTCATTCAAAAAATCATAGTTCCAGATCAGATATCAATCACTAATTCATTCTAATAGGTGCAACAGTTAAATCCTTCAATAGGGTGGAATTAACAGTCTTTTTCTAAATCTCCTAATAGAGTGCATACTTCACTATATCTTTTTAAATCCTTTAACAAGGTGGACGTAATAGTCCTTAACTCTCCTAACAGGGCATATCACTAGAAGTGGTCAATTATAATCCTTAATAGGCCAACTTTATACTATAGTAGTAAAGCTTGTGGGTATCATCCCCACCCTAGTTTTACTTTCTAATTGGAAGGTTTGTGGGTCATCATATCTTGTGTCAAAGTCTTATGAATGTTTTATTTGCTTTCATTCATTCATGCATGTAATTATATGAGAATAATATATGAAGGATTAATTGGTGAAGTGTGTTAAAGTTTTATTGGTTCTTGATTCACCCCTCCCATCTTATTAACCTAGTCTGCCTTATATTTCCAACATGAAGTACATCAAACAAAAAGGAAAATTATGAATGAGATTTGATACTTAAGTATACCATGATAAAACTATAGTAAATGTGCCTTCAAAAATAGAACACTATTTTTAATGAATATAAGAATATTGTAATAAAGAGAAAATTTGTGTCAATTATATATTTATAATGTTCTATCATGATAGTCATGGTATAAATGTAATTTTGATTATTTGAATAACAAGAAGGTGAGGATTCAAGTGTTACTTTATTGGTAGTTGATATAGGTGGGCTTTTGTTATTATAGAAAGGAGTATAATGATTTGAAAGTGGACATTCATTACTTTTTCTCACATGTTTATGCTTTAGCCAATGAAAAGGCTGGAAAATTAAAGAAGCTAATTTAGTTTTATGTACAAAATTTATGGAAGTAGGCATTATTATTTTTTTAAATGATCATACACATAGAACCATATGATATTATTGAGAAATCTAAAAGAGTTTGATTGATGTGGACTATCATGCTAAATAACCTAATTTGTAAGTTGGATCCGATAAAACTAATGATAACGGTAAATATTTTATGTCCTTTGTATCAAATTTTTTTATGGGATTTATTACATTTTTTTGTACAATGGATATCCACTTTCAACCTATACATGTCTTTTTCTTTAATTGAGATTGTCAAGATGACAAGAACACATTTAAAAAGAAGTAAAAAGATGAGAAATGGCTTTGTAATTTATAAAATGCAATATAGCTTTTTCTTTCAAATTTTAAAAGAAAAATGGAAAAAAATAAATTTTAACAAAAACATGATTCAAAGAAATGAGATCTAAGATATTGCATGTTTAAATGAATTTTTCTTGCACTAATCATAGCATTGAACCTTCATAAAGACAATGCAACTATGAAAAATGGATCATTCCATGACTACCTATAAAATAGCATTGAATTAAGAAAATGTCCCCTTTGATTATTCTTTTAGATACCCTAAAAGAGAAAAATCTACCAATTACCATAGGTTAAAAAAATTCACAAGGATTTTATCAAAACAAAATGTCCCCTAACATCTAGGGCCACAAATAATATTTCTGTGTTGAAAGGAAGATTGAACTACCACTCTCAACGAACATTGATGATGGATCATGTTTCACCTCTTAGTTGAGGCTAATAGAATATGTGTAGAAATCTTCACAAAGAAGCACCCACAAAAAACATTTTTCTTGGATGTGTATAATTTCAACTCTAATTGAAATCAAGTCCAAAGCCTCCAAAATGCTTGTGACCTATTTGAATAAAAAATGAGGAAAAGAAATCTCTAGGAAATTGAATTCAGATTCTAAACTACAAGGCCTTATCTAAAACAAATAAAATTTAATTGGTCAAAAATTTGAATTTTAATGCAATAGTACAAGAATTTTAGGACAAAAATAAGTAGACATATCTCTGACCACCTTAATCAAAATCAAATGGTAATATTTCTAAATAATGTTCTATATAGAAGAACTAGACTCATGCTTGGATGTGGCACATATTTTTGGGTATTTATATTCTAAATAGATAAGTAATTATTAATTTTCTACTATAGTATTTTTAGAATAAAAAACTCTCGTGTCTCACCATGTTAACTAATTCAAAACTCTTCAAAATTTGAATTTAAATTTAAATTTTTCCTTATAGTAGAAGAAGCATAAAATGTGATTCTTCTTTTATATTTAGAAAATGTTGTACCATTTGAAAGTTATAGTTGTTTTTCAAGAAGTGTCTCAATCAACACTTTATGCATAACTCCATTAAAAAATAAGTAATAATTACATAATGAACTCATAATTTGAAAAACCTTACATTTATGGAAAGCTAAGAATATTATTAAGAAACCCTTTTTATTTCATCAAATTTGGGTGAAGAAAAAAGTCATCAGCTACATCTTTGAAGTAAAAAGAAACTCAAGAATATGCCAAAAAAAACATTTTTTGGCCTATATCTAAATTATGAAGAAATAAATCATCATGGACAAATAAATCAATTAAACTCATTCATTGATAACTAATTAAATAAACACATTTTCTGTCACATGATACAATAGGGAGAAATAAATCAATTAAACTCAATATACTTGATAACTAATTAAATAGTTTTATTATCACGAATGCATGAATCACATAGTTTTCTTCATTTTTTTTATTGATCTTTCAGATACCCTAAAATACCAAAAGCTACGAATGACCAAAGGTTAAAAAAATTCACAAGGATTTCATGGAAACAAATTAGCCCCTAATACCTAGGGGCACAAATAATATTTCTATAATGAAAGGAAGATTTAACTACCCCTCTCAAGGAACATTGGTTATGGATCATGTTTCACCTCTTAGTTGAGGCTAATAGATTATGTGTAACAATCTTCACAAAGAAGCACCTACAAAAAACATTTTTCTTGGATGTGTATAATCTCAACTCTAATTTAAATCAAGTCCAAAGCCTCCAAAATGCTTGTTACCTATTTGTAGAGAACTTAAAGGCTAGTATAAATGAAGAAAATAAGAGAGTATGATGTGCATCATAGTCACATAGATAGTCAAGTAGTTAAAAGAACTAAATCAAGATAATCTTGGTGAAGGTAGTGAACATTATCTTTCATAGTACAAACTCATAAACATGAATTTAAAATAATAATTTTAAGTATACAAATTTTTTTATAATGTCAAGGAAAATGGTATTCAAAATAATTTTATCTAAGTGAAATCACTCCATAAGTGATAGGTGTATACAATACATTAACAAATATACATAAAAAATAACACACTTCCACATAGATCCTTGAGCTTATATGTGTAACAATCTTCATGGTAGCCTAGAAATATTTCACTTCATAAATTGTAGTGGCAAGTATTAAAAATTGTAATATTATTAAAATAGAAGAATTATGGAGAATCAATCTTGGGATCTCTTGCAATCAAAAACTTTTATTATGTATTAGTCAAATGTGAGACCTCTTTCTCCTCCCTCTTACCCTAAGTAATGCTAGATTTGGGGTTTTTGGCCTAAAATGGACTTTCCATATTATTTTTTTCCTACATCAAGATTCAATGAAAGAAGTTTTTTTAAGAGGCGGGTATAAGGGAAATGTTTATGAATCCTCAATGAAATGATTGAAAAACATGCACTAAATTTAATGATGATATGCTTGCATAGGTTTGAGGGAAGTAATTATATAGAGGGAAGGACAATGAAAGGTCAAATTAAAGACAATGATGTCACCATACACATGAGAGAAGAGATGATGGAGTTTTTTTTGTATTGTCAATTGTGATTGTTGTAAAGGAATTCAAATAGAGGAATCATCAATGCTTCCATTTTCCAACTTTCATTTTTAGGATCCAAACACAATTTTTTTCATGATTCAAGTTGTAGAAGCCCACTCATTTGGGTTATAAAAGTTAAATGATACATCATACATTGGGGACATTTTTTATTCAATTCTTAAACTAGGGCTTATTTATATCATGTGCATCACTAGAACTTCTATCAATAGAGATATCTACTCCTACAAAGTTCTTTAAACCAAGAGACAAAACAATATCTCCTCACCTCACAACTTAAACCAATGAAAACAAAGGGCCTATTATATCATCTATGATTATGGTTGTTTCCTATAGATATGTCCACCATTGGAGGAACAAATATCTAGAAGTTACATGTTTATGGCCAGTAAAAAATTGAAGCATGGAGTAACTTCATTCCAAAATGATGGATTCACCAAACATTTTCAATCATCTTGAAATATTTATAATTTTCTACACTAAAGTAACTCACAAATCTCAAACATAATTTAAGACTCTCAATAAAACTTATAGTTGGCAAGGGTTTTAATAAAAAATTGTAGCCACTCAAACAAAGAGAATGTGGTGGAATGAATAAAAGTGGCTACACAAAGATCTTATGTGTTAGAGACTAGATCCTTGTGTAGGATGTCTCTAAATATGAGTTAGTTACTATGTGTTAACAATAATTAAAACTATGCACTATGGTGGGTGGGGAATTATCTTTACTTGAGATAATTGGATATTGTGCATCTTGGAGTACTTGGGGAGAAGACATTGTGTGTATAAAGTTAGTCTTTGGCTCAACGAGTTAATCACAATAATACAAAATGGTACTATGGCATGTTGTACATCTCATGGTTGGAATACTTGGAGTAAGGAAACTATGTGTGACAGGATGGTCACTGGCTCAAGTAGTTAATCTTAACATATAGGAATGCATCATGAAACTTACCAAGATATGGTCAAATCTCCCACATATGGTTCTTCATTTTCTCGTCTATTTTTTTTCTATTTTCATTTTGGGAATTATGCCTTTGTGTGGCATTATATTATCTACGTACTTCAATTTTTGGGTATAATCCATAGATTACTTTAGAACCTATGTTGATCATGGCCTTATCTTTGAGCTTGGGGGCATGGACCATTTATGTATCCACATGGTTGGGTAGTAGAATATTTAGAAGTACTATTCATAGATAGCTTTATATGGATCCTTGCTGAGTGGAATTGAATATTTTTTCTTGATGTATATATGATTCATTTACTTAGAAGAAATTTATGTAATATTGTAATGTAAAATCTTGAAGAAAGTAAAATTTCATGTGTATATGTATCATGAATAGAAAATCTATGTAAAAGGGTTAAAGGGTATCTCTAGGTGAAATGAAGGAATATGTAAACAAATTTTAAATATTTCAAAAGTTGATTTAAGAATGATTTCATTAGATTGCATATTTCCTTGCATTTATATGAATGCATGATGAAAAAAAGAACCATGTACTATTCATATGCTATCAAATGAAAAATCTATGTAATTAGTGAATAGAAGATGATTTGGTTTACATGTATGGTTGATGGTTTAAATCTATTTCATGTATCTTAATTGATTGCTAAGTAAATGCATTTGATTATAAGGATTGTGAAATTAGCTCCTAATTTAGAAATGGTAAAGGTAATTAAATTTGTATAAATATTTTTGTGTTTATAAATAAATGATAAGTAAATATTACATACTATCATAACCCCTACAAGGTTATATATATCCTCATCAACTTGATTAAAATGGTTGTGCCTACTTGAAGATCTAAGAATAGGGAACAATTAATTTGAAACCCTAATTAATAGAAAAAAGAAATGGGTATAAGGGTGGATAATATATCAAATAAGTAGACACAATTAAGTAAGCATCAAACAAGGAATACATGTTGAGTTGGTTGGATGACAAAAGCTTACTCCAAATTTTGAAACTCAAGTAATGTTGTTTACGGGTGGCATTAGGGAAAATGTTAGGACTAGATTACAATTGGAAAAAAAAATGATCAATTGTATATTATCTTTGATGTTACACAAAATTTCAAATCTTTACCAATAAATGTCTTTCAAGCTCACTCAGGTGATAAAGTTTCCTATGTCCATAGGGCATTCTAGTGTTTATGAAGTTCAAAAGAGAGTGTCTACAATGTGTTATGCCCTTAAGATTGATGTATATAGGGTTATGAATAGTCAACTTGTGGCTATCTTAATCCTTTATTAAGTCATGTTATCATTATTATATAATTATTTAGGTAGGTAGGTTGGACTAGGTGTTATGTAGGGTTGTGTCTATTCAACCTAAGCATAATTAGGTATATATAGGAGGTTGTGAGTCTTATTTCAACATCATATTGTGAAGTGTGTTTTCATTGGAGATATTTGGAAGTTGGCCCCTCAAAGTGGCCTATTACTCTCAATTATTATCAAGTATTTATATAATATTTTATATTGTTTCTTCTATTGTACAAGTTATTTCATTACAAGTGGTATTAGAGCATGATCTTGGCACCATATAAGCAATATTTTTTCTTCACTTTGGGGTGATTTTGGGAAGAGCATAACTTTAAGATTTTAGCAATTTTTTCAAAAAAATTTAAAGGGTTTTTGAAGACCATATTAAAGAAGATTTAATCCAAAAATTTAGAGGAATTTGAGCAAATATGAGAAAATTACTGCATAATTACTATTTCTACACAATTTATTGAGATCTACATATCTCTAACATCCTACTGAATTGGAGTATAACTTGTATTAGATTTTTGAATACATAGTAGAGGAGCCTTAATTTAAAGCTTAGGGAAATTGAGAAACAAAAAAATGCAAGATATTTCAAAATTGGGGAAATTCTCTCTGAAGGTAGAAAATTTGCTAATTTATTTTGGGATTTTTCTAAGTAAAGGTATCTTGGCCCTAGTAAGTTATAGTGAAAAATAAATAAATAAATCAAAGAATTTATATTTTATTTGTGTGATTTATTTCAAAATAATTGGTTTCCATCATCATGAGGCCTTGAACAAGAAGCAAAAAGAATGCTACCACACTAGGGAAATCCTCTGATGAAGATTGGGATGCAACAAAGGATAGTAATCCCAATAAGGAACTTAGTAATTTCAAGGAAGAGCTTAAGAGGGATATGTGTGACCTATGAGAAGATATATCATATATATGAAGCATGTTAACCACCTATATGAATGAAAGAAAGAAGGAGCTCTCAAGAAATCAAGGTGAAACCTTCAAGTCAACTAATAATGACACAAATTTTATTAATCCTATCGGATCTAGAAATGTTTTTCCTAAGGTGGATATGGAAAAAATTGATGACATGGATCCTCTAGCATGGATAAGTAAAATGGAGATTTTTTTGAAGTCCATCAAATCCCATATGGAAAAAAGGTCATGATGGCTTCCTTATATCTAGAACTAGATCACTTCATTTGGTGCCACTGGCTTTTTACTCAGAGGAGGAAAAAGGGACTCATTGTATCATGGTCAATTTTTATAGAAGAAATCCAAGAATAATATAGCAATAGTGCGATAGAAAAATTCTTTAGCCAACTTACTAACCTTCAAAAAATAGGATCAATTAAGGATTGTATTAAAAAATTCCAAAATCTATCTGTAAGAGTGGATACAATTACAGAGGAGAACTTCAATGATTTATTCTTTGGTGGTCTCAAGGATCACATTCAACATGAGGTATGCATGTTTTGTCCTAGCTTAGTAAATGAGTCTTTTATATTAGCACATAGTGTAGAGGAGAAGTTCTTGATTCCTAGAAAGAAAGGGGCTGATGTGATAAGAGAAAAATGATATTCAACACCTTCTCTTCCTTAACCTACTAGGTTGATGTTGTCACTTAGGTTTGCACCCTTGTCCAAGGCCTATGCATGAGGACAACCTAGTGAAACATGGAAACAACCTCCAAGCTGTGGGACTTGAACTATGAGGTTGAGTCTCTGGAGAAGGCCAGCTTCCTCTTACTATCAGGGTGCACCTATCTACTCTTGGAGAGGAAAAGGGAGAAGAAGAGCATGAAATAAAATCTACCTAGTCTAATCTAAGGAGGTTATGCACCAAAATAGAGTGTTCAGACTTCTTTTCTGCCCATATATTGACTACAAAACCAAGATAACATTCAAAAGACATACACACCCAGACTTATGTCAATCAATAACCACATACAGATTAGGAAACCAACTGAATAACACAAGGAAAAGGATTCACTTATATATTATCCAATAGGCCAAGAATAGACACAGTATGCAAGCCACAGATCTCAACAATACACCAATGAGAGGCAAGATGGATGCACATACACATTGATGGCTAAAGGAGATGATACAGAATGTTATATAGCTCAGAGGAAAAGGTAATTTTACACTGCAGACCTGGGAGTAGTAGCAGAGAAATCAGAAGAAGGAGTCCCTTTAGAAAAGATCACAAAATTGCCTTTATAGTTTAGGCATAATTGAGGATTATTGCATTTACTTCTCAACTACTGACATTAACTTCTCACCCTGAAAATCCAATCAAAGATCTGGTAGTTTTAAGTATCAAAAAATCTAATATTCCTCTGAGAAAGAGCTTGGAGAAGATAGAACGGTGCCATAACTATGTTCTGACTAGGTAGATGGATCGACCGAGATGGTGGAGTGTCTTTCTATGTTTCGCATTCATTTTTGAGACGGTGGCATTGATCATGAAGATTAGATCACAAGATAAAATCAATCACCTTTGCCCCTTAGGTTCATGAATCAGTGAGGGTCATAGAGTCAACCAATTCCTTATGCACCAACTGGGCCATGCGGGCCAATCACCTCTATTTATTTTGCCACCTCCTCAAGGTCCCACACACTAACCATTCCTTATGTTGGACTAACTACGCCACCTTTGAACTGTTATCTTTAACTTTGGCGATCACACTAAGTGTTAGCCATTAACCGCCAACCCTAGCCAAGCTAGTGAGACACGTGTCAGCAAGACGCTATGTCGCTATGGTAAAGATCGCACAACTTCACCATAGCGAGACAATGCCTTTCGTTGATCTACCTTGATCTGACAATCGTGAAGACTCATCATGATCTGCGCTATCCTTACCTCAGGCCCATCATATCTGGTGCCACCTCAGTAACTGCTCTACAACCAAATAACACATGGCAATATCTGATCGACGTACCCTGTTACAACTTGGCCTCGCCGACACATGGTGAAAGGGTGCCATGTTGCTATGGTAAAGATCACGTAACTTCACCATGGCGACATGGTGCCTTCTGTCAATTTTCCTTGATCCGATGGCAAGCAAGATAGATACTGCCCCTTGCCCCTCTATACATCGATCAATAGAAATCGGCCATGTATCACTGTCTGTATTTCCTACGCCTCTGAACTTGGACCCACGAGGACACGTGTCCTTCAAGTGCCATGTTGCTAACATAAAACTCATTCGACTTATCCATAGTGTGATGGCACCTACCGTTGATCTCTACAGATCTGATGGTGGAGATCTTAACCCTTGATTACACTGACCGCGTTGAAGATCTGGTCCCATGCATTGACTGTATTCTGACCTGAAATACATGGTTGTCCCCCATTGGCCTAATGAAGCACCACCTTGGTCTGACAAGGCATCAACCTGGAGGGTTCGTACCACTATATTGTACTAAGGGACACGTGGTGCCCAGGTGCTATGTGGCTAACAAAAAACTCGTGAGTTTTTTGTTGGCACCATGGCGCCTTACCGCATTTTGAATCTTTTCGGCCTGTGAAACTGACCGCCCGCCGCTAACTTTCTCGATGACGCAACTTGCCTACCATCAGACCTTTCCATCAGGCGCTATGTCGCTATGCAAATTTTCTAGCAAACACACAATACCGACATAGCACCCACGGTGCCGTGGAACCTTTCTGACCTAGTGTGAAATTTTTTCATCACCAAAACATGTTTCCTAGCCCGTTGGACCCACCGGATATGTGGTGAAAGGGTGCCATGTCACAAACATAAATCTCATACAAATTTTCCATAGCGAGATGGCACCCTCCGTAGATCTTCTTTAGATCTGATGGTAGAGAACCTGCGAGCTGAAAAATATAACATAAGGCTTGACATTAAAATAATACTAACTTTGGGAGTTAGCCATTTAATGAGCCGAATGTTTGAAATTTGAATCTTTGGCGGGTGACAAAAGATAACATTTCTGGTGACTCACAGGGGACACAAGCCTGCTATGTGTATGACTAGTGGCCTCATGTATCCATTGGTCTATGGAGTCAAAAAAGTATGAATTTGAGAACTGCAAAACCCTAACCCTTCCTGTGAGAGATTAAAACATGAAAACCCTAGCTCTGCGACTGCAACTGGAAACAAAAAACAAAACTTCCTCTACAATCCTGAGACACTGCAAAATTTTCTACCTCACAGGGAGGCGGTTGTGCCCGCACACTTCTTGAAAAGTAGGAGACAAAAAAAAAGAAACTAAACTACCTATATACAGGAACTCAAATTTTTAGAAACAGAGCTTTAGATAGATCCCATTGACTGGAATGGGAAAAATTTCACCATTTGGCCTGCTCAACTGAAATGCATTAGCCTGCTTGCAACTGGCAACTAGATAGGGGCCACTCCATAGTGCATCAAATTTGGAATGTCTTCCTAGTTTTGCTCTGTCTGAATCCCACTTTAGAACTAAATCTCCCTCTCTAAAGGTTCTAACCCTAGCTCTCTTGTCAAAATTCCTCTTCATCTGCTATTGATGTGTCTCTAGGGTTTGCATAGCCTTGTTTCTCTTTTCTTCTAATTCAATTAGCTCTGCCATTCTTATTGACATGGCATTATCTTCAATCAATTCCAGTTGATGAGCTAACTCCAAGGATCGGAATTCCAATTAAATTGGGAGTCTGACCTCCCTACCATATAATAGCACAAAAGGTGAATTCCCAATAGATCTCTTGGGTGTTATCCTATCAGCCCACAGAGCAATTCTTAATTTCTTATGCCAGACCCTCTAATTGTCTTCTATTGTTCTCTTCATGATTCTGATCAGATTCTTGTTGGAAGACTCAGCCAAACCATTACCTTGGGGATAGTAATTTGATGATGTGCTCAGGTAGATATTGTGGTTCATTGCCCATGCACAAATTTGGGTTCCAACAAAAGACTTAGCATTGTCTAAGATGATAGTAGAAGGAGCACCAAACCTAGATACAATCCCATCAAGGAACTCAAAAATGGATGGTTTTGTAGCATTCTCCAAGGCAACTACCTCTATCCATCTAGTGAAATAATCAGTAGCAGCCAAAATCCATTTATGACTTGCACTAGATGGAGGATTAATGGGGCCTATAAAATCCAACCCCCATTGGGTAAAGGGTTGATCCACCTGAATAGGACGAAGGGGGAGAGCTGCAAGCCTTTGTTTGCCTGAGAAGAAAGCACACTTCTCACATTTTCTCACATATCCATAACAGTCATGGAACAGAGATGGCCAATAATAACGAGCCCTCATGATCTTCATGGCAGTTTTTCTTGTAGAGAAATGGCCACCATCAGGGCCATCATGAAGTTCCTTAATCATCCTTTTAGCCTGATCCTCTTCGATGCATCTCAATAGGATCCTATTAAAATCCCTCTTGAATAGGATACCATAAATTACAACATAGGGAATGGACTGCATTCTATATTGTCTTCTTTTGGCTCTGTCGAATCCATGAGGGTATCCATCCCCTGATAAGAAGCTCTTCATATCATTTATCTAGCTCCTTGGACCATTACCATTTCCTTTCTCCTGTTGCTCTGTTATTACCATAGCAGCCTCTTCATCTGAATCCTGGCCTGATAACATTTCTTTACACAATCCTCTTCCCCTTACCAGCTTGGTAATCTAAATATCAACATCATACTCCATTGCCTTAGTGATCCATCCAGCTCTCTTTTCACTTATATCCTTGCTTAACAGGAAGTCTTTTACACTAGCATGGGGTACCAACAAATGGATCTTATTGTGGGACAAGAGGTGCTTGAATTTCTTCAAGGCTCTGATGACTGCAAGGGCTTGCTTCTCTACAAAGCTATACTCATCTTCATATTCCTTGAGCCCTTCACTGAAGAAGGCTATGGGCTGCTCCTCATCCTTGTCATTTATTTGAGTCAAGACAATAGAGATACTTGACTCACCACCTAGAGTGTAGAGGATGATATCTTTCTCAAAATTTGGGTTCATGAGAGTAGGGGCTGAGGCTATGGCTACCTTGATCTCTTCAAAACTCTCCTTCCCTTCCTTGGTCCATGAGAAGACCATACCTTTCTTAAGCATAGCTGTAAGAGGTTTCACCATGGTAGCAAGATTAGGAATAAACCTTCTTACAAAATTTATCCTACCAAGGAAACTTTGCAGCCCCTTCTTGTGTTTAGGAAGAGGAAGGGTAAGTATTTCCTTTGCTCTTTCTGGATCAATGGTTAGCCCATCCTTAGATACAATGTGTCCCAATAATTTTCCTTGTCTTGTAGCAAAGAAACACTTGGCTGGGTTAAGGGAAACCCCAAAATTTCTACATCTTAGAAATACCTGTCTTAGATGATCAAAATGGTCTTCTACATTCTTTGAATATACAGTTATATCATCAAGGTATACCAAGACAAACTTGTCAATTAATTTTTTGAAGGCCATCTCCATTGCCATCTAAAATGTGGCACCTACATTTGTTAGTCCAAATTATGGCATCTTGCAATAAGCATAAGTGCCCCACTTAGTAGTAAATGTAGTCTTATATCTGTCAGAATCTTTAACCAGCACTTGATTATATCCGAAAAATCCATCAAGAAAAGAGAATCTCCTTGACCCACTAACCTTGGATAGAATCTGCTCCATGGAAGGGAGAGGATGGTGATCCTTAAGAGAAGCCTGATTAAGGTCTCTAAAGTCCACACACGGTCTGATTTCTCCATTCTTCTTCCTTACAGGGACAAGGTTAGCTACCCATGATGAGTGTTTGATAGGAAATATTATATTAGCCTCTACCAACTTGGATAGTTCTTTTCTCATTAGGGGCTCAATCTTATGACTCATTGGCCTCTATTTTTGCCTTACTGGTTTGGCCTTATCAATTAAATCTATGGTATGCTGAAACAAACTAGGTTCAAATACTTTTAAGTCATCATATGTCCAAGCAAACACATCATTAAATTCTTGACATAACTGAATGAAGTTTTCTTGCTCAGTTTCAGAACATACCTTCCCCATATGTAGAGATTTTCCATTAGCAATTCTAACTAGGGCATAATCATCCTTTTCTATAGCTAGATTCATTCCTTTACCTCTTGTTTGATCATCAGGATTAAAGACACTCTCCAAGGTAATGAGAACCTTGAGCAATTGGTAGAATTGAGATGAATGACATGATCACCATACTAATCTTGCAGTCTTGACTGGTTTCTATCTGAGAATTCTGTCTCATTCTACAAGAAAATCACAATTTTCTCATCAGAATCAAACACCTACCAATGAGTGTTGTTGTCAGGGATGGCAGGCCTCACTACCACCTTTATTTGTTGCTTCTTCCTCTCCTCAAGATTCCCTGGTACATCATAAGCTGCACCCACTGCTGCAAGTCTATCAGCATGTCTATTTTCTTTCCTAGGAATGCTCTGAATATTAAATGCATTGAAGCCCTCAAGAAAATCCCAAACTCTATGTTTGTAAGACTTGAGCAGGCTATTTTTGGTGATCTTCTGATTTCTCACTTGGTTAACTACCAACTCACTATCCCCACATACTCTCAAGGCTTGAATTCCTCTCTTTTGGGCAAGTAAGAGACCTTGAATCAAAGATTCATACTCGACCACATTATTGGTGCAACTAAATTGGATTCTAAAGGAGAAGTAATATCTTATTTGTGCAGGAGAGATCAACATAACACCAGCCCCTGATCCATTTCTATTCCTTGAGCCATCAAAGTACATACTCCATGTTCTATTTATATCATCATTAGTCCCAACAAGATCAGGACCTTGAGCATCTTTCTCTATTATGCAATATGTACTAAGGCCTATCTCAAGAGTCTCTAACATAGGCTCAAACTGATATGTATTTGCCCACTCATCCAAAAAGAAATCAGTAATCTCTGCTATGGAAGTGGCAAGCTCATTTACTATGTCATTTTCATCCATCTCTAGAATAGGGCAATTCATGTTGATGGGATTGGAGGTGTAAGATTCAGTGTGATGAAGGGCTTGAGGTTCTACTCTAATTGAGGCATTGGCTCCATATCTAGTCTTAAATGACATATATGACCAATCAGCAGATATGAATTCACCAATTTGAGCAGTGAAGTCTCTTGAAAGACAGATGGCAAAATAGGGCTTGACTTCAGCAATAGACATATCTTGAATCACAGTGCAACCAAGGCATGCATGTAGGGCCATTTCTACATTCCTAAGGATACCTACAATTTTGATAGTACTACCATCTAATTGTAACACATCCCTAACAATGGGCTCATATTTCATTCCTAAAGCATCAGCAACACACCTAGGCATTACTGAGCTACTAGCCCCTAAATCTATCATGCAATTGTGGACTAATTTGCCTCCTATAATTAGAGAAACATAAAATGGAGGAGCTCTAACCTTTTTATTTGTCTCCACATCCCCTGCTAGTTGTACTAGACTTGTGGTGTTCTCCATGATAGATGGTTGATCCTTGGGTTCAATCTTGTCTAATTATTGCTGCAGCATCCTCTTCTACATTGGTATGGTAGCAATAGCATCCCACATAGAAATGTTCACATTGATCTTCTTCATTTTCTCTACCACACTAAATGGTGTATTAGGAACTTTGGTAGAAACTTTGGGAGCTGCACTTATAAGAGGTTGAGATGGAGCAACATAAGGATCACTTGCATCCTTCTTTCTAGAATCTTGCTTTTGCTGTTGTGAAGTACTTGTTTGTTCATTTGCTACATGTGCATGAGGTGCAGCACTTGAAGTTGAGGCTTTCTTAGGAGAAGGAGGGGCAGTATGTTCCATAGCTCTCTTCTTACTTCTTGTGTTATGAGCAATGAAATCCTAGTTTACATTACAATGCTCCCCAATCTGATGATTCATGAAAGAGCAATCATCATGTCCTTGAGTATATGAGGCCTTCTTGGGATGATCCTCCTTGTATGATTTCTTTGCTGCAGGTTCTTGGGCAATTAGGGCCAAATAAGATTCTGCCTTTTGGCACATGCAATAGGCATAAGAATAGTTTTTGGAAGGACAAAAATCTTGATCTTGGGCCAAGTTATTTTGAGAGACTATAGCTCTGTTCTTATTTGAGCTTGAAGCAAAAGCATGACTATTTTTCCTACCTTGATCAAAAGAGCTATTCCACTAATTAGGAGGCCTACCACCATTTGGAGCTTGATATTGCAGTTGGGGAGGCTTGCCACCTTGAGCTTGCTGTCTTTCTAAGGCCACCACTTTGTTACTCATTTTTTGTATTATAGAAAAACTATCCTCTAATCTCTTCCCTTGGTCTTTCAACTCCCTCCCCTGCTCTTACAATTTTTTATCCAGGGTCTTCTCTCCCTTATCTGTATTCAACAATAGACCTTGGAGCATCTCTTTGAATTTACCTATCCCATTTGAGGATGTCGAAGCTTGAGGGACCTGAGTAAGGGCTTGTGATGTAGAATTTGTAGGAAGAGGGGCCATTGCTGGTTGGTGGTTGGGAACATTAGGAAAGAAAGGCATAGGGGGCCTTGGAGCCAAATTTCCTCCTTGTATTAGGATGTTCTCAGCTTTTATGGCTATCTCATAAGCATTAGGCAAGGTATCTCCTCCCATAGTTTGGATTGTAGTGGCAATATCACTGTTAAAAGCTCTAAGGTAATGCAAGAAGGCATTACCAGGGGTAGGTTTCACTGTAGTAGGTATTCTATCCCATGTCTTTTGAAATATATAGTTAAAATCAATCATACATTCATGGGGGGCTCTTTTGATAGTAGTCAACTACTCTAAAACTGACAGATAGTCACTTCTATCCTCAAAATGTTTGCATAACCCTGCTCCTAGTCCATCCCAATCAGTTATAGAACCATGAGTTAAGCCTCTATACCCCTGTAATGCTTTTCCTTTTAAAGATGAGGCTAGAAGTTTGAAAACAACATCATCCTCTATAATACCATGAATATTACAGAGATTTGCTACTTCTTGGATATGCTCTAAAGGGGAGATGGAAGTTTCACCAGCAAAATCAGGTACACTTTTGAGTGCAGATACTAGTATATCATGTCTTTGGGCTAACAATAGAGGACTTCCACCATTAAAGGTTGCAAAAGTATGAACTCTTGGTTGTGCCATGTAAACAAGTGTTCTATTGATGAGTGTTATGGCAATCCAGGCTGAGTTCGAGCAACAGAAGGAGTAGAGACAGATCTTACAGGTATATTAACTGTTATTACACCCCTAACTGGTGATAATGAAGTTCTAGTCCTCCTTCTTCTAGGGTTTGAAAGAGAAAGCTCTTGATATTGAAATTTACCTCTAGAAGATGCCCTTGTTTCAGCTTTGGGCATGAATTTCTGCAACTTTGGCCTGGAACTAGATTTATTGATGTTCAGAGTCGCCAAGTACTTTGAACGATTAGTCTCTTAAAGGCTTGAATACTAAAGCTAGCACTACCTCTTCAGCATTAATCTCTGAAACTATTTCTTCTTGACACCAGTAGACTTTAAATTTGTTTGAAAAGATTTTTGTCCCACCGAGCGTGCCAAAAATTGTTGGTATGACCGGTGGAGGTTTAGAACTGATTTGAATCTTTGATCTTGTCCCACCGAGTGTGCCAAAAACTATTGTCACTTAGGTTTGTGCCATTTTCCAAGGGCTATGCACGAGGACAACCTAGTTAAACATGGAAACAACCTCCAAGTTGTGGGACTTGAACTATGAGGTTGAGTCTTCGAAGAAGGCTGACTTCCTCTTACTATCAGAGCGCACCTATCTACTCTTGGTGAGGAAAATGGAGAAGAAGAGAATAAAAGCAAATCTACCTAGTCTAATATAAGGAGGCGATGCACAAAAATAGAGTGTTCAGACTTCTTTTCTGCCCATATATGCACTACAAAACCAAGATAACATTCAAAAGACATACACACGTAGACTTATGTCAATCAATAACCACATACAAATTAGGAAACCAACTGAATAACACAAGGAAAAGGATTCACTTATATATTATCCAATAGGCCAAGAATAGACATAGTATGCAAGCCATAGATCTCAACAATACACCAATGAGAGGCAAGATGGATGCACATACACATTGATGGTTGAAGGAGATGATACAGAATGTTATACAGGTTAGAGGCAAAGGGAATTTTACACTGTAGACCTGCGAGCAGTAGCAAAAAAATCAGAAGGAGTCCCTTTAGAAAAGATCACAAAATTGCCTTTATAGTTTAGGCATAACTAAGGATTATTGCATTTATTTCTCAACTACTAACATTAACTTCTCACCCTGAAAATCCAATCAAAGATCTGGTGGTTTTAAGTACCAAAAAATTTGATATTCCTCTGAGAAAGAGCTTGGAGAAGACAAAATGGCACCATAACTACATTCTGACAAGGTAGATGGATCGACTGAGATGGTGGAGTGTCTTTCTATCTTTTGCATTCATTTCTGAGTCAGTGGCAATGATCATGAAGATCAGATCGCAAGATAAAATTGATCACCTTCACCCCTTAGGTTCATGAATCAGCGGGGGTCAGAGAGTCAACCAGTTCCTTATGCTCCAACTGGGCCATGCAAGCCAATCACCTGTCTTTATTTTGCCACCTCCTCAAGGTCACATGCGCTGATCATTCCTTACGTTGGACTAAATGTGCCACCTTCAAACTATTATCTTTAACTATGATGATCACACTAACCATCAGTCATTAACTACCAACCCTAGCCGAGCCAGCCAGACATGTGTCAGCAAGACGCTATGTCGCTATGGTAAAGATTGCACAACTTCACCATAGTGAGATAGCGCCTTTTGTTGATCTGCCTTGATCTGACGATCGTGAAGACTCACCATGCTTCACGCTATCCTTACCCCAGGCCCATCATATCTGGTACCACCTCAGCAACCACTCTACGCCCAAACAACACCTAGCAATATCTGACTGACATACCCTGTTGCAACCTGGCCCCGCCAACACGTGGCAAAAGGGTGCCATGTCGCTATGCTAAAGATCACATAAATTCACCATGGCAACATGGCACCTTCTATCAATTTTCCTTGATCCAATGACAAGCAAGATAAATATTGTCCCCTGCCCCTCAGTACATCGATCAATAGAAACCGGCCACGTATCGCTGTCTATATTTTCTGTGCCTCTGAACTTGGACCCATGAGGACACGTGTCCTTCAAGAACCATGTTGTTAACATAAAACTTGTGTGGCTTATCCATAGTGCTATGTCGCCTACCCTTGCTCTCTGTAGATCCAACGGTGAAGATCTTAACCCTTGACTACACTAATCGCACTGAAGATTTGGTCCCATGTGCTGACTGTATTTTGACTTGGCATACGTGGTTGTTCCCCATTGGCCTAACGAAGCACCACCTTGGTCTGACAAGGAATCAACCTGGAGGGTTCATACCACTATACTCTACTAAGGGACATGTGGTGCCCAGGCGCTATGTCGCGAATGGAAAAATCGTAAGTTTTTCGTTGGTGCCATGGCGCCTTGCTGCATTTTGAAGCTTTTCAGCCCATGAAATTGACCGACTGCCACTAAATTTCTTGGTGATGCAACCTGCCTGCCGTCAGACCTTTTCGTTAGTCGCTATGTCACTATGTAGATTTTTCAGCCAACACACGATAGCAATAGAGTGCCCACGGTGCTGTGGAACCTTTCTGACCCACTACAAAACTTTTTTGTCGCCAAAACATTTTGCCCAACCCGTTGGTCCCATCAGACACATGGCAAAAGGGTGCCATGTCATGAACATAAATCTCATACAACTTTGGTATAGCGAGATGGCACCCTCCGTAGATCTTCTTCAGATCTGACAATAGAGAACCTGCGGGCCGCAAAATATAACATAAGGCTTGGCATTAAAATAATACTAACTTTTGGAGTTAGCCATTAAACGATCCGAACGTTTGAAATTTGAATCTTTGGTGGGTGACAAAAGATAACAGTTGACTCCACAAAAAATTAAGGAGAAAAGAGAAAAAGGGTTGTCTTTTGATTGTGATAGCAAATATAGTTGAGGACATAAATGTAGTGAAAAGAAAGTGTTCTATTTTGAAGGTCCAAGTAACAAAGAAGAGGATGAACCCATATTAGAGGAGGATAGGGAGGCAAGTGAGGAATCATATGATTCTCAACCAATAACTTCTTGTCTTGCACTTTCAAGTTTCATTGCACCACAAACTCTCAAGGTAGTGGGTTTCTTAAAGAAGTAGAAAGTAACAATGTTGATCGACTCAGGTAGTACTCATAATTTCAACAAGAAAAAGTTGGCATCTCTTCTAATTTGTTTTATATATCTAGCCCTAGAGTTTTAGGTTTTGATTGTAGATGGGGGAAAGTTAGTTTTTCAGGGAAGTATCATAGCATCAAATTATCCATGGGAGATTATCAACTTAATATCCCAATGTATGCAATATCCATGGGTGTAGTGGATATTGTTTTGGAAGTACAATGGCTTACTACATTGAGAATAATTGAGATGAACTTCCTAGAACTATTCATGCAATTTCAATCAAAAGGAAAGGTAGTGAATCTAAGGGGATTGAAGGAAAAATCCCCACAACTGGTAAAATCTCATCAAATGTAAAAGCTTCTTAAGAAAGGTGTGGATGGATTTGTGGCCCAGCTATGTTCATTAGAAGTCTCTCAATCTAATGCTCTTACTTATCTATATTTAGAAGCAATAATTGATCATCACTTAGTGATTCTTGGGGATATTCCTAAAGGACTTCCTCCTAAGAGAGATCATGACCATGCCATACAACTCATTCCAGCGAGCCAACCACCAAATATCAAGACTTATAGGTATCCACACATAGAAAAAGTGAGACAAAAATAATTATTGAGAAAATACTAGAGGCATGAATTATTAGCCATAGCCAAAGTACTAACTCCTCACTTGTGATGGTGCATAAGAAGGATGGAACTTGGTACATGTGTCCAGATTATAGAGTGCTCAACAAGTACACTATTAAAGATAAATTTCTTTTTCAAGTAATCAATGATCTTCTAGGTGAATTAAATGGAGCTATGTATTTAATCAAGTTAGATCTTAGATTGAGTTGTCACCAAATTCAGATTAAGAAGGAAGATATTTTTAAGATAACATTTCAAACTCATGAGGGTCATTATGAATTTTTGGTGATTCCATTCTATCTTACCAATGCACCATCTACATTCCAAATTTTGATGAATTCCATTTTTAAGAAGTTGCTAAGAAAGTGTGTATTAGTGTTTTTTGACGATATATTAATTTATAGCAAGACTTGGGAAGAGTATTTTACAGCATGTAGATCAAGCATTACAATTACACGAAGATCATCAACTCTATGCTAAGCCATCTAGGTGTGCTTTTGGTCTTAAGAAGGTGGAGTAGTTGGGACACATAGTTTCACATGAATGAGTAAAGGTGGACCCTAACAAAATTTAGGTATTCATGGAATGGTCTATTCCAAAAACTAATAAGAAGTTGAGGGGTTTCTTGGTATTGATAGGATACTATAAAAGATTTGTGAAGAATTTTGGCCATATAGCAGAAATTGTTACCACTCTATTGAAAAAGGATTCTTTTAATTGGAATGAATCTGCTAATGTATCATTTGACCAATTGAAGAAGGCTATGTGTACAACTCCAGTGCTTTCCACTCCAAGCTTCACCAAGGAATTCATTGTGGAATGTGATGCCTCTAGAAATGGGATAGGAGAAGTTCTCATGCAAGAAAGTTAACTAATTTCTTCTAAGAGTCATCAATTAAAAGGTAAAAATAAACTCAAACCTATTTATGAAAAGGAAGTGCTAGAAATCCTTAATGTAGTTAAAAAATGGAGGCCTTATTTAATGGGTTAAAACTTCAAGGTTAAGATAAATCATGATAGCCTAAAATTTTTTTTGGAACAAAGACTATCATTAGAAGAGAAGAAAAAATGTGTAATGCCCTGCCAAGGGATCCAAAGAATTAACCTAGAATTTCACAAAGTTTGGTAGCATTATTTTTATTAAAAAAAACATGAAACTAAATACCACATATAACTTATGCACCATAATGAAAGCAATAGCAATGTCCATCTAAAAGTAGACATAACATACACAATAGATTACATTCTTTAAGGATCCCTTAACGTTGAATTACATCTAAATCAACTAACATTATTGAATCCATCTATCACAACAACCACATGAAATAGTAATGATAAGTCCAATGTTTATACATTACATTTCTAAATGCTCAATCATCTACTATACATGTCATAGGGTATGAAAAGCTTAAAAGAATATACATATGTGGAATAAAGTAAATCATCCTATTCTAATCCATGATACATCATCTTAGAAGATATAGACATCCATCATAAAAGATCAAACATAACAAACTAAGTGCATAGTTCCTCCCAACTATTAATAGCATCATTAGACCATCATGGGACCTAGCCATCCCTTCGTGCATAAAATTCAAAATCATTGAAGAGATCATCGGTATTAACATGGTAGGAATGTCACTGCTAACATATACTACATCATATACAGAAAGTAATCTAACATGCAAATATAAGCATAAGATAACATCATCTAACATATGCTAATCATCAGTGAAAGGATACATTTCCACCATCACGAAGGATACATTAGCCATGATGTCTCAATGGATCTCAAATCATAAGAGTGGAAAAACACTACCACCCAACCGCGTGGTACCTAAGTGGTCCACTCCCACCGTGCTGAGGAGATATTCTCAAGTCGCAAACAGGCTATCCAAAACACATAGCATAAGAATACTTTCTAAGTCTCGGAATCATAGAAGTATACTAACTCAAAGGTTCCAAACACAAAACAAACATCTAATTCCCAAAGGCACACAAAGACATGTAGGTAGCTACTATGCAAGTGGGAAAGTGTCATTGCATATATCATGTAGAAGTTACCTTGGTAGTTAGCTAAACTCCACGGGTCTCTACTGATCCTCATGTGGCCACTAGTATCCTCTCATACTGACAAGGCATACTATGGAATGCAAGGTTGCAACCATGCATTCTCTCTACTCTTATCCTAGTCTGTACAAGCACTCGAGGCATGGGCAAGAACAATACAATTATCTTTTTAGGTTCATTTAGTTAGTATTAGGTGTGAATGTTTTCACTTATTAACCAACTTACAATGAGTTACCCTGGCAGCCTCTTAGGGCCCCGGCCCCCATTGCAAGCCACTTCCCAACACTACAAGCACATTAGCTACCCTAAGCTCATGGAATCATAAATCTCAAAATCACCAAGATAATCAATAATAAGAACATCAAATATGCAAAATAAAAGCATCAAATCTCCATGAGCAAGCATCCACAAAAAATCATGACCACAATAGCTCTCTATTGGCAACTAAAGCATCATTGATAATCAAGAGTATCCATTGGTTCTCATTAACCAAAATATATCTCAAATCATACTAATCAAATACTCAAAAATGGTTGAGTCAAAGCATGTCACAACATGACATCATAAAATAACATTTCAGTCCCATCATGGTGACTGGAAAATATCCCAAGGATAACTAATCGATGACTCAAAAATGATTGCGTCAAGTGTCTCATACATAAGAATCTCAACTATACAATCAGTAATTACAAACATTACATAGAACATTCCATCACATAACCATGGTTGGGTTTATAAAGATAAAAAATAAGACATCATCACGACATCACAATCATAACCCCCAAGCCTCTAGTAGACATTCTATAACTGGCCAACACTAGTCAACCCAATACCCAAAATAGAAGCATAAAGAAATGCATAATGCAAGAACATGTTTTTATTTGCTAAAATTACACACTTGAATTAAATGTGGAGGTTTTCACTTTACATTTTCAAGTTTGGATGATGAATGGAGGAACATTTTATACGTTTTTCCTAGCCTATGTATTGTTTTGATGGATAAAGGTTTTTCCCTCTAACTTTTAGAATTAAATTTTCTAAATGTTCTAAACATCTATTACATTTACAAATTTGTCAATAATGACCCCCATCATTTTAAAATATAATAATTGCCAACAAATATACAACTCCATTGACTAATTGACCATGATTTAAATTGTATTTAAATTAAACTAGTTATCTTTTATATGACTAATTATTAAATCTCCAAACTCCAATTCCTCATTAATTCAAGCAACTAATGTTTCTATTTAATTTGATAATAATTAATGATCTATTATTAAATTAATGTTCCACATTCACCATTTTTTAAAACAAGAATAACAACCATTATTAACTTTTATATATATATATATATATACATACATACATACAGAGATACACACACACACACACACACACACACACACACACACACACATATGTATGTATGTTTCTAAAATAATATATCTAATAAAAAATAATAATATCATATTTATATATTTTAATAAATGATATTTAACAACACACATAACTTAATATATAAAATTTTTAACAAACTTAATAACAATGCGATTTACAAAAATCGCGCTGGCCACTAAAGCAACTGCACTACAGGTACACTGCAAATCGCAGGTACATTGCGGTCATAGGTACTCTACGATTTTGCAGGCCTGCAGTGGGTGGGGTATGGGATTCCCGCCCACCCAACATCATAATGTATATAATTTCTTTTAAAAAAATTACATAACATTTTTAATAACGTTTCTCAAATGCAATTACAAATCGCAATGCAATAAAATGCGTTTTCACTACGATAATTCATTCGACTTTCTAATTAATTAAATATATATATATATATCAATGTATATATGTATATATGTGTATATATATATAAATATACATAGAATTTTATACAACATATATATTTAAATATATATGAAAATGCAGATATGAAATTATATATATTTTTTCACAAAGAATATATATATACGATTTTATGAGTTTCCTATAAAATATTTACTCTCTAAATTTACTCAATAATTTTCTAATGGATTTGGCTACAATTTAAACCCTAGTCCCATGTTCTCTTCAGATCTATGCATATAAGGTTTCTCAAATAAATTTTAACTACCCGTATTGAGAATGCATACAACCAAAATAGGAAAATCCTAAGAAAACATATCGAAGACACGAAGAAGACAGGAAGTGCAAGATGCAAAAATAGCATAGGTAAAATCACAAGAGTCTACTCGGATTCTGATGCTAATTAGCTCTTCCTCAGATGACTCGCAGAGCAAGCTCCTCCCTTCTCCAAAGTTCCCAAGTCCTCCAATGCTCCAAAACGCTCTCCAAATGCTGTCCCGAAGCTTTTAAGAAAGCCTGAATATAAAGAGCTCTCAGGAAGCACCTAGAATGTCTCTAGAAACAAATAGAAGGTGTCGACAGCTAAGCATGAGTCTATTCCAACCTTCTATATGAGTCATAAGGTTGTAGAAACCATGTGCTTAATTGGTGCACTAACCCCCGTGTTGTTGACATATGAGAAATGAAAAGGTGAGTTAACTCCTAGGCAAGCTTATAACTCCTATTTAATTTTTATATAACTTTCATTTTAATTTTTATAACTTTTATTATTATTATTTATTTATTACTTTATTATTATTTTATAATTATTATTAATTTAATTTCTAATTTTCTTTTATTTAATTCTTTTTCCTCAATTAATTCTCATTTAATTAATTATAATCAAAATATCAAAGATCGTGATATTTTATATTAATTTTCTCCAAATAATTAATTTATTAACTAAATCTATTTATTAAGACTTAATTAATAGAAAATTCACCATAGACCTCCAAAATAAAATATAAAAACCCATCATAGAACAATTCACACAAAATCAATCGAAATGGTTAAAAATTATGAAATATGTCATCCGACACATTCGATGGGTGAAATATCCAGATACTTGTCCTACCTCACTAGAACAAATGGTTTAAAGGTTTGGGATTTGGACTTGAGAATTTGTCTCCCTTCTCTTATCATTGAGATAATATAATAGGGTACACTCATCTTGGCAATTCAAGGAATTTGATACCTAGTACTTGCAACTTGCATAAAAACCATGCATGTACATACAATATATATAATACTAAGCTAAACTGGCAATGGAAGGAAGTGGTGCATCACATATATCCTGACTAGCGAGTGACTACGACTCCCTTCCTTAACCACATCAGAAATGCCATACAATAAGAACAAACACGCAAACCATACACATGCGAGTATGGGGTAAGTATCCATAATAAAACACATGAGATAATAAACCATCTAACTAATCATCATCAATAACTGGAAGCAATATAATAATCATCATGCATACATGAAATGTAAAGTCTAAATGATCTCATCAAATATCAACTAAATCCATAACATCATATCTAATAGTCTCAAAAAAATACGACTAATCCATAAAAGTAGTATAGCATAGTCTGATAATAATAGCAACAATGTCTAGAAAGATGTGAATGAGGGCAGGCATTACATCCACCCCCCCTTGGATTACGCTTACTCCTGGAAGCCTACAAACAAGTAAGGATATAACTCTTGTGAGCTAGCTACATCCTCCCATGTAGCTGAAGAATCATCAGTAGGGTCCCATTGGACCCTTACTTCCTCGATGGTTCGACCCCTAAGGGTCAACTCCCGCTACTCTAAAATATGAACCAGCTCCACAACCAACTACCCATCCTTTACCTGCAACACATTCCAATCAAGAACATGTACAACATGAAGGATATATTGCCTAAGTACTGAAACATGGAAAACATCATGAATGTGAGCTAAGCTGGGTGGTAGAGCAAGGCAGTAAGCAACCAGGCCAATCCTCTCTAAAATCTCAAATGTTCCCATAAAATGAGGTGCTAGCTTAGAACCCTTTCTGTATTGGATTGGACTCTTTCACGAATGCACTCTCAAGAAAACCTTGTCACTCACATCAAACTGCTTATCTATCCTATGAGCATCAGCATACTTTTTCTACCTATCATGCCGTAGTCAAGTCCTCATAGATACACACTACCTATTGCTCCATATCACAAAACATCTCAGGACCCAATAGGATGCGATTCTCAAGACTATCCCAACTCAATGATGTACGAAAAGGATGTCCATATAATGCCTGAAATGGTGCCATGCCAATAGAACTATGATACCTGTTGTTGTAAGAAAAGTCCACTAGGTAGAGATAGTCCTCCCAATGTGTCTGCCTATCCATCACATACATCCGTAACATATCCTCCAAAAATTGATTCACCCTCTCTGTCTGACCATCTATCTCTAGATGATATGCCAAACTGAAATTTAATTGCGCTCCAAGCTCATGCTGCAACGATGTCCAGAATGCAGATGTGAATATAGGATCCCTGTCAGAAATGATCTTTCGTGGAATATCATGTAATCTCACAATGTCATGCATGAAGATATTAGCTACAGAAGCTATTGTGTAGGAAGACCTGATTGGTGAAAAATGTGCCACCTTAGTCAATTGATCAATGGTGGCCATGATAGCATCATGATGACGAACAATCATAGGTAATCCTACAATGAAATCCATGGAGATGATATCCCACTTCCAAGAAAGAATGAGATTTGGCTGCAAAAGTCTAGCTAGGTGCTGGTGTTCTGCCTTGACTCTCTGACACTCAAGACACCTAGCCACAAAATTAGAAATGTCTCACTTCATCCCAGACCAGAAGAACAAACGTCTCAAATCAGCATGCATCTTCTTGACACCTGGATCTACCGAGTAAGGTGTACGATGGGCCTCTGCTAAAATCAAAATGCGAAGCTCATCCAGTAATGGCACATAAATCCTTCCCAAATGTCTCAAAAGACCATCTGACTCTTGAACGTAGCCTGCAAACTTACCTTCCAAAGATCTTCCTGAATCTATCTCTCTGCACACTTCCTGATACCAAAAGTCTGTAGGAAGAGCCTGAAGAATCTGACTCCTCAAATCCACACTAAGAGTCATAGATGAAATAACATGTCTCCTGTCCCAAAGCATCTGCCACCATATTCTCCTTTTCTTGAATGTACTTAACCTCAAAATCATACTCACCTAGAAATTCCATCCATCGTCTCTAGCGAGCATTCAAATTAGGTTGAGTGAAAATGTACTGAAGATTGTGATGATCACTGTGTAGCTCAAATCTATGCCCCAACAAAAAATGTCTCCACCTTGTCAAAGCATGAACTACAACTACTAACTCAAGGTCATGTGTAGGATAATTTATCTCATGATCCTTGCGCTTGCGTGATTCATACACAATCACCCGTCCATTCTGCATCAACACTGCTGCAATCCCTTCTAGGGAAGTATCTGTACACACCATAAAATCACCTTTTGGATTAGGTACAATTAAGATTGATGCACTAGTGAAAAGCTCCTTGAGCTTCTAAAAAGCTTCCTCACATTTCTCTATCCACACGAACTTCATTCCTTTCCTCTTAAGAGAAGTGATAAGATGTGCTATCCTAGATAAGTTTTGGACAAATCTGTGATAATAACCAGCTAGACCCATGAAACTACGAATCTTTGATACATTAGTTGGTGTAGGCCAATCTATTATTGCCTAAATCTTTGTAGGATACACTAAAATACCATCACCTAAAATGACATGCCCTAGATATTGAATCTTCAATTTGAAGAATTTGCACTTAGCTGCATTGGCATAGAGCTAATTGTCTCTTAAGCACTCTAAAACCAATCACAAGTGTTCCTCATGCTCCTTTTAAGTCTTAGAATATATCAATATATCATCAAGAAACACAAGTACAAACCTATCTAGATAAGATCAAAACACACCATTCATCAAACTCATGAAAATTGATGGAGCATTAGTCAACCCAAGAGGTACCACTGTGAACTCATAATGCCCATAGCGACTCTGAAAGGTGATCTTGTGAATATCGACTTCCTTAATGCGAAGCTGGTGGTATCCTGACTTAAGGTCAATCTTGGAGAATACTGTAGCTCCCTTGATCTGATCAAATAAGTCATCAATCCTAGGTAAAGGATACTTGTTCTTAATAGTCACCTTATTCAACTATCTATAATCAATACAAAGGTGCAAAGAACCATCTTTCTTCTTCACAAAGAGCACTGGAGCTCTCCATGGTGATACACTAGGTCGAATGCTCCCTTTGGCCAAAAGTTCCTCTAGCTAAAGACGTAACTCACCCAATTCTTGTGTAGTCATACAATAAGGAGCTTTAGAGATAGGCTTTGCTCTAGGAATCAGATCAATACTAAAATCAATGTCCCTCTTCAGAGGCATGCCTGGAATCTCACTTGGAAAAATATCTACGTACTCCTATAAAATTGGGTGATCTAAATTCTTCCTTATAGGATCTTCCTCATCAAGATCATTTACCATAATATCAAATATCTGACATCCTTTATGGAAACTCTGCTTCAATTGCATAGCAGATATCATCTGCATAGATATAGGCCTTTATATCCCAACTATCTTCACATCATTCCCTTAGTCATCTTGGCACATTATAATCTTCTTCATGCAATCTATATTGGCTCTATGAGATCCAAGCTAGTCCATGCCTAAAACCACATCATAGGAACCAAGGGGTATGACTTGAAGATCCACTGCAATAAAAAAGCTTCCTAAGCTAAGCCTATACTTATGAACTACATAATCTATGGAGACCAATACTTGAGGCTAATTCCATTTGCCAACCATAATCTTGGTTCACTGCATCCAGCTTACACTTCGAAACTATAGATGGTGAAATAAATGAATCTATAGCTCCTGAATTAAACAATACTAAAAGAGATATACCTCGTACAACACCTGTGGTCTCAACCACTATTCCTTGATGATCTGCCTAACGGTGATCTACCGCTACAAACACTCTATGAGCCCTACCTACATCTCCAATTGTAGGCTCTAAAACTGTAGGCCTAGGTCCTAAAAACCAAGGTGATCACTATGGACACTAAGCTGCATAATATCCAATTTGTCCACATGAAAATCATTCTATATTTCTGCCAGATCCTTTACCCATAGGTGGTACATTCGATTGCTGACAGTTGTTCCTGCTAACAAAAGATTGACTTCTCTAAGCTAGCTGGTTGGGCTGATTTTTTTTGTTGCGCTGAGCATTTTGGTTGTTCTTGGAGTTAGAACCTTTGCCACCACCTTGAGCCTAAGAATTTGATCCCTTCTGATGCAGCATCTACTGAGACTACTACTGATACTGTTTCCCCTTAGAAAAAGAAGGCTTCTTGTTACCACCTAAATTGTAGTTGCCTTTAGATCCTGATGTTGTTGGTGCTCCTACAAAACCTCCTTGACCAAGGTTAACACTTTTCTCAAAAAGGATAGCTTGATGCACCACATCCTTGAGGGTTTTTGGCTCAAATACCTTGACACCCTCAATTATACAATTATTCAAAACTCTAATAAAGTGTTGTGTCAACTAAGCTGAATTTTCACTGAATCTTGAAAAAGACATGAGCTCATAAAAGTTACGCTCATACTCAGTGACTAACATAGTATACTATCTGAGATTATGAAACTCATCTTCCCTTTGCTGCTTCCATTCCTCTGGTAGGAATCATTTGTTAAAACTCTCTAAGAATAGTACCCACGTGACACTGCTCATATCAATTCCCAAATTCTCCTCAATTGTCCACCAAGTGGCCCCAAAATTCTCCAAATTGGTGATCACAAATCTTGCCTTAACATTGCTGTTGAAATCCTGCATGACAAAAATCCTTTCAAGGGAAATAAGCCACTGTTCGGCCACATAACCAAAACCTTTCCCATTGAAAGGCTTGACCTTGGATCTCAAAAGATCCTTCATCTGAGTGGACACAATGGACCTCTATTGATCCTTCTAAGGACTCCTAGACCTAGGCATATACTCTTGTTCTATTTGATCTACTTTGGGTTGATCTTGAACAAGAGGTAGATGTTCAAGAATAGTCTGCATCATCTATCTCAAATCAACCTCTTCAAACTAAGCTTGGTCCTCTCTATGGATCTCTTCCTAATGCCTACTAGCATGCTCTCCTCTACTCTCATCATGAGTAGATCCCCCATAGGTAGACTCATGGACATTGATAGCTCTGCCATGACCACGAGCTCTACCACGACCTCTAGCATGGCCTCTAACAGAAGACCTAGTTCTAGATACCAGATCCTACAATAGTACAAAGTACTATTACAATCAAAAGACACATGTTTGCAATAGGCTAAGTTCAATTTAAGTAGAATTTTCAGTTTTGAAAGCTAAGTGTTGAAGTATGAAAAATATACAAGTAACAGTTCAAGTTCTACTTTAGTTCACCTAGTTTCAAGTTTGAAAAGATACACTTATCAGTTCAAAGTTCTAGTTGTTGTAAAATACCCAGAGCTCCCAATGTAGAAACTTAGGCTCTGATACCAAATGTAATGCCCCACCAAGGGATCCAAAGAATTAACCTAGAATTTCACTAAGTTTGGTAGCATTTCTTTTTTTTTTAAATATGAAAGTAAATACCACATATAACTTACGCACCATAACGGAAGCAATAACAATGTCCATCTAAAAATAAACATAACATACACAATAGATTACATTCTTTAAGGATCCCTTAATGTTGAATTACATCTAAATCAACTAACATTATTGAATCCATCTATCACAACAACTACATGAAATAATAATGATAAGTCCAATGTTTATACATTACATTTCTAAATGCTCAATCATCCACTGTACATGTCACAGGGTATGAAAAGCTTAAAAGAATATACATATGTGGAATAAAGTA
Source organism: Cupressus sempervirens (assembly GCA_028749045.1). Lineage (NCBI taxonomy): Eukaryota > Viridiplantae > Streptophyta > Pinopsida > Cupressales > Cupressaceae > Cupressus > Cupressus sempervirens. The sequence continues at coordinate 264,810,050 of CM053786.1, read as the reverse complement.
CATCATCCTATTCTAATCCATGATACATCATCTTAGAAGATATAGACATCCATCATAAAAGATCAAACATAATAAACTAAGTGCATGGTTCCTCCCAACTGTTTATAGCATCATTAGACCATCGTGGGACCTAGCCATCCCTCTGTACGTAACATTCCAAATCACCGAAGAGATCATCAGTATTAACATACTAGGAATGTCACTCCTAACATATACTACATCATATATAGAAAGTAATCTAACATACAAATATAAGCATAAGATAACATCATCTAACATATGCTAATCATCAATGCAAGGATACATTTCCACCAACACGAAGGATGCATCAGCCATGATGTCTCAATGGATCTCAAATGATAAGAGTGGAAAAATGCTACCACTCAACTGCGTGGTACCTAAGTGGTCCACTCCCACTGTACTAAGGAGATAATCTCAAGTCCCAAATGGGCTATCCAGAACACATAGCATAAGAATGCTTTCTAGGTCTCAAAATCCTAGAAGTGTACTAATTCAAAGGTTCCAAACACAAAACTGACATCTAATTCCCAGAGGTACACAAAGACAAGTAGGAACCTACTATGCAAGCGAGAAAGTTTCATCGCATATATCATGTAGAAGTTACCTTGGCTGTTAGCTAAAATCCACAGGTCCCTATTGATCCTCATGCGGCCACTAGTATCCTCTCATACTGACAAGGCATACTATGAAATGCAAAGTCGCAACCATGCATTCTTTCTACTCCCATCCTAGTTTGTACAAGCACTCGAGGCATGGGCAAGAACAAAACAATTATTTTTTTAGGATCATTTAGTTAGTATTAGGTGTGAATGTTTTCACTTATTAACCAACTTACAATGAGTTACCCTGGTAGCCTCTTAGGGCCCCGGCCCCCATTGCAAGCCACTTCCCAACACTACAAGCAGATTACCTACCCTAAGCTCATGGAATCATAAATCTCAAAATCACAAAGATAATCCATAATAAGAACATCAAATATGCACAATAAAAGCATCAAATCTCCATGAGCAAGCATCCATAGAAAATTATGACCAGAACAACTCTATATTGGCAACTAAAGCATCATTGATAATCAAAAGTATCCATTGGTTCTCATTAACCAAAATATATCTCAAATCATACTGATCGAAGACTCCAAAATGGTTGAGTCAAAATATGTGACAACATGACATCATAAAATAACATTTCAATCCCATTATGGCGACTGGAAAATATCCCAAGGATAACTGATCGATGACTCAAAAATAATTATGTCAAGTGTCTCATACATAAGAATCTCAACTATACAATCAGTAATTACAAACATTACATAGAGCATTCCATCACATAACCATGGTTGGGTTTATAAAGATTTGAAATAAGACATCATCACAACATCACAATCATAACCCCCAAGCCTCTAGTAGACATCCTATAACTGGCCAACACTAGTCAACCCAAAATCCAAAATAGAAGCATAAAGAAATGCACAATGCGAGCACATGTTTTGGTTTGCTAAAATTACATACTTGAATTAAATGTGGAGGTTTTCAATTTATGTTTTCAAGTTTGGATAATGAATGGAGGAACATTTTGTACATTTTTCCTAGCCCATGTATTGTTTTGATGGATAAAGGTTTTTCCCTCTAACTCTTAGAATTCAATTTTCTAAATGTTCTAAACATCTATTACATATAGATATTTGTTGATAATGACCCCCATCATTTTTAAATATAATAATTGCCAACAAATATACAACTCCATTGACTAATTGACCATGATTTAAATTGTATTTAAATTAAACTAATCATCTTTTATATGACTAATTATTAAATCTCCAAACTCCAATTCCTCATTAATTGAAGCAACTAATGTTTCTATTTAATTTAATAATAATTAATGATCTATTATTAAATTAATGTTCCACATTCACCATTTTTTAAAACAAGAATAATAACCATTATTAACTTACGTATATATATACAACTATATATACATATATATGTATATAAAATAACATATCTAATAACAAATAATAATATAATATTTATATATTTTAATAAATGATATTTAACAACACACATAAATTAATATAAAAATTTTAAAAAACTTAATAACAATGTGAATTATAAAAATTGCGCCAGCCACTAAAGCAACTACACTGCAGGTACATTGTGGATCATAGGTACACTGCGGTCACAGGTACTTTGCGATTTCATAGGCATGTGGTGGGTGGGCTATCTGATTCCCGCCCACCCAACATCATAATGTATATTAAAAAAAATAAAAATTTACATAACATTTTTAATAACGTTTCTCAAACACAAGTACAAATCGCAATCCAATTTAATGAGTTTTCATTGCGATAATTCATTCTACTTTTCAATTAATTAATTAATTTTATATATATATATATATACACACACACACACACATATATATATATGTACATATATATATATATATATACATATACATATACATATGTATATATATACATATATATATACATATATATATATATATATGTATATATATATATATGTATATATATACATATGTATATGTATATGTATATATATATATATGTATATGTATATATATACATATGTATGTATATATATAAATGTATATATGTATATATATGTGTGTGCGTGTGTGTGTGTGTATATATATATATATATAAATATACGCAAAATTTTATACAGCATATATATTTAAATATATATGAAAATGCAGATCTAAAATTTTATATATATATATATATATATATATATATATTTTCACAAAGAATATATATATATATACGATTTTATGAGTTTCCTATAAAATATTTACTCTCTAAATTTGCTCAATAATTTTCTAATGGATTTGGCTACAATTTAAATCCTAGCCCCATGTTTTCTTTAGATCTATGCATATAAGGTTTCTCAAATAAATTTTAACTACCTGTATTGAGAATGCAAACAACCAAAATAGGAAAATCCTCAGAAAACATATGAAAGACACGAAGAAGACCGGAAGTGCAAGATACTGAAATAGCATAGGTAAAATCACAATAGTCTACCTGGATTCTGATGCTAATTCACTCTTCCTCAGAAAAACCGCAGAGAAAGCTCCTCCCTTCTCCAAAGTTTCTGAGTCCTCCAATGCCCCAAAACGCTCTCCAAACATTATCCTTAAGCTTCTAGGAATGCCTGAATATAAAGAGCTCTCAGGAAGCACCTAGAATGTCTCTAGAAACAACTAGAAGGTGTCGACAACTAAGCATGAGTCTATTCCAACCTTCTAGATGAGTCATAAGGTTGTAGACACCATGTGCTTAATTGGTGCACTAACCCCCGTGTTGTTGACATATGAGAAATGAAAAGGTGCATTAACTCCTAGGCAAGCTTATAACTCCTATTTAATTTTTATATAAATTTCATTTTAATTTTTATAACTTTTATTATTATTATTTATTTATTAATTTATTATTATTTTATAATTATTATTAATTTAATTTCTAATTTTCTTTTATTTAATTCTTTTTCCTCAATTAATTCTCATTTAATTAATTATAATCAAAATATCAAAGATCATGATATTTTATATTAATTTTCTACAAATAATTAAATTATTAATTAAATCTATTTATTAAGACTTAATTAATAGAAAATTCACCACAGACCTCCAAAATAAAATATAGAAACTCATCATAGAACAATTCACACAAAATCAGTCTAAAGGGTTAAAAATTATGAAATATGTCATCTGACACATTCAGTGGGTAAAATATCCAAATACTTGTCCTACCTCATTAGGACAAATTGTTTAAAGGTTTTGGATTTGGACTTGAGAATTTATCTTCGTTCTCTTATAGTTGAGATAATATAATAGGGTATGCTCATACTGGAAATTCAGGGAAATCGATACTCAATACTAGCAACCTACATAAAAACTATGCATGTACATACAATATATATAATACTAAGCTAAATAGGCAATGGTAGGAAGTGGTGCATCGTGTAGATCCTGACTAGCAGATGACTAGGACTCCCTTCCTTAACCACATTAGAAATGCCATACAATAAGAACAAATAGGCACACCATACAGATGCAAGTATGGGGTAAGTATCCATAATAAAACACATGAGGGTATGTGCAGGATCATGGTGTGCCAAAAAGTGGCGATCTGAAAAATATGTAGCTCTGAAATGCCTCAAAGAATTTCAAAATCTATTTCAACATTTTTTCCACCCATCCTGATACTAAATGAAAACAATTAATACCTTTATAATTCCTACTATATCTTTCGATACCAACCTTATATGGTCATCTTTAAAACATCTTGAAAATGTGTTTTTGGCATGTTTTTATGTGTTTTTTACTTCAAGCATGTAGCTGACTACTTTTTTTAACCAAAATTTGATGTAATGAAAAAGGTTTCTTAAGAATGTTCTTAGCTTTTCATAAATGTAAGGTGTGTCAAATTACGAATTGAGTAAGTAATTATTACTTATTTTCTAATGGAGTTAGCTACAAAGTGCTGATTGTCATTCTGGTTGAAAAATAGCTATAAATTTCAAACCATATAAGATTTGTGAAATCCAAAAGATGTGTTACATTCTATGATTCAACTAGTATAAGAAAAAAAAAAAAAAAAACTTAATTTTGATTTTTTTTGAACTATTTAAGGTGGTCAGACACGGGAGTTTTTAAATTCTGAAAATAGTATAGTAGAAAATTCATAATTAATTATTTATTTGGAATAAAATTTCCCAAAAATTTGTGTCACATCCAAGCATGAGTCTAATTTTTATATCTAAAATTATATTTAAAAATATTATCATTTGATTATGATTAAGGTGGTCAAACATACACCTACTTTTTATTTTTGCCCTGAAATTTTTGTAGAATCACATTAAAATCCAAACTTTTGACCAAACAAATGTTTTTTTCTCTAGATAAGGCCTTGTAGTTTAGAAACTAGATTCAATTTCCTACAGATTATTTTTTTAAAAATTTTTGATATAAAGTCTAGAACCACTTTAAAATTATGTGTCAAGTTGACATAACCCTGATTTGTTGGTTTTTCACTACCACTTAAGGCCATAGTTTGGTACACCATGATCCTGCACATACCCATGAGATAATAAACCATCTAACTAATCATCATCAATAACTAGAAGCAATATAATAATCATCATGCATACATGATATGTAAAGTCCAAATGATCTCATCATATATCAACTGAATCCATAACATCATATCTTATAGTCTCAAAACAATACCACTATTCCATAAAAGTAGTCTAGCATAGTCTAATAATAATAGCAACAATGTCTAGAAAGATGTGAACGAGGAAAAGCACTACAAAATGGGTCACTAAGATATTGGGATATGAGTTTGAAATTGTATACAAGAAAGGGAAGGAAAATATTGTGGCTAATGCACTTTTCCAGAAGGATGAAAAAGATGAAACCTTATTGTGTGCCCTTTTAATATTACAAAAGAATTGGGTGGTAGAAACCAAAGAAGAGTGGCAAAATGATGTTGCAACAATTAATCTCATCCAACAAATAAAAAGTGACCCCAGTAGTTTAGATAAGTTTTTTTAAAGGTGGATATTCTTTGGTATAAAGAGCACTTGTATCTCTACAAGAATTCCACTCTTAAATATAAGATTCTCAAAGAACTACATGAGTCCCCAATTGGTGGTCATTCAAGGTTTTTGAAGACATATCATCAAGTCAAGCAAGATTTTTTTGGGAAGGGCTAAATGGTGATGTTCAAAATTTTGTGGTTGAATGTTTGGTTTGTCAAAGAAATAAGGGACAAACAATTAAGACACTAGGTCTCATCCAACCTTTATCTATTCCTAGCCAATGTTGGAAAGAGGTATCCATGGACTTCATCATAGAGCTTCCCAAATCTAAAGTTCATAAATTTATCGTGGTAGTAGTCGATCATCTCACTAAATATGCACATTTCATTGCATTATTACATCCATTTACAAAAAATATACTTGCAAAAGTTTCCTTTGAGAATATCCAAAAGCTACATGGTACACCTAAGGTTATTGTTGGTGATCGTGATCCTATCTTTGCTATCCACTTTTGGAAAGATTTATTCTCATGTTTGGGTACTCAATTGGCTCATAGTTCTTCATGCATTCCTCAATTAGATGGGAAAACTAAGGTTGTAAATAAATGTCTCAAAGGATATCTGCATTGTTTCACTTCAGAAAAAAAATCTCAATGGATAGATCAACTACCTCTTGCAGAATGGAAATACAAAACCTCTTTTCATAGCACATCAAAAATGTCTCCATTTTTGTCACTTTATGGATATCATCCTCCTTCAATCACATCATCATTAAAGGTTTCACTAAGAGCTCAGGCAGTGGAGGACCACTTGCTTCATCAACAATAGGTACTTTCAGGACTCAAGGAGATTTTAGCTATGGCACAAATTTGAATGAAAAAAAAAGTAGATAAACCTTGTAGTGAAAGAAATTTTGAAGTTGGGGATTGGGTCTTCTTAAGATTATGACCTTATAAAAAAATCTCAATGAAGCAACAAAATAATAATTATAAGTTGTCTCCAGGATATTATGAACCATACTAAATCATGCAAAAGATTGGTGGTGTTTCCTACAAGCTTGAGTTTCCACCAACAACAAAGATACATCAAGTTTTTTATCTTTCTTGTTTGAAGAAGGTAATAGGGTAGAATATTCCTACTCAAATAGTACTACCAGAACTTGATGAAGAAGGAAGAATAATTTTGGAACTAGAGTGCATTATTCAAACACACACAAAGAAGCTGAGGAACAAAACCCTGACTCCAGATCTCATCTAATGGAAGAAATTACTAGTTAAATAGGCCACGTGGGAGGATGAGGAGCTCATTCAAAAGAATCCACACTTGGTTAACATTGAGGACAATGCTTTTTTCAAGAGAGGGGGCATGCTATGCCCTTAATATTGGTGCATATAGGGTTATGAACAGTCAACTTGTACCCATATTAATCGTTAATTAATTCATCTTATCATTATTATATTATTATTTAGGTAGGTAGGTCGACCTAGGTGTTATGTAGGGTTGTTTCTATTTAACCTAGGCATAATTAGGTATATATAGGAGGTTGTAAGCCTTATTTCAACATCATATTGTGAAGTGTGTTCACATTGGTGATATTTGGAGGTTTTCCCCTTAAAGTAGCCTATTACTCTCATTTATTATCAAGCATTTATATAATATTTCATATTATTTCTTCTATTGTGCAAGTTATTTCATTACAAACATGTTAGAACTAGATTATTGTTCAAAAAAATTGCTCAATTATATATTATCTTTGATGTTGCACAAATTTCATACCTTTACCAATCAGTGTATGTTGAGCTCACTTAGGTGATAAAGATAGTTTCCTATGTTTATCGAGCATTCCAATGTTTTCCAGGTTTAGAAGACAATTTCTACACAATTCACTCTAGTGTCAAAAAGAAGTTAGTAGAAGTTCAGTGTTAATTGAACTCACTCAGTTAACAAAGGAAAGTTGGACGAAACCAGTGCTAACCAAACTCATGCAGTTACTAAAGGAAGTTTGTGAAGATGGAATATTAATTGATTTCACTTGCTTAACACTGGAAAATAATTTGAGTTAGTTTCTACAGAGCCAGGTCAGCTAACGAAGGATTTTGTTTTTTGGCATATTGAGTTTAATTGATTTATTTGTTGGTTCTAGCTGACTAGGAAGATTAATATTAAATATTCTAAGATGTACTCAAGCCAAATTGAAATTGTGTATGATATAAGTGTAAGGTCAAGTTGAGGATTGAATGTGTGAAAATGTTATGTGAATGATCATGGTCAACCAAACTATGCTTTTAAGTGGCAATAAAATTCAGCAAATCAGGTATATGAAAACTTCATGTACAATCTTCTACTTGTTATAAAATTTATTTCAAAAAGTTGAGGAATAAGAATCTCTAGAAAATTGAGTTTAGATTCTAAACTACAAGGCCTTATCTAAAAGTAAATAAAAAGTAATTGGTCAAAATTTTGAATTTTAATGCAATAGTACAAAATTTTAGAATAAAAATAAGATGTAGATGTATGTTTTGCCACCTTAATCAAAATCAAATGGTAATATTTTTAAATAATATTCTAGATAGAAGAACTAGACTCATGTTTGGATGTGACACATATTTTTGGGTATTTATATTCTAAATAAATAACTAATTGTTAATCTTCTACTATAGTATATTTAGAATAAAGAAACTCTCATGTCTGACCACCTAAACTAATTCAAAACTCTAAAAAATTTAAATTTAAATTTTTCCTTATAGTAGAAGAAGCATAAAATGTGATTCATCTTTTATATTTAGAAAATGTTGTGTCATTTGAAAGTTATAGTTGTTTTTCAAGAAGTGTGTCAATCAACACTTTATATGTAACTCTATTAGAAAACAAGTAGTGATTACATAATTAGCTAGTAATTTAAAAAACATTAAATTTATGGAAAGCTAAGAACATTCTTAAGAAACCCATTTTATTTCATCAAATTTGGGTGAAAATAATTCATCAACTATATCTTTGAAGTAAAAAGACACACAAGAACAGGCCAAAAACACATTTTTAGGATGTTTTTAAAGTTGACCATATAAGGTTGGTATCAAAAGATATAGTAAGCTATGTAAAGGTATTAATTATTTTAATTTAGTATCAAGATGGGTGGGAAAAATGTTGGAATACATTTTGAAATGATTTGAGGCATCTTAGGACAACATAATTTCTTGATCACCATTTTTTGGCACACCATAATCATACAGATACCTAAAAAGTGGATGGAAGAATAAGCAATGCTTAGATGAAGCAAATTATAAGGGTAAGTATAATATCCTTAAGGAGTTGCAAAGATAGAGTCGATTAGGAAGGATCAAGTATTCGAGCTAGAATTGAGATATGAAATCAAGAATACAATTGCACCAAAAATCAAATCATATCATCATTACTCGCTAACCCTTGTAGTAGTGAACTAAATCTCTTAATAGAGTTGGATTAATATCTATTTGAAAATCTTATAGAAAGGTGGCATTTCTAAATTAAAGTGCCTAAAGACCTCTATCAAAGTCACTCCTAACAAGGTTATTAAATCTTCTAATAGGGTCACACCTAAAAGTGTGTTCTGTAACCTTTAATAGGGTTGGCTCTTAATAGGGCCCACTTTGGAAGAGTAAAAATCAATAACTAGTGACAATCGGTGGTTTTTCCCAAATTGGGTTTCCACGTTAAATCTTGGCGTCACTTGTGTTCATGCTATTTATTTAATGTGTATGTAACTAAGTTAATTAACATTAATCACAAGATAATATATTAAGTCCTGCATGTTCATTATTTTTCAAATAATAGTTGTTATTTTAGTGGTTACTAAGTTACAACATGTTATTAGTGTTAACCGAGTGCCTATGTGTTGACCAAGTATCAACTGTTTTAATAGAGTTTATGTTTTGTATTGAAATCTAAGGGATTTGGGGTTTGCTTTTGTGGTAGTTGATTCAACCCTCCTCTCTCAATTACTCCTCTTATATTTCTAATAGTTGGTATAAGAGATTTGGGTGCTTGCAGAGAAGGTTTCAAGGACTTAAGCTAAAGATTAGGATGTCTTATAGAAGGGAGATCCCCTAGTTGAACATTGATAACTTCAAAGCATGGTAGAAACTTATGAAGTTACATTTGGCAACCATCAATGATTTAGGTCTATAATATCTTAACACCAATTATGTGGCACCTTCCAGAGAAATAACTATTGAAGAAATTGTAGATAAGAAGAATCATAATATAATGACGATTCGTATTGCTTCAATTCTCAACTATGCCTAATTTGATGAAGCCAAATACAATGGTATTGTTTATGAGATATAGATCAAGCTAAAAGGAATCTATGGAGGATATGATAATGTGAGAAGAGCCAAAGTTAAAAGTATCAGAGGGAAATTTGATCAAATAAAGATGAGAGAAGATGAGAACATTTCAAAGTAAAGTGATAGAATCAAAGTCAGTGTTTGTACAATCAAAGCCTCAAGAGGACAGATTGAAGATGAAATAGTGGTAAGTAAGTTTCTCAGAATACTTCTTCCTATATATGACATTAGAGTTTTAGTAATTCAAACGATGAGATGAAATACAAAGAATGATATAACATTGGATGCATTAGTTGGAAGATTGACAATATTTGAGCTAGATAACTATGATAATTATGTTCTTAGGGTAAAAGCACAAAGCTATGTCACCTTTTATGCTAACTTATTAGAAAAAATAAAATTGAGCATTTCTATCTAAAAATAATTTTGTTCAAACATATGATCTAGATAAATTCATTGTAGCTAAGTTATGTATGGTCTCACACTCGAAATGTCTATTAAATACATGCTTTATACTAGTTTGTATCCAATTACTAAAGAAATAAAATTATTTTTGAAAAGTGAGATTTAATTAACTCTTACTATTTTATATTATATTTTTTTAATAACATATAAACACTATTTTATAGAGCTCAAAGTTAGGAATATTCTCATATAGATTTTATAGTGTTTTAATTCGATATACTATATTGTAATTAAAAAATTCTACAAGCATGTATTTTAAAACTCGAAAAGATGTTGATTTTTAGAAAGAAAAAGATATTAAATCATATGAATTTCTTTTTAAAACTATATGACATTCTAGACGAGACAATCCTCTTCTAGAATGCATAATTTTTCTTCTAGTTAGAATAGATTTGTTTTGAAAAATGTGGTGGGAGATCAAAACTGTTGATTTCACATGAGTTGATATTTGAATCATTATAAAAGAGAAAATATAGGTCTAAAGACAATTTTTATTTTTGATTGTTCTAGCTACATATGTTATCTATAACATAGTCTAAGATCAAAGGGAAATAAATTTATTTCATATAATTTTGTGGTGGGAACTAGACCCCTAATTTTTAGTGTTTTTCAGTGGGTAAAATAGTATCTATAAAAATTAGGAAAATATATCAATTCTTATTCCAAATAATTATTTAAAATTATAATCCTAAACTTCATCCATTTCTACACATTTCATTACTTTACTTCATTTTAAAATTCAAAATAATAATACTAGTTTTATGTCATTGAAAGTGAATAGTTATACTTTTGTTATCCTTTTCCTTTACAAAAGGGTGACATAGATTTGTGCTTTTACCCCCCTAGTTCTAGCAATTTTGAGTTTGGATTTGAATCTAATTTGTCACTCAAGAAGAAAGCTAAAAGGTCTGAAGGAAAACAATCTAAAATTGAAAAGGTAGACAATTCTAGCAATGATCTTGAAGCCATTGAAGCATTACTTGCAAGAAGGTATTCCAAAGGAAAAAGAAAGTACAAAGGTAAAATTTCTCTAATCTACTTTTCTTGTGAAGAAGTTGGTCACATTGTTGCAAGGTGTCCAAGCAATGAAGATAAAGATGAAAAGAAGAACATCAACTATAAAGGAAAGAAGTATTTCAAAAGCTACAAGGATTAAAAGGATAAAGGTAAGTAGATTTATTTTATGGCTAAAGATTTAGATAGTAGTAATAATGATTAAATGGTCTATATTGTTGTAAAAGATGAATCTGATGATGAACAAGATAAAATGACACTTATTTCTCATGTTACCAAAAATGATATATGGATTATTGATATTAGTTGTTCACATCATATGAATAGTGATAAAACAAAGTTTGAACATATAGAACACTATGATGATGGAAGCATAAGATTTGGAAATAATGAACCATGTTGCATAAAGGGAAAAGGTTCTATCTCACTAACCAATGAACTTAGATACATGATAATGCTTACTAGATTGAAGGACTAAAGCATAATCTACTGAGTGAAGCACATTTGAATAACATTGGATTCAAGGTAGAATTCATGACTAGGAAGGCCAAGCTACTAGAAGGAAACAAAAATCTAGTTGGGTCTAGTAACCAAAGAAAAGGTAACTTATTCTGCCTAGATCTTAATGAAAGTTCATGTTTCATTTCTCAAGTAGAAGAAAGCTAGTTATGGAATAAGAGGTTATGCCATATGAACTTTGATAACTTGATCAAGATAAGGAAAAAAAAAGAGTAGGAGTTATTCCTAGTTCGAGGAAACCTAATACAGGTCCATGCAAAAAATTTCAAATTGGTAAGATGGGCAAGACAATTTTGAAGAGAAAGAACTATCGTTCTAAAGAAGTCTTGGAGCTAGTTCATACAGACCTTTGTGGACCTATTGGAACCAATATCTATGGAGGAGATAAGTATTTATTATTTTTGTTGATGATTATTCTAGAATGATGACCCTAATGTATCTAAAAGATAAATCTAAAGCTTTTCAACAGTTTAAGTGGTATCTAGCCAGAGTAGAAAAGGAAACATGAAAGAAGCTAAAATGTTTGAGATTAGATAGAGGAGGTGAATTCATTTGTAATGAGTTAAATGAATTCTATACTAAAAGAGGAATCAAAAGACAAGTATTGGCCCCTAGTACACCATAACAAAATGATATAGTAGAAATAAGGAACAAATTGTTAGAGATGCTTTAGAATAACTTGGCGGGGGGGGGGGGGGGTTGAATCAGTTATTTCAGGTCCAAATGTCTAATTCAAACATCAGCAAGTAAAGTGATCCCATCTAACTAATTAGTCATCCAAGCTTTAACTTTCTTATTTAGCAAGTTACTATAAATTAGCATGCAAGCATAACACTTAAAGAGATCAACACATAACACAATGATTTATGTGGAAACCAAATTTGGGAAAAACATCTAGTAACATGCTACTCAATTTTCACTCTTCTAAAGTGATGCCCTATGAAAGGCCTATTAAAGGCTACAACACACTATTAAATGTGACCTAGTTAAAGGATTTAACCACCCTATTAGAAGTGGGCATGGTTAGAAAATTTTAGCACATTCACTTGGAATGTCACCATGTTAAAGGATTTACAAATGACTATTAAACCAACCTAAGTCCATAAGATTTTGTTTTATCCTAACTGATACAATTGTTCAAGAGTAACAATGATGGGTTTTGACTTTATTACAATATACAACTTAACTTGTAGATTTCAAATCACTTTTTAGCTCTTCTTTATATTCCTGGCTTTTAGTCTTTGCAGCTCTAACAACTTGCCCTCCTTTCAAGATTTGTCTCCTTGAGTCTCCAAGCTTAATGTACTAGTACAATAATCTCTCTCTAACCACTTATCAAAGTAGAGTCTTAGTGCTCTATTCTTCCTTCTCTTGGATGTCTTCTCCTTAATACCCTTCAACCACTTTGCAACTTGGCACACCAGTAGCTCTTGCTTCTTCATCTATGACTTCTTAAATACAAGTTTTGGAATTTCTTTTCCTGCTCAATTCTTCCCTCCTTTAATTTTAATTAGTATGGATTAGGTAGGATTCATTAAATCTAACCCATATTTTGTTTCTTCTAGAAACATCATGAAAAATCCTCTTGAATTCACTAAAAAATGGTTTACATAGAATTTTGTGTCACTAGCTCATCATCCTTATCCTCCCACTGGTTCACAAAATTCAATGTAACAAATTTTTTGGCTTAGATATAGCAATTCTTTGACATTTCCAATAATGTAGCAGCTTGGGACTATTGAAATTCTGGTGCTCAACACATACTGTGTTACTTGGCATCAACTACATTTTACTGATGCTCGACACTTGTTGTGGATTCACTAGGCATCCACTAAGATTTTATATTTACTTGGCTCCTTCTGTATCACTCAACACTTGAGCTTAACTCTACACTTGAACTTTAGTTGGCACACACTAAAATTTTCCATTTTCTTGGCTCCAACTAAAAATTTTCTCGGCTTGAACTAGCTTACTTGGCACTCACTGATGAACTTAGTTTAAGCTCTACAATGAACCTTGTTACAACTTATACTTCTAGTGTTTCTAAGTGTAGCCAACCTCTGTATCTTTGAGTATGTTATCAACACATCATTTTAACCATTGTCTTAACTGATCCTTGCACTTCATTAAAAAATGATAACTCAACCTTTCCCTTAGGTTCTCTTGTTACATCTTGTTGATCAAATCCTCTTCATCAGTCAACTAAGTGATAGTACTTAGATCTTATAAGAAATTATCATTCCTACAAATAGCAAGTTTGACATCAATGAAAAAAAATGATTGAAAACATTCTTTTAACAACAATCTCCCTCTTTGATCTTCAATAATGATCTTTTCAATCATATTTCCAACAATCTTCCTCTTTGGCATTGATGGCAAACCAAACTAATCAACCATCAGAGCAAACTATTCAACCATGTTATCAAAATGCTAACTAGGTTAGAACAATAAGTCAAATGCCAAAAATAAAATTGGATTTCACATCTTCTTCCTTTCTTGGTCTACTATCTTGATTACTTTATGCTAACTTCTCCCTCTTAACTACTGTATCCTTTTTCTTTCCTTTCTTCCCTTCTTACATTTTCTCCCTCTGTATGCATTGCTCATATTTTGCTATTCTCTATTTTGATCAGGTTCTTCATCTTCTCCCTCAATTGTTGATCAGTTTTTGTATTTTCTCCCTCAATCTTCATTCTTTTTCATCCTTTATCTTATCCCTTATGCAATTGAATGTTGTTGATTAGTCTCTTTATCTTCTCTCTCTTTGACAACAATGCCAAAAACATACTATCTTAGCATTTTTACATGCAAGTGTAGAATTTGTAGGCTCTTTCAATTTCTTCCTCTATCACCTTGCTTGTGAGTAATTTGGAACTTTGTCACTTCAATTACTTTAGGCATGAATCCTAATGTAATTATCCTTTGCATCAATGTGTAATATTTCAACAATCAACTCATTTGATGTAGGGCAGTCTTGCTTTTTCTTCGAGTAGCCTTGGCTAGGGGTGTCACCCCTAACTTACCTATAAGACACTCAAAAGTATCTTTAGCTAGTGTTTTTGTGAAAATTTTAGCAATCTATTCTTTTGAGCTAACATATTCCATTTTCACTTGTTTATCTTCCACCAATTTTCTCACATAGTAATACTTGATTGCAATGTGCTTGGTTTTGGCATGCATTATAGGGTTCTTTGATATGTTGATAGCACATGTATTATCACAATAAAGTATCACAAGATCATTCACATATTCCTTCATACCTTGCAACATATGTTTGATCCATACAATATTGGTGCAACTAATGGTAGTTGCAACATATTCAACTTGTACTATGGATTGTGAGGTACAAATTTCCTTTTTTCTAGTCTAGGCAATCAATATTCTTCCAAAAAAAGGTGCTCCTCCACTGGTGCCTTTTCTATCATCAATATTACTCCCCAGTCTACATCAGTCTAGGATCTTAGCTTAAACTTTTCACTCCTATTGTAGTACAAACCAAAGTCATCAGTTTCTTTTAGATACCTCGGTATTCTCTTTATTGCAATCAGATGATTTTCCCTTGAGTTTGTAGAAATTCTTGCCACTATTCCAACTACTAATGCAATGTTTGGTCTACTATGTACAACATATTGCAACTTTTTAATTATTGATATATATATTGTTTGATTCACTTCAGCCAACTCATCATTCTCTGATAGCTTATGTCCTATTACCATTGGTGTGTTGACTAGTTTTGAGTCTTCTAATCCAAATGTCTTGAGTATTGCCTTTACATATTTTGATTGGGTCACAAATATTCCATTCTTCAATTGATGTACTTGCAATCCAACAAAGAATTTGATTTGTCCAAACATTGACATTTCAAACTCATGTTTCATTTGATCAGCAAAATCTTTGCATAGAGTATCTTTTCCTGCAAATATTATATCATCAATAAATATTTTAGATATCAGAATATCTTTACCCTTTTGAGCCTTGATATATAGGTTTTTGTTCTCATCTCTTCTCTCAAATCTGATCTTCACAAGATATTTTTGCAATCTCTTATACCATTCTTTGGGTGCTTGCTTCAACCCATAGGGTTCCTTGTGTAGTTTGCAAACCATATTCTTGTTATTGTCATCTATAGATCCCTCTGGTTGTTCTATGTAGACTTCTTCTAGTATACCATTCATAAAAGAAGACTTCACACCCATTTGGTAGACTTTGAAACCTTTGTAAGTAGCATATGCAAGTAGTGTTCTTACTCCTTCCATTCTTGCAATAGGGGCAAATGTTTTCCCATAATCTAGTCCTTCTTCTTGTGCACAGCCTTTGTAAACTAGTATAGCCTTGTTTCTTGTTATCTCACCATTCTTATCAAGTTTTTTCCTAAACACCCATTTGGTACCAATTAAATTCTTATCAGCTACTCTAAGAACTAGGGTTCAGGTTTTGATTTTCTCAATTTGGTCTATCTCTTCTTCCATAGCTTAATACCAGTCATCATCTTGTAGTACATATTTCACTATTTTAGGATCCATCTTTCTCAACAAACATGATTCATTCCTTATTCTATTCATTGTCATTGGTCTTGCATCCTTGTCACCAATGATTTGATCTGCAAGGTGATGTCTTCTTACATATTTGGCTAATCTTGGTTCTGACCTTATTTCCATGTTTGATCCTTTAGTTTCATAGTCATTTTTCTCTTCTCCATTAGGTACTTCATTGTCTCTTTCATGTGAATTGATTTAAACTCAAAATGTGCATTTCCTTGATTCTACAACTTAGCTTCTGAATGCAGCTTGGCATTCACTGGTTGTGACTTGGTTGATATTGAAATTTGTTGTTGATCTCCAAATTGATTGGTAGCATTATCTTCAACAATTATTCCTTCATAGAAGTATACAAAAGATTTATAATCTTCTAATTGCTTAGATTTCATAACTTGGACTTCTACATGCTCATCAAAATTTACATTTGCACTTTCTACTATCTTGTTAGTGTTAGTATTCAAACACTTATATGCCTTACTTCTAGTGGAGTATCCAAGGAATATGCCTTCATCACTCTTTTCATCAAACTTGTCATTTCTAGTATCTTTAAAAATATAGCATTTACAACGAAATACTTTGAAATGTTTTACATTAGGTGAGCTACCACATCATAATTCAAAAGGTGTTGCATTTGTACCTTTCTTGACTTGGACTCTATTCAAAGTATAAACAACACTACTTATAGCTTCTCTCCACTACTTTAGAACAACATTTTTCTCCATCACCAATGTTCTAATACAGTCTATTGCTAATCTATTTTTTCTTTTAGTAATGCCATTCTGAGGTGGAGTTCTTGGGGTTGATGTTTTCCTTTTGATACCTTTTTCATTGCAGAATATCTCAAATTCTTTTGATGTGAACTCTCCTCCTCTATATGACCTTAGGCATTTCAAACTCTTTCCTATTTCCTTCTCTAATGTGGCCAAGTACCACTTAAACATTTGAAATGCATCAAATTTTTGCTTTAAAAACATGGCAGTCATCATCCTTGAATAGTCATCTACAAATAGCATTATGTATATGTCTCCTAGTTAACTTTGCACTTCTATTGGTCCACATAAATTAGCATGGACTAGTTCTAGTACTTCTTTGGAAGTATATTTTTTTCTTTTGAAACTACATTTAGTCATCTTCCCTAGTTGAAATTGTTTGCACATTGTGTTTTTAGGCTTCTTTAGTTTGGGCAAACCTTAGACTTTCCTCTCTTTTTTTATGCTAATCAGATTGTCAAAGTTGACATGAAAAAATATTTTATGCCATAACCACACATCATCAGGTCTAACAACAAGGCAACTTGCATCTTCTATATCTAGGTAAAACAAATTACTTCTCATTTGTTCACCTTTTCCTATTAGACTTCCATTAGTGTCATAGATTTTGGTAGTTTTGTTTCCAAATTCTACTTTGCAACCTACATTGCCTAACTGTGATACACTCAAAAAATTGTAGTTTAATCCTTCAACAAAGTATGGATTATCAAATGAAATTTTCTCTGTAGGTTTAATTGAACCTTTTCCTTTGATTTGACATTGAGCATCATCTCTAAATCTAACACTATATCCATCATACTGAATAAATGTAATAAACTTACTTTTATCTCCTATCATGTGATGTGAGCACCCACTATTTATGATCCACTTTTCATTCTTGTTCACATAGGTTACCAATGTTATTGCTTCATCTTCATCTAATTCATCCTTCATGGCCACATAGACTACTTCATCATCATTCTCATCAAAATCTTCTTCAACAATGTAGCATCTTTTTCCTTTGTCCTTGTAGTCTCTAGTATCATCTTCTCTTTTGTTCTTGTACTTGTTTCCTTCTTGTAGTTCTTCTTTTGTGTACACCTTGCAGTAATATGTCCTACTTCATTGCAATTGAAAAAAAAATAGATAGACAACTTACCTTTGAATTTACCTTTGCCTCTATGGAATCTTCTAGTTAGTAGTGCCTCTAACTATTCTATATCTTCCTCATTTGGGCTATTGTCACTGGATGCATGTTTTCCTTTTTTTCTCTTCTTTGATTTCACCTCCTCAGTGTCCTTCAATGTTAGCTTGGCCTTGAAAGTAGATTCAAGGTTTTTAGGTCTGTAGTTATCAAAATTGGATAGTTCAAATGCAGTAAGTCGTCCCACTATTCCTTCAAAGGTTAATGTGTTTCCTTGTACACACCTTAGCTCTTGGATGGCTGAAACTCTAATGGCATAGATAGAGAGCAAGGTTCTCAAGTATTTTCTATTCACAGTTTCTTCTTCCAATTGACCACCTAGACTTATATTGCACTTACCACTTCTTTCATTCTAGATCCATATTGAGTAGCATTCTCTCCTTCCTCCATCTTCATGTCATCAAACTTTCCTCTAAAGCTTTCTCCTTTTGTTTCTAAACATGTTGATCTCCTCGATAGATATTTGATAAGGCTTTCCACATCTTGAATGCACTATCACATCCTTTGATGTCATCAAATTCAGCATAACTAAGTGCAAAGGAAATCTCTAACATTGCCTAATTATGCTCCTTCCTTTCATTAAAATCATCTATAGAGAGGAATCTAGTTGGGTCTACATGTTCTATTCCAATTGAGGTTTTTGCATAATTACCTATTGATCCAAGCTGTAATTTCATTAGACTCTATCATGCAATGAAGTTGTCTTTGTTGAGCTTGGGAACTTCTCTCTTGGACAACTTGATCTTCCTACTTCTAGTACCTTAAAACTAAATCAAAAGATGGCTTTGATACCAATTGTTAGAAATGCTTTAGAATAACTAATAGGGGGGTAAATAGTTTATTCAAGTTCCAAATGTACAATTCAAACTTCTTAGCAAGTAAAGTGTGCCCATCTAACTATTTATTCATCGAAGCTTTAATGTTCTTATTCAACAAGTTACTATAAATCAACACATAACACAGTGGTTTATGTGGAAACCCAACTTGGAAAAAACCACCAACAACATGCTACTCAATTTTCACTCTTTTAAAGTGATGTCCTATGAAAGGCATGCCCTGTTAAAGGCTTCAACACACTGTTAAATGTGACCTAGTTAAAGGATTTAATCACCTTGTTAGAAGTGGACCTAGTTAGAGACTTTAGAAAATTCACTTGGAATGGCACCCTATTAAAAGATTTACAAATGGCTATTAAACCAACCTAAGTCCATAGGATTTTCTTTTACCCTAACTGATACAATTTCTAGAGTGTAACAATAAGGGGTTTTGACTTGATTGAAGCATACAACTTAACTTGTAGATTTTAGATCACTTTTCGACTATTCTTTATTTGCCTGGCTTTTAGTCTCTATAGCTGTGACAACTTGCCCTCGTTTCAATCTTTGTCTCCTTGTGTATACATGCTCAATATACTAGTGCAATCATCTATCTCTGACCACATATCAATGTAGAGTCTCAGTGCTATGTTCTTCCTTTTCTTGGATGTCTTCTCCTCGACACCCTTCAATCACTTCACAACTGAGAACACTAGCAACTCTTACTTCTTGGTCTATGAATTCTTAAATAGAAGTCTTGGAATTTCTTTTCCTACTCCATTCTTCCCTCCTTTAATTTCTATTCATATGGATTAGGTAGGATTCATTGAATCTAACCCATATTTTGTTTCTTCTAGAAACATCATGAAAAATCCTCTTGAATTTGCTCAAAAATAGTTTACATAGAATTTTGTGCCGCTGGCTCATCATCCTTATCCTCCAACTAGTTCAAAAAATTCAAGGTAACAACTTTATCAGCT
The DNA here is from genome assembly GCA_028749045.1 of Cupressus sempervirens. Lineage (NCBI taxonomy): Eukaryota > Viridiplantae > Streptophyta > Pinopsida > Cupressales > Cupressaceae > Cupressus > Cupressus sempervirens. The sequence goes on along the minus strand of CM053786.1, from coordinate 264,789,857 downwards.
TAGATTTGGTGAATATTTGACATTTCCAATAATGCAGCAACTCAACACTATTGAAATTTTGGTGCTCAGCACATATTGTGTTACTCAGCATCAACTACATTTTATTAATGCTCGGCACCTATTATGGATTGACTCGACATCCACTAAGATTTTCTATTTACTCAATTCCTTCTATATTACTCGACACTTGAACTTCACTCAACACCTAAACTTCACTCAGCACAAACTAAGATTTTCCATCTGCTTAACTCCAACTGAAAATTTGCTCAACTTGAACTAGCTTACTCAGCACTCACTGATGAACTTAGTTTAAGATCTACAGTCAACCTTGTTACAACTTATACTTCTAGTGTTTCTAAGTGTAGCCAACCTCTATATCTTTGAGTATGTTATCAACACATCATTTTAACCATTTTCTTAACTGATCCTGGCAACATTTCCCTTAGGTACTCTTGTTACATCTTGTTGATTAAATCCACTTCATCAATCAACTAAGTGATAGTACTTGGATCTTATAAGAAATTGTTATTCCTACAAATAGCAAGTTTGACATCAAGGACAAAACAATGATTGAAAAAATTCTTTTAACAACAATCTCCCTCTTTGATCTTCAAAAATGATCTTTTCAATCAGATTTCTAACATAGATCAATCATGGATTGTGTGAGAACCTTGATGATAGAAAAGCATGTTGCAATCAAATACTAGAAGAAAGAAATTAGTATAGTAGTACATACCTTGAATGGAGTATAGTTGAAAAAAGAATCCAATCAAACTCCTTATGATCTATGGTATGGATACAAACCTAATGCAAGTTACTTGAAAGTATTTGGTAGAAAATGTTATATTATAAAAGAGACTAGGAAAGGTAAAGTTGATGTCAAATGTGATGAAGGCATATTCCTAGGATACTCTAGTAGAAACAAAGCATATGAGTGTTTTAATCTAACCACTGATAAGATCATAGAAAGTGCACTTGGAAGAATTGATGAGTTTGCAAAAACAAGTGAAGAAGAGAGTAGAAAAAAAACCTAATGATTACAGAAAGTTTATTTACTTTAAACCTAAAACATTGTCTAATCTAATTTGAAATCAATAGAATTCACCTCCCAAGTCCCCAGAATCTCCAAAAGCACTCGAGTTGCATCCAATGAAACCTGAGTCATAGTCTAGAGGACCTACACCATCAAAGGCTACCAAGTTGTAGCCAGTGTAACTTGAGTCTAAATTTGAAGGACTTGAGTCACAAATAATGGGACTAGATCATGATGTAGAAGATCATAGAAAGGCAATTGAAAAAAAATCTAAATAAAAAGTACCCATATTAGCAAGATATGTTAGAAAGCACCATACACTTGGTTAGATGATTGGAGAAAATTTAGTTGTACAATGACAAGAAAAATATTGATAGTTACATGTTTTCTTACTGAATTTGAACCTAGATTAGTTAAAGATGCTTTAGATAATGAAAGTTGGACTGAAGTAATGAGTGTCAAGGTAGAATAGATAGAAAGGAATAAGACCTACTATTGTTCCTAGACCCAAGAATAAAAATGTAATTAGTGCAATGTGGGTGTTTAGAGATAAACTAAATGAAGATAGAGAAGTTTCAAGAAACAAAGAAAGGTTAGTATGCAAAGGTTATTCTCAAGAAGAAGGTATATATTATGGTGAAAAATTTTCTTATGTTGCAAGGTTAGAGGGTGTTAGGACCTTACTTGCTTATGTTGCACATAAAGGATTTAAAGTTTATCAAATGGATGTGAAATATGCATTATTTAATGGAATTCTTGAAGAAGTCTGCGTAGAGAAACCTAAAGGTCTTGTAGATCCTAGAAAAAGGGATATGGTTTGAAAGATGCACAAAGCATTGTATGGTCTCAAGAAAGCTCCCAGAGCTTGATATAAAAGACTTCATAATTATTTGATGAAGATTGGTTTTCAAAGGACAAATGATAGCAACAACCTATACATCAAAGAAGGACCAAACATGAATATTATGTTGGTAGAGATCTTTGTGGATGATACATTGTTTACTAGAAATGATGACTTGTGAAAATATTTTTCAAAGGAAATGAGCATGGAATTGGAGATGTCCATGTTTAAAGAGCTAAAATTATGTGTTGGATTGCAGATTCAATAGAAGAAAGATGGTATCTACATTATTCAATCTAAGTATATAAAGGACATACTAAAAATATTCAGAATGGAGGATTCAAGACCAGTTGGAACACCTATGTCTACTGGACATAAGCTTTCCAAAACTAATGATTCCAAGGAGATATATCAAACCACATATAGATCTATGATTGAAAAACTACAATATATAGTGTATTCAAGGGTTGATATTTCTCTTATAGTTGGTATAGTGGAAATATTCTTAGCAAATCCTAAAGACAAGCATATGATAGAAATCTAAAGAATCATGAGGTATCTAAAGGGTACTAAAGACTATGGTACAAGAAATGAGGAAATTTAGATTTAAAAGCCTTCACTAATGCTAGTTGGGTAGGAAGTGTTGATGACAAAAATAACACGAGTGGTGGAGTGTTCTTTCTTGGTTAAAGACTAGTGTCTTGGACAAGTAAGAAGAAGAGTTGCATTTCTTAGTCCACATTAAAGGTAGAGTATGTTGTAGTAGAAGCTAATTGTTTCAATGTTGTATGGTCCAAACAAATATTGGTAGGAATGAAGGTAGAGATGAAGGATCCAATGGTTATCTTCTATGATAACACTAGTGCAATTAATATATCAAAGAATCCTGTGATGCATTCTGAGACTAAACACATTACAATAAAATAGTATTTTCTAAGAGAATTGGTGCAAGACAAAGAGGTGAGACTAGAATATATGAATATTAAAGAACAAATTGTAGATATATTCACTAAGCTATTGCCTAAGGATTCATTTTTGTATCTATGAGGTAAGTTAGGTGTCATTTCCCTATTTAAAGATCACTAAATAAAGTTTAGGGATGCACCAAATAGAGAAAATTGAATATTACTCAAGGTAATATAGTATTAAAAGGGAAAATTGCATATGAATCTATACATGAGCTACATTGGAATTCACTAAATATTGTCTTTAGCATAAGATGTCAAAAAGGGAGAGTCCAACCACATATTTCTAAAATTTTCTAAAGATGAAGAGTTTATTGTCTTAGTCATATATGAAAGATTTTTTTTTTAATATGTCAAGTGGGAAGAACTTGGTTTGATGTCAAAAGCATATAGTTTTCTATCAAAAAAAAAATTTTAAGACAAAGTTTTCTAATAGAGGTGGAAATTGAAGTCACAGGGAGTTCACACTGATAGTGACATAATGCAAGGTAGGAGTATCCCCAAAGGAGATATCCTAGCCCCCATCAATATAACCATGAAATAGAAATAGAATAACAAAAGGAAACAATACAAGATCTCATACCAAATTATAATAATTTGTTTATAAAATATAACTGATTACATGCAATATACTCAATTGTAAGGCCTTTCGGATTAGGGCTAAATACAAATAGCAATTAAAAAATTAGTTTTTCAAGATCCAACAAGATCTACCTTAAAAAAAAAATCTCAACTAGTCTAGATACACAAATGGATAAGAACACCAAGAAGAAACCACATGTGTACCCTCAAGTCCACCGAGAGATCCTCTAGTTCCTAAGTTGCAGCTCTAGCTCTTTAAATTCACATATATATTTGCTTCCATCCCCAACTAAATAATGAATAAAAGACTCCAAAAGACCCTTTATTATACCAATATAAGCCAAAAGTTGGCCCAAAATGCTAGAAACTAAATAAATCTAACATTAAATACTTGAAAAGCCACAAGTCAGCCTCTAAGAGAAATTAAACATCTGAAAATTGATATCTGAGAAAAATCATGATATCTCATAGCTCTATTTTAATTAGAACCCATGCTTCAAAAAAATAGTAGAACTTTTGGTCCTCTATAGCCCTTGAAATTTGAAAAGGTTGATTCATTAAGAATATCTGTGCATCCATCTTAAAAGTTATGTACAAAAACCTATTGCGCTAACTACCAAAAATTGATACTCAAGGAGAATTACTATATCTCTCAACTTATAATGAATTAGAACTTATACCATTTACACAAGGAATTAATCTAGGCCCTCTTCAATCCATGAAATTTTTATCCTCTCATTCATTGTGTAAAATTAGTGACATGGCATGCAACAGGCACCTAGAAACTAGAAAATGCAGCTCCAATAGCAAGGTAAAGATGGTTCAAACTTCAACTTAATCCATCCAATCTCTATGAAATAATGAGGAAAGGTTGCCCAATGTGTCTCCAACACATCCATAACCATTAAAAGAATAATGCCACCAAAATCCAAGCTCAATGCTCCTCAATACCTAACCAAAATCTCTCCAAACATGGAAAATTGTAAGCAAGTCTAGGATGCTCCTATATCAAACACCGTAGGTTCAAAAAGATGTTCTAGTAACTAAAATAACATCTTTTGGAATTGACACATAAATTTCAAACTAGTTCTTCACATACATATCCTTCAAGTCTTCAACTTGTACACTCTTTCCCTTTTTTTTCTTCTTCTTCTTAACATCTACCATAGGTGTTCCATAGGTCTATTTTCCATGTTGATCTCTAACTTTCTCAAACTCTGTCAACTCAAATCAGCTGCCAATACTCAGATTCCTCCTACCAAGCTCTTCATTCTACAAAGGAATCAATAAAAACATCCTACCACCTTTCTCAATAGTAAACACATTCCTAACACAATCATGCAGAGCCTGTAATCATACTACCAAGGTCTGCCAAGTAACACATGACAACTATTTATATCCACAATATCACACAACACATGATCCTTATACTACCCAATTAGTAAATCAACAAGGAATTTCTCCCTCACTTCCAAAGCATGCTCACCTTGTAACTAGCCAATCTGATAAGGATGAGGATGTCTCACTCTCTTCAAACCAAGTTTCTGAACCATCTCTTCAACAACAAGGTTATTAGTACTACCACCAGCCAAAATCACCTTGTAGATTTTTTCACTAGGCTTACAACAAGTCCTGAGAAAACTAGTCCTCTAACAAGAATCCAATGTCCTTTAACCAATCAGTACTCATTAAGCTAGCAAAATCCCTTGTTGCTTAGGCTAACTATCCTAGACTACAACCTCAATCACAACAATAGTTATCCTCCCAATTGGACATTTAAAAGATCTATGCCCTTCTTGACCACACTTGAAACAATTACCTCTGAACCCATCTCCACCTATCCTTTATTTCTACTTAACATGTTCTAGTTCACCTTCTAGTTTTAGTTTAGCTTGTGCCAAACTATCCTACTTCTCCTTCCCTTAGGAACTAGGTTGGTTCTTCCTCTTTAGCTTCTCCTTTGCTCTCAAAGCATATGAATAAGCATCCTCTACTAAAGAAGTATTCAACATACCAACCTCATCCTGAATATTGAATCTCAAATCATTAATCCACCTAGATACCTTCTCTTTTGACAATTCTCTATGTCCAGACTAAATAGTCAACTTGTGGAACTCCTCGTCGTAATCTTTTACAATCATATCCTTTTGTTTTAGATTATGCATCTTCTTAAACATCTTAAGTTCATAATTAGTAGGAATGAACTTAGCTTTCAACTTAGTCACCAACAACTTCCATCTAGTGATCTTTATTTCACCTTTCTCTTCTCTATCTCTTTGTAGTTCTTTCCACCAAAAAGCAGCATGTCCCTTTATCTTAATTTGTGCCAACCTTACTCTAAGTGGATCCTCAATATCCTCAAGCTCAAAGTAGTCTTCCATTTTACCAATTCAATCAATCAAGTCTTCAGGATTCAAAGTATAGAAGAAATTAGAAACCTCCATCTTATGCTTTAGCTTCCACTAAGATCAAGGTTGAAAAAACTAACTATCCCTAACTCCAATAGGTCTCTTGACATGACTAGTTCTATCCTCACTACTCGATCCAACAACTTCAAAGTCTTTAGAAAATTCTTCATAACTACCTTCTGTACCCATGTCCCTAGGTATACCACCTAAAGCATTTAAAATTTTAGAAATCATGTCACTCTTCATCAATGCTATCTGAGATCTAAAACTAGCTTGAACATCCTCTATCTTAGATCTGAAATTTTCTTTAACCTTCTCTAAGATATGTTCTTCTACAAGATCACTAAGATCATCAATTACCATAGGGTCCAATATTCTTGGAGGCATCTTCCAAAATTTTAGCAAAAACTAAACAACAAATCCACCAATCTAGAAGATCAATTAGCCATAAGATCAACCTTCTTTGTAAATCTTGGTGTAAATTGCCTTAGCTTGGGTGATCTATCAATCCATCTGAAGCACTGAAAGGTAGGTGTATCCCTAAAGGAGATGTCCTAGGCCCTAGTAATATAACCAAAAAGTGTAAACATAATAACAAGAAGAAACAACACAAGATCTGATACCAAATTACAATAATTTGTTCATAAAACATACTTGATTACATGCAATATGCCCAGCTGTATGGCCTTCTAGGTTAGGACCTAATACAAATAGTAATTACTAAATCAGTTCTGCAAGATCCAACAAGATCTAACTTACAAAACCAATTTTAGCCTGTCCAGATATACAACTAGATAAGAACACCAAGAAGAATCCACACTTATACCCTCAGGTTCACCAAGAGATCCTCTAGTTCCTAAGTGACAATACTAGCTCTTCAAATTTGCATCTATTCTTCCTTCCATCCTGAACTGTATAATTACTAAAATACTCCATAGGACTACTACTAATACCAATCTAAGCAACAAGTCATTCTGAAATGCTAAAAACTAAATAAACCTAACATTAGATACTTGAACAGCCACAAGTCAGCCTTTGACAAATATTAAATATCTAAAAATTGATATCTGAGAAAAATTATGATATCTCATAGCTCTGATTAAATTGGAACTCATGCTTTGAATTGAAGGTAGAATTTTAGGTCCTCTAAAACCCTTAAAATATGCAAATGCTAATTCATTAATAATTTCTATGCATCCATCTCGAAAGTCATGCACATAAACTTGTCATGCAAACTGCTAGAAATTGATGCTCTAGGAGGATTGCCATATCTCCCAACTTATAATGAATTAGAACTCGCATCTTTGATAAAATGGATTAATCTAGGCCATGTTCAATCCCTAAAATGTTAATCCTCTCATTAATTGCAAAAATTTAGTTCCATGGCCTGCAACAGGCACCCAAAAACCAAAAAATGCAGCTCTAGCAACAAGGTAAAAATGGATCAAACTTCAACTCAGTCCATTTGATCTTTATGAAATCATGAGGAAATGTTCTCCAATGTGTCTCCAACACATACCTAATCATTAAAATCATAACTCCACCAAAATCCAAGCTCAATGTTCCTCAATACTTAACAAAAATCCCTTCAAACATGCAGGATTGCAAGCAAGCTTGGGATGCTCCTACATCAGATAGAAGGAATTCTAATCGATAAGAATCAAAATGAAACTAAGGATATTATTCTTGATATTATTTTTCTCTAAAAATTTCATTGTATTATGACATGTTGGGTTGCCATCAATGCCAAAGATTTAGGTTGTTGAAAATAGTTGATCAATTGTATATTGACTTTGATGTTACACAAAATGTCATATCTTAACCAGTCAGTGTATGTCAAGCTCACTTGAGTGATGAAAAAAGTTTCCTATGTCTACCTAGCATTCTAACATTTTCTAGGTTTAGAAGAAATTATTTACCAAGTTCACTCAGTCGTCAAAAAGAAGTTAGTAGTAGTTGAGTGTTAACTAGGCTCACTCGTTAATAGGGTAAAGTTAGATGGAATCAGTGCTAATCAAGCTCACTCAATTAAAAAATGAAGCTTGCAAAGAGGCAATGTTAACCAAGTTCACTTGGTTAGTATAGGAAAATCATTTCTAAGTTAGTTTTTTTTGAACCAGATCGACTAAGGAAACATTTTCTTATTTTGAAATATTGAGCTTAATTGATTTGTTTGTTGGTTCTAGCTGACTAGGAAGATGAATATTAATTATTCTAAGATGTATTCAAGCTAACTTGACATTGTGTATGATATAGGTATAAAGTCAAGTTAAGGATAGAATGTGTGAAAAAGTAGATGGAAGAATAAGAGATTCTTAGAGGAAGTGAATTAGAAGCATAAGAAGAATATCCTTGTGGAGTTGCAAAGATACATGTGATTAGGAAGGATCAAGTATTTGAGCTAGAATTGAGATCTGAAATCAGCAATACAATTGTATTAGAAATTAGGTCATATCATTATTACTCTCTAACCATTATAGCAATGAACTAAATTTCTTAACAGAGTTAGCTTAATAGCTATTTGTAAATTCTCTAACAAGATGGCATTTCTAGATTGAAGTGTCTAAAGACCATTAACAATGCCACTCCCAGCAAGGTAATTAAATACTCTAACAGAGTCACACCTAGTAGTGCATTTTGTAACCTTTAGTAGGGTTGGCTCCTAATACGGCTTTCTTGAGAAGAGTGAAAATCAATAACTAGTTGGAATTGGTTTTTTTTTCAAATTGAGTTTCCACGTTGAATCTTGGTGTCACTTGTGTTCATGCTAATTTTTATGTGTATGCAACTAAGTTAATTAAGGTTAATCAAAAGATAACATCTTAAGATTTTTATGTTCAATATTTGTTGAATAACAATTGTTATTTTAATGGTTACCAAGTTATAGAATATTTTTAGTGTTAACCAAGTGCCTATGTTTTAACCGAGTATCAACAATTTTAGCATAGTTTATATTTTGTATTGACATCTAAAGGATCTAGGATTTATTTTTATGGTAACTGAATCACTACTTCCCTCTCAATTACTCCTCTTATATTTACAACACTTACATGTCTCATCAAAGTGAACTTATCAAGAAAAAATTATTCACAAAAAGAAATCACCAAACTTAGTAACATTTAAATTTCTCCTTTTGGGTTCCCTCACATGGCATTAAAAGGGTTCAATAAATCTAACTTCAGAAACACAATGTAGAGACACATTGAGTTCACAAAATAGCAATGAATTTGACAATCTAAACTATATGGGATGAATTCATGAGTTAAACATATTCACCATAACACATTCAATATGAGAGAAGAGCAACTTCAAATATAACTATCATTATAAAACAATTTAGATTAGCAAAACTCAAATAACATAGAGGGGTGCCAAGACTAAACCAAAACTATACTATGGAAGTACACTAGTAAGTCCATTGTCATGTAATATTGATTAACTTTAGATATGGAATATGAATGCAAGTTGAACCAATTGATTAAAAGACAAACATGAACCGGATCTAGAAGAAAAATGTATGCAATTAGTGGAATTAAAGTAAGAAAACTTACCAAAGCAAGCATTTAACATAACTAAAAGTTTCATGCTCAATTCAAATACTTTCTAAGCTTCCCTGATTAATTTCATAAATTAATTGTAAATTTGTTTAAATAAAAACAATATATAATTATTAAACATAATAAAAACTATATAATAAAATAAGTTTTAATTTGTTGTATAAATAGAATTGAAATATTTTTAAAATTATTTAAAAAGATATACGCAAGAGTTAATTTGTGAGCCTCTCATATAAAAGACTTGAATCTATTTAAAATAAACACATAAAAAATAATTAATTTCAATAAATAATAATAAATTCAGACCTTGAGAGTCCACTCATAGTCTAACCATAAATTGAGGTGACCTCATATCAGGGGTCTTAAGTTTCTCTATCATCTATATTATGGCGCTCTGATCGTTGCCCAATATTATATGTTATGCTTGTCCACAGCGTCTTCCATAATTTAAATCTAGGAGTCGTAACTAGGTTTAGATCCATTCCACATGCTGTCATCTTTATATGTTATGGTTGTCCACAATGTCTTCCATCATTTAAGTCTAGGAATTGTAACTAGATTTAGATCCACTCCACATCCTATTGTCTATATATAAAAGTAGTGTATTGTTCTATTCTCTAATTGAAAAAGACATTGATTCGAGTTACCTCTGAGAGAAAGGAGCCTTCAACAGTTGCTGCTGAATCTGCAAGACTGGGGAGGCTCTGGGAATATTGAATTTTTGTCCAAAAAGAAACAAATGTTCGTTATCATTTCTTTTCAATATCATGAACTTCTATTTAGATCGGTACAATTATAATAGTAATTGCAGTGTGGAAGATATGATTGCGAATTTTTTTATTTATTTTTCGCATATTGTTCCTCTATTTTAGGTCGGATCTCAGCATTTTATATATACCGTTGAAAATTACTTAGCCAAAGAGTGGAAACTCGATGGAGCCGCAAAGATCTTCATCCTACATCGGAGTTTGTAGGTGTGTTTACATTGATTTTCAATGTTCATGTATTTTGACATAATCAAATCAAATGGCACAGTTTGATGTAATAAAATGGGAACTCAATGTAGGCATAAATCAAGACGGAGGTATGAAGCCCGTCTGTGTGACAACAGTAACGGCGAACTATGTTAGTTTTTATTCTGAAAGGCTATGCAGAAAACACATTCTGAAAATCGTTATGTTCCTTATTTTTTATTCTGGAAATCTTAAAGAAGATACTAATTTGACCACACTAACCGTTTTACCATGATTTGCTTAATTCCGGATAATGATTCGATTGTTCAGTCTATCTCAGTAAGAAAATGTTTTATATGTGTTTTGCAATTATATGTTTCCGTGAAGCTCCAGATGTTCTGTAATTTAACATTAGATAGATGTAATGCAGGCGTATTTGATAAGGAGGATGCAGCTAGAGCTTACGATCTAGCAGCTCTGAAGTTTTATGCTCCCTCTGTTTTAACAAACTTTCCGGTTTGATTTTTCTTCAACTCTTTGCTCATATTTTACCTTCTCTATCAAATGCAGGTAGAAATGTATGGGAGAGAATTGGAAGAGATGAAAAACATTCAAAGGAAGAATACATTCTGTTTATAAAAAGATAATTATTATATCACATCAATAGATCTGGAAAAAGATCTTAATTGCTTCAGCTTTGAGCAAATTCTGTAGCAGGTCACAGAAAGCTTCATATATACCTGTTTATTTGGATTGCTGTTTTGAAAGTGTAGTGCTCTTCCTAAACCCTTGCCAAATGTCAATTTTGTAGGAGTAGCAATGGCTTTAAAATATGGACATCAGCCTACCAGGGTGTATAACGGTTTGGATCTGAAAACATACATGAAAAACCTAAATTCTAATTTTAAACATTTGTACAATAAGATGAAATGAAATAAAATTGCATCAAGATAAGCTGAATAACATAAAAGACAGCGTTAACCTAATGTAGCTCTACAAATCATAAAATGGTTTTGCAGTAACCAACATGAAAACTGGAGGGCTAGGATTAAATTTCATGGGAAGAAAGAGTCGAGACTGGGGACATTCGGTGAGTGTGGCTTAAATATCATACATTAAGTTTCATTCCTAGGCTAAAAGTGTTAGATAGTTAAAATTAATTTATTTTTTCAAATTTAATTTTTTCTTTATAATATAATATTTGAAATTAATCATTGTATTGCTCTTTGAAATAAAATAAAACCAGTTAGAAATGATTTCTGATTCATGTTTGAACTCATAGCCACTGAGGAAGAGGCGGCGGAAGCTTATGATATTGCTGTCATTAAGTACAGAGGAGAAAATGCTCTTACAAACTTCGACAGAAGAAAATATAATGTGAAAGCCATCATGGACAAGCCATTACCTGTAGGAAGGAAAACAAAGCGAAGTAGGGTTGAAGTTGAAGTAGAAAAGAAGGAACGAAATGGCGAGAGAGATGAAATTTCATCCAATCTACTCGGCTTGCAACAGATTGCTTCACCCATTAATGTGGAAGGCACTGGGAGCATGTATTCCTGCACACATGTTTCTCCACATATCTCAAAAACTAAGGCAAATAGTCATGAGCAGGTGATTAGAGGTTCTTCTCTTTCATCTTCAACTTCTGTACCGGGATTGGTTTTTACAAAGGTACCTTCACATTCTGCCAATATTTCATCTTTAACTTCACCAGCCTTTGAAGACCTGCTGTCCGTGGGAACCTCCACATTCTGCAATCACAAAACACCACCTCTTCAGGATTCGGAAATGGAACCTTGTCCAGGAGCAGCAGGTCAACCTTATATTATGTTCAATATTTGGAGTGATATAAGAATGTGATGTTCTTACTATTTTGGAATAGGGTTGTCGCTGCCTGACTTATAGTTTATAGTGTTATTATTAGAATTCTTCGTATGATACTTTGGGAAGATCTTTTATTATGCTTTCCAGATTATCAAGGTTAGGAATAAAAATGTTACCTCTCAAAAATGATTTAAGATGATTATTTAAAGTTGCTAACAACAACAACAAAACTTATTATATTTTGATGACAACACTCTTACTATTGAGTTTGGTTAAAAAAACTTATTATATTTTGATGACAACACTCTTACTATTGAGTTTGGTTAAAAAGAAGTTGAAAATAAAGAAATTTGAAACAAGTAGAGAAATGAAATAAAAGAGAAAATCTAGATGTTTGTAGTGGTTAGCCAATTTGTTTATATCCACTATTTAGTAGAGAATTGTTTATTAATAAAATATCTGATATATCTAGTACATGGATTGCTTGTTCCTTTATAGAGTCATATATAATCAGGAAGGAAAAGACATATATTAACTTAATGACTATTAGGCTTCACATTTAAAACTGTCTCCCTCTTGATAGCCAACAGACAAATCATGCAATGATATTCCCTACATTACAATTTTAGATCTTAGATGTCTATTAGACCTTGAGAATATCTCAAGGTTTCCAAACTCTATTGAAGTACATTCAATATGGTGATTGGTCCAAAGAGTTCAGACAAAGTGTGTCATGCCCAAAACTACGCGGGCAAAAACACACAATTTTTTTTTTGAATTAATAATTAGAATGCTTCTAAGTTGAAATGATTGTGATAACAGTTTAAGTAAAGGTTCTCTACATTACGACTTAATTTTATAAACTCTTGTGGAGGAATACATCGTTAAGATTTTGAAACTTCCGTTATTAGATTTATATCAATCATTAGTCATGTTATTTCATTAACTTCTCAACAAGATAGTAAGATTATTTAGATAGCAATCTAAATGAGTTTCATTTTAAATTATTTGGAAACATATCAAGTCAAGAACTTATTAAAAGAAAAATTACATCTATCCTTACACATATAAATATACCATATTTCATTATGACCAATTATAACCTCTAAATTTAAACTAAATAATATTTTTAAAAAAATAACATTAATAATACAACTAACTAAATTTACATTAACATTTTTAAACAAATAACTATTAAACAACAATAAGAAAGACTAACATAAAACTTTAATACCTTAAACTAACTTAAATTAACTAACATGCTAAAATAAACTACTTACAATTTTTTTTTATAAATTCAACTAACTAACAAAATAAACTAATATATTAACAATTACCAAACCTAAATAAATTATATAAATTAAACTAACATATTAACTAAACCTAACATCAATACTAACAACTAATACTATTTAAAACAAACTAAACTACAATAAAAAATTTAATATTAAACTAACCTACTTACTAACCTAACACCTAACCTACACTAACCCCCTTTCCTCCCCTACACCCCCCTACCACCCTACTTCATGGGTAGCACTTCCCAAGCGCTGTCCTTGGGACAGTGCTCTGCCCCATGCCAAAACCAGCATAGTAGAACACAAAAGGTGCCATCCAAAAAGTAAGGGAGAACAAGGATTAAAGACAAAGTTAATATACTTGCTTTAAAAACAATATAACTTCCATGCAACATGAGGTGAGCGCTCAGCAGGATAAGGAGAAGATGGGAGATGGGACATGGGGGCAGGGTGATGTCACCCCCCCCATGTACATTTTGTTGACTTAGTTTTAAATTTTGCAACATAAGTCTTTTTCAAACCTCATCTAAAAGCTGTGTCCAACAAGTGGATATGGGGAAGCATTAAACGCATAAAGTTTTATAGGTAAGATTGTAGATATTTAGGATATTCAAGCATTATTTCATTAGTTAGTAGTAATTATTTTATTGTTTAATATTTTCTTTTATTTTTCTTTTGAATTTAAATTTGAAATAAAGGATCATTCAGAGAATATTCTCTGTAAACAAAGGGGAAAATTTTAAACTCTTTCCCATACAAAAACCAGAGAGTTTTTACTCTCTTGGAACTTTTTTTTTTTTGAAAATTTTTCTATGTATAGAATTACACGGCAATGTATATATATTTTTTTGGTCTATTTTTTTTTTGATGGATTTAAAACATGTATTTAATCATTGTGAATCATTAATACAAGACTAATTGATATCTTTAAACAACTTGAATTGGTTATTAACCATAACCATTTTTCTTTCCTCAAAATAGTTTTCACATTTAACATATAAGGAAAACTTGAAAATTTTGCTTAATTAAACCATCATCATATAACCTTATTTATGATGTGCATCCATCTAATAAAAAAAAATTATGATTAAATTCCACAATAAGCAATTATACTCAATCACCATTTTATTGACAAACCTGATTCAAAGGCTCAGCCAGGAAAGAACCAGGAAGAAAACCCGGCTTCGTTTCCATTACAAAAAAATTTGAAATAAAAATTACATAAGATTTCAATCCCAAATTTACAACAATTTAATTGAATTTTCTTCATGACCCTAATCAAGGGATTCATAACAATTTCTGCAACACATTACTAGAACCATGGAGGGAATAGAATCTGATCAGGTGACAACAAGCATCAACAAGAGATAGTCAAACATACATATTTATACAAGGTTTTCACAATAGGATTCACAATGAATCAACACTAGGGAAAGGTGGATTCTTCCAATAGGAGAAGTCAAGCACAACACTAAAATAGATGCCCAATCGGGGCTATTAACCAAAAACTTTCGTTCTTCCATTTAAACATGCCATACTCATACAAGGTTTGTGCTTACAGGTAGGGGCCCATAACACCCTACCCTCTCTCCCTTTTCTCATCCTGAGAAGAGACTCTACACTGGTTGGAGTCCAACTAAAAACACCTTTCTCAAAATTGGTCACTTTTGCCCTATCCAAAGGTGACTAATACCAAAACACCCATACAAGAAAACCTCAAAATTCAAACATAAACATGAAAGGAAAACATTAAAAAAAAACTTGATTTTCAAATCTTCCCAACATACCCAACATACATACAAGCGTCCAATGAACAACACCATAGCAAAGCATGAAACAAGCATAGAAATTTGAACAAGGGAGATGAAAATTCCTACCTTCACAAAGAGGTAATGGCAAATGAACAAGTTTGAGTAGAGCTTTTCCCTTCCTTGCTTCAATCTTCCAAGACTCCTCTCTAAATGTAGAGATTGGGTAACAACCTCTACTACTCCAAGAAGGGCCTCTAAATAATCCTAAAACACAACCACCAAAAGGATCAATAACTTCACCCACCCACCTACAAATCTAGAAGATCCTAACTCAACCCACACTATGGTTAATCACTAAGTGGAGGTGAGGTGATGAAACTCATGGTAGCCATAGTCAATTTTCGCTCAAAGTCAAAATAAGACTTTTTGAGTGATCTCAAAAGTCAATAAAAGGGGCTTAGGGGTTGGAAAAGACCCCCAACCCATACCCATACCCCTTGAGTATAATTATTTCAAGTTTTAAAGCCTTAGGAATAGGTTTAGAGCCAAACAAAGGCTAGGAATAATTAGGACCATCTAACAACTCTAGAAAGGTAGATTAAGCACTAATCTAGATTAGGGATGACTAATCTTGATTAAGAACCAAATTAGCAAACTGACACTAACTAAAACCAAATTAGGTCCAAAAGTTACACAGCTAACCCGAAATAACACACTGAAGAACATAAACAATTCACGAGTGTCAAGCGACACTAAAAGAACATAGCTATGAACATTAACATTCGTTGAACACAGAAAGATACATACATACATCTCACAATACAGTACTTGAATTATGAACAACAAGGCTTCAAAAATTAGCACATAAGGATCAGTTTTGTTCCTTCGTCAATTTTCTCGGCTAAAATATTTTCACACTCATTGCACACATCAGTAGTCCCGTAAAATCACATGTACATATGTATATATGTATCAAAAATTCACTTAAATTGGAACATACATCAATCAAGGTTTCTTTCATCCTACTTATATCCTTAATCATTTAAAATATCTTAAACCAAAATTTCAATCTTCCCTTTTTCTTAATTCATCAACATACATATACATAAAACATTAAATGACGAACATCAAATATCTGAAAATAACATCACACAACATGAAATAATATAGTATGTTCTAAGTATCAAATAATGTCTCGACATCTCGAGTCATGAGTATCAAAATAATAGTAATGTATCACTATGCTATGATGGGTCGGGGCGAGGCCTCACATCCTCCCCCACTAGGCATGAACTTCCTCCTGGAGTTCATCAAAAAGATAAGGGTACTGAGATCATGTCTGCACTGCATCCTCCCATGAAGCTATGACCTCATTGTAACAATCCCATTGGACCCTAACCTGGTCCAGCTCTCAGCCTCGAAGTGCTAGGGTCCGTTGGGCAATAATGTGAATAGGCTCCAGTGCTAGCTGTCTATTTGACTCCATCTATAAAGCATCCCAATCTATAATATGAGACTCATCATAAATATATCCTCTAAGTACTGAAATATGAAACACATCGTGGATGCGTGATAGGTTAGGTGGAAAAGCTAAATGGTATGCAACAGGTCCTATCCTTTCTAGGATCTTGAACGATCCAACAAACCAGGGTGCCAAATTAGAGCCCTTTCTGAATCGAATCAAACTCTTGTGTGGTCGCACCCTCAACAACACTCTATCACCAACCTGATACTCTCGATCTATCTTCTTTGTATCAGCATACTTCTTCTGCCTATCTTGTGCCTCTCTCAGGCGCTGTCTAATTAGGGTCACTTGCTATTCCATCTCCTTTACTAATTGGGGACCAATAGATACTCGATCCTCGATCCTCATAAGGCGGAATACCTATGGAGGAGTGGTGCCCATTGTTATAGGTAAACTTGACAAGATGTAGGTATTCCTCCCATTTGACCTGATGGTCCATCGCGTACATGTGTAGCATGTCCTCCAAAACTTGATTCGCTCGCTTAGTTTGGCCATCGGTCTGAGGATGGTACACTGTACTAATATTGATCCTAGTGCCCAAAGATACCTACAGGGTAAAAGCATAGATTTGTGTCACCGTTTGTGATACAAAAACCTATTTTGGTCAAATCTCATTTCTCTATCAAAACTCAATTTAAAAAAAAAACTAAAAATACCCTTTTATAGATTTTAGATTCAATATCATCATTATATAAATTTTTGAGTGTTTTGATTAGTTATAATATGCTATAATCTAAAAATATTATAAGTCAATATTTCAACATTTCAGAAGATGCTCTCTAAAAAAATGAAAAAAAATAGTAAATCATATCAAAAAAAATTTAAAAATATATTTATCACTAGAGGAGAGAATCCTCTTCATGAATATGTAATTTTTTCTCAAGAAGGTATAGATTTGATAGGGAAGTTTTGACAGGAGGAAAAAATTGTTGGATTCTGACAAGGTCGAACTTGAGTACTTATAACAAAGAAAATATACATCAAAAATAATTATTTCTTTTTTTGTGCACTAGCTATACATGTCATCTATAAAATATTTTCAAATCATAACAAAAAAAGATGATTTGCACAAACTTGTTTGATAGGAACTACATCCTATATTTTTTACAGCTAAAAAAGGGACTTCAAAATAAAATAAAATGAATAAATTCTTAGTCAAAAAAATAATAAAAATTATAGGCATAAAATTCATACAATTCTACACATTTCATCAGTTTACATCATCTTCATATTTTAAACACAAATACCATTTTTTTTGTCATTAATGTTGAACTGTCACATTCTGATATCACTTTTCTTTATAAAAGGTGACACAGGTTTGTGCTTTTACCCTACAACTCTCTCCAAAATGAAGAAGTGAACAATGAGTCTCTATCAGAGATGATCTTACGGGGAACACCATGAAGCTTGATAATGTCCCGCAAGAACACCTGAGCTATGTCTCGTGCTGTAAATGTAGTACAAATAGGTGAGAAATGTGCAACCTTGGTCAACATGTCAACTATCACCAAAATGGCATCATGGCGACGAGATGACATAGGAAGACCAACAATGAAATCCATAGATATAGTATCCCATTTTCACTCTACAATCTCATGCGGCTAAAGAAGCCCACCAAGATGACGGTGCTCCACCTTCACCCTCTAGTACTCAAGGCATCTCACAACCATGCTAGTAATCTGCACTCTCATGCTTGGCCAATGATACAACTGCCTCAAATCTGCATGTAACTTCTTAACACGGGGGTGCACTGCATAAGGTGCTCTATGAGCCTCAAGTACAATGAGCTTGCTCAAACCCCCAATGGAAGGTACATACATACATCCCCTATGATGAAAAAGTCTATCAAACTCCAAGGAATACTCTGAATATTTCCCTTCCAAGGGTCTCTGAGAATGTATTAACTGACTCACTTCTGCATATAGCTCATTGGCTAGTAAGCACTATAGGATCCGCTCTCTCAAGTCATTGCATGTAGTCACAGATGAAAGCTCATGGCAACTTCTACTTAAGGCATCTGTAACCACATTCTCTTTTCCCTTGATGTAATAAACATCAAAATTATACTCACATAGAAACTCCATCGACCTTCTTTTCCTAGCATTAAGGTTCAGCTGAGAAAACATGTACTGCAAACTCTGGTGATCAGAATGAAGCTCAAATCTATGACCCAAAAGAAAGTATCGCCATCTCACCAAGGCATGAACCACTACTATAGTTCCAGGTCATGAGTAGGATAATTGAGTTCATGAGTCTTCAACTTCCTAGAATCAAAGGAAATAGGTCATCCTTCTTGCATAAGGACTGCCCCTAAACTATCTAAAGATGCATCGATGCACACCACAAAATTTGCAATAGGATCTGGTACTACAAGAATCGGTGCACTCGTGAGAGCTCTCTTGAGCTCTTGAAAAGCTCTACAACACTTCTCTGTCCGCTCATACTTCTTCCCCTTTTTCTGAAGAGATGTGATGGGGTGTGCCAATCTAGAGAATCCTGATATGAAACGTCGATAATATCCTGCTAGCACCATAAAGCTCCTCACTTCAGTAACACTGGTGGGTGCTGGCCAATCCATGATGGCCCTAATCTTTGATGGGTCTACTGAGACTCCATCACCTAATATGACATGACCCTATTAATGTATCTCAACTCTAAAGAATGCACACTTTGACAAGTTGCCAAACAACTGATTCTCTCTCAACTTCTGCAATACCTACCTCAGGTGCTCTTCATGCTCTTTCTCATCGTGAGAATATATCAGAATTTCATCAAGAAAAACAACCAAAAAATTATCCAAAAAGGTATGGAATACTCCATTCATGAGGCTCATGAATACAACTGGAGCATTCATGAGGCCAAATGGTACCATGATGAACTCGTAGTGACCATACCTAGTACAAAAAGAAATCTTGGGGATATCACTACCCACAATCCTCAACTGATGATAACTCGACTTTAGATCAATCTTTGAAAATACTCGAGCACCCTGCAACTGATCAAAGAGATCATCAATTCAGGGAAGAGGATATCAATTCTTGATGGTCACTTTGTTCAATTGTCGATAATCAATACATAACCTAAGTGATATGTCCTTCTTCTTGACGAAGATCACTGGTGCACCCCAAGGTGACACACTAGGTCGAATATGCCCCTTCTCTAAGAGTTCCTCCAACTTAGCCTTTAGCTCACTGAGCTCATGAGTGGTCATCCTGTATGGTGCTCTCAAAACTGGCTTGGCTCCAGGCACAAGGTCTATGTGAAAATCCACTGCTCGAGGTGGAGGCATACCAGGAAGCTTTGAAGGAAACACATCTGCAAACTCCTGCAAGATTAGAAAATCATCAAGGGATGGCTCCCCCTCTAAATCTTCCTCTCTGTCACTAATGGTGATAGCAAAAAACTGACAACCCTTCCGCATGCACCGCCTAGGCTGTATAGCAAAAATCATATGAAGGGACACAGGTCTCTTCACTCTGAAGATCTCCCTAGAGATACTATCATCATCCACACATTCCACCCTCTTCTGTCAACAATCCATCTTGGCACTATGGGCATAAAGCCAATCCATGCCAAGAACAACATCATTAGAACCTAGAGGGGTAATGCGTATATCAGTCCTAGTGGACATGTCTCCAATCTATATCAGACAATTCTGCACCATGGAACTAACTGACACTCTGGCTCCTGAGGCTAACTCTACTTCCCAACTAACACCCTATCTAACTACCACTAGCCTACAATGCTCCACCACATATGGAGATATAAAAGAGTCAATAGCTCTGGAATCAAATAAAACTGCAACAATATGGCCCTGAATGATACCTGTAGCCTCGATAACTATGGCTTGATGCTTAGCCTGCTAGTTGTCAACCACTGCAAAGACTCTGTGGGATCTACCCATGTCACCAACTGTCAACTCTGAAAAAGCCCTACTCTGAACACTAGATGTCTGTCCTTGCGAACACTCCCTAGACATATGACCCACACCAAAAGTGTAGCATGGTCCTCCGGTATAAGATCATGCACCCTGTGATAGAGACTCCTATAGGCCTCCTGACCTACTAGATCCACTATATCCACCCCTAGAAGACTGCTGAGTCTTCACTAACTGTGACTGTGGGGCTTGTACTTTCTGATCCTGCCTAGGACCCTGTGACTACCATTTTTGGGGCTTGGAGCCCTGATAACCCTGAGAAGGTTTCTACTACTACTGCTACTGGGGTTTTGGCTGCTAAGACTGTTGGCCCTTAGAGGACCCTATTGTATAGTTTTGATTCCCTTTCCAAGGGGGTTTCTGCTGGGAAGAGTTTCAGTTCTGAGACCAATCCCATGACTCCTGCCTACCTCGAGTATCCTCAGTAACTAGTGCTATCTCCACTATCCCTGTCTGAAGGTGGTAGGGAAGGCCATCTGAACTGGGCCCTGAAGTGATAAATTCAGACCCATGATAAAATGATGCACCCATAGTTTCTCATCCTTCATGTATTCCACATAAGGAAGGAGCTCAAGAAACCTACTCTTATACTGAGCCACTGTAAGGCCTCTCTGATAAAGAGAATGGAACTCCTCTATCTATTTCTATTGAAAATGCTCTGACAAGTACCTCTCTCAAAATCTTTCTAGGAATGATTCCCATGTGAGGGTATCCATCCTCACTCCACCTATGATCTCCACTTGATGCCACCAATTGGAGGCATCCCCTCTCAACTGATGAACTACTAGGCATGCCTTTAGATTACTCCCATAAGGGCATAACCCAAAGCATCGTTGTAGGCTTTGCAACCATGCCTTTGCTACTATCCCTTCAGTGGAACCGGTATACAATGGTGGCTTGAGTCAAATCAATTCCCTGATGTCATCTCCTATATGTTTAGGAGGTCTGTCAAGTGGGGGTCCTCTCTAGTGTATTGACTCTTCCTCATGCTCACCTTGACCCTCAATCTATCTCGGTGGGGGACTCGTAGTCCTCTCTCTGACTTCGAGTCCCTCTGCTTCCACTATTGGAATCTGCTAAACTGGCTAAACTACAGGTACTAATCTCTACTGAACTACACTGATCAAAGTCTGAAGTGCATCTATAATGTCTTGGTTTGGGTTCAGTGGTGGTGGAGGTGGTCCATGCTCCTGTCCTGCTCTACCACCCCTAGCCCTACCACCTCTGCCTCGTCGGTTGCTTCAAGTAACAGGAGGCATCTACACAATTAAAAGTTTGAATTAAGTTTAGGAAGCACAATGGTTTAAGGTTCCTAGTATTGAAACATGGGCCCTGATACAAAAATGTCATGCCCAAAACTATGTAGGCAAAAGCATACAAATTTATTTTTTTGAATTAATAATTAGAATGCTCTAAATTGAAATGATTTTGATAACAGTTTAAGTAAAGGTTTTCTATATTACATCTTAAGTTTATAAACTCTTTTGGAGGAATACATCATTAAGATTTTGAAACTTCCGTTATTAGATTTATATCAATCATTAGTCATGTTATTTCATTAACTTCTCAAGAAGATAGTAAGATTATTTAAATAGCAATGTAAATGAGTTTCATTTTAAATTACTTGGAAAAATATCAAATCAAGAACTTATTAAAGAAAAATTACATCTATCCTTACACATATAAATATACCATATATCATTATGACCAATTATAACCTCTAAATTTAAGATAAATAATATTAAAAAAAAAAAACATTAATAATACAACTAACTAAATTTACATTAACATTTCTAAACAAATAACTATTAAACAACAATAAGAAAGACTAACATAAAACTTTAATACCTTAAACTAACTTAAATTAACTAACATGCTAAAATAAGCTACTTAAATTTTTTTTTATAAATTCAACTAACTAACAAAATAAACTAATATATTAACAATTACCAAAGCTAAATAAATTATATAAATTAAACTAACATATTAACTAAACCTAACATCAATACTAACAACTAATACTATTTTAAAAAAACTAAACTACAATAAAAGGCTTAATATTAAACTAACCTACTTACTAAACTAACACCTAACCTACACCCCCTACCACCCTACTTCATGGGCAGGGCTTCCCAAGGAGCGCTTCCCAAGGACATCGCTCTTCCCCATGCCAAAACTAGCATAAGAAAACACAAAAGGTGACATCCAAAAAGTAAGGGAGAACAAGGATTAAAGACAAAGTTAATATACTTGCTTTAAAAACAATATAACTTCCATGCAACATGAGGTGAGCACTCAGCAGGATAAGGAGAAGATGGGAGATGGGACATGGGGGCAGGGTGATGTCAACCCCCCGTGTACATTTTATTGACTTAGTTTTAAATTTTGCAACATAAGTCTTTTTCAAACCTCATCTAAAAGCTGCATCCAATAAGGGGATATGGGGAAGCATTAAACCCATAAAGTTTTATAGGTAAGATTATAGATATTTAGGATATTCAAGCATTATTTCATTAGTTAGTAGTAATTATTTTATTGTTTAATATTTTATTTCCTTTTTCTTTTGAATTTAAATTTGAAATAAAGGATCATTCAGATAATATTCTCTGTAACCAAAGGGGAAAATTATAAACTCTTTCCCATACAAAAACTGGAGAGTTTTTACTCTCTTGGAACATTTTTTTTTTGAAAATTTTTCTAAGTATAGAATTACAAGGCAATGTATATTTTTTTTTGGTCTATATTTTTTTTGATGGATTTAAAACATAGATTTAATCATTTTGACTCATTAATACAAGACTAATTGATATCTTTAAACAACTTGAATTGGCTATCAACCATAACCATTTTTCTTTCCTCAACATAGTTTTCACATTTAACATAATAGGAAAACTTGAAAATTTTGCTTAATTAAACCATCATCATATCACCTTATTTCCAATGTGCATCCATCTAATAAAAAAAAATTACGATTAAATTCCACAATAAGCAATTATACTCAATCACCATTTTATTGGCAAACTTGATTCAAAGGCTCAGCTGGGAAAGAACCAGGAAGAAAACCTGGCTTTTCTACCATTACAACAAAGTTTAAAATACAAATTACATAGGATTTCAATCCCAAATTTACAACAATTTAATTGAATTTTCTTCATGACCCTCATCAAGGGATTCATAAAAATTTTTGCAACACATTACTAGAACTGTGAAGGGAACAGAATCTAATTCGGTGACAACAAGCATGAACAAGAGACAGTCAAACATACATATTCATACAAGGTTTTCACAATAGGAATCACAATAAATCAACACTAGGGAAAGGTGGATTCTTCTAACAGGAGAAGTCAAGCAAAACACCAAAATAGATGCCCAATCGGAGCTATTAACCAAGAACTTCCATTCTTCCATTTAAACATGCCATACTCATATGAGGTTTGTGCCGATAGGTAGGGGCCCATAACACCCTACCCTCTCTCCCTCTTCTCATCCTGAGAAGAGACTCTACACTTGTTGGAGCCAACTAAAAAGACCTTTCCCAAAATTGGTCACTTCTGCCCTATCCAAGGGTGAGTAATACCAAAACACCCATACAAGAAAATCTCAAAATTCAAACATAAACATGAAAGGAAAACATTCAAAAAAAATATGGTTTTCAAATCTTCCCAACATACCCAGCATACATACAAGCATCCAATGAACAACACCATAGTAAAGCATGAAACAAGCATGTAAATCTGAACAAGGGAGATGAAAATTCCTACCTTCACAAAGAGGTAGTGGCAAATGAAGAAGTTTGGGTAGAGCTTTTCCCTTCCTTGCTTCAATCTTCCAAGACTCCTCTCTAAATGTAGAGATTGGGTAACAACCTCTACTACTCCAAGAAGGGCCTCTAAATTAGCCTCAAACTCAACCACCAAAAGGATCAATAACTTCACCCACCCACCTACAAATCTAGAAGCTCCTAACTCAACCCACACTATGGTTAATCACTAAGTGGAGGTGAGGTGATGAAACTCACGGTAGCCATAGTCAATTTTCGTACAAAGGAAAAAAGAGACTTTTTGAGTGATCTCAAAAGCCAATAAAAGGGGCATGGGGGTTGGAAAAGACCCCCAACCCATACCCATACCCTTTGGGTATAATTATTTAAAGTTTTAAAGCCTTAGGAATAGGTTTAGATCCAAAAGAAAGCTAGCGATAATTAGGACCATCTAACAACTCTAGAAAGGTAGATTAAGCACTAATCTAGATTAGGGATGACTAAACTCAATCAAGAACCAAATTAGCAAACTGACACTAACTAAAACCAACTTAGGTCCAAAGGTTACACACCTAACCCTAAAAAACACATTGAAGAACATAAAAAATTCACGAGTGTCAAGCGACACTAAAAGAACATAGCTATGAACATTAACATTCCCTGAACACAAAAAGATACATAAATATATCTCACAATACAACACTTGAATTATGAACAACAAGGTTTCCAAAATTAGGACATAGGGATAAGTTCTGTTCCTCCATTAATTTTCTCGTCTAAAATATCTGTACACTCATTGTACACATTAGTAGTCCCATAAAATCACATGTACATATGTATATATGTATCAAAAATTCACTTAAATTGGAACATACATCAATCAGGTTTTCTTTCATCCTACTTATATCCATAATCATTTAAAATATCTTAAACCAAAATGTCAATCCTACCTTTTGCTTAATTCATCAACATACATATACATAAAACATTAAATGGCGAACATCAAATATCTGAGAATAACATCACACAACATGAAATAATATAGTATGTTGTAAGCATTAGAAAATCTCTCAACATCTCGAGTCATGAGTATCAAAATAATAGTAATGTATCACTATGCTATGATGGGTCGAGGTGAGGCCTCACAAAGTGACAGTCACAATCAACACACATAGCTTACAAACCCATAGTCAATGGACTATATACCCATAGATAATATGAAAAATATAGCGATGAACTTAAAATTACTACCAAAATAAGATATGAAGATAGTAGAAATGAAGACCATCCAAACTAAACTAGAAATTAAGCTAACCAAACTGTCAAGGAGGTCCATAATTACAACCAGTAAAAATATAATAAAATAGTTCTAGAGGCAGCCACTGAGGGCTTCAAACTTTAAAAGCATAACAAAATATAATAGCAAAAAAGAAAAACAAGAAGAGGAAAAATCCTCAATCTTTTGTTTCCTCCAAGATGGGTTTAAAGAACAAGGCATCCATCCAGTGGACCCCAAATCAGCCAAGGTCATGAAACAGGTCTCCAACTCTATCATTTTGTCCTTTTTCTACTCTAACTCAGTCCACAACTTTTTTAGCTCCATTGAACCGTAGCTCCACTTAACCTACAAGAAGGTGTTCTTGTCTAGACTAGATGAAGGGTTAGGACATTAGACTAGGGATTGGAGTCGAGGGATGATTATGGTTTAGGAAGGGGGGGAGGTGGCGAGGGGCAATGAACTAAGGAAGTAGGCCAGAGGTTGGGGCTACCAAGGGGGATCGAACTTTTGTTTCTTCCAAGGGGAGGTAGCAGT
Organism: Cupressus sempervirens; assembly: GCA_028749045.1. Classification (NCBI taxonomy): domain Eukaryota; kingdom Viridiplantae; phylum Streptophyta; class Pinopsida; order Cupressales; family Cupressaceae; genus Cupressus; species Cupressus sempervirens. The sequence goes on along the minus strand of CM053786.1, from coordinate 264,763,610 downwards.
TAAGGGGGATGCCATAGCTTCTTTCGTGGTAGTCAGATCCATAGTATTCATGTTAAACACTTCAAAGACATGAGATACAACCTAGGATACATCTTCAAAATTAACAAGGAACCTAATCAAATCATTATCATCCTCCTTGGTGTAGTTAATCCTCCTACTTTTCTATTTATGACAGGGTTAATTCTCTATTTTCCCACTATCATTAGATGTAGAATCTAAGTCCACCTCATAAGTACTTTTTTGTTTGCAGGATTGTTTCCTTCTACCACATTATTAAGAAAGCAGTGTGATCTCCTCCTACCTCCCTTAGACTCAATACTAATATTTCCAAGGTCCACCTCCACATTAGTGTTTAATTTAGAGAAAGCCATTGTGTGAGGACCCTTAATTTTTCTATAACTACACAAAGGGGAGGCTTGAGAGAGCCCTTATAAACTGGGTATGGACCTAGAATAGCCAGGAGAAAAGCATTATGACCTTGGGGCTGAATTAGCATAATGTTCTTAGGAGGGAAAATAAATTTCTAAGAAATTGTATAATTTAAACATCAATTTGTACACTAGATTTCCTGTTTACGAAATTTTCAATCATCAAGTTTAAATATGTATGTCATTGTTTTTATTAGTATAACCCAATTTCTTACAATATTTAGTAGAAATAAGTTTTAGCTGTAAATGTTTCACTATAAGTTTTTTCCCCTATGATAATAGAAAAATGTTTGCAATCTTATGTAAACAAAATTAGAGAAATTTGGATCCATCAATATCATCCTTAATTAATTTATACTATTAAAACATTGTTATTTGTACACTGGAGTTCAATTTCCCTTCCTAGAAATTTAAATCATCTAAGTGTAAATATTTATGCCATTGTTGTGATTTTATCTATTAGTATAACCCAACTTCTTACAATATCTAGTAGAAATCAAATTTAGCTATGAATGTCTCACTACAAATGTTTTTTGTCCCTATTTTACTAAAAAATTGTGTGTGATCTTATGCAAATAAAATTACATAAATTTGGATCCATCAATATACCCTTTATTTTACTGTGGGGATTAAAAATTCTCTCAATTTCAAAATAATCTAACTATAGAATTTGTATTTCATCTATCAATCTCTTTGAGGCCTAGGATATCTCTTCAAAATTGAATTTTTTAAATATATATTTTATTTTATAAACTATATTTTTTAATTTGGTTATTTTCCTCTCTACAAATTTTCTTGAGAGATTATTTGTTTGAATTTCAAATAGAAATATTTTCTTCAATTTCTCGTTGACCTTTTGAATATCATTTTTTGTTTACAATTACTACTGAAATTTTCAATGTTACATATTAGAAATCTCCTTCTCCAATTGGCATGTCTATGTCCATTATGGTTCCAATAGTTCTTCTACGTTTTTTAAGGCATTCTCTCATCCAATACTCTAAGGATATATTTAATGTTAGGTTTTATAATTGAATCTACACTTGTTTCCATATCTCAAAAACAACTCAAATAGAAAATCAAAGCCATTTTGTTGTGTTAGAAGCTTACATCTAGTGTTGGTAGGAATGCACCTTGCAAAGATATTGATTTCAAATTTCTCATACCAATTTTTTTCATCTGATCCAACAACCACTTTTACTTCATCTTTTTCTATCTTTTATGTTCTCTTTTATGGTGTATTTTGGAAGCTTTCATATTTTTCTCAGTCTAAAATTTTCTCTATTCAAAATGAATCATTTTTATTCTTAAATGTATATATCCTATACCATTACTTTATTTTTTAGATTACTTACATCATCTCTACTATCTAAGAAATTGCTATTAGAGAATTAAGATCTATGATGATACCTCTTGTAGTCCATCAATAGTCTATAAAGTAATTGAAAGACTAATAATCCATTGAAGAAGTTAGTAAACATAAAATTATTATTTCAAAGCATGTATACTCCAACATACTAGGATTTAAGTGGTTTTTTAAATTATGGGAACAATTCATTATCCTTTGCAAATATGCCCTACCTTACATAGTTTTGTTTAAGCTCTAAAATAATTAGTGGGAACATGTCATTCTTCTTTTTAAAAATTTCTTCTCTTTATCTCATTGTCTTGAGTGATATAAATTCATGTGGTGAAACTATCCTTAGTACTATTTGTAAGATCAAGAGCCTTAGCGAAGTTAACCTAATTTATAACAAATTGAATGGAAGGTTACCTTCTTGTGTCCATACAACAACTTGAGTGGTAATATCCTAGATTCTATAGTAAGAATTTCCTTGCTATCTTATTTGATGTTTCTAGAAATAATTTAAGTTTTTATTTCTCATATTAATTGGGGCATCTCTTCACTTAAATTCTTAAATCTAACTAACAACAAGCTAATGTGAGTCTTCCCTCATTTTCAAGTGTTTTTTCCCTTAACCACATATACATTAGGAGGAATTGGTTCATGAAAAGGATTAATTGAGTGGAATTCTTTTAGAACCTTATCAAATTAGTGCACATGTCAAATAGTGAATTTAATACCAAAACTACTTAGATTCCTTTTTTTCAATTATCTAATTGACATATGACATCATGTAAGACAAATGACCAAATCCTATTATGGATTTAGACTAAGTCCTCAAATAATAATTTGAAGTTGAATAACAAAAATATTTTTGGATAAATTTCTTTTTGGCTCATGTGTATGAGTTTACAATACATTGATCTCATGAAAAATCATTTGTTAGGTCGTGTTTTGTTAGATCCTTGAGCTTAAAATGACTTGTAGCTCTTGTCTCATAGTGCATTAAGTAGACAACTTCCATCAATTCATCTTCCTAACATACATATATATTATTTCTATACAATAATAAAATAACCTTTAGGCTTACCCTTTACCCCTTCTCTAAGGATGTTAGTTTTGGGAAATAGTCTCTTGAATGGAGTGATATCTCCTAGCTTATTTATTTGATCCTAGCTTGCAATATTGTATTTGGGGGATAAAAATTTCATGGAAATGATTACCTATGAGTTTGGTAATATATGGAGTCAAAATGTATAACAAAAAAAATTTGATTGAATGAATCATTCCATCCTTCATAGAAAATTACACAATTTCATATTTTGTAGATGTTAAACAAAACTTATTGGAAGACCATATTCCAAAGTCAAAAGGAAGTCTTATGAATTTGAATGAGTTAAAAATGAGGAATAAAAATTTTGAATGTATTACTATTGCTAAAATTGGTCAACTAGAGATCCTCCAAATCTTTGATGTTTCTTCGAATTACTTATGAGGATCTTTATTTTTTATTTACCAGATAGAGGTGAGCACTGCACATACAAAACCAAGGTTCAGTGTGATTTAGTTACTTATACTACTATTGGAAATAATGGAGTTGTGCGTGCACATGGAAGATGCTATATCTTATAATATATGAATAAATTAAATACAGATTTCAAAGGTAGAGATTACCTCTACACGTATGTTTTCCAAAATATGCTACTCATAGGCCTAGCAAACAATTTATTGAATGAAGATGTTCCTTCTAATTTTGGGATGTCGAATGGGTTATAGTTGTTGAACCTTGTCATAATAATCTTAGTGGTACTATTCCAAATAGTATTGTACAAAAGGGTTGGTTTGAAACTTATGATTTTTCTTCTGGTTGGAAACGTATGATTTTTCATTTGAAATTTTTTTCTCAAATCTTTGTTATTTTCTTTGAGCTATGAGGGAGCCCTCTACTTTTCCTATAATAGCATTTCATGTTTTATATCACAAGGAGGAAAAGGAGGACATATGAAAAAATTAATAAATTATTTTATTTATAAATTTCTAAATTGGTCTGAATTAGCCTTTACCCCTCCTCTAGTTCAACATGTATTAATGTTGAAGAGAAAATTGAGGAAAGTCCATGGTATTGGATTAGAGTAGGACTACTATATGGACTAGGTTTTGTAGCAGTGGTTGTTCTTAGTTTAACAAAGATTTGGGAACAATAATATAGTTAGGGATTTGATTTAAAATTTGAAATTTTTTTATCACTATGCAATTTAATCTATATAACTTGATTAAATAAGTTACTCAAAAATGTATTTTTCAAAGCATATTAGACAGTTCATATAAAAATAATAAATTAACCTTTTTTTTCCTTTTTGTGTATTTTTAAGATCTTCAAATTCTTGTAAGTAATTTTTTCTTGTTGATAGTTAGAATATAGTTTACCTACTCTCTATTTTGTTAAAATTATAATTTTCACTTCAAATTACTTATTAACTATATATTTGTTAGATGAATTATATTTAAGGATTATATGAAAAAAAATTAAAGAAATTTTAAAAGAAACATATGTCGACATTAATAATTTTCCTATCTTAAAAAAGTAGTCACCACTTACAATTGTCATGATGTTTTCTAGTTTTGAAGAAGTTAGTGAAAATATTGTTGAAAGATTACTTTTTGGTATTTTTAAGTATATAGAAAAATAATCCAACTGTTACTTCTCTCAATGGTGGAGAAATATTTAAGTAATTGATGTTGAATCTTTTTATTTTTTTGGTTGATCCAAACATGCATATCTATTTTGAGCATTTGGACAAAAATAAAAATTTATTTTAAATTGGTGTTCATATGAGAAATTCAAATGACCATAAAAAATTGTCAATTCAACAATATGATAACCATTACTTTTCTATAGTTTTTATCTTATATGATAAATAATTGAGATGACTATTAATAATTATGAAAATTTTGTAGCCTACCTATATTTTTCCTAGTGCTAACTATGCTTATATGGAAGTAGTTGTTGATTTTGAAGGTATTGCTCCTATATGGGACCCCACAAGGTATCGAGTAGGATGATTATCACAAATCCCCATTGTTTGAAGATAAAACCTATAGATGACTCTTATTTAATTTTCAAGCCCTTGACACTAAGGCTAGAAGGATTCAATTCTTGGAAGAGGCCTCTAGGTTTAGAGGATCTCTATAGGTTGATAATTCAAGATATATGCTAGTGATTTTAACATGTATTTTTTCCCTTCCAAGGAATTGTGAGGGTTGGAGGATTACTCTAAGAGAATGTATGATTTGAGCAACTGCCTTATGTGCAATGACCTACTTGATATTGACCTTCAAGGTTCTCCTTTTAATTGGTCTAATAATAGGATGGGAAATAACCTTATCCAGGTAAGATTAGACAGAGTCCTCATATTAGCAGGTTGGGGTGCTCTCCCTTTTTCTTTGTTGCAAGTGTTCCCTATGACAATATTTGATCACTCCATGATCTTGTTTAACTAGACCAATCATAATTATATAGGTCATAACCCCTTCAAATATGAGATCATGTGGCACTTGCACCTCCAATTTGGTAAGCGCATTAAACAATGGTGGAACATTAGGTTGCAAAGGACAACCATGTACAGAATAGTGAGGAAGATAGAAAATGTTAAAAGAGAAGTGTGTATTTGGATAAAATAATCCTTTGGAGATAACTTTAAGAAAAAAGAAAGATATTGAAAAAATGCTTGAGGATTTTCAAAGAGCCATAGTCACTAGGGGCATCTCTGAGGAAACTATAGGAAATAAAGGGAGCTAAGAAATAAATTGAAAGAAGCTATGGGGAGGGAAGAGATTTTGTAGACATATAAATAAAAAATTCAATGCCTTACTAAAGGGGACAAGAACACAACTTTTTTCCATAGACTATCCTCTAAACGTACAAAAATTAACACTATCTCCAAACTACATGATGATCACAACAAGGAACTTACTAAGGAAGTAGATCTTTGGGAAATTGGGCTGACATATAATTTTAGGACATCTACAATAGACCAAATTTTATTGAGATTGAAATGAAAGTGAGGAGCTACTAAGGATCATTACCCTAGTGGTAGATGAGGGTATGAAGAAAGATTTCATCAAGAAGGCTGATGGGGAGGAGGCAAAAGTGGTTGTGTTCTCCATGGGAGCCTAAAAGGCCCCGAGCCTTGAGGGCTTCCCACCTTTCATTCAAGAATTCTTGGAAATCATAAAATATGACTTCACTTATGTGGATAGAGATTTCCTCAATAAAGTAAGAATCTTGAAGGAGCTTAATTAGAATTATATTGTCTCGACCTAAAAATTGGTGAGCCCATTAGGATTGAGGATATTTGGATCATCAACCATTCTAACATAGTATATAAAATTGTTTCTAAGGTTCTTGTAAATCAGATGAAATCTTTCTTGGATAAGTTTATTAGCCCATTTGAAAATAGCTTTGTTTATTCTGTAGATTTTTGATGTAGTTATTATCTCTCATGCAGTCTTGCACTTTATGGAGAGGAGTAATAACCCATGTATGCAACTAAAACTAGATATCTCAAGGGTGTATGAAAAGTGATACATAATTTTTCTTTTTGATATTTTAATTAGGCTCAAATTTAGGGAGAGATTTATTCTTCTAATCAAAGAAGTTTTCAATTTTGTCCATTTTTTTGTTCTCACTAATAGATTTCCTAGGAAATTCTTTAGCACTTCTAGAGGGCTAAGAAAAGGGGACCTCCTTTCCCACAACTTCGTTATCATAGTTTTTGAGGTTCTTGGGATAATATTTATGGCTATGGCATAGTAGGGATGGATATAATGTATTAATACTCCCACTATCCTCCTCATGAAGGTTCTACAATAATTTGTGGATGATACTTTTCTTTAAAGAATTGCTTCAATCAGAGAAGCTAGCTACTAGAAGGGGGTCCTTCAAAATTATGTTAACACCTTGGGAAAGCACATTAATTACCAAAAGAGATAGCTATACTTCCTCAATACTAAGAGATCCCTACAAGATAAGATTAAAATTGAATAATAATGTCAAATGGAAATGCTCCATAATACTTGCCTTTGGTAACCCATCACTATTAAGGAAGTCACTCTTCAAGTTTTGGAACTCAATTGTGCAATGCATGCAAGGAAAGTTAGTTGGATGGAAGGGGAAGGTTCTTAGTATTTTAGGAAAATTGCAACTTCTCTCATTCCTCCATAAGGTGTTTCTCTCTATTTCATATTTGTTTTAAAAATATCTGCAAAATATAGGTATACTATAGAATATTTCCAACTCAAATTTTTTGTGGTTAGAGGGGTTTAAATCTAAGAAGAATTAATGATATTAATAGGGTGCGTATAGTGAAGCTTGACTCGAAGTTGATTTGGAATATGACAGTATGGTGTATAATCATGAAGGCTAAATATTTGAGAGGAAATCATTTCTTGTATCATCTTCTTAATAATGTCCTCCTAGCTAAATCAAGAATACAAACTAATATTTTTGATAGTTAGAATCTTTTTAGGAAGGGATTCAAAATGGTAATTAGGGACAAGAATATGATTAGATTTTGGGAAGATAATTTGAGTGGTAACCCTCTATGTTAGAGTCAATAATTCTTGATGAGGAATACCTGTATAAATTAGGTTGATATATGGCTAAATAGCTATATAAATAATAATGGAAATTAGTTAAAACTTGGTCAAATGATGTAGGTTATTTAGGATTTGAATACCTCTCGAGAATTGAGCGTTAAATCAACCAACATCATTATTATTGGGCATGAGGAATGAAGACATTGGAAGTATGTGTGGAATCCTAGCATAATCTCAAAAGTTAATTTCTTTTGGTTGATGGCCCAGGATGGAAGGATTCTCACAATTAAGAACCTTGAGAGAGGAGGGTTTCAATTTCTCAATAAGTGTGTGATGTGTCATAGGGAGGAAGAATTGATCACTCATCTCCTAATCCATTCCACCTATGCTAGGGTAGTGTATATGGGAATTTTGCAAAGATTTATGATGTAGTGGATTTTCAATGGTGATCTCCAAGAAATATTATGTGTTGGGAGGCTCCATCCATCTGCCCCTTCATTAAGATTTTACTAAAGGTGTTACAACTATATATATTTTGGAAGTTATGGAAGGAAATAAATTACTGCATATTTAGGGACAAGATCTCTCTATCCACAATTACTTCATAGTTTACTATTAATGTCTTAAGAGAATGCACCCCATTAGAGATATACAAAATGTAATAAATCATAATGATATACAAGTTACTAGTCTTCAAATAGATTTGTAAAAAGTGAAAAATATTGACAAAATGAATATATCAAAAGAGACCAAAAAAATGGTCTAGTGTACACTTTTGAAAGCAGAGAGGGAAAAAAAAGGCTTACAAAGAAAATTGAAAAGTTACAAGTAGACCTTGATAATGTGAAGACCAAGGAGAAAGCAGTAGACAATAGGTTCAAAGAATTGCAAAATGGGATAAATAGTTCTTCTCCTATAGAGGCAATTGTCCAGCAAGAAAAGATGAATGAACAAGTGAAAATTTTGACTAAAGAATTGGATGAGTGCAAAAAAAGACTTTAGCATGATAAACCTCTACTACACAGTTGTTCAAGTCTATAGAGAGTAGTGCACAGGTCAACAATAAATTTAAAACTGACCTAGACTTTGTTGTCAAGGAAAATAATAATTTGACTATTGAATAGGAGAATGAAAAGAAAAAAGAGGAGTCTAAGGCAAGAATTATTTATAATTTGCAAAAGGAATTGGGGAATGAGAAAAAAAAAGAGGAGTCTAGTGCAAACACAATCCACAATTTGAATAAACAATTGGAGAAAATGAGAAAAAGAGAGGAGTCAATTGCAAATACAATCCTTGATTTCAAGAAGGAATTGGAGAATGCGAAGAAAATAGAATCTAGTGCTACTACAAGCACTAACACAATCCATCATATGGGGATTGAATTGGAGAATGCAAAGAAAAAAGAGGAGTCATTTGCAAAGAAAATCCTCAATTTGAGAAAGGAATTGGAGAACATGAAGAAAGAGGAGTCTACTCAAAGACTCCATGATTTGAAGAAGGAATTGGACAATGCAAAGAAAAAGGAGGAGTCCAGTACAAAGAAAATCTATGATTTGAAAAGGAAACTCAAGGATGAGAAGAAAAAAGAGGTAAGTACTGCAAATACAATCCAAGATTTGAAGAAGAAATTGGAGGATGAGAGAAAGAGAGCATCTAATTGGCAAGGGAAACTAGAGGAAATATAGAAAAAGAGTGATAAAGAGATGTCTAAAATGAAGAAAAAAATGGAGAATGTAATTGCACAAAATAGAATGACCTCTTCTGAGGACCATCATGTGAAGGATACTATAATAAACACAGTTAAGCTTATCAAACAAGAAAATTGGGACAAAATACTGAAGAATTGTGATAGTTTGTTTGAATGGCTTGATTTAAATAGAAATCTCAGACTTGTCTTTGAAATTGTAAAAAATGATGTTCAGGGTAAAAGATGAATCTTCACCAATTCTTTAAAAAATCCTACCAACCAAATTTTGAATAAAGTAAAGAGATCCAATGATAGGGATTTGGCAAACCATGGAATAAACAACTACTTGGATGCCTCTACAATGACCATTGATGTCTATCACAATTGTGAACAAGTAATGGAAATAGCTAAAGCTCTCAAATCCACTTCCAAAGACTTGATGAGGATGAATCACATCATACTGAACTTGCTAAATGTTGGATTGCCAAATTTAGCTAACTTAGATGAAAAATTCATTGGAAAAGAGGATTACATGAAAAAGTTACAAGATAGCATGAATTCTGATTTAGGCAACTTGCCCGAGAAAACTACTCTAGAAAGAATTGCAAGTTGCATCAAACCACTGTCAATAATGAATGAAGTTATAGATAAATTCCTCAATTCATGTAAAACTATCTCTCTAAAGTATTCATTGTTGACAAGGTTACAACTATTTAGCTACAAACTTAAACAAATGGAGCTTCCAAATGATGTAGAATGGAGTGCCCTAAAGAAATTCATTGAATTTGGGTCATCATCTCAAACTATTATTGTTGATGTCAGTGGTAGTCATAGCTGATAGCACTAAGACGTAAAAACTTAGTAAGTAAGTACTATAATTGTTTTTTTTACTTGTTGCTCTTTAATTTCAAATTTTGGATTTAATTTCAACTTTGTTTAATGTTAATTGTTACAAGAATGAAGAGCTAGCATATTAGGATAGGTGGCTAGCCAAGCACTGGCATACTATTACTACATAGTGCAAATGAAAAAATTTCCCTACTACTTGAAAAAATTGTGCAATTAGCAATGTGATTGTATACACATAATGTATTATGTGGTAATAATCTAATTATATATACAATTACAAACTGACCTACAACTATTGTTGCTCCCTTGTATCTGCAAAAGGGAATTTAGGGTCATTTCAATTTGACATTGAGTCATTTCCAAAGGTTGTAATTGTTTGTAATTGTTAAATGCATTATGTTATAGGTTGATTTATAATTATAAATTATAATACAATTTTTTTTAAATAGATCTTATTCTATTAAATGCATTATGTTACAATTTCTTAAAGAAACTAGAATCAGTGAAAATTGCAACATGTTAAAAAAATATAATCAATGAAAATCTCAACATGTAAGTTTGTAACATCAACATGCTCAAAAAAAAAATTAAGCATCTATAAAAGGATAGTGAATGAAAGCTATAAATTGACTTCTACAAACATAATTAATTAGTAGATAGAGTCTTAGATCAGAGCTACTACTCCTAGCCTACTACTTGACTCACATAGAAGTTAGAACTTGAGGTTGAGAAGTTGCTATAGTTGTCAATCTGCCTAAACTGGCTCAGCATCACTATCATTAGAATTCTCCTCATTTATTGCATATAACATTTCATTGTTCTTTGTTTTTTCTTTAGATTCACTATGAACATTAATATGCATGCCAAATTCAACATCATCTTCATTGCTTCTAATATCAGGACATAAACCACTGCCACGGCCACCGCGATTGCCACCACCATGGCCACTACCACTACCACTTGGGTCTAAAATGTTGGCAATCCCTCTTCTTTGGCATTGGTTTCTCCAAATTCTGAGAGCCACGTCATAAGGGAAACTATCTACCTCATACCTAGAATTAAAGAGCCTCAAATAATTATCCAAATTTTTTCTCTAATTTTTTTCTAACCTTTGACTTCAGGAAGTCCAAAGTATTGCAAACTCTCTCATCCTCCATTGAACCCAATATCATTGTCAAACATAAATCAGTAAGCTTGAAATATTCTGGCATTGGTTCTCTCAATTTATTGCTCTTACCAAGGTTTTCCCAAAGCTTTTTTACAACTCCCTCTTCATTTGGATTCTCCATAAGATCATATTGTTCCCTCATTATGTTTGCAAAAGAATATGATTGATCTATTAGTCGAGATTCATCTCAAATTCCATTTATAGTTATCCATTGATTACTTTAGGTTTGCAAAAATGAAAAATCAAAGTCGTCATCTTCTTTGAAAATCGGTCATATAGTTTAGAGACCAATATTGTGGAAAAATAATCAACATTGCTTTGAGTAGTTCCTCTAGGAGGAAACTAGCTTGATAGAGTCAAGCACAAAGTCTTTGATCTTCTTGAAATCTTCACTTGTAACATGTGAAATTACCTTCTCTAATTTTGATTCAACTTCACTTCATGCTTCATTGGGATTGGAGTCAAGGTTAATGCAGGCATAGTACTGCATTGGTATGTCAACTATAGATACCTTGGCATAAACCTCATCATTTGCACCAATATGTAAAAAGTTCCTAGGATTGTTCAAATATGCAATTTCTATCCACTTTGCAAACTTTGATTCATCTAATGGTAGTAATCAGTATAGATTATCTAGACTATTACATGTCATTTTACATAGCTTATTATATTCTACAATGTACATAGCTCTTTGTTGAACCCTTTTTATAATATTTTTCATGTCATGTAGCATGGGGAGAATAGCTACTAAAGTTAAGAGTATCTTAACAGTAGTTAGACTTGAATATAGCTAAGGGAATCTATCTTGCATAGAGTGGATTAGTCCAAGCAATGAGGGATATTCAGAGATTATTATATATGCTGGTCCATTCAAAGAGATCCATCTAGTATCATTGTCTTTAAGAAGCTTCCTCCCATTGGTAAGTGCTTGAGCAAAGTATTGAAATTCTTAGACTCATTTTAGACTTTGGTAAAAGTATCGGTAAATCTCTTTGATTAGAGATTCCACTTTACTTACAAAACCAAAATTGTTGACAATTCCAAAAGCTAGATTCATTCGATGGGCCATGCAATGAATGGGAATAGTGTAGGGTGCCAAATCATTCTTGATCTTTTCACAAAGACTGCCTTTATGACCTTGCATAACCAAACCTCCATCCACTCCAACACACACCAACTTTTTGGAAATTTCCATTTTATCCAAACCTCCACATTCAATTAGAGTACTCTTTAATAAATCATATAAATTTTCAGCTATCGCACTCCAATTCAATTTAGCAACAGATAGTAGAAAGGGTTGACGAAAAAGATTGTTTATAGTATAAACATGTGTGCACACCTAGCAAGTATTGTCAATTGTTTTAACTTCATCTAGAGACATTGCAATGAAATTTGAGCATTTTATTTTTTTCCTTCATATCTTCTTTTTGAACTTGTGTAAGACATCTATCCCATTCAGACCCATTTTTTACTAACCGATGACTATTCAGATAGCTTTGAAGTTTGAAAAAATGCAATAATGTAATAATTAAAGGGTAGTCCATCATAGCACATCCTCTACTCAAAATATAAAAGTCCACACTTAATTGAACTACTTTTCCCATATTTTACACTTCCATTTCTTTCGCAATGAAATCTTCAATGGAACCTTTTACTACAGAACACTTCTCTCATATTTTCTGGTGTAACTCATATATTTTGGCATTCTTGATATGCCAAAAATTGTCCTTTGTTTTCCAACTTAGCATAGATTTTTCAACTCCATCTATAGTTTCCTTTTTGTAAACTTTACTGACACACTTATTTATGGCATTAAGTTTAAGCTACAACCTCTTCTCCTTCTTTGTTATGTCTATGAAAACCTTACATATGCATTCTACAGGAGGCTCACCATGAACTGGATTGGCCATTGGTTCAATGACCCAGTGCTTTTCCACCCATTCTAACTAAAAATTCCTTTTGGAAAGATTCTAACAAGATTGATCTTTCTTTTATTCCAATTTTCTTTTCCCCTTTTGTGCATGAACATGATTTATGGAATCACTTTTGGTTTTCTCACCTGACTGGTCTGAGACTGACTCCAAGTCTATAATATTAGTTTATGACTCCCTACTCAGGGGAAGTGCCTCCAAATCATTTTCAAGTTCATCCTCAACTGAGATATTAGGTTCACCTACTTGAACTTCAATACAGTTTGAGTCTCCAACTTGTGATGAGTCTCCTTTTTCAATAAGCACTAGAGATCTAACTTGTGAATCTTGTAGGTTGCCAACATTTCCACTACCAAAATATGTCGCTATAATTCTATGTTTTGGTAACAATGGCCTCTCTTGGCTTTCAAGGATCCTACCAAAAACCTGATACCCCTCTAGTTTGACATTGTAAACCGATAAAGGCTACAAAAAACAAAACAACTTAGTTGTTGAACAAAAGACTCAAATAGTAACAACTCAAAGACTATGAATAGTGATAGTAGACTACTTAGACTACATATAATAAAAATAATATGATTCATTCTTCAAAACATGGTACTACTACTATGGTACTATAGTCTAGAACACTACCCAATATAATTCACAAACTTATAGGCTATCTTAGCATGTGAGATGTCTAGTCACTAGTGGACACTGGACAATAAAACTAAAAAGTAACTAGTACCACTATACTAGTACAGTAGTACCACTGTTGACATAAAAATAAATAAAAAAATCACTTGCCTTTTATGAAAACCTAGATCCACAAGTCAATGGGTAATGCACTCAACACTTTTAAACTTCTGTGGCAATAAGAAATGCTAGTCTCCAAACTAGAAAATAGTGAATTGTGTAGAATAATAATATCTTATAGTCCAATATAGGTTGGTGAACTACGTAGGATTAACAAGTGGGAATTTCAAACATAAGTGAAGTGCACCTTTCTATGCAAGCCCACAATAAAATAAAGTTTCCTAAATAGGGATTATGGTTGACACATGTTAGGAAAATGGTGGGCGATGCCCAACCTAGGAAAAAATTATTTGGTTGTAGTAATGGCGAAATAATGTGGGCCAATAAGAAACAAACATGCAAAAGTTGGCAAAATGTTTAAAATAAATGTATCCAAAATGTATATTGAATTGGTGATTAGATTGATATTTTTGATAAATCATGTGATAACTAATGGGTGACTACCATGGGCATTGAACCGAAATATGATAAATATCTGGTGATGTAGTTGGCCTATGTTGCATGTGCTATTAACCAAGTGACAATCGATCCATGAGACTGGAACACCGAAAGGTGAATATTTTCCACTAAAGTAATCTCTACATGTAAGTGGGGACTCCTCTATTTCATTACTAAATTTGATAATTCCAAATTTTTAGACAGACACAAAGTAAGATAGAAATAAGCCCCACCTCCTAGTTCAAACTTAATATTGATAGCTATGTACTAGAGGGTCTTCTTGTGGTGGGAGGTGTTATAAGGGTTGATAAAGAAAATCTGGTGATGGTTTATTTTGGAAACTATAGTGAGAGCACAAATAATTTTGTACAATCTATGGCACTATTTTTAGGAGTCATAGATGCTAGCTCAACTAGTATACAAAATTTTTTTGTGGAGGGTGACTCATAACTTATTATTGAGGTGGTTGAATAGAAAAATAAAATTAATTGGAAAGCTAGCCAAATCATTTATTATGCCCATACCCTTATTTTGAGATTTTGTGAAGTGGCCATACATCATATTTATGGTGAAGTTAACTAGGTATTAGATGTCCTTTCTATAGTTGGACATGTGACAATCAAATAGTATAGTAGGTGTTGAGATGTGGAGCCTAATAAGAACTAGAGGTTTATTGAGTGCTATTTCCCTTCAAATTATTTCTATGAGGGGGTCAAGGGGTAGCGCCCTAGTTGCGCTTCCTATCATAGTATAGGGTGGGATTGAGGGGAAATGCCCCTGTGGGGGTTAAATGACCTTATATTGTAAAAGGCATCAATTACTATTATTGTAGCCTTAATTTTGTAAGTAACAAAAGACTTGTATAAAAAGGCTTAAGGTTAGGGATTTTCATAAGGTGTGATGTAAAAATTGCTTCTTATGATAGTACTGAGCTGTAAGGGATTAAAAATTATAATTAGGTTGTAATCACTAGATCATAATAATATTGGACTTCTTGTTGGTGGAGATAGCCTAGGGATTGGGTGAACCACATTAAAAATTGGTGTCCTGGGTTCTCTTTTATGAGATCTACTATTTACTGGTATTGGTTATATTTGCATATAGCTATTATTTTTGTTTGAGGTTAATCCT
Organism: Cupressus sempervirens; assembly: GCA_028749045.1. Taxonomy (NCBI): domain Eukaryota; kingdom Viridiplantae; phylum Streptophyta; class Pinopsida; order Cupressales; family Cupressaceae; genus Cupressus; species Cupressus sempervirens. The sequence continues at coordinate 264,748,240 of CM053786.1, read as the reverse complement.
AACAAGTGGTATTAGAGCTATATGGCCATATTTTTTTTAATAGCTAGACTGACATCAATTTTTTTTTAGTGATCCTCTACAGGAAGGTCTCAAGGTTGAGTGGGAGTCTCAAGGTCAAGTGGGAGAAATGGTAGATGAGGGTAAGCTAAAGGTGGAGAAGTTTAATGTGGCAAAACTTTTAATTATGGAAGATGCAAATGGAGGACTATCTTTATCAAAATGACTTATGGAAGCCGTTGGAAGGAAAATCCAAGAAAAAAGGATGTATGAAATGAGGACTAAGAGATTTTAGATAGAAAGGCTCTTGGAAGCATTTGATTATGCTTGGAACCATCAATCACATTTAACATTACAAAAGCCAAGATGACAAAAGAGTTGATGGAAGCCCTAGCGAAATTGTATGAAAAGCCCTCCACTTCAATAAGGTATTTCTCATGAAGAATTTATTAAATAAGAAAATGGAAGAAGGTGGATCTATTGCAAATCATTTAAATGCATTTAATACTATTACTAGTTAGTTATCTTCTGTGGATATTAATTTTGATGAAGAAATAGGGCTCTCTTGATTTTGTGTTATTTGTCTAAAAGTTGGAATGGCTTGGTAATGGCTACGAATAATTCTGCTTCTAGATCTAATACCCTAAATTTTGATGATGTGATTGATGCTATTTTGTGTGAGGAAATTTGTAGTAAATTCTCAAGTGGATCTACATATGAAAGTGTTTTGAATGCACAAAGTAGACGCAAAATGACTAAGAGAGGACATCATTCTAGAAATCATGGGAAATCAGGAGGAAAGTCAAAGGGGAAGAGGTCTCAATCCAGAGGACTAAGAGATTTCTAGTACTATGGTAAAAAAAGGCATAAGAAGAAAGACTGTTGGACTCGAAAGAAAAATGAAGGAGATATAAACTAGAAGAGAACAAGGAGGCAAATGTGGTAAGTAACAAATCCGAAGAGGATGCTTTTCTTCTATATTTAGAAACTATTGATGATTCATGGGTTTTATATTCTGGTGCTTCATTTTATGCTAAATCTCATAGAGGTTATTTTATTGATTATGTCCAAGTGGATTTTAGGCTTGTTTATTTGGGGGATAATGAACCCTTTTAGGTTGTTGGAAAAGGAAAAGTTAAGATTAAGTTGTAGAATGGGAATCATTGGCTACTACATGAGGTAACACATGTTCCAAGGCTGAGTAGGAATTTAATTTCAATAGGGAAACTTGGTGATGAGGGTTGTGTAGTTACTTTTAACGATAAAAATTGGAAGGTTTCAAAAGGTTCCCTTGTAGTAGCAAAAGGTGTGAAAGTAGGCACCTTATATCTTTGTATAGGTTATATTGTTCCTTCTACTTTGATTCTTTTAGAGACAAAGGAATATTCAAGAACAGTTGTTGTGGTTGAGTAGGGAAAACAAAGAGTTGTTATGGATTCTAATGCAATACATTGACATAATAGACTTGGGAACATGAGTGAGAAAGGTAGGAAAGCACTTCATTTAGAGAAAGTTTTACCAAGTTTGAAATGTGTCAATATGAATTTCTATGAAAGTTGTGTGTATGGAAAAAAAAAAGACAATGAGTTTTGTGAAGACTAAGAAGGAAAGTAAAAGTGAGAAATTAGAGCTTGTGCATACAAATGTATGTGGACTAGCTTAGGTATCTTCCTTTGGTGGCTCTCATTATTATGTTACATTTATTGATGATGCAACTAGAAAATTATGAGTTTATTTCCTTAGATAGAAATATGATGTATTTCAAACTTTTATGAAATGGAAATGCTTGGTTGAAAATGAGACTAGAAAGGAATTAAAATTTGTTAGATGTGATAATGGTGGTGAGTATTGTAGTCATGAAGTTGAAGATTATTTCCTCACTAATGGTATTCATAGGTAGAAAACTATTTCAAGGACTCCATAGGAAAATGGAGTGGCTGAACACATCAACTAAACTATAATGGAGCATGCAAGGAGCATGAGGTTGCATGTAGGGTCTCCCTTAGACATGTGGGTGGAGATTATCAATACTACTATATATTTGATTAATAGAGGTCCCTCTAATCTTTTGGGTTGTGGTATTCTAGAGGAAGCATGGACTAGTAAGATGATGAGTTATTATTTTCTTAGAACCTTTGGTTGTGAAGCATTTTCTCATATAGATTCTAAAAATAGAACCAAGCTAGAAGCTAAGTCAAAGAAATGTGTATTTTTTGGATATGACGTTAACGAATTTGGCTATAGGCTTTGGGATTTTGAAAATCATAAAATTATAAGAAGCAGGAATGTCATATTTAATGAGAAAGTTTTGTGCAAAGATTTGTTGCACCAACATGAGAAGAAAGACGATGATTACATAATGCTAGATGATACTTCAAAAGCTAATGTTCCAACAATTCGTCATGATGTGCAACAATCACAATAAAAAATACCACACACCCCAATGAATGTTATGATGAAGTTGTGTAGGTGGATACAAAGATTTAGTGGGAGTTTGCAATGGAAGAAAAAATGGACTCTTTGCTAAAAAATAAGACATGGGACTTATGCATGTTTCCTATGGGTAAAAAGGATTTGTAGAATAACTGAGTTTATAGGTTAAAAGAAGTGGATGGAGTTAAGAAATTATTTAGAACCAAGTTAGTTGTACAAAGATTTGTAGAGAAAAATGAATTTTTTTTTATGAGATATTCTCTCCTATTGTTAAAATGACTTCTATTCACATTGTTTTAAGTATTTTGGCTATTGTTGGTTTGCATTTAGAGTAGATTGATGTTAAAACAACCTTCCTTCATAGTGATTTTGATGAAGAGATATATATGGCATAGGCACAGGGATTTGAAGTCAAAGGTAAGGAGAACATAGTGTGTAGATTGAAGAAAAGTTTATATGGCTTGAAACAAGCACCTCAACAATGGTATCTAAAATTTGGTAGGTTTATTCATGAGCATGGATATTGTAGGTATCATTTAGATCATTGTTTTTATTTTAAGAGGTTGGATGATGAAAAATAGATTATTTTATGTGTATATGTTGATGATATGCTTGTAGCTAGGTCTACCATGGATCATATTAAGGGGATGAAATGCTAGTTAGCACATGCATTTCCTCTGAAGGATTTGGGGACAAAAAAACAAATCCTTGGTATGAAGATTTTTAGAGATAGGAAGAACAAAAAGTTGATATTATCTCGGGCTGATTATATTGAGAAGGTGTTTCAATGTTTCTCCATGGAGCATGCTAAAGATGTCAACACACCTTTACCTGCTCATTTAAAGTTGACTAAAGAGATGCATCCCAAGACACAAGAAGAGGATGATAAGATATCTAAGCTATCTTATGCTTTAGTTGTAGGAAGCTTGATGTATGCTATGGTATGTACAAGGCCAAAAATTGTACATGCAATGGGAGTTGTTGGTGAGTATATGAGTCATCAAAGAATTGAGCATTAGAATGCAATTAAATGGATTCTTAGATATTTGAGAGGCACATCTAGTAAGGTTTTACACTTTGGGGGCTCTACTACTTATTTACAGGGATGTGTTGACTCAGATTTGACAAGGGATATTGATATAAGGCAAAGTACTACAAGTTATGTCTTTACTATTGGTGTGGTAGTAGTGAGTTAGGTTTCTTGATTACAATAGTTTAATGCTTTATCCATTACAGAGGTAGAGTATGTTGCTACTACAAAGGCAGCCAAGGAGATGATATGGATTCAGTTCTTCATGGAAGAATTGGAAAACCCACAGAGGGATAATCATTTGTTCATAGATAACTAGAGTGCCATTCATCTTGCAAAGAATTCAGCTCTATATTCAAAGACAAAATACATATAGTTGCAATACCATTTCATTCGGTTAGTTTTGAATGATGGATAGTTAAAGCTAGAGAACATACATACAAATGAAAATCTAGTAGATATTGTAGGACCCACTTGCCATTGCACCAAAAGCCATGACTGTTAGTGAACATGGAACACCACATAATTAACCACCTGTGGGCAGGGAAGCATGTCGCATCACCCAACAATCTCCCCCTCGACGCGCATACCAGGCACTTACGCAGGTCGGGAAGGCACCGGAAAGATTTGAACCCATGACCAGGCCAAAACTAGGCTCTGATACCAATTGTAGGGCCCACTTGTCGTTGCACCAAAATCCATGACTGTTAGTGAACATGGAACACCACATAATTAACCACCTGTGGGCAGGGGAGCGTGTCGCATCACCCAACAGATATGTTTGCAAAGATAGTGACAAGGGAGAAACTAAACTCCTCTTCAACTTCGGTTGGTCTTCTAAACTAAATAGACTAAAAGAATAAGAAATTTTAGGGTTATTTCATATTCCAGTGGGAGCTACAAGTTTAGTAGTGCTATGATCAGTCTCCAAGCGGGAGATTATTTTGATGTGGAGCCTAATTAGACTCAAAGGTTTATTCAATGTGGTTTCCCTCCAAATTATTTCTATAGGGGTTTGGGGGTGGTGCCACCACAATAGAGTCAAGTGGTAGTGCCCCTGTGGGGTCCTAGGGCAACACCCCTATGGGGGTTTTCAAGGGCAGCACCCTTGAACCCAGAAATGACCTTATATTGTAAAAGATATTGACTACTATTATTGTAGCCCTAATATTGTAAGTGGTAAAAAGCTTGTACAAAAGGCTTAGCATTAGGAATTTTCATAAGGTGTGAAGCAAAAATTAGTTCTTGAGGTGGTATTGAGTTGTAACAGATTACAGATTGTAATCAAGTTGTATATGCTTGATCATAATAATATTGGACTTGTTGCTGGTGGACATAGCTTTGGGATTGGGTGAACTATGTTAAATCTTGGTGTCTTGTGCTCTCTTTTATGCAATTTACTATTTTCTGGTATTGGTTTTATTTGCATGTAACTGTTATTTCTATCAGAGATTAATCCTAACAATAGGGATAATATCGATTGCTTGACAACTCATTTTCAGGCCTTAGTTATAAAGGAAATAAAACAACTCCTATGACATTGATTATTTATTGTTATAAAGGCATCATATTTTGGTAAATTATTATTATGAGTGTCTTTCTTAAATATGGTCATAATACCCATAATTATATAAAGGACATGATTGGCTTTTTATTTCGTGATTACTTTTGGAGAGATTTTTGTGTTAAATGAGATACTTCCTTTAGAAATATTTGGTGTGATCATGTCAAAAAAGGAGGACAAGAGTTTTAAATAAATATAATCATAAAAGCATAGTTGGCAAGAGTGTGGGTGGTTGACATTGAACTATTAGGACTCATAATGATTTTTGGTGTTCTCTCCCTATAGCTTGTGATTACTAGTTTGGCATTTTTCATTTTTGTGACTATTGTTTGAAGCATTTCATTCTAATTTTTCTTTTTGCTATCTTTACTAAATTTTTTCTGGTGTAATATCATATACCTCTAATGATTTGATTGAGGATTTGGGTGAAAATGAACAAATGGGTGGGGACCTTGTGCACATTGAGTTGAATACCATTAAGAAGTACAATCAAGCAACTTAGACATATTTGAAAGAGGGTGGGATTTTTTCCTCTATGTAGTGTATAAAGGGCTAAAATAAGTCTATTTCCATCCAATTTGTTCACATTTGGAACAATAGGTGAGCGATTTTTAATGGGATATTGTTTGAAATCAATAGATAAGTTATTCTGAAGGTTTGTAGTTTCTCCTTGGATGGTTAGAAATAGAAAAGGATGATAGGCCTTTTAAATGAAGCCTGCTTCAAACCAGTTCTTTTATCTAGGTGAGAGTTTGGCCTCTGATTGCGGTAGGTTCATAAGAAGTGTCTTTATTTACCATTGGAAAGAGTTATATTAGAATATCATGAGTTATATCACTTTAGAGGGTAGGTTGTAGATTTTTTATTACTATCACTTTCCCATTTTGAATAGTTTAAGGAACCATGAACTCATTTTGTTCCCCTATCTCATTCTACACTCTATGGAGGTTAATATCCACAAGGTTAGGAAGAATATGGAATAAGTTAAACCCTAGAATGTCCATCATCAAGATTTTATGTTGAAAATGTTCAATTTCCACAAAGGTCTTTGCCCTCCCTACCTAATAATGTCCATGTTGTTCTCCCTAACTGTGCTCCTTCCGCCTCAACCCTTCAAATTTTAGTTGAGATTATGTCTACTATAGATAATAAAATCCCTAAGTCCTCTCCACACTTTATTATTAAAAAATTAAAATGGAGAAGGACACTCGAATTGTGGACTCTAATGTGGAAATGGAAGGGGGAAGATAGAGGTCCATTGGGAATAAGAATAAAAATGGGTAAAAATGGATCCAAAGGTCAAACATGATGATCTTGTTAGTTCAAATTCCACACATGGTAAAAGTAAACCCCATTAGAACAAGAAAAAAAGATGGCATTTAAGGAGAAAACATTGAGGATAAGGAAGAAAAAATGGCTAGTAAAGGGAAATAGGGAGAGATTAGCCCTATTGATAGTCACATAAGACCTGTACAGTCACATGCTTCAAACACCTAAAAAATTTGATACTCTTGATAATTCCAAACAAGTGGGTAAAAAGGGAGAGACGTTCACTTCCCCTCACCATCAGCTTGGAAAGGGGAAAAGGAGCCTTGATAAGGACTCTAGGTAAATTTCTAATTTTGTATCCTATCTTTGTTTGTCTATGTATTTCCTTTATAAAGATATTCTAATCTATTTAAAATGTAAAAATTGAGTAAAAGACTTTTACCATCAACAAATAATGTTTTTATAATATTGTTTTCTAATTTTATTAGAAATATCACCTTTGTAATCAACCAACAATCAATCCCCATGAAAACTAAATGAGTTTGCATATTATTCTTCCAATTTTCATTGTTCTCTCCATGAAAATTTTGACCTTCCTTTTTGAATACCATGGATCTCATCAATTTATTAAGCTTACTTATCAAAGAGGAGATATTTTTATGATACCAAATATTAGAAAGTAAATTTAACTTACACAATTGTTATTTGTAATTTTAGGTGAAATAGAGGATTTTTTAATTCTTTAGATAGGAGGGGATTCTACACTATCTTCCCCTATCCTCCTGACTTCACTCTCAACTTCATTTTCCTTCCTACTTGAAGAAGCTTTAGTTTTACTCCCAATAGGAGTTGTAGCTTTGCAATACTTATGGGAAAGAAGGATGAGACATTCATGACAGATTGTAGGGAGGCTTTCTTCCTATGATTGGCCAAACTTCTCTTTAAGAAATGCATAGTGAAGTAATTATCAAACAATTAATATATAATTAATTATTAATCATAATTAAATATAATAAATCAATGAACACATCATAATACATAAGTATCAAATACAATATATTTTCATATAATAAAATAAATTTTAACATTTGTATATATATTTATTATATTAATAAAGCTGAAACATGTTATTAAAAATTATTTTTATTATTATTTAAATAGTAAAAATGTTTATTGTTTATTTGAATCTTTAAATATGTTAGATGCCTACTTATGCTTGTTTAGGAAAAATGGCTATGTAGTCAATAGATGCTTCTCTTGAAGTAGCATTAACTTGTTGAATTTATATTAAAATTGTTTTATGTTTTTTATTTAATTAATAAATATTTTAAAACTCTTACAAGCTAGAGTTTTTGCCCAATGTCTTTCATCTTTTAAATCTAAATTTAGGGATTTTAGGTAGGTTTAGACCCATCCGAAATCATATCATCTTCATGAGAGAGCATTGTGTTGATCTATTTTCTAATTGAAGAAGACATTCGTTTAGTTTGTCTCTAAAAGGAGCGAGCCTTCAACAGTTGCGGCTGAGAGGCTACGGCAACATTATAAGTATAAGGTGAAGGACAGGAGCTATATCTAGATTTTGTCCAAACAGAAGCATATAGTCGTTAGATTTGTATTTTTACTTTTCAATATCATGTATTGCCATTTAGCTCGGTTCAATTATACAAATAATTCTACAGTGGAAGATGTGTTCCTCTAACGAGCTTACAGTTTTAGGTCGGATCTTAGAGTTTTATATCTACCGTTGAAGATATGATGTGAAAGCCATCATGGACGGCACAGTACACGTAGGATGTAAAACAAAGCAAAGTAGGGTTGAAGTTCAAGAGAAGGATTTTCTATCTAATCTAGGATCATTCTTAAACATCATACATTAAAGGAAGAATTAAGTTTGGAAAAATAAAGTCAATTTTGACTATTTAACATTTTTGGTGTAGAAATTAAGCTTGATTATTTAAGCCACCTTGGAAGACATGCTGTCCCTAGAAACCTCCATAGATTGCTATACTGGGAAGTCCACATGCCTTGTGAGAGCTGTTGAACAAAGCACAATTTCTAATTGCAACCAGAAAAGACCACCTCTTCATGATTCAAGTAGTGACCCTTGTGCAGGAGCAACAGGTCAACCTCATATTCTGGAGTGATATAAGAATGTAAAATTCTTACTATTTTTGAATAAGGTTGTGTCACTTATAGTTTAGAGTGTTATTACACTTTTCAAATTATCAAAGTCTTATCATTTATACTTTTACCCCTTAAAAATGATACTTAAACTTGTCTTACAATATTGACGAAACTTATTTGATCATTTTTTTACATTTTGATGATGACAGTTGTTTGACTGTTGAGTTTGGTTACAAAGAAGTTGAAATAAAAGTTTTTTTTTAATTTAATACTGTAAATGTAAATTTCAAATAAATAGAGAGATGAAATAAATGAGAAAATTAAGATAACATATAAGAAATGTAATGTTTATAGTGATTGAACAGTTTGATTAGATCCTCTTTTCAATAAGAAATTGTTTAATAATTAAACATTTAATACATCCAATACATGATCTACCAGCACATTTATATAGTCACTTATAACCATGAAGGAAATGGCTTGTGAATATCAATAACCTCATGATGGGCTTCACATTCCCAAGAGTGGACTTCTTGATGGTGAATGGACAAGTCATGCACTGGCATTAGTACATTTTAATTTAGAATCTTAGATAATAATTAGACCTTGAGAATATCTCAAGGTTGTTAGACTCTATTGAAGGACATTCAGGATGAATCTTCTCCACATCAGATCACAATAAATTTTATTTTTCTTATAGATAGAAAAATATTCCTATTTCATGGTCATCCACATATGGACACACAACATGGTTAAGTCGTGCATAATGCACTCCTTTAATCTCATGACTTTTAGGCTTCACATTTCCATGATTCTCCTCCTTGATGGTCAAGGGACAAGTAATGTTTTGGCATTTCCTATATTTTAATTTTAGATCATAGAAAATAATTAGACCTTGAGAATATCTAAACACTCTGTTGAAGCACATTTACAAAGAATCTTCTTTACATCAGATCAGAATAAATACATCTTCATTTATAAATGCAAAGAAAACATTACTATTTCATCTAATCAACAAAGACACACAACATCCATAAAATTAGAATAAAAACATCTTCTTTATAGATACAAAGAAAACATTCCTATTTCATCTTATCAACATAAAATACACAACATCCATAATCTTAGACTACCATAATGTACTCCTCAGTTAAAAAAAAATCCTTAAAACATAACCTCCAGGCTGCGCGTACCTCTAAAGTTAAAGTATAATTAAAGCCATTCTTTTTATTTTCAATGTGTGCTTCCTTCGACTTTTCTAAACAATATCCTCAACCTTTCTACATTGATCACAGTACAAAAATTGACTATAATACATACCCTCATAATGAGATATACACTATTTTTTGTCTCTAAGTCAGCACAAGACAAATTGTCATCAGTTATTGATGAGGAGATAACAAGAACAAAGCCTATAATAGGCTCAATATTGGATGGAAAGAAGAAATAAAAAAATACAGGGAAACACCAAATATGAACAACACCTTACAAGTTACATGTGTTCATTCATGGCAAGCACATAGGGATGTTGCCTTACCAAACACTTTTTTCTTCAAACTGTAGCACATTCTTGCAAATGGCCATGAAGAAAGTAATGTACATTCCTCCTACCCACTCTCCACCACATTCAGGCCACTTCACATGGTGATTATGCAAGCAAGAGGCATTACTGCCCAATTTAGTTTCCAGAGATTCTAATGTGAGTCTGGCTTCCTGCAACGATAACTTCTACAAAAAGAAAACAATGCTACTACTACTATTTTGTTCAAAAAATAACACATATGATATGCAACCCTAATCAATTTGCAGTGTGAATAAAATAAAACCAAAACCCAAGTAGCAAGAAAGCACTACAATTTTATTTATTTCATTTATTCATCTCAATCCTTCTTCACATAGAAAAGAACAATCTCAAATCATACTCTCCCAAAAGATTTCAGAGAGAATTTATAAACAAAGCCAAATAGTTAAGAATTGGTTTTGACAACCACCAGACCTGTAAAGGTTTTGTTTAAACCTTTACTAAAGTTATAAAATAATATTAAATTAAGCCCTAAAATTAGACACCACCACAGATGCAATGCAAACCCTAAAATTTAATAATAACCGAAAACATTTAAACACCATCACAATTGCAAACCAAAAATTTATTCCTATGCCTAGCACTTCCTCCAGTAGCATACTCTCGGGGGTGAACTTTGTCTCAACTCCTCTTGGAGACCAACTGTTGTATATCCCCACCTTGCCTTAGAATTTTTGTTTCCGGCAAACAAGTAGCTTCAGAATCTGGAAGGCCCTTCCACTTAACCAAATACTCCATGTGTACTTTGTGTCATGTCCTCATTGCTTCCCTGCTATTGATGATACTTTCCATCTGGGGTGTCTCTTTAGAAGGCAATTCTTGATAAGAGTCATTTGATTCATGTGTTGTTGCTTCTATACCAACTTCTTTGTTTGAACCTTTATACAATGTGAGATCCAAGACATTAAATATAGGTGAAATAGCTACATCTAGATGCAATGCCACTTTGTAAGCATTTTCTCCATACTTTTCTAAAATTTCACATGGCCAATCTTCTTCATCATCAACTTTGTATGGCTACCTCGAGGTAACCGATCTTTGTTCAAGTGAACCATAACCATGTTTCCAACTTGGAACTATACATTTCTTTTTTTCAAATCTTCTTTAGTCTTCACCTTTAGATTATTCTATTATAGAGTTTTCCTCACGTGCTCATGCACTTCCACCATTGCTTCAGCAAAGTCGTTTGCATGTCCACTCCTTTTCTCCAAACCATCCATATTTCTGAGTTCCAAAACTCCCCTTGGATGTCTCCCATAAACAGCTTCAAAAGGATTCATGCCTATGTTATGATTCAATGAGTCATTATATGAAAACTCTACTTGAGGTATGATAGCATCCCAACTACCTCCATGTTCTTGTGTCAAGCACCTCAAAAGGTTTCCTGAGGATCTATTAACCATTTCAGTTTGCCCATTTGTTTGAGTATGATTGGCTAAACTAAAAGATAAATTTGTGCCCAACTTCTTCCATAGGGTTCTCCAAAAGTGACCCACAAACTTGCTATCCCTATCAGATACAATGCCCAATGGAAAACCATGAATACGAACTATTTCTTTAAAGAATAGTCCTACAATATAACTAGCATCATTAGTTGTTCTACATGGAATAAAGTGAGCCATTTTATTGAATCTATCAACAACCACAAATATGTTGTCATAACCTGTCTTTGTCCTTGGAAATCCCATGACAAAATTCATACTCAAACACTCCCAAGGTCTATTTGGTATGGGTAAAGGCTGATAAAGTCTAGCATTTGTTGATCCTCCCTTTGTCCTTTGACATACTAGACAACCTTCCACAAACTTCTTCATGTCTGTTTGCATCTTAGTCCAATAATAAAATCTTTGTACCAATTCTAATGTCTTGTTGAGGCCAAAATGACCACTAAGACCTCAACAATGTTTTTCTTTAATAACATTTTCCCACATAGAGCATTTGGGAATACATAGTTGGCTGCCCTTAAACAATAGTCCATCTTGCACAATAAATTTAGAAAAAATTAGAATGAAAACTAGCTTCCAATTTAGTGCAAACCTCATATGCTTCACTGAAATCTCTATCTTCCACATACATTCCATTCAATGTATTTACACCCATGTTTAGGATTTGTACTTCTTGCACTGTTAACATTCTTCTACTAAGTGCATCAGCCACCTTATTGGCTTGTCCTTTCTTATGCCTGATTGTGAAAGTATAAGCCTGCAAACTCTCAACCCATTTCATGTGCCTATGGTTGAGTTTTTCCTATCCATTCAAGAAACTAAGAGCATGGTTGTCAGTATACACAATAAACTCTTTAGGCAACAAATAGTGCCTCCATTTCTTCAATGCTTGGACCATGGCATACAATTCCAAATCATAAGAAGAATATTTCTTCTTTTCCTCATTTAGCTTCTCACTGAAAAATGCAACGGGTCTACCTTCTTGACTAAGAACAGCCCCTATTGCAAAGCCACTAGCATCACATTCTACTATAAAAACTTTATTAAAATTTGGTAAAACAAGAATAGGATATTTGGCTACCTTTTGTTTAAGTTCCTCAAAACTCTTATTTTCTGCATTATTCCATTCAAATTTTGTGTTACCTCCTCCTTTGATGGTGTCTAAAATTGGTGCACAAATGTTGCTAAAGTTCCTTATGAACTTCCTATAGGATGTGGCCAAACCATGAAAACTTTGAACCTCTGCAATAGCCCTTGGTGTTGGCCAATTAATAATGACCTCCACTTTAGATGGATCCATTTTCAATTCTCCCTTGGATATCACAAATCCAAGATACACCAACTCTTGTTTCAAAAAGTCACACTTCTCCAAGTTTATCTTAAATGTTTACTCCTGTAGCCTTTGAAAAACCATTTTCAAATGCTGCAAATGCTCTTCCTTATTCTTGCTATACACCAAAATGTCATCAAGGTAGACAACAACAAACTTCCCAATGAATTCATGCGAAACTTCATTCATTAGTTGCATAAATGTACTAGGAGCATTAGATAAACCAAATGACATAACTAGCCATTCATACAACCCTTCATTACTTTTAAAGGTTGTCTTCCATTCATCTCCTTCTTGTATCCTTATTTGATGATACCCACTTTTGAGATCTATTTTAGAAAAATATGAAGCTCCCCCCAAAAAATCCAACAAATCCTCTATTCTAGGAATAGGAAATCTATATCTTATAGTTATCATATTAATAGCCCTAGAATCAGTACACAACTACCACTTACCATCCTTCTTTGGAGCAAGAACTGAGGGTATGACACATGGGCTAAGACTTTTCCTTATCAACTCCTTGTCAAGCAACTCCTGTACTTTCCTGGCAATCTCTCCATTTTGTTGTGGTGTCATCTTATATGTTGCCTTGTTGGGTTGCACTGCTCCAAGAATAAGATCAATCTAGTGACTTATGTCTCTTATTAGTGGCAGAGACTCAGGCATTACCTCAGCAATGATTTCCTTGTACTAGTTCAACAACTCTTCAACTTCTTTTGGGCCTGTTTTCCTACGCTCCTTCTTCCTATCTTCCTTAGGCTTCAACATCAATGCAAAGCCTATTCCACCTTCTTCAAGAGTATTAATGAACTCTTTCTCACCCACCATCAACACACTTGGTCCAACTTGACCAACCCCTTTCTCTTCTCCTTCAGAATTCAATCTGTATGTTACTCCATCCTTTTGGAAGCTATAAGAATTTTTCTCACCATCATGGTGTGCCTTCCTATCAAATTGCCAAGGTATTCCTAGCAAGAGGTGGCAAGCATCCATGGGCAAGACATCACACAATATTTTATCTTAATATTCCCCTATATTGAACTCTACCCAAGCTTGCTCATTCACAACTTCTTGTTGCCCTTTGTTCAACCAACTAACCTTGTATGGACAAGAATGTGGAAGTCTCTCTAACTTCAATTTGTTTATAGCTTCAAGTGAGATGATGTTATCTGTGGAACCTAAATCAATTATTACTCTGTACAACTTACCTTTCACCTTTCATTGAACTCGAAAAAGAGCCTTCTTTGGAGTAGTATCTTCTTTTAGTGGTTCCTTAAGAAGTGTCCTCCTTAACATGAGACTTTCTCCCTGAGCCTCTGTCATCAACTGAACACCGTAGCCTCCTCTGCTACTTGAGTCACCCACTTGCTCCTTAGGGTTAGACTCACCTCGGGACTTCTTGCCTTTTCCTCTATTGTTGAAGTTTCCCCTACCTCAGTCATTCCTTCCACTTCTCCCTCCTTGTTTCTGATCATTCTTCCTCTTCAACTTCTCTTCAACTTTAAGAGCAAGTTGAAAATACTTCCCCAATGTATCTAGGGCCAAGAGGCTGATCTCCTCTTGTATGTTCTGTTCATTCTCAAACCATTTAAATATCTAGCCACTCTTTCGGGTTCCTCCTCTTGTTTCTTTGCCCTAAGAGTTAACCTATGGAACTCCTTTGTATAGGTATTCACATCCATCTCTCACTACCTCAAGCTTTGCAACTTCTTAAACAATTGTACCTCATAATCTGCAAGCAAAAATTGTGCCTTGATTTTTCCCTTCATCACTTCCCATGAAGAGATCATATTTTTTTTATTTTGTATCCTTTCTCCTTGAATATAATTCCACCATGAGAGAGTAGATCCTTTCAACTTTCCTTTTGCAATCCTTACCCTATCATTCTTTGGAACTTCATTCAACTCGAAGTAATTTGTGATTGCTTCAATCCATTTAGTCACTTCCTCACTATTGAGACTACCTCCATATGTAGGTAGCTTATTAGTAATATCTCCTTTTATTGACTTTAAGGCATCAACGAATGCCTTTTGATCTACACCCAATTTTTTTGGTGGATCCTGGCATTGTTCTTCTTCTTCATCTCCACTAGTACCTTCTTCTAGCTCATTCTTCTTATCCTTGTTACTAGACTCCTTGAACTCCTTCAACTTCTCTTCCAGAAGTTTCTCCATCATCTTTTTGATGGCATCTAGAGTCATCCTTTTCGGAGGTATGGTGTGAGCCTCAGCTTCATCCTGTGATTCTTCTACAGACATACACTTCCCAGCAAGATCTTGTCTCACTCTAATACCAATATGATGAGGAGATAACAAAAACAAAGCCTATAATAGGCTCAATATTGGATGGAAAGAAGAAATAAAAACTACAGGGAAACACCAAATATGAACAACAACTTGCAGGTTACATGTGTTCATTCATGGAAAGCACATAGGGATGCTGCCTTACCAAACACTTGTTTCTTTAATAGCCCATTATTGCAAATGACCATGAAGAAAGTAATGTACATTCCTCCTACCTACTCTCCACCACACTCAGGCCACTTCACATGGTGATTATGTGAGCAAGAGGCATTACTGCCCAATCTAATTTTCAGAGAGTCTAGTGTGAGTCTGGCTTCCTACAATGGTAACTTCTACAAAAATAAAACAATGCTACTACTACTATTTTATTCAGAAAACAACAGACATGATATGCATTCCTAATCAATTTGCAGTGTGAATAAAATAAAACCAAAACCCAAGTAGCAAGAAAGCACAACAATTTTATTTATTTCCTCTGTTCATCTTAGTCCTTCTTCACCCAGAAAAGAAAAATCTCAAATCATACTCTCCCAAAAGATTTCAAAGAGAATTTATAAACAAAGCCAAACAGTTAAGAAATGGTTGTGGCAACCATCAGACATGTAAAGGTTTTGTTTAAACCTTTACTAAAGTTATAACAAAATATTAAATTAAACCATAAAATTAAACACCACCCCAAATGCAAAGCAAACCCTAATATTTAATAATAGCAAAAAACATTTAAACACCATCACAATTGCAAACCAAAAATTTATTCCTGTGCCCAACACTTGCTCCTGCAGCAGTTATCACAGTGTCAAAATATGGTCAAGCTAAGAGCTCTGCAATGAACTCTTTTATTTTCCAAACTTATCCCTATCATCAAGAATCCTTCCCATTTACTGTTCGCTTGGTCGAGTGCTTCCAATGCTTTCCTCTTCCTCACTGTGTCAAAATTTCAAACAACTTTAGGTTCCAGGTGTGATTGACGTGAGTCTTCATTTCCATCGTGGCTGCTAACATTTCAGCCTATTCTTTTTTTGTGCTCATTTGCATGAATACCTTATTCTTTTGTTGCACTCAGAACAATGTTTTTTGCCAAGCAAGATGGGGTGTTAAATACCCTATTTCTTTAAACCATGATGCCAGGGAGCTACCTATGCTACCTTGTACTTTTCCATAAAAAGGCTATTGAATTGAAACAATGGTTTCATGACAATGATAACCGTCATAAGTAGGGGACCATGTATGTTCTGAATTATCAGAATCCTCAAAATTTGAGGAGTCTTGTACATACAGTTCATCACAATCAACATCTCTCTGTGCATAATGAGAATGGGAAACAATATTGTACCTTGCCTCTATTTTTGTAATCTGCATAATAAATTATTCGAGATCTTACTTGAAGATATGTTAAAGGCTTCTCAACGACACCTATCCTTGAATCAGGGGCTCTTCAGAGCCCCGTTGAGCTCTGTAACCCCCTTGTTGCTAAGATATTCAGGCCTCTCGTAATTTCTATTTGACAAGAGAAAATGTTTATGTCAGTAAGACATACAATTAGCAAAAAAATATATTCTTTTATCAAAGATCTGGTGGCCCATTTTTTAGTTTTTTGATAGCTTTAGTTATATATATATATATATATATATATATATATATATATATGTATGAGACATTATACAATTTGTTATTTTATTAATTATAATAGATACCTGACATGTCTCATTCATAATATATATGAGAGGAAATGACGATGCAATTACATTTCCAAACGATCCTTATAAGCTTAACATGATATAAGAGCTAGACTGTAAATGCAGGAAAGGATATAAAATATAGAGATTATAATTGTCTACAGAGTTTTAAGAAAATATGTTGAAGAGATAAATTATATAATTAGATTCTACCCACCAAGAAGTCAGCTTTAGGTATTTACATCCAACATGGAAGGATCAGATTTTAGTGTTGTATGAAAATGTTGTAAGGAGTTCATGTCATGACTATTTTTCAGGAAGTATTGAATAGTATAACAGACAAAAATAAATACAATTTTATTAGTTAATTGTAAATGGACTAGGCTAGGTCAACTATGATGGTAGTGGCTTAGAAACTATGTTGTTGCAGTCCATATTATCTCTACTTTGTGGTAGATTTGAGTACATTTGTAAGTTTGAACTACTCAATAAGCATGAACTTGCACTATCAAAGAGATTCCATATAGATTCTAGTGCTACCTCCATCAACACAATAGTAAACAACCAATCATTTTGAAACCACACATCATTGTATATAATTATATGTAGACTAATGATTATAGAAAGTGAAAAAGGGATCACACATAAAATAATAAAATTGAAGAGTGAAAAAAATGATAAGGAGATAGATTTAGGATATGTGTTTTCTAACTATGAAAAAGCTTCAATATTGATTTGTTTGATTCATTATTGAGACCTATTTTCATCAATGTGTTATTAATAACCATTTAAACTAGCATAAAAAAGAATGAATGAAGACAAATAATAATAATGAAGTTATCAAATAGAGATAGAGTGAAGTCCAATAACTTATTAGATACTAGAAAAGGAGTATCGAGTTCATCATTTATTTGGATGATTTCTTTGTGTTGGTGTAAATAAGTATTTACTATTTACACTTACTTAAGTTTACATGGGCTAATGCATTATTTTAATATTTATTTATTAGTCACCTAGGAGTATATGCACTCTTGTGAGTTATCATGTTGACAACATAGGAGTTTGCATCTCTTTTATGCACATGGTATCTACAACACAAGAGTTAGCACATTAATTAAGCACATGGTGTCTACAACATCTTCACTTAAGATACACCTTGTCATTCTTATCCTCTCATTTAGAATGATGGATAAGACTTGTGCTTATTAGTAATGCTTATCTTATCTCTTAGTTCTTTCTAGAGACATTCTAGGTGCTTCTTGAGAGGCCTTTATATACAGGAACTCCTAGTGTTTGTGTACATGAAGTATAGAGCAATGTTTGAGTACATACTCTGATTAATTGATCATATCCCTTTTTGGTTTACAATTGTGCTTGTATTTGAGTTCTATGATCTTGGGTGCATTTTGACCTAAGGAAAATTCTTTCATGGTATCAGAGCTATACCAAATTCTTACATGGTATCAGAGCTCTTGGAAAATTTTTCTTCACATAGCTATTCAAGACCATCTTCTTGTTTCCACACCTCAGCCCAAATCTGGAGTATTGCAAAAATTGAGAGTGTCTAGAACCAAATCTGACCTTGCCATTGCATTTAGAATGTTGATTCAGTAAAAATCAGCTATAAAGTTGCCTACCCTAGGCCAAAGTTAATTGAGAGGCAAAAATTGTTTGCAAACCAGCACTCGAAAGACAAATTTGGAGAATTGGTATGATCATTTCAGATCTATACATTTAATTTTTAGATCTACATCTCTACTATTTTTTTTTAGAGTTGCATTATTTTTCAAAAAGAAATTCGCCATAGGGCTATAGGAGAGATTTTTTTAAGGTGAAGATTGGTGCTTCCTAGTGCATATCAAATATTTGCATCACATTCAAAAGATCAAAAAACCCCTAGATCAGATTTTGTTTCATCTAAATCGAACATATAAGGCAAAATCTAGAGCCATTTAATTTTTTGAGTTGCGATGATATCAATTTAGAAAAAAAAATAGCAAAAATGATTTTCAAACGGCAATATCTATCTCATATTGACTCTTTTTGCAAGAATTTTTTTTTTTTTTTAGAATAGGTTTTCATGATCTACACATTGATGTAGGAAGTTTGACATCTCTGGTGCTAAATTTTTCTACAACTTGCAAGTCCCAAATTTTGCCACTTCAAATGCTCTATACGAGCTCATCTAGACACATAATCAGGTTCCATTTTTTTGAAAGTACATTTTTTTTGTCTACTTTCCATATTTGTAATCATATTATAGGTTCTCTAAATAGAAATATTGCTTTTATAAATAAGCCCTAAATTGGCAAGTGGCTACTAAGTGCCTAAATCATACATTGGGGGGGCAGGGGGTTCTTTGATTCTCTGGCAATTCATTCATTGATCTCATGGAGCCTTGTTAGATTTTTTAGTCTAGTATTAGACAACAGTTGACAACAACGAACTATGACAAATGGAGTACTTTGATACTTGATCTTCTAAGAGACCATCAAGAATTGCTTCCTTATCTCTATTCATTGCCACAACATTTTAATTGGACACATCTCATGCACCTTCATTGCTTTTTGTATAATAGTATGAGTAATGAATCTTTTTCTCCTCTTAGAATGACAAGTTTTTCTTATGATATTTGGATGTCTATTTGGGAAGCATATGGAGATCCATGTGTTCCTCCATCTCCAAAAGATATTCTACATCCAATCACACCAGCTATGATTTCTTCAACTCTAGATGTGATCACACCTCTAGATGCTCATGTTGCTCCTACTGATCTTGTTTCAACCATAGATACTTTATATTCAATGCACCAAGACACTTCTTATCTTCCTCCTTTACCTTCATGTGATGATTTCCTTCCTAACACTATAGGCCTATTCATGGAGTCTCACATTGAATATGTGTGAGACATCATTGATGATATTTGTCTTCTCTTTGAGGCAAATTCTTCATCTATAGGCATGGTGACCAATTCATGTACTTTAACAAAATAGGGTACACTATGTCTTTGGATGTCTATTTGGGAAGCATATGGAGATCCATGTGTTCCTCCATCTCCAGAGGAAATTCTACATCCAGTCACTCTAGCTATGGTTTCTTCAACTCCAAATGTGATCACACCTCCAGATGCTCCTATTGCTCCTACTAATCTTGTTTCAACCACAAATGCTTTAGATTCAGAGTTGTAGGACACTCCATGTTTTCCTACTTTACCTTCATGTGATGACTTCCTTCTAGCCATTACAACTCTATTTGTGGAGTCACACATTGAAGATGTGGGAGACATCCTTGATGATATTCATCTTATCTTTGAGGTGAATTCTTCATCCATTTCCACTGTGATTGATTCATGTACTTTAGCATAGTAGGGTACACTATGTCTTCTAGTTCTAGTCTCAAGTGATGATATCTTGACCAACATTTTTGGTTTGTTCATGGCGTCAGACACAGTAGATTTGGAGAACTTTTTTAATGATCTACCACTTCTCTTTGTTGAGGATGATCCTTCTATAGTTGTTGCGAGGGCTCACTCTGACCCTCATGTCCATTCTCTACAAGATCAGTCTTTGTAGGCTGATGTGATTATGGATACTTTTGTACATCAATTATTAGAGGTCTCTTTGTAATTTGATGAGATTTTTGGATCTTTGAAATATGTACTAGAGAAATTCTTGCTATATCTACACTTCTTCTCAGCAATTCTAGAAGGATCCATCATCAATATCAACACAAGGACATTTGAACAAGTTTTAGAGACACCTTTCATCATCAAGATTCCTTCCACACATAGTGGAAGTGTCTCACTAGTACCACTACCATTGTTTCTTCCAAAGGGGAGGAATATCATTCAACATTCATGGATCAAATTCTACATTGGAGCATTTTTCACTATTCAACATACTACATTTCTTTTTTTTTTTTGGGCGGGGGGGGGGACTACCTCATCTCCTTCTTCTCCTTTTTAGCGGGGAGTTTTTCCTTCTCCCATTTCTCTATTGTATATACTGTATGTATGTCATAATGGGGGGGGGGAGGGGCGGGGGTCTTGATTACTCCATCCATCCATGCATCCTTTTCATTTCTCTTTTTGGGAGAGGAATTTTCTCATGAGGTTTTCTCTCTTTCTCCACTTTATCAGAGATTGCATTTCAATATGTACATGGGTACCTAACATGGCCTAGTAGTTGGGACCCAACATGCATTTTATCTTAGTTCTTGTGAACTTAAGTTCATTCCCCTAAGTTGAACTTGAGGGGGGGTGTTGGTGTAAATAATTATTTACTATTTACACTTAATACTTAGGTTAATGTATCATTTTAATATTTATTTATTTTTTCACTTAGGAGTATGTGCACTCTTGTGAGTTGTCATGTTGACAACATAGGAGTTCACACCTCATTGATGCACATGGTAAACATGAGGGTTAGAGTGAGCCCTCGCAAAAACTATAGAAGGATCATCTTTATGAAAGAGAAGATGTAAATCATCAAGGAAGTCTCCCAATTCTATTGTGTATGACTCTACAAATAGAGATGAAATGTCTAGCAGGAAGTCGTCACTTGGAAGACAAAGTGTACCCTGTTGTGCAGAAGTACATGAATCTGTTACTATGGAAATAGATGAAGAATTTTCCTCAAAGATAAGATGAATATCATCTAGGATATCTCCCACATATCCAATGTGAGACTCCATGAAGATGCCTATAATGGTGGGAAGAAAGTTGTCAGATGAAGGTAAAGTAGGAAGACATGAAGGGTCCTGTTGCACTGAATTCAAAGAATTTGTGGCTAGAACAAGACCAATAGGATTAATAGGAGCATCTGGAGGTGTAATCTCATCTAGAGAGGATGCAACTACAATTGGAGGTATAAGATCTTTTGTGAATGGAGGAATATGTGGATCTCCATACATCTCCCAAAGATGAATCCATTGATCATAATGATTAGTTACGTTAAGGTCAATAAGTGAACCCAAAACCTTCATATCCATATGTAGAAAGAGAATAGTAACTCTAAGGGAAGAATTCCCAACATCATACGTAAGTCCTCTCGCATATGGTAGTGCATTGTGCTGACTGAGATATTTGATGGTGAATCGACTCCATTCTTTATAGTTGTTTGGTGTCAAGATAATTAAATCTTCCTCTTCCATGATGTTACTTGTGATTATTGATGCAAATGTTAAACAATTATTTTTAATCTTTTTAAAGATGTAGAAATTAGTCATTGAGAAAGAAGAGTTTAGGTAGTTTCTAATATTGGTTGACATCAAAACCATTGCACAATATAATAAACTATAGATAACTACTTGTTATATGAGACACAATAGGAATATAGTGATATGTGATTATCATGCAATGGAGAAGGAAATCCTTGGTAATGGTTACTTATCTTTAAAATAATGACTTAATAAAAGAAGTCATCTAGAGGGCATTATCATTTGACTACATAAGATAAGTTTTTTTAAGTATAATTTCTAAGTATTCTATTTCTAATATTGTAAATCTTTATTATTTATTTTTAAAACATGCTATAAGATTTTATTTTTCTTGTCTTGATCTTCTCTCCAAAATGTTATTGTGAGAAAAAGGGATTGATTTCAAATTGAGAGGAAGATTGTGATTCAAAGAGAGCTTGACATTGTATTAGATGCAACCTCAAAAGATAGGTAGGAGATAGAGGATTGTTGGAAATATAAGGTAGGCAAGGTTATTGAGAGGGGAGGAGTAAATCAAGAACTAATAAAACTTTATCTTACTTGACCAAATAATGCTTCATATAATATTTTGATCTAATTTGCATGCATGAAAAATAAAAGCAAATAAACATTCATAAAAATTTGACACAAGATATGGTGACCTAGAAACCTTCCAAATAGAAAGTAAAAATAGGGTGGAGATGATATCCACAAGATTTAGTAATGTAGTATAAAGTTAACCTATTAAGGTTTACAATTGACCACTTCTATTGATCTACCCTATTAGGAGCAATAATGACTGTGAGGTCCACCTTGTTAAGGATTTAGAAACATACAATGAAATATGCACTTAGTTAGGAGATTTAGTAAAGGTTGTTAACTCTACCCTATTAAATTATTTGACTAATGTACCTACTAGGATGAACTAGTGGCTCATCTCTGATCTACAACTATGATTTATTGGTTCAGATTCCTTGTGTTGTAATGATCACCTAACTATGATAGATAAATCTCTATTTTCCCTTATACTACTTGTTGCCATCTTTAATTTTCACTTCTACTCGTCATATACTCTTATGATACATTCTTGGATATGATATAATGCATTACATATATACCAATCCAAATCATAACTTACTAAAGCCGGCTATAATACCAATTTCATCATAATTCACAAAGTCGGCCCAACTAAAGTAACTTGGGTTTTGAAGACAAACTCGGTGATATTCTAATACACAACAAACACTATTAATGCTCGACAAACATTGGCACTAGGTTGGACTTGAAGCTCAGTCCATACTACTCACTTCCAAGTAGCTTGATATTGGTCAACATTGAGAAACTCAGTAGTGACTAGATCACTTGGTTGACATTGCATGACTCAGTCAACACTAATCCACTTTGTTGACCCTACAAGATTAGTAGACACTATTGGAATTGGTTTTCACTATAGAGCTTAGTTAACACTATGATATATTTTACTTCCACTGAATAGGTCAGTAGTCTCTACTATGCCCAGCTTGCATTGTGCCTTGTTTATGAAGCTTGCTAAACATTGTGTAGATTGAAAAATATTGCAAACTTACTTAGGTACTCAGAAGGTACTACATTATAACTACTTGCTTAGGAAAAACTAAATCACTTGATGCAGCTATAGAGCTTAGTAGCAGTATAGCCAATGACTAAGTGTCAAGTCATTGATAGAAAAATTGACCTTTATGTCAACAATCTCCCCCTTTGGTTGTAGTGAAAAAAAATTATTAAACCAAAAAATCCAAACTTCAAAACTATAATTCAAAAGCTTCCATTTCCATCATTCTACATCTTTAACTCAGTTTCACTTATTGAAGCTATGACTCAGTAACATTATCTATTTTTTATGATTTTTCAAAATTGCTTTTGTAAAGACATTTTTTGCTTACTTGTACAAGTATCTTCATGATACTATCCTACTCCGCCATACATATATCTCTACTATATACATATAAATGGAGCATGGTATATTTCTTCCTCTTTACATATTACTACATATATACTTCTCTCCCTTTTTGACATAAATGCCAAAGGTGTATAATATCTATATGATAATACCAAAAGTGACAAGAATTTAGAATGTACCTTTAGAACAAGTAAAATTGTCTTGTCCCAATTCTCCTGTAGTACCTTGCTTGCATCCAATGCAATCTAAACTTCTAGTGATAATTCCATCATGTGATCAGCTATGGAGAAGTTATTATCATAGAAGAGTTCCTTTGCATGTGCAATGTATGTCTATAATGCATCCATGTTTGGAAGAATCATGCCCTAGATTTCTACAACTGTGGCTTTGATCTTGGCTTCTTTGTTCAATAATTATGCCTGCAGATTTTTTAGACATCTAGTCTTTGTGTAATGTGCAAAACTATGGCTTGGGTCAAGTGATAGATGGTGTACACTTGCCTTCATGTCTTCATCTATCTTGGACAATGTATCTGTGATATCCTTTGTAAAGATAATTTTTTCACTTAACTTGAAAAATTATTAATAGATGTTTCTAAAGAGCCAAGAATAGTAACTAACTCTGTTTGATCTATTGCAATTCTTTGTACAACTTGTTCCAATACTATGTTCTCAAATTTTCATTTAGCTCTTTGTAGCATCTTCTCCTATCCATTCAAGTCTTTATTTAATTTGTGAACAATTTCTGCTAACTGACCAAGAATGGGTTGAGTACTATCAATCTCAACACTTAGAGGAAATCAACAAATATTCTCTTTATGTCTTCCAAAACTTGATTTTCTTTCTACTTTTCTCTGATCTTGTGCTGCTTAGCTCTCTTCTTCAATAATTCACACATGGTATTCATTTGATCAGGGGTGAGGGTAGAGATATGCCAAATTGGAATAACTATATCCTCATCTAGATAAATAGCTTCTTCTTCTTTTCCATATACCTTTAGAATGGTGGAAACAATTTGCTTTCCCTTGTCTAGGAGATTAGTGCTTGGTTGTGACTAGTTCTCAATTGTCATTGTACTAGGTATGGATACATTTGGAATAGAAATAATTGTGAAAAATGATGGACTAGCAACAAATGTTGAAATGGCAGTAACAACAAAAATACCTTGTTGTTTCTCAGGAAAGCTTGATGATGGAGGACCTTGTTGCTAGGTAGATGAAGTGCTTGACACTTCATTCAATGTAACATTCGACTAAATAGATTCAAAGCTTGGTTGGGTGCTTGGTATAGAAGTGGTAACTAGAACCAACTTAGTAGAAATTATCTCTAAACCAAATTGCACTAAGGCTATGCTTAGAGAGTGAGGAAATGAGACCATGACTATTAATACAATTTTCTCTGCATCAATTTCCTCAATTCTTTACATCTCTAGAAGCCCTCCTCCATTAGCTTCCTATTCTTCCTCCTCATCATCTAGATTGACATCATCTAACATATTATCTTTTATTTCTATATCTTCTTCCTCATCATCATCATCATCCTTTTCATCAACATGTACAACAAAGTCACTAGGTTGGTGTAGCTTATAGAAGTTTCTCCACTTAGTAGTTGTTGTCTTCCCCACATATTCAATGTCTTTGAGCAATATCATACATGTGTTGAATTTAAGAGTGAACTTGTGTTCATTTTTCTTCAAGGATTCCCTCACTTCTTTCTCACTAAGATTCAAAATGAGTTGCCTCAAGGTTTGTTCGAAGATGTCCTTGACAGTCTTTTTTGCACTTTCCCATCTAGGTTTGATTACCTATAGAATTTCATTAGGAATTTTTTGCGCAAGCTGATTTGGTGAGTACTTCCAGTTTCCCAATTTTTTCATAAATATATCCTCAATCATCTTTTTCTCTTCTATATTCCTATTCTCATACTTAAGAGATTTGGAATTTCCCATGCTAGCTCCTTTTTCCATTCTTTTCAATTTTTCTTGAAGTGTAGGTACATTTCTTTTGAAGATAATTTTCTCAGCTTCATCGTTACCTAACTTCAATTTCTTCCAATACTTGGCTGCTCTTCTAGTGAATACAATAGAAAATGGCTTGGTAGGTATGGTTATGGTAACTTACCTTTCTTCTTGAGAGGTTGTTCTTCCTCAGATTTGGCTTCTTCTTCTTCATCCTCTACGTGATCATCTTCTATATCATCACCTTTTACCTCAATAAGTAGTAGAGTAGAGCTTTTTTTCTTTGTTCATTATATTATCTTCTCTACTCTTTTCCTTCTTTTATCCACTACTTGAGTTAGCTTGATCTCAAGCTCAATTCTTTCCTTTGCCTCATCATATGTTCTAAAATATGTGGCTTTAGGATCCACAAGATCATTCAACAAAGCCTAAATAATATCCTTAGTGTCATCAATATTAACCTCATACTCTATAGGCTTAACCCATGCCCTTCTAGGTCTAACTGCCTAAATATATTATTTGTCACAATTCACCATGAAACATATATCATCCTTGTAATCTGCTACAAGTTTCTTAGGAATCCTAAATCTATTCTACATCTTCTCTTTGAATGACTCAAAATATTTATCCATGATGCTTTCAAAATTTTCACCCATCTCTATTATATACTCATTGATCTAATATAAAATACGAATATCTTTCCTCCATACTACTGAACCTTTGGAAGGGAAAAAAATCTAAACAAAAGAGAATAAACATGTTAAAAGAGATATGAACTTACATGGATTATTCTTTGATCCTTTGATGCTCTCCATGTTCTTGTTGAACTAATTTTATATAAATTTGTATCTCTTTTGTAGATAATTTTCTCAACTTCATCTTCACCTAACTTCAATTTCTTCCTAGACTTGGCTACCCTTCTAGTGAAAACAACAGAAGAGGACTTGGTAAGTCTAGTTATGATAACCTTACCTTTCTTCCTGATAGCTTGTTCTTCCTTATATTTGGTTTCTTTTTCTTCTTCCTCTGCATGATCAACTTCTATATCATCACCTTTTCCATTGGTAAGTATTAGAGTAGATCTTTCTTGCTTTGTGCTTATTAGTATCTTCTCTACTCTTTTCCTTCCTTTATTAACTGGTTGAGGTAGCTTGATCTCAAACTCAATTCTTGCTTTGGCCTCATCATATGTTCTAAAATAAGCGTCTTTAGGATCTAAAAGCTCATTCAATAGAGCCTCAATTATATCCTCAGTGACATAATATTAACCTCACACTCTAGAGGCTTAACCCATGCCATTCTAGGTCTGACTACCTAAATATATACTTTGTCACAATTCACCATGAATCATATATCATCCTTGTAATCTTCCACAAGTTTCTTAGGAATCCTAAATTTATTTTGCATCTTCTCCTTGAATGATTCAAAATATTTATGCACGATGTTTTCAAAATTTTCATCCATCTCTATTATGTACTCATTGATTTGATATAAAATAGGAACATCTTTCCTCCATACCACTGTACCATTGGAAGGGAAAAAATTTTGAACAAAGATAAATAAAAATGTCAAAACATATCCAAACTTAAATAGATTATTATTTGATCCTCTAATTCTCTCCATGTTCTTGTTGAACTGATTTAATAAAAACTTGCAAAGGTCAAAGCTTAGGTTATTCTTCACAATCTTGCATGCAAGATTGACAACTTCACATGATATGTTATTCAATTGACTAGAACTATAAATCTTGTATACAATTACATGGATGTTGAACTTTAACTCCATGTCTTTTACTCCACTCAGATTCATTCCTCTTTTTTACCACTCGAAAAACCTATGGTTTTGGTTGTCTTGGCTTTGTTTAGCATGGGAAGCCTAATGATTCTATGAATAATTTTCTTCATAATATAAATGGGGTCATCTAACCATAACTTCCCATTGTCAACATGGCCTAGAATATATCTAATCCATCTAACTTAAAATTCTCTTGGCATATGTGAAATGTGCATCAAGCCCTTGGTTTCAAAATGTTGATGTTTAGGCTTCAATGTACCATCCACACATAATTCCTTGAACGCTTCATTCATCTCTAGGGTTCTAAGTTTGTGAATAGAATAGTGGTAAAAGGAATGAATTCCATGCATAAGTAATAACTTAGGTAGAATTTGAGACTATGCACCAGCTAAGTTGACCACATATGCAATTGTTGGACTCAACCTAAAATTAGGTGCCTTGTAGTCAACTCCACAAATCAACATTTAGATCCTTTCTTTGGTTCGCTACTTGAAGATGCCATGCTCAAAAGGGTTTGTAAAAACTTTTAAAATCATTCAATAGAAAATACTCAAATCACTCATTGGCTTTATAATCGCTTATGGGCTCTAAAATCACTTTGTACAAATAGCACTAGAAATTTGTGGTGAAAAGAATTCCTTCAATTTCTTCCTTTTAATGAATCTTCTCCATTTGATTGCTATTGATTCTTCATACTTCATACTCACTTGGTGATAGGTTGTCCTCCACTCAACTTATTATTTAATGCTTAGGAGACATCCACAACTTGATAGAGTCATCATCACTCAATAGGAACTACCAATTTTATGTTTGCAATAATATATAACCCAACCTTGTTCAATAAGGTCTTGCAAACCAACCTTTCTTGGTAAGGTCTTCTACTTTCATCATGCTTGGTGATTCGTATGCATCTTATATGTTGATTTGGACTGCTATTCTTGCTAGCTGAAACTAATGTCAGATTGTTTCTTCTGAATCACAATTCTAGTGATCTCCATAAGGAACTAAGTTGAAATGATTAGGGCTCCCAAATTATTGAATTGGGTGTCATTCACTTCATGATCTTGGTTTACATTCTCTGGAGATTTTGGTATCCATTTTTTCCTCATTTGGTTTCTAATATTGTCAGCCTTGGCTTTCTTTTCATCTTCAATTCTGCTTGTGTTCATATAGTTCTTGGCAAGATATCCAAGTTCTGTACAAATAAAACATCCTTTTGTAGTATCTCTTTTCCTCATATGATGTTTCACATAGTTTTCTTCAATTTTCCAAAATTCACCATAGTAGTGACATCTACACCATGTTTTGTAATCCCATCCAAATATTTCTTTTACAATTTGTTTTGTTGGGTTCCACTTCTTGGTTTTTCACTTTGAAGATTTTTGTCTTTGTTTCTTACAATTGTGACATTTACCTTCAAACTTAGGTTTCACTTTACATTTTCTTCCTCTACGAGCATTCTTATTGTAGCTATAATACTTTCCACTAAATTTTTCTTTACCATTACTCCAACATTTGTTTGATGTGTGACCTATCTTACCACAATGATTACGAGTAGGTCTTTTATTCTTTTGAGTTCTTTGTTGAGGCGATTCACCTTCTTCTATGTATCCCATTCAAGCTTTTCCTTTCTTTCTGTAAAACTTTTCTCATTCAATTGATTCATGCTTTCCTAAGATTTCATCATTCCTTCATAGGTTTTCTTTACAATATTGAGATCATTCTACAATCTTTCATTCTCTAATCTTGGATTCATAAATTCTAAATTTGCATTACTAAGATGATCAATGATTTTTTCTTGTTGAAGGGATAGTTGTTGAATTTCAATGTTCTTTTCTTCTATCTACTCTTTGGCATTGTCTTTTTCTTCCATGACTTCACATAATCTCACTAAATGGATTTCTTGTTCTCTTTTCAGCTTTCTTACTTCTTCTTGAAGATTGGAATTCTTTTCTAATATATCTTTGATTGCTTCATGAGATTCATCTAAATTTATTTTTGTATAAATGTCTTCAATTCTTTCTTCAATGAAGAGATTGTCATTCATTTGTACTGCAAGGTATTTTCTTCTTTTCAATGATTGAGATAGTTGCTCCTTTTCTTTCTTGAGTTGTCCAATGGCCAATTCAAGATCCATATTTTCATTGTTGATAGCCTTATCTAGCCTATATACCTCCATTGCCTTTGATATTTTCTCAAGCTATTAAAGTTCTCATGTGAGAACCTAAGAGATCTGATACCAATTTTTGGAAATATTAGGTAGGAAAGGTTATTGAAAGGGGAGGGGTGAATTGGGAACTAATAAAACTTTATCTTACTTCACCAATTAATCCTTCATATAATATTCTAATCTAATTGCATACATGAAAGAGTAAAAGAAAATAAACATTCATAACATGTTGACACAACATATGGTTATGCAGAAACCTTCGAAATAGAAAATAAATCTAGGGTGGGGATGATACCCACAAGCTTTAGTACTACAGTATAAAGTTAACCAATTAAAGCTTACAATTGACAATTTCTAGTGGTCTACTCTATTAGGAGCAATAATGAATATGAGGTCCACCTTGTTAAAGATATACAAACATACAATAAAGTATGCACTCAGTTAGGAGATTCAGAAAAGACTCTTAAGTCTACCTTGTCAAAAGATTTGACAGATGTACTTGTTAGGATGAACTAGTGGCCGATCTCTAATTTGCAACTCTAATTTTTCGGTTGAGATTCCTTGTATTTTAATGATCACCTGACTATGATAGATAAATCTATGTTGTCCCTTATACTACTTGTAGCCTTCTTTAATTCACACTTCTTCTCATCATATATGCTTTTGATACATTCTTGGATATGATATAATGCATTACATATATACCAATCTAAATCATAACTTATTGGGGTCAAATACAATACCAGTTTCATCATAATTCACAAAGTTAGCCCAACTGATATAACTCAGTCTTTGAAGACAAACTCGGTCATGTTCTAATACTTGAAAAATACTATCAATGCTTGGAAAACTTTGGCACTAGGTTGAACTTGAAGCTCAGTCCATACTAATCAGTTCCATGTAGCTTAAACTCAGTCAACACTGTGTGAGGCAAAAAACACCAACAAAATTGGTAACAAATGGATCCCTTGGTTGACACTAGATGACTCAGTCAACACTATATCCACTTGATTAACCCTGTGAGCTTGTTAGACACTATTGGACTTAGTTGTCACTATAGAGTTTTCCTAACACTACAATCTTCTTTACTTCCACTAAATAGCTTAGTAGCCTCTGATATGCTTAGTTTGCACTATGCCTCATTTACAAAGCTTGGTAAACTTTGTGTTGCTTAGAAAACACTGTAAACTAACTCATGTTCTCAGTAGACACTACATTATTAGTATTTGGCTTGGGAAAAATTGAATCACTTGGTTAAGACTGCAAACAGATTGATAAGATTAGTAGCAACTATAGAGCTCGATAGAAATGTAACCAATTGACTATGTGCTAATTCATTGATAGACAAACTAACCTTTATGTCAAAAATGGTTTCATTAAATTGTAGTGATCTCTGACATATTGACTCAAAGGGAGCAAATCAAGTTGAGAAGGATTCCCCAATGATCAATAAAATGTAAACCATTAAGAGGACTATGATTTATGAATATTGTTCATAACTATATGTGCATATTGCCTTTATACATCATGATGAAGTGACATCTTCCAAATGATTATCAGTTGTATTTGCAAAAGGTATTGTATGGTGAAGATGCCGCAATAACTTCATTAAAATGTCAAATGAGTTCAAATTCAAATGTCAAATGAATTTGCATTCAAATATCAAATTAGTTGACATTCAAATATCAAATCAATTAACATTCGAGAATCTATATTTATTATTGAGGTAATATGGTATAAATTTTGTGTATGAATCTTGTTTATCCTCCCTAGCCAAGAGGGAGTGTTAAATTTTGGTAACTTTAGTTTGATAAACTATATTACAAATATACATATTTTATATATAAGTATGAGATATATATATGTGTGTGTGTGTGTGTGTGTGTGTGTGTAAATCATCAACTAACCTTAGTAAATGAGGATTGATAAGCTGAGGGTTTCCAATTTAAAATACATGACTAGTCCAAGTAGCATCTATACATATTGAATTGAATCTGTAGTTAAAAAGGGAGGGGGTACACATAGAATCATCATTTAGAGGAATTGATGACATGGAAGAACTAGAGGGATATAATACACATACGACACATGCAAGAAAGCATCAATAGATCCTATCAAATCCCAAGAACAAGGAAACTGTAGACCATGTGATTGGAATTCATCCACCATTGAAAATAACCCCATTTAGATAGAATTTGACAAGAGAAGGAAATTACAGTAGATAGACACCACATCAACATAGGAAGGCCAATGCACAAAATAGTAACGTGAACACTAAACACCACATAGACCCAAAGTGGATAGATAGGAACCCAACTATAGTCACATAATAAATGATTGAACATAAGATTTAATTACAGTAGGACAAAAGACCAACATCACATTGGCATGAAATGAGGGAATCAGTAAGAATATACAAATTATTAAGGAAGATTGAAGTCAGCTCCAGTAGTGAAAGAGAAGTGAGTAAAAATAAAATAATAAAGAAGAGTACACAATTGAGATAAGATAGACATATATCCCAGTCATTGATTTATCAAGAGAATAGGGACTATAAATTATATAATAACCAAGCTTGATCTTGGTAGAGTGAAACTATATGAATCTCAAGTTTCTAATGAGAAACTTGAGAACAAGAGGGAATTCTTAGTTGAATGTTGGATTCCGTTGTGGAAATTGTGAGAGAGATTCATAGGGAATCTCTTAGAGATGATATATATTGTGATGGTCAAACATATGCATATGTTAGAGAATAGACACATGGTTAGGTGGGATCTCTACTAAGTGAAGTGCTTAATTAGAGATCTGAAAGAGATGCCTTAGGAGGAATGTCTTCATATGAAAATCCCTTGACCAAGAAGTAATTCTCGGTAGAGGATTAGGGGTTTCAAGAGGAGTTTCTCTCCGATGGATTAGGAAGGGTTGGCAAGGGTAGCAATTAATTGTTGTTAATTATTTTAATATTTCTAACATTATATATATATATATATATATATATATATATATATATATATATATATATATATATATATATATATATATATATATATATGTTACCGCATTCATCCTTGATTCAAAAGGAGGGGACATCACAATGGTATTAGAGCATAATCCTACAACCCTATGGATAAAGGCCTATAGAAACCTATATGATGAGAACAAAAAATAAAATGAACAACTCAGCAAATGAAGTGAGATCATATATGGAGCAAACTAACCAAACCAATCGAACTCTATAAAAAAATTCTAGAGAAATCAAATCAAGCCCTCTTAAAGGCCTCACAAAACATGGGAGATTCAATCAATAATTTAAGAAATCAACAAAACCCAAAGAGAGAAACTAGTTCAATCAATTCTGAAAATAATAAGATAACTTTCAATTAAGTCTATGACAACCTATATTCGTACCTATAAGAACAAATGTACGAGAGGAGGAAGGGGTAGACAAACCCTTAACAAGAACTGAAGATATTGCAAGAGCTTATGCAGCCCTAGAGCTACACATGCTAGAAGATGTCTCTTTTACAGAATTTAAAAAAGAAAAGAAATACCTACCGGTTATCTAAATGAAGAACTCAAATGAAAAGTAAAACAAAATTCACAATCCTAACATTTAATTCATCAATGGAGATGAAATCCCATCAATGGCTAGAAAAGATTAGTACGTTTTTAATCCTAAATCTCATGATAGAAGAAGAAGCTCTCTAATTTCCCATAATTCTTTTGAGGGGAGCAACACATGTTTGGTAGACCCAAGGGTGTATATCACTTGGACATAAAGATGTGAAATCTTATGAGAAGTTTTCCCAAAAACTCATTAAAAGATTTGATGAGAAAGATACTACATGGTGCTTCCAAGAGTTAATGCATCTAGCAAAAACAAGGGCTTTGTACACAAATATGTGAAAAAATTCCAAGAAATTTTAGTCATGATTCCCAATTTATCCCAAAAGAGACTCACATGTATGTTTATTGAAGGTATTAAAGAATCCATGAAAACTATGGTGAAATCCCATGAGCCACAAAAATTAGTAGAAGCGATAAGAAAAAGAAAAAAAAGGTTGAGTCCAAAAATAAGGAAAGAACTTAGAACTCCCTTCCAAAACTTTTTCCTAGAGTGAACGTACTAGAAGGGATAACGAAGATAAATTAAATGTTATCTTTGTAATAAACCATGGAGCATTGGGCACAAATAACCTCAAAGGGAATATTTTGTCCAATAAATATATTCTTTAAATGTAGGGAGCCATGGTGATGTGATCAATGTTGTAAAAGAGGACAAGTAAATCAAATCGAAGAAATAAATATGAAGGCAAGAAGAGACGAACCGAACAAATAAATGTTGGAAGTCATATCCAAAAATGAAAATAGGCCCTTTTTCATTAAAGGTAGGCTTACGGGACAAAGGGTAATTGCACTATTGGATACAAGAGCTGTTGTAGTTGAGGAAAGCCAACTCCGAAGACGCCAAGATCACCTGCATGCGAGACCTGTCAAAGAGAAGCCATAGAAGGGGAGGAGCATGGAGCATGGGCAAAACCCTAAACGGACATGAGAGCCATCATAAATGCAAACACAAGAAGAAATGTATTTACAGTAATGTGATGTTGTTCGATGTTTTACAATGAGAGAGAGCCCAAATATAAAGAGCTCATGGAAGCTTGTAGAACAAGCTGGAAGGTGGTAGAAGATAAGTGTGACAACTAGAAGGGAACAAACTCCCGTGTTGTCACCAACTAACCACAACATGCATTAAATATGAAATATTAAATAAATGCATGACCTAAGTAAGCTTAAGCAATAGAATAAATAATTAATAATTAATTATTTACTCTAACAAGAGCTTCTCATGACTTTATCAGCAAATATTTGGTGGAAAAAAAAAGGGTAAAAACTCAAGACTTTAAAGGGTTTCAGGTCAAGTTGGCAAATGAAAGACTAGACCATTGTAGAAAGACGGTCACACAAGTGGAAATAGCCACTGACAAACATGTGATTTAAATAAACTTTTATGTATATAACATACAAATTGACCTCATCTTTGGAATACCTTGTATAAGCTCCCTGGGGCATTTCATTATGGATGGACCCAATTTGGAAATATGCTTCAAACATGAAGGTAAAGACATAAGTTTAAAAGGAATGCCCAATAGAGTAGCAAAGGTAGTATCTTGTAATAAAATGGAAAAAGTATTAAAACATAACCAAGAAGAGATGACAGCCCAATGTTTTATCTTAGATAATAGTCCCACTATAGAGAAAAAATTCCTTTTACAAATTCAACCCATCCTTAAGCAGTGTAATTTTTTTTTTGATGATATACACCTAGGCTTCCACCTAAAAGAATTATTGAAAACTCCATTGAATTGGAATAAGGGGAAACATCCATAATCATTACACCTTATAGATATTCCCACAAATATAAAGAAGAAATAGAAAAATCAATCAAGGAACTCTTAGAAATGAAACATATAGAACTAAGTAGCACTCCTTTTGTATCCCTAGTAGTATTAGTCAAAAATAAAGATGGGACAATGAGAGTGTGCATCAATTATTGGAAATTAAACAAGAAAAATATTAGAAATAGATATCCTATTATCAGAATTGATGAGCTAAAGGATGAGCTATACAAGGCTTTTTATTTCTCTAAAATTGATTTAATGTCGAGATTTCACCAAATCAGAGTGACAGAAGAGGATGTACCAAAAATTGAATTCAGATGTCATTATGGACATTTTGAATTTCTCATACTTCATTTTGGTCTCACAAATGCACTGACAACTTTCTAGTCTTTTAGGAACCATACTTTCAGAAAAAACTATGGAAATTCCTGCTCATATTCTTTGATGCCATTCTTATTTATAGTAAGACATGGATATGTGCAAAATCATGGTCAACCAAACTATGTCCTTAAGTGGCAACGAAAAATCAACAAATCAGGGTTATGTCAATTTGATGTGTAATTTAATACTTGTTATGAACATTCAATCAAAAAGTTACTAGAAAATAATATGTAGGAAATTTAATTTATTTTTTGAACTACTAGGCCTTATGTGAAGAAAGAAAATTTTGAGTAGTCAAAATGTTGAATTTTAATGCAATAGTACAAAAGTTTCATGAAAAATATAAGAAATAGGTGTATGTTTTCCCACCTTAATCAAAATAAAATGATAATAGATTTTCAATAAGATTCTATATGTAAGAAGTAGACTCATGTGCAACAACCCACCAAGGGGTCCAAAAGAAATAACCTAAATTTTTACTAAGTTTGCAAAACTACTTTTTTTTGAGTTACAAGAAAGATAAAACATACACATCAAACACATAGTAGTGGAAACAATAACATACAATCAACTAAAAGCTTACATAATAGCTTACATTCCTTAAGGATCCCATGATGTTGAATCACATTTAAATTTAATTAAAACTAAGTCTAATAATTACCACATCCACATGAAAGAATAATTAAAAGTGCAATGTCCATTTAAATAATATACATTTCTTCTGAATGCCACTTGGCAATAAAATTTGAAATGCTCAATCATCCACTGTACATGTCATAGGGTATGAAAGCCTAAAAGAATATGCATATGTTAAACTATAAATACATCATCCTCCTCAAATCCATGATACAAGTACAATAAAATAAATGAAACCATCCACCACAAAAGATATAATCCATCCATCATAAAAAATACATAGATAGAATGAAAGGAAATGTAGACAAAGAAGCTCCAGCCATGGTGACTACAGATGGATCTCAAGGTAGGAGTAAAAAGAAATACCAACCGATTGCATGGAACATAAATGACCCACTCCCATTTTACTGAGGAGATAATCTCAAGTCCTAAACATGATGTCAATACAAATATCAAAAGTATTGTCTAAGTCTAGGAAACCCTATAAGAAATCTAACTCAAAGGTTCTAAGATAGATTCACATCTAGACCCAGAGGCACACAAAGACATGTAGGAAACCTACTATGTAAGTGGGCAAGTGTCACCACATGAATCACTCTAGAGTTACCTTAGCAATCTCTCATGACCCCGACCCCCTCATGATTCCTATGCCGCCACTAGTATCCTCTCGTACTGATAATGCATACTATGTATGCAAGGTAAAATTAAAGCATTCTCTCTACTCCCATCCTAGTCTATACTAGCACTCAAGGCATGTGCAAGAACATACAAAGACTTTTATTAGGATCATTTTATTCCCATTTAGTGTAGTATTTTCACTTATTAAAAAACTTACAATGGGTTTCCCCTAGGAACCACTTAGGCCCTCAGCCTCCATTGCAAGCCACTTCCCAAAATTACATATAGATAACCTACCCTATGCTCATAAAAGTATAAATCAAAGAATAATATTAAATCACCTCAGCCCTATACAAGTGACTCAAAACTGTTAGAAGATAATTCATAATAACACATCAGTTCTCTTAAAGCAACTAGAAAGCATCCCAAAAATACTGATTGAAGAATAAAAAATGGTTAAGTCAAGTTGGTCATACATTCACCTCAACATCATACAAGAACACTAGAAAGCAATAACAATCAATAAATGAACACACTTCATAAAGAAAAAAAGACACATTACCATGGTTGGGTTTAAAAGATCGAAATCAAACATCATAATATCATAATCACATAACCTCCAAGCCTTTGGTAATATCTTAAGACTAGTCAAAACTAGTTCAAACCCCAAAGCCCCAAAGCATAGATAGTACATAGAAAACATAATAGTTTCACAGTTTGATCTGATTTGAAAACATGCAGTTGAGTTAAACACTAAGGTTTCAATTTTTGTTTCGGTGTATATTTCAAGTGAAAAAGGTTATTTAGTTTACCCTACAAGTTAACCCATCCGCATATTCAGATAAAATATATAATTACCCCATTTGATTTTAAGTCAATTATAAAAATAATAATTTAAGGGTAATTATTTATTTAATTTATTAAATAATAATTATTGATTTTAAATAAGTTAATTCACAATTTTATTAAAATCAGTATTATGAACAATAATAATTAAATAAATTTAAGATTTCATTTAATAACTTCCATAATTGGTTAAATTTAAATTAATTACATTAATTAATAATTGTTTAAATTAACTATATTTATTAAATTAATAAATAACAATAAAAATTATAAATAAATTTAATTTAATTTTATTATTAATTACCTAATTATATATATATATATGGCATACTTTTTAAAAGCCCACTACCTTTATTCATGGTCATGCAACCGCACCCCTGGCTACAGCTATGTACAGCAGCAGGGTCTGCATACGTAGATAGTGGCTAAGCCGTGAAGAGGTAAGTTAGGGAGGGGGGGTGGGGTATAACCTAACTCCTCCATATATATATATATATATATATATATATATATATATATATATATATTTCCTATTATTATTTAAATAATGCTTATAATAAATTAATTTATTTTATAAGATTTTTGAATATATAAAATTTATTAAAAAAATCCTCTCTTTTAAAACATAAATATATATTTTATAAACATTTACAATCCTAGCCTGATAGAAAAAGTTTGATTAACCATTTGAAATTCTGAATTTAAATTTTTCTTTTGTAATCTCAAACTCACCCTGGTTTAATATCTTAATTGCAAAATAACTACACGAGGTTTTCTAAGATATTTTATTCTCTACATATATAGAAGAATTATCATGCATACTAGAAATCCACAAAATTCAAAGCACCCATCACAACAAATATTTAGATAATCATTCAATAGTCATGATGACAATGGGAAAGAAAGAGCTTATTAAGTTTTAGCAAAATATCACAAGCGTCTACCTAGACACTGATGCTAATTGCTACACCCAATAAAATTGTAGAGAAACTCATCTCAGAACCTCATCCATTCTAAAAATTCCTTCCTTCTACAAAATTCACAATTCCTTCCCTAAAACTTTCATCCCCTGAAAATGAACCCTCCATTGGTGATAAGGAGTTCTCTCCTAAATTCGAGGCACTAATTGTGCAATCATTCAAGAGGACTCCTTGCTCACAACCCTTTAACTCTAGATTATCTTTTCTTACTCTTTTTCATGCACATTAATTGAGTTATTAAATTACTTAATTTAATTCTCACTTGACTTCTTCCTTTTAATTAATTTATTAAATTTAATCTCATGCATGCATCATGCAATCATAAATTTTTTAATAAATTAATTTCTTATTACTTCTTAATTTATTTTTAGATGTTTAATTGATAGATTATTTATTAACTTAAATAATAATATTATTTAACATATATTTAAAAATAAACTCAAAATATATTATTAAATTGAATAAATAT
The DNA here is from genome assembly GCA_028749045.1 of Cupressus sempervirens. Classification (NCBI taxonomy): domain Eukaryota; kingdom Viridiplantae; phylum Streptophyta; class Pinopsida; order Cupressales; family Cupressaceae; genus Cupressus; species Cupressus sempervirens. Next base: position 264,709,097 of record CM053786.1, on the reverse strand, counting down.
TATCACATTCTAAAATTATTCTTATAACTTTTATCTTCAAATTTCATTCTTTTTATTTAATTAATTTCCTAATTAATTAAATATAATTAAATATTAAAATATCATAATAAATTCTTATTAAATCAAATCATTAATTCAATCTTTTAATTTGACTTAATTAATAGAAAAATTACCAAAGACTCATAAAATAAAGTACAAAAACCCATCAAAGTAAAACACATACAAAATCAAACTAAAGGGTTATAATTATGAATTAACGTCATCTGATGCATTCAAAAGGTAAATAACTTAGATGCTTGTGCTAATTTTCTAGGAAAAATGGCTTAAAAGTTTAGCATTTGGACTTAAGAATTTATCTCCCCTCTCTTACCATTGAGATAATCCAATAGGGTATGCTCATCCTAGCAATTCAAGGAAGTCGATATCTAGTACCTGCAAGCTACACAAAATCCACGCATGTTCAAACACAATATTCTAAACTAAATAGGAAATGGAAGAAAGTGGTGCATTGTGTAGATCTTGACTAGTAGGTGATTATGGCTCCCTTCCTTAACCACATTAGAAATGCCATGCATAAAGAAAACATATACGCACACCATACACATGCAGTATGGGGTAAGTATCCATAAGAAAATACATATGATAATTCATCTAACTAATCATCATCAGTAACTGAAATCATTGAATAATCATCATGCATACATGAAATATAGAGTACCAAATAATCTCATCATATAATCAACTGAATGTAAAACAATATCTGATAATCTCAAAACATTACTACTAGTAATCAAGCATAAAACTAGGCTAAAAGAGTTTGGCAATGATAATATAAATACGAACTAGGGTAGGCACTACATCCACCCACTCAAGACTTAGACTTACTCTTGGAAGCCTACAAGAATGGTAAAACTAAATAACTCACTATGCAGGTCACAGTGGACCCTTTCTCCCACTGGGAGGATATGACTCCACTGAGAACACTCTCTGAGATCTACCCATGTCTCCAACTGTAGGTTCTAAAGCTACTAGTCTCTGGCCTAAGAATTGTGATTTCCCTTGAGGGAAATGGGATGACTTGTGTCCATGTTGTCTGCATGAACACTCTCCATCGAAACTCCTCTACACCCTAGGTGCACTAAATTGTTGAACACTACCCCCACTACGATAAGATTGAACACTTTGAGATGGCCAATCATATTGGTTGTACTTATTGTGCTAAGCATTTTGATAGTTCCTAGCATTGAAACCACCACCACCACTCTATGTTGGAGGATAAGTTCCTCCCTATTTTTTATTACCTCCAGAGGGGGTTTCCTATTACTTCCTACAACCTAATTACCCTGGGATCTTCATGCTATAGGAGCTCCCACAAAACCTCCATGTCCTAGGTTAACACTTTTCTCTACAAGAATGACTTGATGTACCACATCCTTGAGCGTTTTAGGTTCAAACACCTTAACTCCCCCAACTAGATGGTTGTTCAAGCCTCTAATGAAATTTTGTGCCCACTATACTAGGTTGTCACTAATTTCTGGAAATGGCATGAGCTCATAGAACTTGTGCTCATACTCTACTATGGTCATAGTGAACTGTCTTAGGTTATGGAACTCATATGCCCTATGGTGCTTCCATTTCTCTAGTAGGAATCGCTCATGGAAGTTTTCCAAGAATAACTCCCATGTGATACTATTCATTTCTATGCCTAGCTTCTTCGATTCGATAGTCCACCAACTAGCTCCGAACTTTTCTAGTTTGGTAATAGTAAACCTTGGTTTGACATTACTATCAAAGTTCTGCATAGAGAAAACCCTTTCAAGAGCAATAAGCCATTGCTTGGCTACATAACCTAAACCTAACCCATTAAAGGGTTTGACCTTGGAGCTCTAAAGGTCCTTCATCTGAGTAGCTACTATGGATCTATGTTGATCCCTTTGAGGGCTCCTAACCTAGGTCTATGCTCATGTCCTCCATGTTGTGCTCTATCCTAATCATGAATAGGAGGTAGATGATTAATGATGGTCTACATCATTTGCTTCAGATCAAACTCCCTAGATTTGGCCTACTACTCTCTATGGCTCTCTTCCTAATGCTCATTGACGTACTCTTCCCTATTCTCTCCTTGAATGGGGCCTTTCCAGATTGACTCATGTACACTGACAGCTCTACCTCATCCACAACCTCTACCATAGCCTACGCTACAACCTCTAACTAAAGATCTTGTCATAAATACCATCCTACAACAAGATGCAAGATATTATAATAACCATAAAACATACTAATATAAAGCATAGATAATAAACACATGTTTTGAAAATAATGTAAGTTCAATTTTTAGTTTGGCCTATTTTTTATTTTAAGTATAATTTTAGTTTTGAAGTCTAAGTGTTGAAGTATGATAAATATTCAACAAAAAGTTTAAGTTTTGTTTCAGTTCAACTAGTTCAAGTTTTAGTTACAAAAAGATATACATAATAGTTTAAATTTCATTTTTGTTCAGCTAGTTAACAACTAGTGGTGTTCCAATATACCCAGAGCTCCTAATGTAGAAACTTAGGCTTTGATACTAGATGTAACACCCCATGAAGAGATATAAAAGAAATGACCTAAAGTTTTACTAAGTTTGCAAAATTTTTATTTTGAACATAGTAGCCAAAGCAATAACATACAATCAACTAAAAGCATACATAATAGCTTACATTCTTTGAGGATCTCATGACGTTGAATCACATTTAAATTTCATTAAAACTAAGTCTAATAATTACCACATCCACATGAAAGAATAATTAAAAGTCCAATGTCCATTTAAATAATATACATTTCTTCAGAATGGCACTTGGCAAGAAAATTTAGAATGTTCAATTGTCCACTATACATGTCAGAGGGTATGAAAGGGTAAAATAATATACATATGTAGAACTAGAAATACATCATCCTCCTTAGATCCAAGATACAAGTAAAATGAAATAAATGAAACCATCCACCACAAAAGATATAATCCATCCATCATAAAAATACATAGATAGAATGAAAGGAAATGCAAACAAGGAATCTCTAGCCATGGTGACTACAGATAGATCTCAATGACAAGAGTAAAAAGCACTACCACCTGACCACATGGAACCTAAAAGGCCCACTCCCACCATACTGAGGAAATAGTCTCAAGTCCCAAACATGATGTCAATACAAATATCAAAAGTGGTCTCTAAGCCTAGGAAGCCCTATAAGCAATCTAACTCAAAGGTTCTAAGATAGATCAACATCTAGATCTAGAGGCACACAAAGAAACATAGGAAACCTACTATTTAAGCAAGCAAGTGTCATCACACAAATCATGCTAGAGTTTCCCTGGTAGTCTCTCAAGACATTGACCCCCTAGTGATCCCTATGCGGCCACTAGTATCCTCTCATACTAGCAAGGCATACTACAAATGCAAGGTCTCAACCAAGAATTCTCTCTACTCCCATCCTAGTCTGCACTAGCACTGAAGGAATGGGGGAGAACATACAAAGACTCTTATTAGGTTCATTTTATTCCCATTTGGTGCAGTTTTTTCACTTATTAAACAACTTACAATGGGTTACCCTAGGAACCACTTAGGGCCTCAGCCCCCATTGCAAGCTACTTCTTGACATTACATATAGATAACCTATCCTAAGCTCATAAAAGTATAAATCAAAGAATCATATAAAATCACCGCAATCCCATACAAGTGACTAGAAATTATCATAAGATAATTCAGAATAGCACATTAGTTCTCTATGAGCAACTAGAAAGCATGCCAAAAATATTGATCGAAGACTCAAAAATGGTTGAGTCAAGTAGGTCATACATTCACCTTAGCATCACACAAGAACACTAGAAAGTAGTAACAATCAATAAATCAACACACTTCATAAAGCATACTAGACACATTACCATGGTTGGGTTTAAAAGATCAAAATCAAACATAATAACATCACAATCACATTACCCCCAAGCCTCTTGTAACATCCTAAGACTAGTCAAAGCTAGGTCAAACCCTGAAGCCCCAAAGAATAGACAATACATAGAAAACATAATAATCTCACAATTCGATCTAATTCGAAAGCACACAATTTGGTGTATGTTTCAAGTGAAAGAGGTTTTTTAGTTTACCCTACAAGTTAACCAATCCATAAATTCGAATAAAATATATAATTACCACATTCAACTTTAAGTCAATTATAAAAATAATAATTTATGGGTAATTATTTATTTAATTTATTAAATAATAATTATTGACATTTGAATAAATTAACTCACAATTTTATTAAATCAATATTATTAAATATAATAATTAAATAAATTTAAGATTCCATTTAGTATCTTCCATAATTGGTTAAACTTAATTTAATTACATTAATTAATAATTATTTGAATTAACTATATTTATTAAATTAATAAACATTATAAATAAACTTAATAAATAATATTTTAAATTAAATATGATTTGAAATTTAATAATAAATTAAATTTACTACTATTATTAATTAATTAAAAAAAATTTTAAATTAATATAAAAAAAATAAACAAGGCATACTTTTTAAAAGCCTGCCGGCTTTATTCATGGTCGTGCAGCCACAACCCTGGGTGCTACTACATTTGGCAGTAATAACTATTTTTGTGTATAGTAGTAGGGTCTGCGTACATAGATGACGACTAAGCCATGATGACGTAAGTGGGAGTGGGGGGGGAGGGGGTGGGGTAAAACTTACCTCTAAAAAAAAAAACATTTTTAAAAGATTTTTTGAATTATTATTTAAATAACATTTTTAATAAATTAATTTATTTTATAATATTTTTGAATATATAAAATTTATAAAACAAATCCTCTCTTTTAAAACATATTTCTTTTTATAACCATTTGCAATCCTAGCCTGATAGGAAAATTTTGATTAACTATTTGAATTTCTAAATTAAATTTTTTCTTTTTAAATCTCAAGCCCACACCGGTTTCATATTTAAATTGCAAAATTATTGCATGAGGTTTTCTAAGATATTTTATTCTCTACGTATAAAGAAGAATTATCATGCATACTAGAAATCTACAAAATTTAAAGCACCATCATAACAAATATCCAGATAACCATTCAACAGTCTCAATGAAAATAGGAAAGAAAGAGCTTATTAACTTTTAGCAAATAATCACAAGCATCTACCTAGACACTAATGCCTGTTGTTATGCCCAAGAAAATTGTAGAGAAACTCCTCCTCTTAGAACCTCCTTTTTGAAAATTCCATCCTTCTACAAAATTTGTGGTTCCTTCCCAAAAAATTTTGTCCCTTGAAAATGAACCCTCCATTGGTGATAAGGAGTTCTCTCCTAAATTTGGGGCAATAATTGTTCAATCACCCAAGAGGACTCCTTGCTCACAACCATTTAACTCTAGATTATCTTTTCTTACTGTTTTTCATGCATGTTAATTGAATTATTAAATTACTTTATTTAATTTTCACTTGACTTCCTTTTTCTAATTAATTTATTAAATTTAATCTCATGCATGCATCATGCAATCATAAAACATTTAATAAATTAATTCTTTTCACTTCTTAATTTGTTTTCAAACGTTTAATTGATAAATTATTTATTAACTTCAATAATAATATTATTTTGAACTTATTTAAAAATGAACTCAAAATATATTATTATTAAATTGAATAAATATTATCACATTCTAAAATTATTCTTATGACTTAACTAATAGAAAAATCACTAAAGACTCATTAATCAAAATATGAAAACTTGTCAAAGAAAAACACATACAAAATCAAACTAAGGAGTTATAATCACTAATTGATATCATCTAATGCATTTGGAAGGTAAACAATTGAAATACTTGTCCTAATTTTCTAGGACAAATATCTTAAAGGTTTAGGATTTGGACTTAAGAATTTATCTCCCCTCTCTTACAATTGAGATAATTCAATAGGGTATGCTCATCCTGGCAACTTAGGGAAGTCAATATCCAGACCCTACAACCTGCATAAAATCCACATATGTACAAACACAATATTCTAAACTACTATTCTAAACTAAATAGACAATGGAAGGAAGAGGTGCCTCATGTAGATCTTGACTAGTAGGTGACTGACTCCCTTCCTTAACCACATTAGAAATTCCATACATAAAGAAAACATACATGCACACCATACACATGCAGCATGGGGTAAGTATTTGTAAGAAAACACATATGATAATTTATCTAACTAATCATCAGCAATAACTGAAACCACTAAATAATCATCATCCATACATGAAATATAGAGTACCAAGTAATCTCATCATATAATCAACTAAATATAGAGCAATATTTGATATTCTCAAAACAATACTACTAGTAATCAAGCATAAAATTGGCCTAAAAGGGTTTGACAATGATAACATAAATGCGAACTAAGGCAGGCAGTGCATCATGCCTAGATGTGACACATAATTTTGGGTATTTTTATTCCAAATAAATAATTTATTTTGAAATTTCTCCTACCATATTTTTGTAATTAAAAAACTCTTTTGTCTTACCACCTTAACTCATTCAAAACTTTACAAATTTTATTTTCCTTTTAGTTTCCTTATTGTAGAAGAACTATGTAATGTGACACATCTTTTAGATTTCAAAAATGCTATACCATTTGAAAGTTATATTTGTTTTTCAATTAGTGTGTTAATTGGCAGTTAATGCATAACTCCATTAGAAAATGAATAATAATTACTTACTGAACTCAACATTTGATAGACATTACACTAGTGGAAAGATAAGAATATTATTAAGAAATCCTTTTCATTTCATCAAATTTGGATGAAAAAAAGTCATTAAACACATATTTGAAGTAAAAAACACACAAGAACATGCTAAAAACATGTTTTCAAGATTTTTTTTTAAAGTTGACCATGTAGGGTTGGTATCCAATGAAATAGTATGCCTTATAAAGGTATTAATATTTTGGTTTGGTATCAAGATGCGTGGGAAACAAATTTAGAATAGATTTTGAAATGTTTTTCAAGGCATTTAAGAACTTCATATTTTTCAGATTGCCACTTTTTGGCACAACATGACCCTACAAATACCCACATAGGTGGAGCATTTTGATCACATCAAGGAAGTTCTAGCTATTCTAGAGAGAAAGCCTCTATATGCTAAAATCTCGAAGTGTGAATGTTGACTTGAGGGAATACTTTACCTTGGGCATAAAATCGCTAAGTTTGTAATAAGTATGGACAAATAGAAGATCAAAGCTATCAAGGAATGTCCTAGACCTAGAAGCCTTACACAACTAAGGGGATTTATGGGATTATGTAGTTACTATTGTAGGCTTGTTAAAGGGTTCTCAAAACTTGAAGCCTACCTCACAGATTTAACTGAGAAATGAGCCGTTATGTGGGATGAAAAGGCACAACAATATTTCAAACATTTAAGGGTTGCTATGAACTCATGCTTTATTTTAACAATACCATATTTCTCAATACCTTTTGAACTAAAGTGTGATTCCTTGAGAGAAGGTATAGGGGTAGTGCTAATGGAAAGGAAACATCCTATCACTTTTGAAAGCCACAAACTCATAGAAGTTGAAAGTTGATATTCTATTTACAACAAAGATATCTAGGCAATAATGTATGGCTTCACAAAATTCCACCAATATTTAATTTGTGGGGAATTTATATTCAAAACCAATCATAACAGCCTACACTTTTTCTAAATTAGAGGGATCTAAATGATTGACAACAAAGATGGGTAAGAAATATCCAACCTATGATTTTGACTTAGAATATGTTAAAGGAGTGAATAAAAAATTAGTAGATGCATTATCCTCGAGACCCCATATCAACACTAGTTATTGCATCTCTGAGGGTTGGAAAAATGAGATAATCACTAATTATGCTAAGGATCAATTTGTGACCAAATGTGCTGGAAGGAAAGGAATATAATGGGGACTTTAAAGTCTCCAATAACATCATCTTCAACAAAGGAAGGATCTATTTAACCCCAAGATCCGAGATGAAAGAGACATTTATGAAGGAATACCATGACAACCTTTTAGTAGGCCACCCTAGGCATTACAAAATGTATAAGAACATAAGAGAGAAATACAAGGGAAAGGACTAAAATGAGATGTAACAAAAGGCTTACATGAATGTAGAATTTGTCAGCAAAATAAAGCTAAGAAATCACACTCAACAGGCCTACTACAACCATTTCCTATCCCGAATAAAAAATGGGAAAGCCTATCTATGGATTTCATAATAGGGTTTCCCAGTCTGAGGGAAAGATGACATCTATGTAGTGGTGGATAGACTCACAATATTTTCACAATTCTTCTCAATATCTATGTAGTACAAAGCACCCCAAATACAAGAAATATTTTTAAAGAAAGTTTTCCATTTTTATGGTTTACCGAAGAATATTGTGAGTGATAGAGATATAAAATTCCTTAGCAATTTTTGGAAATAATTATTCAAACTAGTAGGAACGTTGCTCACTCTGGGCACCAATTACCACCCTAAAACCAATGGTCTTATGAAGATTGCAAATTAATAAATAGAGGGATATCTAAGAAGTTATGTCTGAGGAATTCAAACTACATAGATCAAATGGCTACACTTAAAAGAATATTGTTATATTATAACACATCACATGTCTATAGGGATGAGTCCCTTCAAAGTATTACATGGATATGAAGATATCACATTCATAGACATCATCATCCCAAAGAGAAGGGTATCCAATGCACAAGAATTTATTCAAGAAAACATTGATATTATGAAATAATTAAAGAGAAATTTGGATATTGCATAGAATCAACAAAAACTCTATGCTGATAAGAATAGAGTAGAATAATCATTCCAGGAAGGATATCTAGTGTACCTACAATTGAAATCCTATTAACAATAATCTATTAAGAAGAATGGGACCGAGAAACTCAAACTCTATTTCTATGGGCCATATAAAGTACAAATAGTCAAACTCAAAATGTATCCCATATATCGAGACCAAAAAACATCCTGGGCCACTAGATAGAATCCTACATAGAACTTCCCCCACTAGATGATGAGGGACAACATATGTTGGAACTATAAGTGATTCTTGATACCCAAGAAAAGACACTAAGGAATAGAACAATGAGAGAAATCTTAATCAAATGGAAGGGGCTACCAAATGAAGATGCCCCTTGGGAAAAAGAGTAAAGTGTCAAATTGGTTGAGGAAAAGAAAAATTGAGATAGAAGGAATGTGATAGCCCTATAATAAGCTTTCTAATAAGTAATTTTCTACACACAAAATTCATACTTTATAGAAATTTTATTTAATTAAGGAATAAGAAAATTCTCTCTCTCTCTCTCTCTCTCTCTCTCTCTCTCTCTCTCTCTCTCTCTTTGTGTGTGTGTGTGTGTGTGTGTGTGTGTGTGTGTGTGTGTGTGTGTGTGTGTGTGTGATATATGTCTATTATAATAAGCAATAATAATTATAAGAACAAGTAAATTGGAGACCAAGTGATCAAAATTCATCCATGATTATGAACAACCTTGTCCAGATAGAAGTAGACAAGAGAAGGAAATTACAAGAAAAGTAGATAGACACTGCACAAACATAGGCAGGTCAATATACAGAATAGTAATGTGAGCACTAAACATTGCACAGACATAAAGTGGATAGATATGAACCTCATCATAGTGACATAAGAAATCATTGAATAAGAGATTCAATCTAACTATGACAAAAGACCAACATCACATTGGTGCAAAACAAGGGGGTTAGTGAGAATAAATAAATTATTAAGAAAGATTGAAGTCAATTTCAATAGTGAAAGAGAACTGAGTACAAAATCAAATAATAAATAAGTAGAGCACACAATTGCCTCATTGAGAAGTAAATATCACGACAGGATTAGGGGGTTCAAGAGGAGTTTCTCTTCAAGGGATTAGGAAAGGTTAGCAAGGGTAATAGTTAATTATTGTTAATCAGCTTATAATTTCTAACATGTAATATACATTATCTTTATCTATCATACGAATAATTTATTTCAAGTTACCGCATTCATCCTTGATTTAGAAGGAGGGGACATCACACTCATGAGGAGACATGTCTCTCCATGTCTCTTTCACAATATATATTCAAGGAAATTGAAGCATTTGAAAAGCTTATACCAAAAAATGGCAATGAAATTACATGTACAAATGATTCTTATAAACTTAACAATTCCCATCATTTTACTCTTATTCAAATACAACTTCTTCAGAAAACTCCCACTCTATCTCAAATTTTTCATTTCGACATTCATAATGCTACATAAAACCTATAACCTCCGAATGTTATTCGATACAAAAAAAAATATTCTCTAAGGAAGAAGTTTATTTTCACCAACCTTACAAGCTTTTATTTTCCATAATCCTCCTCATTCTTGGTCTAAACTTCATCCTCACTTACTTTAGCATCTTAAACTTAATCTAGCTTTTATAAAAATTCTTCAATGAAAAAATTAATGTTATGATCTTCTACTTAGACCTCTATCAAGCAAAACTATGTCCCATACCGATTGTAAATTTCAAATAAATGAGAAATATAATAAATTAGAAAACCAAGAAGATAAAACACAATAAACCCAATATTTTAGTACTTTTAATTTTTCAACAATATTCTGACATCCATTCTTGAACATGGAATTCTTTATTAATCAAATATGTCCTACATCTAGCATGCTCACTTATTTATAAACTACAAATTAGGCTTCATATACACTTTTGAACACAATTAGAATTCAAGTCACCTCAAGAAGATGAACATGATTAAGAATATGGCAGTAGTCAATATTTGAAGTTCTTAGAAGGTCTTAGATGTATGTAGAGCGAATCTTTACTAATAAGGCTTATTATACTAGAACCTATTAATGTAGGCTTAAAATTTTGGTCTTTGACTATGTTTCTTTTATCTAGCATGTGATTTCATATTCACATTTTACTTGTATGCAAAAATGTCTTATGTTGATAAAGCTCATTGGTGAAATGCATTAAAATTAACTATTAAAATATTGTTATTTGTACAGAGTACAATTATTTATTTATGTTTTGAAATATTTTGATCACTCAAGTTGAAATATTAATACTATCGTTGTCATGTTTTTATTTAATGAGTATAATACAAATTCTTACCATATATAGTAATAATTAGTTTTAGTTGTAATTTTTCAATTCTACTTTTTTCCCTATGTTAATATTTTTTATATATTAAATAAAAATAAAATAGTAGATATTTGCATCAATAAATATATCCTTTAATTTTTCTGTGAAAATTCAAGATTCTCTCAATTTCAAACTGTTTTAACCATCATGCTTGTCTATCAACCTCTTTGAAGCCTCTTCAGTGTTTAATTTTGTGAATAATTTTGTTTTTCTAAACTATCTTTTGATATTGGTTGTTACCTATTTGTAATTTTCCTTCTGATATTGCTATGTTTCTATAACAAATAGAAAATAATATGTTCTTCAATTTCTCAATGACATTTTAAAGATATTATCTATATAGAAGTTCCTAATAAAATTATAAATATAACATATAAGAAGTCTCCTATGATTTCTACATCCATCATGGTTCCAATAGTTTCTCTCAATTTTATATAGATATTATCCTACCTAGTACTCTAATGGAAAGTTGTGCACTTGAATAAGATTTTTTTAGATGCCCACAAACAGAACTCTAATAAAAAATTAAAGTTGAAGTCATGTTGTTGTGTTGGAGGCTTATATCTAGTGTTGGCAGAAATGCACCTCTAGTAGATAATTTTTTTCATCCTTGAATGCCAGCTTTGTTCATCTAATCCAACAACTAGATTTACTTCATCTTTTTATTTTCTTCTACAATGTATTTGAAAACTTCTATATTTGTACAGATCTACAAGTTTTTCTCTATCCAAATGAATGATATTTTTTAATGAGTGGAAGAGACTTAGTTTTTATGTATGACAAAATGTCCTTAACATCACTATATTCTTTTTTGAGACATTGATTTTTTTGTTTTACTCTAATAATTATTTTTCTCTATTTATTACATTTTGGTTATCTACCAATATGAGATTGTTTTGGAGTCAAGAACCTGTAATGCAACAATCATTATTTTGTCAATGATGTCAAACCTGCTACCTACTAGTGAGACAATTTCTCTTTAGTCTGAAAGCTATCATTTAGTTGATTGATTAAGAGGATTCGAAAAGAGGAGATAACAATAGCACCTAGAGAAACGTTGAGTTATTTGGCACCTAAAATAAGTACTAAGACCAAGTAGGACATTTATACTATAGTGTATTTTTTATCTACTTAATGTCTTAAATGAAATATTACTTAAGACTAGAAGAAGATCAAGTGTGAAATGTATTTGCCAAGCCTTGTTGAGTAGTCAATGCAAGTCAACTAGAAATTGGTGGAAGCTGAGTGAAAAGTAAGTCATGCTAAGAAAAGATGGAAATTAGTGCAAGCCGAGTTATTGTCAGTATATGCCGAGTAAAGTTTAGTTGATGTTGAGCATCTATAAATTTTAGTGTTCACTGAGTAAACTAGTGTTGGTCGAGTGGAAGAACAGTATAGAAGCCGAGTGACAACACATTGATGTCGAGTGCCAATATTTATGTTACATCAAAGATTTGATGAACCTAAGCTAATTATTTTATTTTCTTACATTGTGTGAAGCACGTGGAAGATAATTATGATGAGCTAGTGGCACATAATTCAAGGTGAAATATTTTGTGGTGAATTCAAGGAAGATTATAGAAGAATTTTCTAGAGTAACCAAATGGAAAAGTGGATAGATTCATTGTATCCTACCTAATCCTACCTAACCCTAAAATGAATGATTGTGGTTAAGTGGAAAAAGATATATTTATAGAGAAAGTTGGCTAGAAGCAAAGGATTTCATGTGTGAGAACCTAAGGAAGACAAGGAATCTAGAATATTGCTTCATTTAGTGGTTGTAGGGTGATCCCACAATAATGGGTCCCACTTTTGTGGCACAAAGAAATTTTGAAAACTTTGGAAAAATAAAAATTTCCATTTTTCATATGTTCGTACTAACATATCTATTATGTTCATGTGAACAAAATAGAGTTATATGTTTGCATGAACATATATGTATGAAATATGTTATCTTCACGTGAACATATCATTGAATTATATTGGTGTGAACATAATAGAGTTATATGTTCACATGAACATATATGTATAAAATAAGTTATGTTCGTGCGAACATATCATTCAATTATGTTCATGCAAAACATATTTTTATGACGACTTATGATTTAAAACCACCATTTTCTATTTTATTATTCATTTTGACTATGTGTAGATTTTTTTTAGATGTTGGAGAGAGTGTATCCGAGTGTCGAGCAAGTTGTGTCATTTTTCTTTAAATTTTGGTCATTGCACTATTTTGGGCATGTTTATATGTCATTATTTGAATGTTTTTAATGTTTTCAAAGAATATTTTATGCTTATTTTGAATGCTTTCTATGTTTTGAGAATATTTTACGCTTAAATGTTTTGAATATTTTTATGTCATTATTTTCATGTTTATTAATGTTAGTTTTAATTATATTAATTTTTTGTTTATAATTTTTTGGTATTTGTTAATTATTTATTAGTGTTATTAGAAAATACATTAGAAAATAGTAGAAAAATATTTAGAAATATTAAAAATCCATTACACTAAAATATTATAAAAATATTAATTTAACATTAGGAAACAAATTTAGAAAAAAAATAGTGTTAACTTAGATAAATACTAGAAAATACTAGAAAAATATTACAAAATATTGGAGAAATTTACCAAAAAGAGAATAGTATATAATATTAGAAAAGCATTAGAAATTATTAAAAAAATGTTGACCTAGAAAATTAGAAAAATATTAGTATAACATAATGAAACAAATTTAGAAAACACATTATAAAATAGTAGAAAAATATTATAACTTATTAAACAAAAATTGCTCTAGAAAATTGGAAAATGTTAGAAAATATTTAAAAATATTAGTATAACATAATGAAACAAATTTAGAAAGCACATTATAAAATAGTAGAAAAACATTAGAAAAATATTATAACTTATTAAACAAAAATTGTTCTAGAAAATGGAAAATGTTAGAAAATATTTTTAAAAAATTATTATGGATTATTAGAAAATATTATAAATTATTAGAAAAACATTGTATAAAATACTAAAAAATCAATAGCCAAGAATATTAGAAAACATTAGAAAATATTAAAAATATATTAATCAAGAATATTCAAAAAATACTCGTATAACATTACAAAAGAAATTTAGAAAAATATTAGTATTATTAAAAAAAAATTGAAACAACATTATAAATTATTAGAAAAAATATAACAAAATATTAGAAAATTATTAGAAAATATTTTTAAAAATGAGTCTAAATAGAAAATTAGAAAATATTAGAAAAAATTTTCTAAATAATTTTAAAATATTAATCACTAATATTAGAAAAATATTAGTAAAAACAATAGAAAAAATTAGAAAAAATTAGAAAATAGTACAAAAAACAATACTTTAAAATATTAGAAAATATAAGATAAACATATGAAAATATTAAAAAGACATTATGACCTCTATAATATTAGAAAATTATTAATTTAAGATTAGGAATTTTTTTATTGAAAAATAGTATTTAACATTAGAAAACACATAATAATACTTGTTAAGAAATCTAACCCTAACCCTAACCCTATATATAGTTCCCTTAATTTCTAATCTTAACCCTTAGCCTAACCCTAATTCAAACCCAATCTAACCCTAACTAAAACTTAAACCCTAATCTAACCCTAACCCTAACCCTAACTCAATATCTAATCTAACTCTAAATCAAACTTGAACTTTAATCTAACCCTAACTCAAATTCAAACCCTAATCTAACCCTAACTCTAATTCTAGTGCTAACTCTAATTTTAACTGAAACTCAAACCCAAACTAGATAACCCTTTAATTGTAGAACCCTAATCCTACCTCTATCTCTAATTGTAACCCTAATTAGGAAATGAGATATCTTTGATTCCACTTCTAACCCTAACCCTAACCCTAGTTCAGCCTATATATTTAACCTAGGTAGTTTTGTAACCTAATTATAATGTTGTAATTACATAACAATAACACTAATTTTCTAACCCAAACTTTAACTACACCCCTATTGTTGGCCTTAGAACTCTAATTCGAATTCTTAATGCTCAACCTAAGCTAAATCCTAAATGTAACTAACTAAAACTCAAATATAAACCCTAATCCAACCCTAACTCAAACTCAAACCATAATCTAATCCTAACTTAAGCTCAAACCATAATTATAAATTTGTAATTACATAGCAATTACCCTCTTTTGCTAACCCAAACCCTAATATAACCCTAACTAAAACCCTAATCTAACCCTAACTCAAACCTTAATCTAATCCTAATTCAAACTCAAACCCTAATTTAAGCCTAACTCAAACTCAAACCCTAATATAACCCTAACCTTATCTCAAACCCTAATCTAATCCTAACTAAAACTAAAATCCTAATCTAATGCTAACTTAAACTCTAACACTAATCTATCCCTAACTCTAACCCAAACTCAAACTCAAACTCAAACACTAATCTAACTCTAACTCAAACTTTAACCCTAATCTAACCCTAACTCAAACTCAAACTATAAACTAACCCTAACCCTTGTTAAACCCTAATTTATGCCTATAACCATAACCCTAATCTAACCCTAACTCAAACTCAAACCCTAATCTAACCCTAACTCTATCTCAAACCCTAATATATCTCTAACCCTAACCTAAACCCTAGTATAACCATAACTC
This sequence comes from Cupressus sempervirens, assembly GCA_028749045.1. Classification (NCBI taxonomy): domain Eukaryota; kingdom Viridiplantae; phylum Streptophyta; class Pinopsida; order Cupressales; family Cupressaceae; genus Cupressus; species Cupressus sempervirens. The sequence goes on along the minus strand of CM053786.1, from coordinate 264,693,245 downwards.
ACTATCAAACCCTAATCTTAAACACTCACTCAAACTCTAACTGTAGAATCTAATCCTAACTAAAACTCAAACCCTAATCTAACCCTAACCCTATTTGAAACCCTAATCTAACCAAAAGTCAAACCCAAACTCAAATCCTAATCTAACCCTAACCCTAACTCAAACCCTATTCTAACTCTAACTTGAAAATTGTAACCCTAATCTAACCGCAACTCAAACTCAATCACAAATATAACCCTAACCCTAACTCAAACCCTAACCTAACCCTAGAACCATAACCCTAATCAAACTATAATGTTAACTCAAACCCTAATCTAACTCGAACTCAAACTTTAACCTTAATCTAACCCTAACTCAAACTCAAACCCTAATCTAACCCTAACTCAAACCCTAATCTTACCCTACTAAAACTCAAACCCTAATCTTTAACCATAACTCAAACTCTAACCCTAATCTAGCCCTAACTCTAAGTCAAACCCTAATCTAACTGTAACTTAAACTATAACCCTAAGCTAACCCTAACTCAAACTCAAACTCAAACCCTTATCTAACCGTAACCCTAAATCAATCCCTAATCTAACCTTAGAAATATAACCCTAATCTAAGCTTAGTTCCCTAACTCAAACCTTAATCTAACCCTAACTCTAATTCAAACCCTAATCTAACACTAACCCTAACTCAAACCCTAATCTAACCCTAACTCAAACTCAAACCTAGAGCTATCCCTAAATTAAACTCTAACTGTAATTCTAATCATAACTCTATCTCTAACCCTAATTCTAATTGTAAGTTTATCTCTAATTCCACCTGTAAGCCTAACCCTAGTTCACCCTATATATAACCTAGGTAGTTCTCTAGTTTATAACAATAAACTTGTAATTACATAACAACAACCCTAATTTGCTAACCCAAACTTTAGCTATACCACTATAACCTAGTCCTAACTCTATCTTGAATCATAACTCTAACCCTAATCCTAACTCTAACTAACTCTAACTCAGACCCTAAATCTAACATATGGGTATGTGCAAGATCATGGTGTGCCAAAAAGTGGCAATTTAAAAAATTTGTAGTTCTGAAATATCTCAAACCATTCCAAAATCTATTCCAACTTTTTTCCCACCCACCCTGATACTAAATAAAAATAATTAATATCTCTATAAGGTCTACTATATCTTTTGATACCAAACCTATATAGTCAACTTTAAAGACATCCTAAAAATGTGCTTTTGGCCTATTTTTATGTGATTTTTACTTCAAACATGTAGCTGACGACTTTTTTTCCCAAAAATTTGATGAAATAAAAATGATTTCTTAAGAATTTTCTTATCTTTCCATAAATGTAAGGTTTGTCAAATTATGATTTTAGTAAGTAATTATTACTTATTTTCTAATGGAGTTACGTATAAAGTTTTGACTGACACACTACTTGAAAAAAAACTATAACTTTCAAATGGTACAACATTTTTTTAATCCAAAAGATGCATCACATTCTATGCTTCTTCTACTATAAGGAAAAATAAAATAAAAAATTAATTGAATTTTGTAGAGTTTTGAATTAGTTAAAGTCGTCAGACAAGAGTGTTTTTTTATTCCAAAAATATTAAAGTCAAGAATTAATTAATTATTATTTATTTACAATAAAAATACCTAAAAATATGTGTCACATCTAGGAATGAGTCTACTAGTTATATATAGAATTTTATTAGAAAATATTATTATTTGATTTTGATTAAGCTGGTCAAACATACATGTACTTCTTATTTTTGTTTTGAAATTTTTATAATATTGCATTAAAATTCAAAATTTTGACCAATCAATTTTTATTTTTTTGAAATAAGTCCTAGTAGTTTAAAAACTGGATTGAATTTTCTAGAGATTCTCTTCACTCAACTTTTTGATATAAAGTTAATAACATGTAGAAAATTGCACATCAAGTTGAAATAAGCTTGATTTTCTAATTTTTTATTGCCACTTAAGAGCATAGTTGACCATGATCCTACACATACCCATATTCCTAATCTAACTCTAATCCTAATTCTATCTCTACCCTAACCCTAATCATAATTCTATCTCAAATTCCACCCCTAATCGTAACCCTAGTTCACCCTATATATAACCTAGGAAGTTTTGCAGTTCCCTAATTATAAAGTTGTAATTACATAACAATAACTCTAATTTGCTAATCTAAACTTTAGATATACCCCTATAACCTAGTCCTCACTCTATTTCTAATCGTAACCTTAACCCTACTGCTAACTCTAACTCTTCTAACTCAAATTCAAACCCTAACTCTAATTCTCATGTGTGATATATTGATATGTAGATTAGATGATGTACTTGATTACATATCTTTTAAATAAAAATATGTACTAGACTACATGTACATGTATATTATATGTGTATTTACAATATATAATAGCTTGATAATTATAGATATGACTTCAATGATCAACCTGCTCATTAGCCTTAGGGTGATGAGGCTCCTATTGTGAGTCCTCCTACTATGGCTCTTGTTGCAGCCCCTGTTGTGGCTCTTGTTGTGGCTCATGGTGTAGTTTGTGGTAATGCTTAGGGTGGCACTCATGGTGGGTCTCATGGTGCGGCTTGTGGTGGGGCTTATGCTAGGGCTCATGGTGGGGCTCATTTTGTGGCTCCTAGTGTAGCTCCTAGTGTCGCTCCTATTGTAGGTACTAGTGTGGCTCCTAGTTTAATTCCTACTAGAGATCTTGTTGTGGTTCCTGTTGGAGGTCCTAGGAAGGCCAATGCACAAAATAGTAACGTGAACACTAAACACCACATAGACCCAAAGTGGATAGATAGGAACCCAACTATAGTCACATAATAAATGATTGAACATAAGATTTAATTAGAGTAGGACAAAAGACCAACATCACATTGGCATGAAATGAGGGAATCAGTAAGAATATAAAAATTATTAAGGAAGATTGAAGTCAGCTCCAGTAGTGAAAGAGAAGTGAGTACAAATAAAATAATAAAGAAGAGTACACAATTGAGATAAGATAGACATATATCCCAATCATTGATTTATAAGGAGAATAGGGACTATAAATTATATAATAACCAAGCTTGATCTTGGTAGAGTGAAACTATATGAATGTCAAGTTTCTAATGAGAAACTTGAGAACAAGAGGGAATTCTTAGTTGAATGTTGGATTCCGTGTTGGAAATTGTGAGAGAGATTCATAGGGAATCTCTTAAAGATGATATATACAGTGATGGTCAAACATATGCATATGTTAGAGAATAGACACATGGTTAGGTGGGATCTCTACTAAGTGAAGTGCTTAATTAGAGATCTGAAAGAGATGCCTTAGGAGGAATGTCTTCATATGAAAATCCCTTGACCAAGAAGTAATTCTTGGTAGATGATTAGGGGGTTCAAGAGGAGTTTCTCTCCGATGGATTAGGAAGGGTTGGCAAGGGTAGCAATTAATTGTTGTTAATTATTTTAATATTTCTATATATATATATATATATGTTACCGCATTCATCCTTGATTCAAAAGGAGGGGACATCGTAATGGTATTAGAGCATAATCCTACAACCCTATGGATAAAGGCCTATAGAAACCTATATGATGAGAACAAAAAATAAAATGAACAACTCAGCAAATGAAGTGAGATCATATATGGAGAAAACTAACCAAACCAATCGAACTCTATAAAAAAAAACTAGAGAAATCAAATCAAACCCTCTTAAAGGCCTCACAAAACATGGGAGATTCAATCAATAATTTAAGAAATCAACAAAACCCAAAGAGAGAAACTAGTTCAATCCATTCTGAAAATAATAAGATAACTTTCAATTAAGTCTATGACAACCTATATTCGTACCTATAAGAACAAATGTATGAGAGGAGGAAGGGGTAGAGAAACCCTTAACAAGAACTGAAGATATTGCAAGAGCTTATGCAGCCCTAGAGCCACACATGCCAGAAGATGTCTCTTTTACAGAATTGAAAAAAGAAAAGAAATACCTATCGGTTATCTAAATGAAGAACTCAAATGAAAAGTAAAACAAAATTCACAATCCTAACATTTAATTCATCAATGGAGATGACATCCCATCAATGGCTAGAAAAGATTAATACGCTTTTAATCCTAAATCCCATGATAGAAGAAGAAGCTCTCTAATTTCCCATAATTCTTTTGAGGGGAGCAACACATGTTTGGTAGACCCAAGGGTGTATATCACTTGGACATAAAGATGTGAAATCTTATGAGAAGTTTTCCCAAAAACTCATTAAAAGATTTGATGAGAAAGATACTACATGGTGCTTCCAAGAGATAATGCATCTAGAAAAAACAAGGGCTTTGTACACAAATATGTGAAAAAATTCCAAGAAATTTTAGTCATGATTCCCAATTTATCCCAAAAGAGACTCACATGTATGTTAATTGAAGGTCTTAAAGAATCCATGAAAACTATGGTGAAATCCCATGAGCCACAAAAATTAGTGGAAGCGATAAGAAAAAAAAAAAAAGGTTGAGTCCAACAATAAGGAAAGAACTTAGAACTCCCTTCCAAAACTTTTTCCTAGAGTGAATGCACCAGAAGGGATAACGAAGATAAATTAAATGTTATCTTTGTAATAAACCATGGAGCATTGGGCACAAATGCCCTCAAAGGGAATATTTTTTCCAATAAATATATTCTTTAAATGTAGGGAGCCATGGTGATGTGATCAATGTTGTAAAAGAGGACAAGTAAATCAAATCGAAGAAATAAATATGAATGCAAGAAGAGACGAACCAAAAAAATAAATGTTGGAAGTCATATCCCAAAATGAAAATAGGCCCTTTTTCATTAAAGGTAGGCTTACGGGACAAAGGGTAATTGCACTATTGGATACAAGAGCTTCTCATGACTTTATCAGCAAATATTTGGTGGAAAAAAAAAGGGTAAAAACTTAAGACTTTAAAGGGTTTCAGGTCAAATTGGCAAATGAAAGACTAGACCATTGTAGAAAGACGGTCACACAAATGGAAATAGCCACTAACAAACATGTGATTTAAATAAACTTTTATGTATATAACATACAAATTGACCTCATCTTTGGAATACCTTGTATAAGCTCCCTAGGGCATTTCATTATGGATGGACCCAATTTGGAAATATGCTTCAAACATGAAGGTAAAGACATAATTTTAAAAGGAATGCCCAACAGAGTAGCAAAGGTAGTATCTTGTAATAAAATGGAAAGAGTATTAAAACATGACCAAGAAGAGATGACAGCCCAATGTTTTATCTTGGATAATAGTCCCACTATAGAGAAAAATTTCCTTTTACAAATCCAACCCATCCTTAAGCAGTGCAATTTTTTTTCGATGATATACACCTAGGCTTCCACCTAAAAGAATTATTGAAAACTCCATTGAATTGGAATAAGGGGAAACATCCATAATCATTACACCTTATAGATATTACCACAAATATAAAGAAGAAATAGAAAAATCAATCAAGGAACTCTTAGAAATGAAACATATAGAACTAAGTAGCACTCCTTTTGTATCCCTAGTAGTATTAGTCAAAAATAAAGATGGGACAATGAGAGTGTGCATCAATTATTGGAAATTAAACAAGAAAAATATTAGAAATAGATATCCTATTATTAGAATTGATGAGCTAAAGGATGAGCTATACAAGGCTTGTTATTTCTCTAAAATTTATTTAATGTCGAGATTTCACCAAATCAGAGTGACAGAAGAGGATGTACCAAAAATTGAATTCAGATGTCATTAATGACATTTTGAATTTCTCATACTTCATTTTGGTCTCATAAATGCACTGACAACTTTCTAGTCTTTTAGGAACCATACTTTCAGAAAAAAACTATGGAAATTCCTGCTCATATTCTTTGATGTCATTCTTATTTATAGTAAGACATGGATATGTGCAAGATCATGGTCAACCAAACTATGTCCTTAAGTGGCAACAAAAAATCAACAAATCAGGGTTATCTCAATTTGATGTGTAATTTAATACTTGTTATGAACTTTCAATCAAAAAGTTACTATAAAATAATATGTACGAAATTTAATTTATTTTTTGAACTACTAGGCCTTATGTGAAGAAAGAAAATTTTGAGTAGTCAAAATGTTGAATTTTAATGCAATAGTACAAAAGTTTCATGAAAAATATAAGAAATAGGCGTATGTTTGGCCACCTTAATCAAAATAAAATGATAATAGTTTTTCAATAAGATTCTAGATGTAAGAAGTAGACTCATGTGCAACAACCCACCAAGGGATCCAAAAGAAATAACCTAAATTTTTACTAAGTTTGCAAAACTTTTTTTTTTGAGTTACAAGAAAGATAAAACATACACATCAAACACATAGTAGTGGAAACAATAACATACAATCAACTAAAAGCTTACATAATAGCTTACATTCCTTAAGGATCCCATGATGTTGAATCACATTTAAATTTAATTAAAACTAAGTCTAATAATTACCACATCCACATGAAAGAATAATTAAAAGTGCAATGTCCATTTAAATAATATACATTTCTTCTGAATGCCACTTGGCAATAAAATTTGAAATGCTCAATCATCCACTGTACATGTCATAGGGTATGAAAGCCTAAAAGAATATGCATATGTTAAACTATAAATACATCATCCTCCTTAAATCAATGATACAAGTACAATGAAATAAATGAAACCATCCACCACAAAAGATATAATCCATCCATCATAAAAAATACATAGATAGAATGAAAGGAAATGTAGACAAAGAAGCTCCAGCCATGGTGACTACAGATGGATCTCAAGGTAGGAGTAAAAAGAAATACCAACCGACTGCATGGAACATAAATGACCCACTCCCATTTTACTGAGGAGATAATCTCAAGTCCTAAACATGATGTCAATACAAATATCAAAAGTATTGTCTAAGTCTAGGAAACCCTATAAGCAATCTAACTCAAAGGTTCTAAGATAGATTCACATCTAGACCCATAGGCACACAAAGACATGTAGGAAACCTACTATGTAAGTGGGCAAGTGTCACCACATGAATCACTCTAGAGTTACCTTGGCAATCTCTCATGACCTCGACCCCCTCATGATTCCTATGCCGCCACTAGTATCCTCTCGTACTGATAATACATACTTTGTATGCAAGGTAAAAATAAAGCATTCTCTCTACTCCCATCCTAGTCTATACTAGCACTCAAGGCATGTGCAAGAACATACAAAGACTTTTATTAGGATCATTTTATTCCCATTTAGTGTAGTATTTTCACTTATTAAAAAACTTACAATGGGTTTCCCCTAGGAACCACTTAGGCCCTCAGCCTCCATTGCAAGCCACTTCCAAAAATTACATATAGATAACCTACCCTATGCTCATAAAATTATAAATCAAAGAATAATATTAAATCACCTCATCCCTATACAAGTGACTCGAAGCTGTTAGAAGATAATTCATAATAACACATCAGTTCTCTACAAGCAACTAGAAAGCATCCCAAAAATACTGATTGAAGAATAAAAAATGGTTAAGTCAAGTTCGTCATACATTCACCTCAACATCATACAAGAACACTACAAAGCAATAAAAATAAATAAATGAACACACTTCATAAAGAAAACAAGACACATTACCATGGTTGGGTTTAAAAGATTGAAATCAAACATCATAATATCATAATCACATAACCTCCAAGCCTTTGGTAAAATCTTAAGACTAGTCAAAGCTAGTTCAAACCCCAAAGCCCCAAAGCATAGATAGTACATAGGAAACATAATAGTTTCACAGTTTGATCTGATTTGAAAACATGCAGTTGAGTTAAACACTAAGGTTTCAATTTTTGTTTCGGTGTATGTTTCAAGTGAAAAAGGTTATTTAGTTTACCCTACAAGTTAACCCATCCGCATATTCAGATAAAATATATAACTACCCCATTTGATTTTAAGTCAATTATAAAAATAATAATTTAAGGATAATTATTTATTTAATTTATTAAATAATAATTATTGATTTTAAATAAGTTAATTCACAATTTTATTAAAATCAGTATTATGAACAATAATAATTAAATAAATTTAAGATTTCATTTAATAACTCCCATAATTGGTTAAATTTAAATTAATTACATTAATTAATAATTGTTTAAATTAACTATATTTATTAAATTAATAAATAACAATAAAAATTATAAATAAATTTTATTTTATTTTATTATTAATTACCTAATTTTATATATATATATATATATATATATATATATATATATATATATATATATATATATATATATATATATATATATATATATATATATATATATATATATATGGCATACTTTTTAAAATCCCACTACCTTTATTCATGGTCATGCAACCGCACCCCTGGCTACAGCTACGTACAGTAGCAGGGTCTGCATACGTAGATAGTGGCTAAGCCGTGAAGAGGTAAGTTAGGGAGGGGGGATGGGGTAAAACCTAACTCCTCCCTATATATATATATATATATAAAATTTTTCCCTATTATTATTTAAATAATGCTTATAATAAATTAATTTATTTTATAAGACATTTCAATATATAAAATTTATTAAAAAAATCCTCTCTTTTAAAACATAAATATATATTTTATAAACATTTACAATCCTAGCCTGATTGAAAAAGTTTGATTAACCATTTGAAATTCTAAATTTAAATTTTTCTTTTGAATTCTCAAACTCACCCTGGTTTAATATCTAAATTGCAAAATTACTACACGAGGTTTTCTAAGATATTTTATTCTCTACATATATAGAAGAATTATCATGCATAGTAGAAATCAACAAAATTCAAAGCACCCATCAAAACAAATATTTAGATAATCATTCAATAGTCATGATGACAATGGGAAAGAAAGAGCTTATTAAGTTTTAGCAAAATATCACAAGCGTCTACCTAGACACTGATGCTAATTGCTACACCCAATAAAATTGTAGAGAAACTCATCTCAGAACCTCATCCTTTCTAAAAATTCCTTCGTTCTACAAAATTCACAATTCCTTCCCTAAAAGTTTCATCGCCTGAAAATGAACCCTCAATTGGTGATAAGGAGTTCTCTCCTAAATTCGAGGCACTAATTGTGCAATCATTCAAGAGGACTCCTTGCTCACAACCCTTTAACTCTAGATTATCTTTTCTTACTCTTTTTCATGCACATTAATTGAATTATTAAATTACTTTATTTAATTCTCACTTGACTTCTTCCTTTTAATTAATTTATTAAATTTAATCTCATGCATGCATCATGCAATCATAAAATTTTTAATAAATTAATTTCTTATTACTTCTTAATTTATTTTTAGACGTTTAATTGATAGATTATTTATTAACTTAAATAATAATATTATTTAACATTTATTTAAAAATAAACTCAAAATATATTATTATTAAATTGAATAAATATTATCACATTCCAAAATTATTCTTATAACTTTTATCTTCAAATTTCATTCTTTTTATTTAATTAATTTCCTAATTAATTAAATATAATTAAATATTAAAATATCATAATAAATTCTTATTAAATCAAATCATTAATTCAATCTTTTAATTTGACTTAATTAATAGAAAAATTACCAAGGACTCATAAAATAAAGTACAAAAACCCATCAAAGTAAAACACATACGAAATCAAACTAAAGGGTTATAATTATGAATTAATGTCATCTGATGCATTCAAAAGGTAAATAACTTAGATGCTTGTGCTAATTTTCTAGGAAAACTGGCTTAAAAGTTTAGGATTTGGACTTAAGAATTTATCTCCCCTCTCTTACCATTGAGATAATCCAATAGGGTATGCTCATCCTAGCAATTCAAGGAAGTGAATATCTAGTACCTGCAAGCTACACAAAATCCACGCATGTTCAAACACAATATTCTAAACTAAATAGGAAATGGAAAAAAGTGGTGCATTGTGTAGATCTTGACTAGTAGGTGATTATGACTCCCTTCCTTAACCACATTAGAAATGCCATGCATAAAGAAAACATACACGCACACCATACACATGCAGTATGGGGTAAGTATCCATAAGAAAATACATATGATAATTCATCTAACTAATCATCATCAATAACTGAAATTATTGAATAATCATCATGCATACATGAAATATAGAGTACCAAATAATCTCGTCGTATAATCAACTGAATGTAAAACAATATTTGATAATCTCAAAACATTACTACTAGTAATCAAGCATAAAACTAGGCTAAAAGAGTTTGGCAATGATAATAGAAATACGAACTAGGGTAGGCACTACATCCACCCACCCAAGACTTAGACTTACTCTTGGAAGCCTACAAGAATGGTAAAACTAAATAACTCACTATGCAGGTCACATTGGACCCTTTCACCCAGTGGGAGGATATGACTCCACTGAGAACACTCTCTGAGATCTACCCATGTCTCCAACTGTAGGTTCTAAAGCTACTTGTCTCTGGCCTAAGAATTGTGATTTCCCTTCAGGGAAATGGGATGACTTGTGTCCATGTTTTCTGCATGAACACTCTCCATCGAAACTCCTCTACACCCTAGGTGCACTAAACTGTTGAACACTACCCCCACTACGATAAGATTGAACACTTTGAGATGGCCAATCATATTGGTTGTACTTATTGTGCTAAGCATTGTGATAGTTCCTAGCATTGAAACCACCACCACCACTCTATGCTGGAGGATAAGTTCCTCCCTATTTTTTATTACCTCCAGAGGGGGTTTCCTATTACTGCCTACAACCTAATTACCCTGGGATCTTCATGCTATAGGAGCTCCCACAAAACCTCCATGTGCTAGGTTAAAACTTTTCTCTACAAGAATGACTTGATGTACCACATCCTTGAGCATTTTAGGTTCAAACACCTTAACACCCCCAACTAGATGGTTGTTCAAGCCTCTAATTAAATGTTGTGCCCACTATACTAGGTTGTCACTAATTCCTAAAAATGGAATGAGCTCATAGAACTTGTGCTCATACTCTACTATGGTCATAGTGAACTGTCTTAGGTTATGGAACTCATATGCCCTATGTTGCTTCCATTTCTCTAGTAGGAATCGCTCATGGAAGTTTTCCAAGAATAACTCCCATGTGATACTATTCATTTCTATGCCTAGCTTCTTCTATTCGATAGTCTACCAAGTAGCTCCAAACTTTTCTAGTTTGGTAATAGAAAACCTTGCTTCGACATTATTGTCAAAGTTATGCATAGCGAAAACCCTTTGAAGAGAAATAAGCCATTGCTTGGCTACATAAGCTAAACCTAACCCATTAAAGGGTTTGACCTTGGAGCTCTAAAGGTCCTTTATCTGAGTAGCTACTATGGATCTATGTTGATCCCTTTGAGGGCTCCTAACCTAGGTCTATGCTCATGTCCTCCATGTTGTGCTGTATCCTGATCATGAATAGGAGGTAGGTGATTAATGATGGTCTACATCATTTGCTTCAGATCAAACTCCCTATATTTGGCCTACTACTCTCTATGGCTTTCTTCCTAATGCTCATTGACATACTCTTCCCTATTCTCTCCTTGAATGGGGCCTTTCCAGATTGACTCATGTACACTGATAGCTCTACCTCATCCACAACCTCTACCATAGCCTACGCTACAACCTCTAACTAAAGATCTTGTCATAAATACCATCCTACAACAAGATGCAAGATATTATAATAACCATAAAACATACTAATATAAAGCATAGATAATAAACACATGTTTTGGAAATAATTTAAGTTCAATTTTTAGTTTGGCCTATTTTTAATTTTAAGTATAATTTTAGTTTTGAAGTCTAAGTGCTGAAGTATGAATAATATACAACAAAAAGTTTAAGTTTTTTTTCAATTCAACTAGTTCAAGTTTTAGTTACAAAAAGATATACATAATAGTTTAAATTTCATTTTTGTTCAGCTAGTTAACAACTAGTGGTGTTCCAATATACCTTGAGCTCCTAATGTAGAAACTTAGGCTTTGATACTAGATGTAACACCCCATGAAGGGATATAAAAGAAATAACCTAAAGTTTTACTAAGTTTGCAAAATTTTTATTTTGAACATAGTAGCCAAAGCAATAACATACAATCAACTAAAAGCATACATAATAGCTTACATTCTTTGAGGATCTCATGACGTTGAATCACATTTAAATTTCATTAAAAATTAGTCTAATAATTACCACATCCACATGAAAGAATAATTAAAAGTCCAATGTCCATTTAAATAATATACATTTCTTCAGAATGCCACTTGGCAAGAAAATTCAGAATGTTCAATCGTCCACTGTACATGTCAGAGGGTATGAAAGGCTAAAATAATATACATATGTAGAACTAGAAATACATCATCCTCCTTAGATCCAAGATACAAGTAAAATGAAATAAATGAAACCATCCACCACAAAAGATATAATCCATCCATCATAAAAATACATAGATAGAATGAAAGGAAATGCAAACAAGGAAGCTCTAGCCATGGTGACTACAGATAGATCTCAATGACAAGAGTAAAAAGCACTACCACCTGACCACGTGGAACCTAAAAGGCCCACTCCCACCATACTGAGGAAATAGTCTCAAGTCCCAAACATGATGTCAATACAAATATCAAAAGTGGTCTCTAAGCCTAGGAAGCCCTATAAGCAATCTAACTCAAAGGTTCTAAGATAGATCAACATCTAGATCTAGAGGCACACAAAGAAACATAGGAAACCTACTATGTAAGCAAGCAAGTGTCATCACACAAATCATGCTAGAGTTTCCCTAGTAGTCTCTCAAGACATCGACCCCCTAGTGATCCCTATGCGGCCACTAGTATCCTCTCATACTGGCAAGGCATACTACAAATGCAAGGTCTCAACCAAGCATTCTCTCTACTCCCATCCTAGTCTGCACTAGCACTCAAGGAATGGGGGAGAACATACAAAGACTCTTATTAGGTTCATTTTATTCCCATTTGGTGTAGTGTTTTCACTTATTAAACAACTTACAATGGGTTACCCTAGGAACCGCTTAGGGCCTCGACCCCCATTGCAAGCTACTTCCTGACATTACATATAGATAACCTACCCTGGGCTCATAAAAGTATAAATCAAAGAATCATATAAAATCACCGCAATCCCATACAAGTGACTAGAAATCATCATAAGATAATTTAGAATAACACAATAGTTCTCTATGAGCAACTAGAAAGCATGCCAAAAATATTGATCGAAGACTCAAAAATGGTTGAGTCAAGTAGGTCATACATTCACCTTAGCATCACACAAGAACACTAGAAAGTAGTAACAATCAATAAATCAACACACTTCATAAAGCATACTAGACACATTACCATGGTTGGGTTTAAAAGATCAAAATCAAACATAATAACATCACAATCACATTACCCCCAAGCCTCTTGTAACATCCTAAGACTAGTCAAAGCTAGGTCAAACCCTGAAGCCTCAAAGCATAGACAATACATAGAAAACATAATAATTTCACAATTCGATCTAATTCGAAAGCACACAATTTGGTGTATGTTTCAAGTGAAAGAGGTTTTTTAGTTTACCCTACAAGTTAACCCATCCATATATTCGAATAAAATATATAATTACCACATTCAATTTTAAGTCAATTATAAAAATAATAATTTATGGGTAATTATTTATTTAATTTATTAAATAATAATTATTGACATTTGAATAAATTAACTCACAATTTTATTAAATCAATATTATTAAATATAATAATTAAATAAATTTAAGATTTCATTTAGTATCTTCCATAATTGGTTAAACTTAATTTAATTACATTAATTAATAATTATTTGAATTAACTATATTTATTAAATTAATAAACTTTATAAATAAACTTAATAAATAATATTTTTAATTAAATATGATTTTAAATTTAATAATAAATTAAATTTACTACTATTATTAATTAATTAAAACAATTTTTAAATTAATATAGAAAAAATAAACAAGGCATACTTTTTAAAAGCCTACCGGCAGTAATAACTATTTTTGCGTACAGTAGCAGGGTCTGCGTACATAGATGACGACTAAGTCATGATGACGTAAGTGGGAGTGGGGGGGGAGGGGGTGGGGTAAAACCTACCTCTCAAAAAAAAACATTTTTAAAAGATTTTTTGAATTATTATTTAAATAACATTTTTAATAAATTAATTTATTTTATAATATTTTTGAATATATAAAATTTATAAAACAAATCCTCTCTTTTAAAACATATTTCTTTTTATAACCATTTGCAATCCTAGCCTGATAGGAAAATTTTGATTAACTATTTGAATTTCTAAATTAAAATTTTTCTTTTTAAATCTCAAGCCCACACCGGTTTTATATTTAAATTGAAAAATTATTGCATGAGGTTTTCTAAGATATTTTATTCTCTATGTATAAAGAAGAATTATCATGCATACTAGAAATCTACAAAATTTAAAGCATCATCATAACAAATATTCAGATAACCATTCAACAGTCACAATGAAAATAGGAAAGAAAGAGCTTATTAACTTTTAGCAAATAATCACAAGCATCTACCTAGACACTAATGCTTATTGTTATGGCCAAGAAAATTCTAGAGAAACTCCTCCTCTTAGAACCTCCTTTTCGAAAATTCCATCCTTCTACAAAATTTGTGGTTCCTTCCCAAAAACTTTTGTCCCCTGAAAATGAACCCTCCATTGGTGATAAGAAGTTCTCTCCTAAATTTGGGGCACTAATTGTTCAATCACCCAAGAGGACTCCTTGCTCACAACCATTTAACTCTAGATTATCTTTTCTTACTGTTTTTCATGCATGTTAATTGAATTATTAAATTACTTTATTTAATTTTCACTTGACTTCCTTTTTCTAATTAATTTATTAAATTTAATCTCATGCACGCATCATGCAATCATAAAATATTTAATAAATTAATTTTTTTCACTTCTTAATTTGTTTTCAAACGTTTAATTGATAAATTATTTATTAACTTAAATAATAATATTATTTTGAACTTATTTAAAAATGAACTCAAAATATATTATTATTAAATTGAATAAATATTATCACATTCTAAAATTATTCTTATGACTTAACTAATAGAAAAATCACTAAAGACTCATTAATCAAAATATGAAAACTTGTCAAAGAAAAACACATACAAAATCAAACTAAGGAGTTATAATCACTAATTAATATCATCTAATGCATTTGGAAGGTAAACAATTGAAATACTTGTCCTAATTTTCTAGGACAAATATCGTAAAGGTTTAGGATTTGGACTTAAGAATTTATCTCCCCTCTCTTACAATTGAGATAATGCAATAGGGTATGCTCATCCTGGCAACTTAGGGAAGTCAATATCCAGACCCTACAACCTGCATAAAATCCACATATGTACAAACACAATATTCTAAACTACTATTCTAAACTAAATAGACAATGGAAGGAAGAGGTGCTTCGTGTAGATCTCGACTAGTAGGTGACTGACTCCCTTCCTTAACCACATTAGAAATGCCATACATAAAGAAAACATACATGCACACCATACACATGCAGCATGGGGTAAGTATTTGTAAGAAAACACATATGATAATTTATCTAACTAATCATCAGCAATAACTGAAATCACTAAATAATCATCATCCATACATGAAATATAGAGTACCAAGTAATTTCATCATATAATCAACTAAATATAGAGCAATATTTGATATTCTCAAAACAATACTACTAGTAATCAAGCATAAAATTGGCCTAAAAGGGTTTGACAATGATAACATAAATGCGAACTAAGGCAGGCAGTGCATCATGCCTAGATGTGACACATAATTTTGGGTATTTTTATTCCAAATAAATAATTTATTTTGAAATTTCTCCTACCATATTTTTGTAATTAAAAAACTCTTTTGTCTTACCACCTTAACTCATTCAAAACTTTACAAATTTTATTTTCCTTTTAGTTTCCTTATTGTAGAAGAACTATGTAATGTGACACATCTTTTAGATTTCAAAAATGTTATACCATTTGAAAGTTATATTTGTTTTTCAATTAGTGTGTTAATTGGTAGTTTATGCATAACTCCATTAGAAAATGAATAATAATTACTTACTGAACTCAACATTTTATAGGCATTACACTAATGGAAAGATAAGAATATTATTAAGAAATCCTTTTCATTTCATCAAATTTGGATGAAAAAAAGTCATCAAACACATATTTGAAGTAAGAAACACACAAGAACATGCTAAAAACATGTTTTCAAGATTTTTTTTTAAAGTTGACCATGTAGGTTTGGTATCCAATGAAATAGTATGCCTTATAAAGGTATTAATATTTTTGTTTGGTATCAAGATGCGTGGGAAAGAAATTTAGACTAGATTTTGAAATGTTTTTCAAGGCATTTAAGAACTTCATATTTTTCAGATTGCCACTTTTTGGCACAACATGACCCTACAAATGCCCACATAGGTGGAGCATTTTGTTCAAATCAAGGAAGTTCTAGCTATTCTAGAGAGAAAGCCTCTATATGCTAAAATCTCGAAGTGTGAATGTTGACTTGAGGGAATACTTTACCTTGGGTATAAAATCACTAAGGTTGTAATAATTATGGACAAATAGAAGATCAAAGCTATCAAGGAATGTCCTAGACCTAGAAGCCTTACACAACTAAGGGGATTTATGGGATTATGTAGTTACTATTGTAGGCTTGTTAAAGGGTTCTCAAAACTTGAAGCCTACCTCACAGATTTAACTGAGAAATGAGCCGTTATGTGGGATGAAAAGGCACAACAATATTTCAAACATTTAAGGGTTGCTATGAACTCATGCTTTATTTTAACAATACCATATTTCTCAATACCTTTTGAACTAAAGTGTGATTCCTTGAGAGAAGGTATAGGGGTAGTGCTAATGGAAAGGAAACATCCTATCACTTTTGAAAGCCACAAACTCATAGAAGTTGAAAATTGATATTCTATTTACAACAAAGATATCTAGGCAATAATGCATGGCTTCACAAAATTCCACCAATATTTAATTTGTGGGGAATTTATATTCAAAACCAATCATAACAGCCTACACTTTTTCTAAATTAGAGGGATCTAAATGATTGACAACAAAGATGGGTAAGAAATATCACAACCTATGATTTTGACTTAGAACATGTTAAAGGAGTGAATAAAAAAGTAGTAGATGCATTATCCTCGAGACCCCATATCAACACTAGTTATTGCATCTCTGAGGGTTGGAAAAATGAGATAATCACTAATTATGCTAAGGATCAATTTGTGACCAAATGTGCTGGAAGGAAAGGAATATAATGGGGACTTTAAAGTCTCCAATAACATCATATTCAACAAAGGAAGGATCTATTTAACCCCAAGATCCGAGATGAAAGAGACATTTATGAAGGAATACCATGACAACCTTTTAGTAGGCCACCCTAGGCATTACAAAATGTATAAGAACATAAGAGAGAAATACAAGGGAAAGGACTAAAATGAGATGTAACAAAAGGCTTACATGAATGTAGAATTTGTCAACAAAATAAAGCTGAGAAATCACACTCAACAGGCCTACTACAACCATTTCCTATCCCGAATAAAAAATGGGAAAGCCTATCTATGGATTTCATAATAGGGTTTCCCAGTCCGAGGGAAAGATGACATCTATGTAGTGGTGGATAGACTCACAATATTTTCACAATTCTTCTCAATATCTATGTAGTACAAAGCACCCCAAATACAAGAAATATTTTTAAAGAAACTTTTCCATTTTTATGGTTTAACCAAGAATATTGTGAGTGATAGAGATATAAAATTCCTTAGCAATTTTTGGCAATAATTATTCAAACTAGTAGGAACGTTGCTCACTCTGGGCACCAATTACCACCCTAAAACCAATGGTCTTATGAAGATTGTAAATGAATAAATAGAGGGATATCTAAGAAGTTATGTCTGAGGAATTCAAACTACATAGATCAAATGGCTACACTTAAAAGAATATTGTTATATTATAACACATCACATGTCTATAGGGATGAGTCCCTTCAAAGTATTACATGGATATGAAGATATCACATTCATAGACATCATCATCCCAAAGAGAAGGGTATCCAATGCACAAGAATTTATTCAAGAAAACATTGATATTATGAAATAATTAAAGAGAAATTTGGATATTGCATAGAATCAACAAAAACTCTATGCTGATAAGAATAGAGTAGAATAATCGTTCCAGGAAGGATATCTAGTGTACCTACAATTGAAATCCTATTAACAGTAATCTATTAAGAAGAATGGGACTGAGAAACTCAAACTCTATTTCTATGGGCCATATAAAGTACAAATAGTCAAACTCAAAATGTATCCCATATATCGAGACCAAAAAACATCCTGGGCCACTAGATAGAATCCTACATAGAACTTCCCCCACTAGATTATGAGGGACAACATATGTTGGAACTATAAGTGATTCTTGATACCCAAGAAAAGACACTAAGGAATAGAACAATGAGAGAAATCTTAATCAAATGGAAGGGGTTACCAAATGAAGATGCCACTTGGGAAAAAGAGTAAAGTGTCAAATTGGTTGAGGAAAAGAAAAATTGAGATAGAAGGAATGTGATAGCCCTATAATAAGCTTTCTAATAAGTAATTTTCTACACACAAAATTCATACTTTATAGAAATTTTATTTAATTAAGGAATAAGAAAATTCTCTCTCTCTCTCTCTCTCTCTCTCTCTCTCTCTCTCTCTCTCTCTCTCTCTCTCTCTCTCTCTCTCTCTCTCTCTCTCTCTCTCTCTCTCTCTCTCTCTCTCTCTCTCTCTCTCTGTGTGTGTGTGTGTGTGTGTGTGTGTGTGTGTGTGTGTGTGTGTGTGTGTGTGTGATATATGTCTATTATAATAAGCAATAATAATTATAAGAACAAGGAAATTGGAGACCAAGTGATCAAAATTCATCCATGATTATGAACAACCTTGTCCAGATAGAAGTAGAAAAAAATTTGAAAACATTAGAAAAATATTATAACTTATTAAATAAAAATTGTTCTAGAAAATGGAAAATGTTAGAAAATATTTTTTAAAAATTATTATGGATTATTAGAAAATATTATAAATTATTAGAAAAACATTGTATGAAATACTAAAAAATCAATAGCCAAGAATATTAGAAAACATTAGAAAATATTAAAAATATATTAATCAAGAATATTCAAAAAATACTCGTATAACATTACAAAAGAAATTTAGAAAAATATTAGTATTATTAAAAAAATTTGAAACAACATTATAAATTATTAGAAAAAATATAACAAAATATTAGAAAATTATTAGAAAATATTTTTAAAAGTTAGTCTAAATAGAAAATTAGAAAATATTAGAAAAAATTAGAAAATAGTACAAAAAGTGATACTCTAAAATATTAGAAAATATAAGATAAACATATGAAAATATTAAAAAGACATTATGACCTCTATAATATTAGAAAATTATTAATTTAAGATTCTAACCCTAACCCATTATATAGTTCCTAACCCTAAGATTATAAGATTCTAACCCTAAGACATTATGACCCTAACCCTAACCCTATATATAGTTCCCTTAAGTTCTAATCTTAACCCTTACCCTAACCCTAATTCAAACCCAATCTAACCCTAACTGAAACTTAAACCCTAATCTAACCCTAACCCTAACCCTAACTCAATATCTAATCTAATTCTAAATCAAACTTGAACTTTAATCTAACCCTAACTCAAATTCAAACCCTAATCTAACCCTAACTCTAATTCTAGTGCTAACTCTAATTTTAACTGAAACTCAAACCCAAACTAGATAACCCTTTAATTGTAGAACCCTAATCCTACCTCTATCTCTAATTGTAACCCTAATTAGGCAATGAGATATCTTTGATTCCACTTCTAACCCTAACCCTAACCCTAGTTCAGCCTATATATTTAACCTAGGTAGTTTTGTAACCTAATTATAATGTTGTAATTGCATATCAATAACACTAATTTTCTAACCCAAACTTTAACTACACCCCTATTGTTGGCCCTAGAACTCTAATTCTAATTCTTAATGCTCACCCTAAGCCAAACCCTAATTGTAACTAACTAAAACTCAAATATAAACCCTAATCCAACCCTAACTCAAACTCAAACCCTAATCTAATCCTAACTTAAGCTCAAACCATAATTATAAATTTGTAATTACATAGAAATTACCCTCTTTTTCTAACCCAAACCCTAATATAACCCTAAGTAAAACCCTAATCTAACCCTAACTCAAACCTTAATCTAATCCTAATTCAAACTCAAACCCTAATCTAAGCCTAACTCAAACTCAAACCCTAATATAACCCTAACCTTATCTCAAACCCTAATCTAATCCTAACTAAAACTAAAATCTTAATCTAATGCTAACTTAAACTCTAACACTAATCTAACCCTAACTCTAACCCAAACTCAAACTCAAACTCAAACACTAATCTAACTCTAACTCAAACTTTAACCCTAATCTAACCCTAACTCAAACTCAAACTATAAACTAACCCTAACCCTTGTTAAACCCTAATTTATGCCTAGAACCATAACCCTAATCTAACCCTAACTCAAACTCAAACCCTAATCTAACCCTAACTCTATCTCAAACCCTAATATATCTCTAACCCTAACCTAATCCCTAGTATAACCATAACTCAATATCAAACCCTAATCTAACCCTAACCCTATCTCAAACCCTAATCTAACCAAAAGTCAAACCCAAACTCAAATCCTAATCTAAACCTAACCCTAACTCAAACCCTATTCTAACTCTAACTTGAAAATTGTAACCCTAATCTAACCGCAACTCAAACTCAATCACAAATCTAACCCTAACCCTAACTCAAACCCTAACCTAACCCTAGAACCATAACCCTAATCAAACTATAATGTTAACTCAAACCCTAATCTAACTCGAACTCAAACTTTAACCTTAATCTAACCCTAACTCAAACTCAAACCCTAATCTAACCCTAACTCAAACCCTAATCTTACCCTACTGAAACTCAAATGCTAATCTTTAACCATAACTCAAACTCTAACCCTAATCTAACCATAACTCTAAGTCAAACCCTAATCTAACTGTAACTTAAACTATAACCCTAAGCTAACCCTAACTCAAACTCAAACTCAAACCGTTATCTAACCGTAACCCTAAATCAATCCCTAATCTAACCTTAGAACTATAACCCTAATCTAAGCTTAGTTCCCTAACTCAAACCTTAATCTAACCCTAACTCTAATTCAAACCCTAATCTAACACTAACCCTAACTCAAACCCTAATCTAACCCTAACTCAAACTCAAACCTGAAGCTATCCCTAAATTAAACTCTAACTGTAATTCTAATTGTAACTCTATCTCTAAGCCTAATTCTAATTGTAATTTTATCTCTAATTCCACCTGTAAGCCTAACCCTAGTTCACCCTATATATAACCTAGGTAGTTCTCTAGTTTATAATTATAAACTTGTAATTACATAACAACAACCCTAATTTGCTAACCCAAACTTTAGCTATACCACTATAACCTAGTCCTAACTCTATCTCGAATCATAACTCTAACCCTAATCCTAACTCTAACTAACTCTAACTCAGACCCTAAATCTAACATATGGGTATGTGCAAGATCATGGTGTGCCAAAAAGTGGCGATTTAAAAAATCTGTAGTTCTGAAATATCTCAAACCATTCCAAAATCTATTCCAACTTTTTTCCCACCCACCCTGATACTAAATGAAAATAATTAATATCTCTATAAGGTCTACTATATCTTTTGATACCAAACCTATATAGTCAACTTTAAAGACATCCTAAAAATGTGCTTTTGGCCTATTTTTATGTGATTTTTACTTCAAACATGTAACTGACGACTTTTTTTTCCCAAAATTTGATGAAATAAAAACAATTTCTTAAGAATTTTCTTATCTTTCCATAAATGTAAGGTTTGTCAAATTATGATTTTAGTAAGTAATTATTACTTATTTTCTAATGGAGTTACGTATAAAGTTTTGACTGACACACTACTTGAAAAAAAACTATAACTTTCAAATGGTACAACATTTTTTTAATCCAAAAGATGCATCACATTCTATGCTTCTTCTACTATAAGGAAAAATAAAATAAAAAATTAATTGAATTTTGTAGAGTTTTGAATTAGTTAAAGTCGTCAGACAAGAGTGTTTTTTTATTCCAAAAATATTAAAGTCAAGAATTAATTAATTATTATTTATTTACAATAAAAATACCTAAAAATATGTGTCACATCTAGGAATGAGTCTACTATTTATATATAGAATTTTATTAGAAAATATTATTATTTGATTTTGATTAAGCTGGTCAAACATACATGTACTTCTTATTTTTGTTTTGAAATTTTTTTAATATTGCATTAAAATTCAAAATTTTGACCAATCAATTTTTATTTTTCTGAAATAAGTCCTAGTAGTTTAAAAACTGGATTGAATTTTCTAGAGATTCTCTTCACTCAACTTTTTGATATAAAGTTAATAACAAGTAGAAAATTGCACATCAAGTTGAAATAACCTTGATTTTCTGATTTTTTATTGCCACTTTAGAGCATAGTTGTCCATGATCCTACACATACCCATATTCCTAATCTAACTCTAATCCTAATTCTATCTCTACCCTAACCCTAATCATAATTCTATCTCAAATTCCACCCCTAACCGTAACCCTAGTTCACCCTATATATAACCTAGGAAGTTTTGCAGTTCCCTAATTATAAAGTTGTAATTACATAACAATAACTCTAATTTGCTAATCTAAACTTTAGATATACCCCTATAACCTAGTCCTCACTCTATTTCTAATCGTAACCTTAACCCTACTGCTAACTCTAACTCTTCTAACTCAAATTCAAACCCTAACTCTAATTCTCATGTGTGATATATTGATGTGTAGATTAGATGATGTACTTGATTACATATCTTTTAAATAAAAATATGTACTAGACTACATGTACATGTATATTATATGTGTATTTACAATATATAATAGCTTGATAATTATATATATGACTTCAATGATCAACCTGCTCATTAGCCTTAGGGTGATGAGGCTCCTATTGTGAGTCCTCCTACTATGGCTCTTGTTGCAACCCCTGTTGTGGCTCTTGTTGTGGCTCATGGTGTAGTTTGTGGTAATGCTTAGGGTGGCAC
This sequence comes from Cupressus sempervirens, assembly GCA_028749045.1. Taxonomy (NCBI): domain Eukaryota; kingdom Viridiplantae; phylum Streptophyta; class Pinopsida; order Cupressales; family Cupressaceae; genus Cupressus; species Cupressus sempervirens. The sequence continues at coordinate 264,670,005 of CM053786.1, read as the reverse complement.
TCATGGTGGGTCTCATGGTGCGGCTTATGGTGGGGCTTATGCTAGGGCTCATGGTGGGGCTCATTTTGTGGCTCCTAGTGTAGCTCCTAGTGTCGCTCCTATTGTAGGTACTAGTGTGGCTCCTAGTTTAATTCCTACTAGAGATCTTGTTGTGGCTCCTATTGGAGGTCCTAGTACAACTCTTACTACAACACCTCCATGTATTGATCTTGATGCATTATTTTTATTTGTAGAGTAGGACATTATTATATTAGAGAAGTCAATAATGTCCGCAGATGATGGTTTATATAGAGAGATATATCCAACCATATGTAGGAGTTTATAGGATCTCACTTCTAGATTTAGAGTGCATCATTCATTTACTCCTAATGTATTAGCTACCATATTTAGGGAACTTAGAGCTAAGATTTTGAGATATGCACCTTTTGATGATGTCAAGAGGGTGGGCCCCAAAGATGTCATCAAATGAGATTTGTTTTCATCATATGAGGGTATGGAGGGTATGGTAAGGGGCTATTGAGTGACATGTTGTAGAGACCCTATTGTTGCCAATATGATCTATCCTCATTTCTTACCATGCATGGTCATTATGCTAATAATGATCAGATACATGTTTATTTTGCACAATAATTGGATGTTGAGTTCTGCATGGGGCTCAATGTCAACTAGTTAGATATTCTAAATTATTGTGGATAGGGATGTGGTAAGATCATAGATCATGACCAATATTGTAGTGAAAAATGTCTACCATCTCTAGATGTTAGATAGTTTTTTGTCCATAGACTTCCTCCAATGACTCTAGCACTATCTCCTATTTCCACTAGACTTTTTATTGCTTCCTAGATGGGAGCAATTGACACTATTAGACACATTGCATCTGTGGTTGCTAGTATTACATCTAAGTCTCTTGATCACTATATTCACACTCAATGGAGTTATCCAAGTCAAGCATCTTCAAAGACATCAAGTAGCACTTTAGGCACCTCTCTTGATGAGGCATATAGAGATGTTGGACTACTAGTACTAGGTGATGTTCATGCTCTTTGTGGAGAGCACACACATATGGATCTAGCGCTATATTTTTTGGGGAACCTGTTGCAAGGTATCAATTATATTTTTGATACATAGGGATACTAGTTCACTTAGTGATGGACACCATTAGACTACATCAAAGCCCCATAGTTCCACAAGCATAGACCACACTAGTGATAGTTTCCACACAACATAGCTCACAACATTCTACACCAAGCTCATGACACTCTACAGATGGCTCAAGCATACAAGTTGGAGATGTCAGGATCAGAGCTGAGGGCCTTGATGATTTTGGTGAGGAATTATGAGGGCTATATAAGATTGATACTAGATAGAGCATGAGATTTTCATCATACATGGACATTTTATTCTAACCTGACACTGATTCTACACAAAATAATACTAGTTAGAGCTATATAAGATTAATACTAGATAGAGCATGGGATTACCTAGCTAGTTACACATGCCACTTCACTTGTCATTGCTAGTAATTGGAGATTGTGGTGCTAAGGGTGCTTTAGGAGATTGTGGTGCTGAGGGTGGTTTACTAGGTGTTGGAGTTTCACAATATGGTACTAGTGTACTAGGACAAGATGTTGACACTAGAGGTGCATTAATAGTTGATACAATGGTGTCTAATGATCATCCATTAGATCCTAAGATGTAGGTACATATATAATAATTTTAAATTTAAATATACTAAATTTAAAAATAGATTAGATAGATATTAAAAGGTTATATTAAATTGTGTAGGCACAAGTCACTAAGCACATTATTACATTATGATATTGCTATCAGGATTTAACTATGTGATTTTGAGTCAAACTCATTGAACCATGTGTCTATTGAGATTATCTCCTACTTATCACATTATTACATCTAGTGTTGGGTTAAGGCATGTACGTTAGAGAGAAGATTCTACTAAGGTATCCGATAGTGCTTAGGTACAAGTATGAAATAGTTTCTAAAGTTATTAATGTTTAAAATTTTATGAACTCATATTCATGTGGGTAAAAGTACAAAGATGTGTCACATTTTAGGCTGATTTATCAGAATGATCAAATTTGAGTATTTCTATCAAAAATTCATTTTTTTTTTAAAATATGATCTAGACAAATTCATTCCATATAAGTTATATGTGGTCTCACTCTTTTCCAATTAGAAATGTCTATTAAATGCATATTTTATACTAGTCTATCTCTAATTACTAAAGAAATATAAATATTTCATAAAACTGGCATTTCAATAACTCTTTCCATTCTCTATGATATATTTTTAATAATTAATAAACACCATTTTATAGAGCTGAAAGTCAAGAATATTATTATATAGAGTTTATAGTGGTTTAATTAGATAGAGTATATTATAATTAAAGAAATCTACAAGCACGTATTTTAGCACTTGAAAAGATGTCAATTTCAAGAAAGAAAAAATATATTAAATCATATTAAAACAATTGAAGCTTATATGAAATTCTAGAGGAGAAAGTCCTCTTCTAGAATGTATAATTTTTATTCTAGTTAAAATATGTTTGTTTTGAAAAATGTGGTGGGAAATGAAAGCTACTAATTTAGGGCAAGTTGAAATTTGAATAATTATAAAAGGAAAAATATAGGTCTGATGATAAGTTTTATTTTTGAATATTTTAGGTGTATATGATATCTATAATATTATTTGAGATCAAATGAAAATAAGTTTATTTCCATATAGTTTTGTGGTGGGAACTAGGCCCTAACTTTTAGCATTTTTGAGCAGCTAAAAAATTCTCTATAAAAATTATGAAAATATATTGATTCTTATTCCAAATAATTGTTAAAAGTTATAATCATAAACTTGATCAATTTTTACACATTTTGTTAGTTTACATCATTTTTAAATTCTAAATAATAATACTAGTTTTACTTTTGTTAGCCTTTTCCTTTACAATAGGGTGACACAGGTTTGTGCTTTTACTCATATATATATATATATATATATATATATATATATATATATATATATATATATATATGTATGTATGTATGTATGTATGTATGTATGTATGTATGTATGTATGTATGTATGTATGTATGTATGTATGTACATGTTTAGATAGTTCTAATGTATATATATATTTAGGGCTCGCTTGTTGCACCTCATCCACAAGATGCACTAGAGACTTGATCATGGGGTAATTCTATTTGTATGAATCTCGAGGGGTTCCTCTAGTAGTACTACATTTATGTATGTTTTGATGCATATATATATTTGAGACTTTGTATACATGTTTACTTATTCTAGAGACTTACATACATGTATTTCAGTACCTCAATGACATGTACATTTCACTATTTATTTGACTATTTAGTGCTTTAGTAGTTGGATGACATATTTTTGACTATTTATATTTTACGTATACATGTTTATTCATGTCTTATAGTTTGCATACATGCATTTCAGTATAGATATTAGATCTAGATGTTCATTCTTGAGATGTATGTATGTATATTTTTTTTAATTTTAGTATAACATTGTTCATGAATTAGATTATAGATTTAATACTTTAGATTTGTTTTTTATCATTATAAGATAATCAAAATAACTTCTCTTTACCTACTTCAATACTTAAATATGAGGAAGTTCGAAATCGATCTATGAAACTAATTTATAATTTAGAATAATAATAACAATAATATAGGTTGATTGAATTCAATTCACTACTTGCTCTTTTAATTACATCTAATTAATGTTGCATTGTTATCATCACTATCTTATGTTCCAACTATGTGTCCATTTTATCTAAGCGATTAAATCAGTTAGTAGGACTAAAAATGCATATTTGATTTATGTGGATAAAAATATGCTAGTAGTTAGGCCAATAGATTATTTTAATAAAATTTTACAAATAATATTCTCAAAAACCTTCATCCATGGTAATTAATATTATTATAGTGTATACATTTAAAGGTTGTAAAATTTGATATATCAAGGAAAATAATATTAAATTAATTCAACTTATTGTAAATTAAATCTTATGAAGAAATAATATCTATTTAAGATAATATTATTAAATTAATATAAATTTTATCCCTTCTAGTTGTTAAATCAATTAGTAGGACTAAAGATACATATTTATTTTATGAAAATAAGAATAGGCTAGTAGGTAAGCTAATACATTATTTTTAAAAACTTTTATAAAATATAATATTCTTTTGTATTTTATTTTGGGTAAAGTGGACTATATATATATTTCAACTATAATCTAGTTCATGGACTCAATCGGAAAAGAACCGGAGAAGAAATCCTTGTATCCTTGTCCAGTACATAGTATAAACTTAATAACCTTTCGAAACCCAATCCTACATTAGATTACTTAGATGTAGATTATATACATCTAAAGAAACTCAATGCAAAATGATTTTTCTCACACAAACTAGAATTGTGGAATTGCTCATTTCTATGAGCCAATTGACAACCAATGATCCCATAATATGATGCACCTTGATTCCCATATGCCTGTTATCCATAATCCAGAGATGGAGAAAATATCCTCCATACCAATGTTGTCATGTCTTAAATAACTCACCATTAATAATTTCTGCCAATCTTGGATGAGCATTGAGAATAGTAGCCACTTCATGCTCATGTGTTGAAATGTAATAAAAGCCTAAGTTTGATAGATAATTTGTAACTTGGTTTCCTCCTAGAAATATATGCAAAAAATAATAATTCTTGAAAAGAGTCAACCAACCTCCAAAATTGTTTAAAAATATAAGCTAATTTTTTATTATGCACTACTTTTCTAAAAAAAACATGGATTGTAATGAGGGAGTCACTTTCAACATGAACCCAGGTGAGATTGAGAGAAGCAACAAGAACTAAGCCTTGCAGTAAAGCATAGACTTTTTCTTGATTGTTAGTACCTTTAGGGATTGGTAAATATTTTAGTGCTAAAGGTATTCCATAATGATTTCTCAAACAAATTCCAATGTTAGACTTGCTTGGGTTTCCCTGAGAGGCAACATCAAAGTTGATCTTGATAACCCCATTCTTAGTAGGCATCCAATGAATATTAGAGGGTGAAAGCACAAACCTCTGTCACCTTGTGATATTTGGGGGGGTTATGGCCAAAATTGTTTCAGCCACAACAGTTATGGCCAAATGTGTTCCAGCCATACATACGTGGCAAGTTTCCCTATCGACATGGCATGCAGGGTTACAGCCAAAACATTTTCGGCCAAAAGGGTTCTGGTCATAACCCCATGTATCAAATGACTAAAAATATCATTAAAAGTAGCCAAAAAGTGGTTGACAACAATTTTATAAGTCTGGGGCTTTCAGTCGTAACCCTTCTGGCCAAAACAGTTATGGTTGAAACAGTTTCAGCAGTAACTACCTATGTGGCATCTTAGGTGGCAGCCATACAAGCAAAAATAAGAACTTCTACAAACTTCTCGCTTTGAAGGCCAGTTTGACTTACTAAGTTTAGGTTTTTCTTAAAACTAAAAATATAGTTTTGTAGGTCTTCAAGTCAAGATTATGATCATATAATTTTTTTTTAATTTTTATTATGGATAATATGTTATAATTTGAAAATATTACAAGTAGGTATTTTAAGATTTAGGAATATGTCTATTCAAAAATAAGAACAAAATAGTAAATCATGTTAAAAATTTATTATTTTTTAATGCTACACTAGAGGAAAGAGTCTTCTTCAAGAATATGTAATTTGTTTTAAAAAATATGTAGATTTGATGGAAAAAGCTTGATGGGAGAAAAAATTTGTCAATTTCTAGTAACTTTGACTTTGACCAATTATAACTTGAAAAATATTAGCCGAATTTCATTTTTTCTTTTTTGGTACACTAGGTATACATGTTGACTCTAACATATTCCAAAATCAGACCAAAATATAAATATTTGCAAATATTTGTTTGATGGAAATAAAACTCTATATTTTCAACATTTTTAAAAATTAAAAAATAGGCTTTAAAAATTAAAAAATGATAAAATTTTCACTCAACTAAAAAAAAATATTCCAAACATAAATTTCATCTAGTTTTACACATTTCATTAGTTTACATCATCTTCAAATTCTAAGCACAAATGCCACTTTTATGTCATTAAAGTTGAAGACTTTAAATTTTGATATCACTTTTCCTTTATGAAACATGACACAGGTTTGTTCTTTTACCCTAAATCTATCCACTTTCATAGCTCCATTATAATTTAGAAAGATTAGGAGAGAGATATGTTTCTATTCTTTCAAAGTAGCATCTTCCCATGTGGAAAAAATAATATTCGATGAATTGTTTCTAATGTTATCTGAGACTACTTCTGTGATTAACTTCTCAATAATTAGTATAACATTATCCTATGAAGAAGTGGATTTTCTAAAAATGATTTTGTGCCTTTCCCACCATAAGGCCCAAACAACTAGGGAAGGTGCACATTTTCAAATAGATGTAAGGAGAGAGTTATGGTAAGGCACTGGCGAAGACTCAAATAGATCCCATAATGAATTAGGAAGTGGCATCATATATTTCAACTTCCCAAGTACAAATTTCTAGCAATTCTGAGAAAACTCACATTGTAGGAAAATATGATCAATGTCTTCTAAAGCTTGATGGTAGAGGAGACAAGTGAACCTCTAGGTAATATTAAATTTCTTAGCTCTGTCACCTCTCAATGGGTGATTTCTAAGCAGTAGCCAAGAGAAACAACCTGCTTTAGGTAGTGTACATTTATTCCAACATAAAGAGAAAGCTCTGTGTTTATTTAGATCATCCTCCTCCCTAGAAAAAGCCTCATAACATGCCTTAATCAAGTAGCACCCATCTTGTGTTGGTGCCCAAATAATCACATCTTCATGAGTATGTAAGAAAATTTTTCTTATGCTAAGAATTATTTTTGAAAACCATAATAGAAGGCTAACAAATTAGAAGGTTTGAAGGGTCTTTCCAAATAACTTGATGTGATATAGGTTCCACTAGTTCAACATAATCACACACCTTGTCACCCCAGCTGCCTTTAAAAATCTGCACATAATTTGCAATCTCCTAAAAATTTATAAAAGGGGGGAGACCACTCCATGAATCTTCCCAAAATTGAACCTTGTGAACATCATTGATTTCCCAAGAAACATTATCTATGATAACTTTTCTCGAGCTAGCTAAAAAGTTCCAAACCTCTAAACCTTGAGGAAGATTTTCCATTGTAATAATATGAATAGGATCCATAGAATCAAGATACTTTGACTACATAATCATACACTGCATGCTATGTGGCTTATTTAACCTTTTCCAAATGAATTTTCCTCCATAACCCTTATTTCTTAAAGCTAAATCACGAATTCCCACTCTACCCCTTTGTTTATAAATCATTACATCATTTAGTGATACAAGAGGTATTTTATTTTCCCTTAACATATTTCCATTCCAAAGAAAATGGAAATAATAAGCCTAATCTTCCTTAATACTGAAGGTGGAGCTTTAAGAATAGAGATAAAGTAATTAGGTATAGCAGAAAGAACTAATCAAATAAGGAGAATCTTGCCTCATAGAGATTTCCATCTAGTTTTCTAGGCTACCACTTTGCTATTAATTCTATCGATGATAGATTTCCAATATGTTGGGTTATTAATTCCCACAAAGAAGTGAATTCCCAAGTAGAATAACAAAAGTATCTCTTGCTTAAAACCAAGAATCTTTACAATCTTTGAAGAAACTATGGCATTGGTAAAAAAGATATAAACTTTAGACTTAGGAACACTTATTTGATGTCCTGAAACTACTTAATTACTCTAGCTTCTTGCACAATAACATACCCAAATAACAATTTATCATCCACAAATAAGGAGTGTGTAATAACAATTGATGTTCATGGAATCTAAACACTCCTTCAAAGACTTTGATTATGTTTGAAAATGATCATTTGGCTAAAAGCTTTAGTCATCAAGATAAATAATGACAGGGATATTGGGTCCTCCTATCTAACTCCTTATATGGGAGAAAAGAAACCCTATGAGACTCTATTAATGATCACCGATAATGAAGCACCAGGAAGTCAAGCATTAATCCATTTACACTACCTGGGAGAAAAGCCAAATTTTAAAAGTACCTTTATGAGTAATTTCCAATTGACCTCGTTGTATGCTTTCATCATGTCCAATTTAACTACAAATGAAGGAAATTGGTAGTGAGTATTAATCAAGGGGAGGACTTCATGAGCCACTAAAGTGTCATCCATCGTTTCTTTTTTAGGTACAAACCCTCATTTTTGTGGTGAAATAATACTCAAAAATAACTTCTACAATCTTAAATAAATTACTATTGTGAACATCTTATAAACTATATTGCATAATGTGATCAGTCTAAAATCTACAAAGGATCTCGGGGTTAAAGATTTTGGAATCAAAAAATGTTCATAACATTGAAATTTTTTAGTATGTAATTGTGCTTTCTTGATTCCTCCATTGTCATCAGAAAATCAAAAGCAATAAAATCCCAACATTTTTGGAAATAACCTGAGGTAATTCTATCTAGGCCTTTAGGTTTGTTAGGGGACGTAGAGAAAACTACTTCATTTAACTCTTGAAAAGTGAATAGTTTGAGAAGATCATCATTATCTTGGGAGTTCACCAAGGAAGGGATAAATGATATCAGTTCTTCTTCCAAATCTAGGTTAGATTGGAGGTCTTGATGTGGTGCTAGTAAGTTTTTTAAAAGATTAACTCCCTCATTCGGAATACTTGTGACATCTGTCAAAAGATTTCCTGTATCTAATTCTTCAATTTGGAAAATGGTACTGACTTCCCTCCTCTATTTAACTAAAGAGTGGAAAAAAATTGTACTCCTTTCACCTTTCTTGAGCCAAAATTCTCATTATTTTTTTCTCCCAAACTCCTCTTCTCTCCTAGAAAGCTCTTCACATTGCATTTAAAGGATCCTTTGTTTGAAAAAACTATTTGGGGTGAGATCGTGAATGATAATACGTGAATTTATTTCCTCTAATTCCTTTGTCACCTTGGCTTTCTATGTAAAAACATTTTTGGAAACATTTTTATTCTAGAGTTTAATCTTCTTTTAAACAAATTGAAGTTTTTTGTATAATTGCATCCTTGAACCCTTTTGAAATGGGGCACTAGTCCACCATTGCTTAAGCTAAGGAAGGAAATGAGGATGTCTGAACCACATTTTCTAAAAGGTGAATGAAGGTTTAGGTCTACCCACTAGAGGGTTGACAAAAATATCTAGCACTACTGAATAGTGATCAAAACCTATGAGTGGTAATATTTCTATAGAAGCTGAAAACTGTAATAATTTCCAAAACTGAGATAACAAAAACCTTTTTTTTTTTCTAGGTAAACCTACCCTTTCTTAGAATAATATCAATCAGATTATTATCCATAATGAAAATTTGAAAGTCCTTCATGACTCTTATAGGTGTGAGGATCCCTCCTTGTTTTTCCTCATTAGACAAAATAGCATTAAAATCCCTAACCAATATGATATTATCTTCTGCATAGTCATGAAGAAGTTGTGAGAGAGAGGCCCATAGATTTCATTTTTCTAGAGTTGAAGTAGGACCATTGATATTAATAATCATGAAAGAGAGTTCAAAATATTTAAAATGGATCAGCACCAATTGATTTCTTGCTTAATAAGATGGCCTATAGACAGAGAGTCCTTTTGTTGCTTGACTCTTTGCCTCTTGCCAAAGGCACCCTGAGGAGAACATGTCATTCTCCTCATGACTCTTTTGACTGAAGCAAATTTCTCATCCAATGTTGACTACATGCCAACATTAATTTCATCTTTAGTTTTAGAACTTTTTGACTTTCTCCCTCTCTTTTTAGGAGTTTTAACTAGATCAAACTCTACAAAATATAATATTTCTTAAAATTAATATTATTAAAATGTATACATTTTAAGGTCCTAAATTTTTTTATATCAAGGCAAACAACTTTAAATAAATTCAAATTATTATAAAATAAATCTTAAGAAGAACTAATATCTATTGAAGATAATATTATTAAATTAATATTACATTCATCCATTCTAATAGTCTACATTTAAAGGTCCTAAAATTTTATTTTAATTAAATTAGACCATCGCAAAGCCTAGTTCAATCATGGTGTACACTTATAACATGTAGTATCTTCTAATGATCTTTATAGTCTAGTCTTTGCTTTTGACGTACATGATTAAATTTGATTGGATGTAAACAAAGCCCGTTAGCAACAACAAGATGGTTGTATTGTAAAACCTTTTTGTTAGGTGCGTAATCAACAAAGTGTATTCCATTTTGGACTATTTTTTCTTGCTTCGAATATGTTCCCTATATCACAAAAATACCTCCACCACAATTTGAAATATTTTAAATTTTGATAGATATAAAGTTACCTAGATATATATAATCATATATGTACATGCACATGTATGTATAATACCTACGAGGAACAAAATTTGATCACTTTCTTCAAGATCATTTAACTTTGTCCACTCTATAGTAAATCATAATAAATAATAATTGATGCCTTCATGATTTCTAGGTTGAGCAATCACTCCAAAGACATGTCCTACAAAACAAGTATACATAGATGTATAGTATATAAGATAGTTCATTGATAATTAAATAACAAGTTTAGATTAACTGTAAACATTAGATTAATTTTTATGATACTTGCCCACTTTTACCAGTTTAGAGATATGATTATAATCATCATAAATCAATGAAATATCATCGAAATTTTCATTTTCTTTATCAAATGTATGATCAGCAACATATAGTGGTACCAAAATCCATGCACTTGTATATCTACATGTTTGATTGATGCATTCCTGATAGTCTTCATTAATGCAACTGTCACAAAAACATGAGTATTCTCTTGTCTTCAATGTCCAATTGTAATTATCAGGACTAAACATAGGGAATAAGTCTTTTCTATCCTCTTGCAACCATGCATGTTTTTCCTATTAACACTTGATAGTTCATTACAAATGTATGGACTTGATGTAAATTTAAGCTTCAATAAATCAAGATAAATTTGAAAATTTAATTGCATAAAATTTAAAGAAATTTTAAAGAAATATACACATCCATAGCTGTTATCTCCCAAAAGTCTTTATATGTTACTTGTCGATTAATTCTTGATGATGTCCAAACCTTTTTTTATGCAAAATGTGTTTCATACCATTTAACAACATCATGCACATTATTTACATGAACTTCGTTATAATTCATTTGATATTTTTATAGAGCACATTCGATGCAAGCTCCAACACCATCACGTTCACCTTTTCCATTCACACTCTTAAAGAAACTCCATATGTGTTTTATATTATCATTATGATGATATCTACATAATGCATAAAATGGTCTACTTGATTTGAACTATGTGGCACATCCATCAGACCAAACATAATGTTTATCAACACTTATGTCTCTTTCATTCAAATAAGAAGAAACATATTAAAGTAATGTTCTACATAGTGAATGTCATGTTCTTTATCATCACTTATACAAAAGTGATATTCATTTTTAATGACTTGTGCTTCAAGTATACTCTAAACAAAATTTAAATCTAACTGTGCATGTCTATAAAAAACATGTATCATATTAGTGATCTGCTTAGCAAAGAAATAATCTAATTGAATTTCTTTCTGATGAACAAAGGAATAGTTCTCTACATAATCAATGACAAGTACAATTGTACTAAGCAAGAAATTATCTCTCAAAGTTTCAAATTTTTGTGCTCACCACTTTGCAAAAAATGTGGGATACATATAAGGTTGAATCAAATTCTAAATTTGTCCATAAATGTTAGAATAGGTAACTCCTCTTCAACACATTCCAACCTTTTATTCTCTTTCACCAAATTTTTTTCATTCTTCACATACTTGTAACTTTTGCAATTCACCTTTTCTATTGCATCGATATTTTGAATTTTCAAAAGAAATAGAGCCAATTCACCACATGTTTGACATATTTCTTTGATAAAATTTATTTGATCAACTAGATCATCTATTTTGTGACATATAATAGAACATATAAAATCACTTCAGCTACTAGGAGGAGTAGCATGAAAACCATATGTGTCTTCTATAGAGTTTCAAATACCTAATATTTGAGATCAAATGAAATATGATGACAACAACAAAAATATTTCAAACACTTTGTTTCACCTCAAAATGTATGGCTTCAATCTTTGGGTAAGTGCACCAAATTGTGGTGCCAAAAGGGGGGTATAAGTGGATACCTTTTTTCCAAAACCATAAATTTATGAACTTCAACAAGAATTTGAAGATAGTTACGCTCAAAATTTTAAGATATGATAGAAACAAAAGTAGTAGTCCTTTGAATCTAGTTTTTGAACTACTAATTTATTTTTCAGAATAGTTTAGTTTTAAGTCCTCAAAAAAGGCGGCCATAGAATGTGGCACTATTTATTAATAAAAAACATAACATAGTACAAAGTGTGGCCCTTCTAAAATTTTAATTTCTTTTTGAAATTCTCTAATTGCTCTAGTCAAAAGTTACCTAACATTATGTAGTTTTTTCCGAGATTTTTTGGGTAATTTTATAATGTTTATTTTTAAAAAAAAATTGGACACATCCCAAAAATGTGAAATATTTGTGTGCTCCCCCTAGAAATGACTGAAAACTAATCTAAAATCAAAACTTCTTTTTTTCAAAGTGTGTAGAATAGATTCTAGTTTCTAAAAAACTAAGTTGTTGTGAAATTACATGAACGAACTAAAATCTATAGCCCAATTAGTACATGTTAGTTTTTGACAAAGAATGGACATAAATTTTAAAAAAATTCTAGTTGAAAGGCTTGAAATAGTTCAAATAAAAAATAAATTATATGGTTGTATAGCTAACACACAAACCTACAATGTCATGTAACCTAATATTATTGATGCTAGACTAAGAGGAAACTTGAAGGAGAGAACATAAGAAAAATAGTTCATATTTTGTATGTGTCCAGAAAAACACATCTCAGACCTATTTAGAGACTCCAAAAATTTTCTTTGGATCCCAAGGAAAAACCAAGCCGTAGTCTTGGTAGAATGGAAAGCTTTGAATAGTGTGTGTGTACTATAGCATGTTTCTTCTATAGCGTACATGCACTATTTAAAGGTTTTTTTAATTTGACTCTTAATAGTGTGCACATGCTTTAGTGCACATGCACTATTAAGACCTAAATTTCAATGTAGAGGGAAGGAGAGAGGTAGAGAGGGTAGAGAGTGAGAGAGATTAGAAGATGGGAAGAGAGTAGGAGGTGGGATAGGAAGAGAGGGAGGAAGGGATAGAGAGAGAGAGAGAGAGAGAGAGAGAGAGAGAGAGAGAGAGAGAGAGAGAGAGAGAAGGGGATCAAAGAAAGTGGGATAGGGAGAGAGGGATGGAGAGAGAGAAAGAGAGAGTAGGGAGATAGAGAGAGAGAGAGAGGGATGGAAGTGTGTGTGAGAGAGTGAGAGAGAGAGAGAGTAGGGGGTGGCAAAGAGAGTAGGGGATGGTAGAGAGAGTGTGTGAGAGTGAGAGAAGGGGGTGGCAGAGAGAGTAGGGAGTGGCACAGAGAGAGTAGGAGATGGGAGAGAGAGAGAAAGAGAGAGATATAAAGAGAGAGTGGGTAGTGAGAGAGAGAGTAGGTAGTGGGAGAGTGAGTGAAGGAGGCAAAGCAAGAGAGAGGGGATGGGAGAGAGATTGAGAGTGAGGTGTGGGAGGGAGAGAGAGTAGGGGGTGGGAGAGAGAGAGTAGGGGATGGGAGAAAGAGTAGGGGGTGGCAGAATGAGAGAGAGAGAGTAGGGAGCGGGGGAGAGAGAAAGTGTGAGAGAAAGAGAGAGTAGGTGGTGGGAGAGGGAGTGGGAGAGTGAGAGCAAGAGAGAGAGAGAGAGAAAGTAGGGATGGGAGAGGGGGAGAGAGAGCAAGAGAGAGTAGGGTATGGGAGAGAGAGTAGACAGGGAGGGAGAGAGAGAGAGAGAGAGAGAGAGAGAGAGAGAGAGAGAGAGAGAGAGAGAGAGAGAGGGAGAGGGGGGGGGAGAGAGAGAGAGAGAGAGAGAGAGAGAGAGAGAGAGAGTAGGTAGTGGGGGAGGGAATGAGAGATAGAGAGAGTAGGGGATAGGAGAGGGGAGAGAGAGCGGGTATGTGAGTTCGTGTGTGAAAGAGAGAGAGTAGGGGATGAGAGAGAGAGAGAGAGAGAGAGAGAGAGAGAGAGAGAGAAGGTGGTGGAAGAGGGAATGGGAGAGGGAGACAGATAGAGAGAGTAGCTTGAGAGAGATAGAGTAGGGGATGGGAGAGGAGATAGAACGAGAGAGAGAGTAGGGGATGGGAGAGGAGATAGTGAGAGAGAGAGTAGGGGATGGGAGAGGAGAGAGAGTGAGAGGGAGTGTAGGGGATGGTAGAGGAGAGAAAGTGAGAGAGAGAGTAGGCAGTGGCAGAGGGAGAGAAAGAGAGAGAGTAGGGGATGTGAGAGAGAGTGAGAGAGAGTAGGTGGTCGAAGAGAGAGTAGGGGATGGGAGAGATAGTGTGAGAGAGAGAGAGTAGGTGATGGGAGAGGGAGTGGGAGAGGAAGATAGATAGATAGAGAGAGTAGCTTGATAGAGAGAGTAGGGGATGGGAGAGCAGAGAGAGTGGGAGAGAGTATGAGATAGGAGGGGAGAGAGAGTAGGGGATGGGGGATAGTGAGATAGGGAGAGATTATATTTCACATAGTGCATATGCACTATAATTTGCATGTGCTTTATAGTGCATATGTGCTATAGTGCATATGCACTATATGAAAACACCAAAAAATGGTCATAATGAAAGTTTGGGTCCCTACTGATCCATATTCTACTTTTTGTCTATTGTGTATTCTATTGTTCTAATAGAAAACACAAGTTTCAAGATGTTGGAAGTTAGAAAACATTATTTGAAGGCTCTTTGAACATTCTTTCTTTCTATTTGGAGCTAGAAAACACCAAATTCAATTGTTGGATACACTATTTGAAGGTTTTTTGAATATTCTTTCTATAGAAAAGGTTAGTGAAGTCCTTTTTAAACATTTTTTGTTATTAAATAGAGACAAATTTGATTATAATTTGACATGTTTAATACATAGTGAACTCTTTGAAATTTGTATGTTTGATTGAATTGTTATTTGAAAATGGTTAGAAATTTGACAAGTTGTTTAATATATATTGTGTATTCATTGAAATAATTGTAGTTTGTATATGTATTTGAATGATTTGTAATTTACAATTATAATTAATTTAGATATTTGAATAATTGGACATATAGAAATTATCATCATGCCAAGGAAGAAACCAAAAACTCAAATAATGAAAAAGAGGAAGAGAGATTTGGCAATTAAAAGAGATAAAATGAAACTACTATGTGAAAAAAAGAAATTTCAAAGCAATAATGAAAAATTTCCTTTCAAAGAGGAACAAGAACTAGTGATACAAAGAAACAAAGAGGAAGAATTGGAAAGACATAGAGAACAAAAAATATTGTTATACTTAAGAAGATAATTGAATTGTAAAGCTACACCATCTTCTAATGTTGGAGTCATATCATCATCTCATGTTGAAGAGATGCTAATTTGTAGATCTGATGATGTACACACTCCATCATGTCATGTTGAAGGCACAACATCAACATATCAAGTAGGTGATATTCCATCTTTTGCATCTTATTGCCAAGGAACATCATCTTTGGTTCAAGATATGCAAAGAACTCAACCTTATGTTGATGTTCAAAATGTTGAGGGAATGGAAGAGATTATAACACCTTCTAGAATGAATTTTAGAAGACCAAAATATTTTATTCATATTGATACTAACATTTTAAAATCAATGCCTAAAAAGATTAGCAAGCGCACTTGTCAAAGAAGAGTTAATCATATGTGGAGATTATTCTTTGAAGAATTAAATATTATAGGTCAATGGAAATTATTTGTTAAAATGATGAGGAATTTGAAATTTAGGATTATCATGAAGAATCTTGGGCTAAGAACGATGGATAATTCAAATGAAAAAAAATACTGTAAAGAATCTAATAAGTGCTTATAGCAAATTGGGTTCTAAATCATGCACCAAAGATAGTAATATCACAAGACAAGTACTTACATTGACAATAGTAAGTACCCAAATGAATAAAGATCAACTCATGAGAAAGGCAAGCAAAACATTAAAAATTTGTAGAGGTACTCTAAGGAGAGCCATGCTAAGGCATGAGAGATTCGAAGATCCAACAAAAAATGAGTTTTAGACATTTAGCAGTAGACTATTGTGAAAGGATAAAGAAATTAGTGAAGCTCTAAAATCATTGATCAAATATTTTTGGACAAATAACACACACATTTCCCCTAATCAATGAAATGATGTAAGAAGGAGGATTGGCAACCAAAATCACAACCCACATCCGAAACATTTTTTGCAAAATTTATTGGTATGTATCCTCAAATTTGAATAAGTCAAAATTTTTTGAGATTGGTAAACAGTTTTATGTGAAGATAAATCACACACGCACAAATTTTTGTAGGATACATATTAATTTTTCTAACAATTTCGATGTTTTCAGGCATATATTTGTGTTTTTGCATTCTAAGTTTGTTTTGTAGGACTGTGACATGAATGAGCCACCTAGATCTTTAATGGAATTCATATCCATCATTTTATGTGAAATAGGAGACAACCAACAATTTTACAAGACATTATGCTTGGATGGTACATGCTTATTTTGTGGTTCTTTGTAACTTTTATCAACTTGTGAACAAATAGATAGTACACATGCAATTGGAAATGAAGTAGTAGATTACAAAAAATATAAGATAGTGACATATGTTCTAAAAGATAGAAAACAGGGTAAAAGATGTGATTTATTCATTGAAAAGATTTCAGTATATGAGTTCATGAAGATTTTTCGTGAAAAAAATATTTATGAGTATGAAAGGCATACACATAGAGCTTGATGGCTGGATTTTCAATTCAAGTCATGCAAGGATATGTTTCCATAAGATACCATTATTTTGGTTGTAGACTTCATAGAGAACTAGACACTACAATCACAAAATGATGTGTCAAAAAAGTATTATACTTCTCAACACATTTCCATATTTGTTCACATAACATTCATATGCTCATCTACAAGTATAGAGGATGATAGGATGATTTTGAGAGAGTACCATTTTTACATCAGAGATGATCAATCACATTCTATGGAGTTTGTACACGGCTGTTTTCAAATATTTTATGGAGATTTGACTAACAAGGGTATACCATATCATCAGCACATTATTTGGTCAAATATTGTGCATCTCAATTCAAGAATGCACCTATGTTCTATCAGTTGAGCACGATGCCTAGGTTGTCTAGAATTCAATATATGTGGAATCTCATAGAGGTTCGTCATGGAAACAAAGAGCATGATGGTGTAGGCACATTCATCAAAAGAACTTTAGCTTGTGAAGAACTAAAGTATAAAGATGGAGCAATATTGATAGATGAAAAATATATTGTCTAGTGGTGTAGTGCTACAATGGGTCTAGATAGCCTAAATAACAAGTTAGATGTGTTAAGAAGAGCAAGCAAGAAAAATTACAGAAGTTGCTATATTGTAATTTTGCAATTTTTGAGAAATGTTGATTTTGCAAGAAATTTTGGATTTTCCTTTTAAAACTTGAAGGAGGCCAATGCAAAACATAAGGATGAAAGGGAAAGACCTAGGAGGAGATATAAGGACTTTCCAAACCCTAAAATGAGAAAATTTAATATCATTATGTACAATCAACACGCAACATGATATTTGAAGGAAAAATTATTGAGTTTATGAGTTTTAGGCATTTTTGACATTGTTTTTGTAGATAGTACTAGTTTCCATGGTTGATTGGGTTATTTAGAACAATTTTTTTTTAGAAAATTTGGTTTGATTGTCTTTCTTTTCATAGTTGCTCAAAAAGTTGGTTGACAACTTTTGAGCAACTTCTTAAGAATTTGTTAAACTTTCAAAAGCTCTTCCCCAAATGCCTAGTTGGTTCAAACCAACCTTGTAACCATTGGGGACAACCAATATTAGCCCTTATAGGTTTGTTATAGGTATGATGTACTTATTTTGCAAGAAATCAATAAAATAACCTATTTTTTGATGAAGGGCCACACCACCCTACCAATTCATAACAAAAAATGCAACAATATGGAGACAAAGAGAGACAAAATGCTTCCTAAGAAATTTTATTATACTTGAAAATCCTTACAAAATCCACAAGATGATATCATAGCTATGACTTCTTCAAAAATAACTTTACAAATTCTTCAACATAAGAGAACTCCCAAATAATAATTTCCACAAGAAGAGTTTTCACACCAAGAGCTTCACCAAGAAGAACTTCCCAACTAAGAGCCTTCACCTCCAAAGCTTCCACCCAAGAACTTCTCCTTGAGGAGCTACATCATAAGAGCTTTGGCACCTTGAAGCTTGACCTTCCAAAGATTTCACACCTTCTAGCTTGATTAGAAATGCTCATATGCCTTTCTTAAATACGCACTTACCACCCAATGCATGATTTATCTAGAACCTTCTAGAATTCCACCTACACACCTCGATAAATGGAATGACAACCATTTTTATTTTATTTTTCTATCTATGCCACCTATGCACCTCCAAAATAGGAATTCATTTTTTTTCATTCTTTTCTCCCTTTTCCCCTTTTTTTATTTTTAAATTATTTCTCCTTCTATTTTTGTCACTTTCTCTCTCCTCCACAAATTTTTAAATTTTTTTTTTAATACTTTCAACATGCCCCCTTTATTTTGGATACAAGATGCTCCTACATCATTTTTCCTACAAAATTCCATGTTTTAGAGTTATAGGGGTGAGATACCTTTTATTTGCACTTGGTTTCGTATTTTGATCCTTTGTAGTTTGCAAGTTATTCAAGTTTTGTTGAAGGTGCCTAGAAATCAACATTAAACCAAGGGTTTCACCTAGGGCCTTGTTGTTTCGGCACTTTTCACCATGGGAATTTGATGCCCCTTGGTGGAAAACAAGCCCTATCAATTTAGTTCATGATTTTTTAGTTTTTACATATGGCTAAGCAAGGAATGAATTTTGCCACCATACCCTAGGTGTATGGCTCCATACATGCACCATTCAACATTTCACCACAGTCACTATAACTTTTACTCTACAGTGATCCAAGGTCTATAACTTTAGATTTGGACTTGTTTCACATGCCCCTAGATGTTCCAATATTTTTTTTGTAGATTGGCACATGTAAAAGAGTACCTCTAGTGTAACAATAGCCTAATTAGGCCTATCAACACTTTCCAAATGTTGTTACAGTAGTGGCTTCTATTCTCTTCCAATTTGTGAGGTTTACATATGTTTTATATGTCCTAAAAGGGTGTTTTAATCTCACTTTAAATTGTGTCTTCATGTGGGGTTTTTCCATATTATGTTCAATTTACTATTTGAGGGGCTATTAGCTATTTCAATGGCAAACTGTTGTAACTGTATATTAGTGTTTTTTGGACACAATAAAGTTGCTTTATCTACTATATATAGACTTTAATAGGTCTAAGATGTGTTTTTATTCCATTCCATGGTCGTTGTTCTCTTTTCATTCATGTTTGGGGGCATGTTCCCTTATTAGGCTTTTGGAGAATCCTTATGTTTTGGTGCTTTTGAACTTAGGAAAACCTAGTGATTAGGTTCCATGCATTGTTTGGGTTGTGATAACCTATGATAAGTTCATTATTGATACTTGTGATAAGTGTCCCAACACTAAACCCTCTTTTTGGGAAATTTGAAGGATTCCAACCATGTCTAATTGCCTAGTGGCTTACCTTTTAGAAGCTTCCACCATGCACTGCTACATCACAACCTATCCTAAGTGAACTATTTAGGATCCTTAGGTGCCTTCTTTGATAAGTCCAGAATGGGTGCTCCTACACTAGCCATCTACTTGACTGGAACATGTTTGGGAACTAATAATCTCTATTTAAACTCAAGTCTCCATTTAAAGGTGGTAATGAGACTTTTGTTGTTCTTTTAAGATCATTAACATATGTTGATGAGAAATTTAAGGTATCATGAACAACTTGAGTATCCCAGCTTCTCAAGTCTTATAAATGAAAGGTCATTGATGAATAGGCATTTATAATTGAAACATCTACAGTGTTTGAATGAAGTTTGTGACCAAATTCTTTGCCTACTAATAAGAAAATTTGAGACTTCACTTCACATTGCTCCATGGATAATTCTATAGCACCTATTACTTCTCTATCTAAAAATTTTGTGTTTGTGTACATGTGCACTCATTCCCAATAGGTGTAGGTTTTTTCTCTTCATCCTAAGTAATTGGCATACCCTAGATGGAACTAAGATAACTATTTTCTTCTAAAATTTCCTTTTCTCTCAGATTAATCTCTCCATTAAGCAATTTTTCTATATCTTGCTTTGTATATTTAATAGATGTAGCTGAAAATATTCCTTGGTATATTAAGCTTTCCTCCATAGGAATGAGAAGGCATGGGGAGTGAGGCCGACTATTGGTTTCTATATTAAAAAGGTAGTTCTTGGCCATGTCATTGATGGGAATCATTTCAATCTTATTTTCAAAATTGGTACCTCATTTTTCTTGAAAGAATAATATATATTATTTTTAATGTCTTTGAAATATCTATAGTTGGTAGCCAATTTCTTATTCATTTCCTTTCAATATTCATTGGAAACTAAGGTATTTGGTTACCTAATAGGTCTTAGGAATCTTAACTAGGGTCCTAGAATAGTCCTACATAGACCAATTTGACCTAAATATGTAAAGAGAAAAAATTGCTCAAAAGTCGCAATGTTGCTTAAAAAGTTGCTTGAACAACTTTTGTAATTTTTGCCAAAAAGTTGCAAATGGAAGTTTGGGAAGTTTTAACTATCCATGCTCAAGTATATGAGTATGGGAAACATATTTTTTAAGGTTAGAAGGTTTCTAGTCAGATTTACATTTTTAAGCAACTTTTACAACTTTTGCAATTTTGCACAAAAAGTGCCACTTTTGTAAAGTTCACTAGATTTCACTTCTAGGAGTTGAAAAAGGTTCCAAAATATTTTTAAAAATTAAAAAAAAACCTAATCCTGGGCTATCTTGACCAAAAACTCAAAAAGACCCAATTTTTCCTAATTAACAACTTTTCCTCATATCTTGCACAAAGTGGCCTAGGCATACATATCTTGCTCATATCTCTCTCACCATTCATCATGTTATTGAACTATCTATTTTGTTAGCTTTGATTGGAAAGGTAAACCCTAGCCCCAAGCTCTTCCTATCCTATTGAGCACTTGAACATTCTCAGGAATGCCAAACCAAAATACCCCTAAGAGTCATTAAACACCATAGGGTAGTGATATTTGAGAGGGCATATCTTAGAGCTCGTGTAAGGTATGGATGTGATTCTAGATGCTATAGGACTATGTTATGGAGACCTACAATAACCTCTCTCACTTTTTGGAGATCTTATTATTTTTTACTTCTACAACCCCATCTTAGGTGATGCTGAAACTTGTAGTATTGGCTAATACAATGTTGCCAACTATCAAATCTCCCTCATCGTTCATCATGGAATTGAACTATATATTCTATTAGCTCTAGGTGGCTAAGTAAACCTTAACCCCAAGCTGACCCCATCCTATTGAGCCCTCAAACATTCTTTGGCACATTGAACCAAATTGTCTCTAAGAGTCACTAAGTACCATAGTGCAGTGATCTTCAACGAGGCATATCTCAAAGCTCATGCGAGGTATGGATGTGATTATAGGTGCTAAAGGACCATGTTGTGGAGGCCTAAAATAATCTCTCTCACTTTTTTCAGATCTTATTCCATTTTATTTTTGCAATCCCATCTTGAGTGATACTAAAACTTGTAGTGTTGGCTAGTAGAATGTTGCCAACTATCGAATCTGCCTCACCATTCATCATGGGATCAAAATATATGTTCCATTAGCTTTAGGTGGCTGGGTAAACCCTAGTCCAAAGCTCCTCCCATCCTATTAAACACTTGAACATTCTTGAACATGCCAAATCCAATCGTCCCTAAGAGTTAGTAAATGCCAAAGGGCAATGATCTTTGATGCGACATATCTTAGAGATTGTGCAAGGTATGGATGCAATTATAGGTGCTATAGGACTATAATGTGGAGACCTATAATAAACTCTCTCACTTTTTGGAGATCTTATTCCATTTTGATTTTGTGACCACATCTCAGGTGATGCTGAAACTTGTAGTGTTGGCTAGTTAGAAGTTGCCAACTATCAAATCCCCCTCACCATTCATTGTGGGATCAAACTATATATTTTGGTAGCTATAGGTGTCCAAGTAAACCCTAGCCCCAAGCTTGTCCCATCTCATTGAGTGTTTGAACATTATCCAACATGCCAAAGTGAATCATCCCTAAGAGTCACTAAGTACCATAGGGTAGCGATCTTTGATGAGGCATATCTTGGAGCTCATGATAGATATGGATATGATTCTAGGTGCTATATGACCATGTCATGGAGACTTAAAATAATATATCTCACCTTTTGGATTTCTTATTCCATTTTGATTTTGTGACCTCATCTTGAGTAATACTAAAACATGTATTATTTTCCAGCACAAAGTTGCCAACTACTGAATCTCCCTCACCATTTATCATGGGATTGAAATGACTATTCCATTAGCTCCATGTGGTTTCGTAGACCCTAGCCCAAAGATTGTCCCATCCTATTGAGTTCTCAGGATTTCTTGGGAACATCAAACCAAATCATCCCTAAGAGTCACTAAATGCCATAGGGCAGTGATCTTTAACATGGCATATATCGGAGCATGTATGAGGTATGGATGCAATTATAGGTGTTATAGGAAAATTTTGTAAAGATCTACAATAAGCTCTCTCATTTTTTTAAGATCTTATTTAGTTTTGATTTTGTGACTCTATCTCAGGTGATGCTAAAACTTGTAGTGTTGGCTAGTACAAATTTGTCAACTATCGAATCTCCCTCATTGTTCATCATCAGATTGAACCATCTATTATAATAACACTATATGGATAGGTAAACCTTAGCTCAAAGCTCATCCTATCCCATTGAGCACTCGAATGTTCTTAGGTATGCTGAACTAAAATGTCCCTAAGAGTCAGTAAATGCCATAGGGTAGTAATATTTAATGGGGCATATCTCAGAGCTCGTGTGAGGTATGGATGGAATTCTAACTGCTATAAGATCATGTTGTAGAGACCTATATTGACGTCTCTCTCTTTTTGGAGATCTTATTCTATTTTGATTTTGCAACCATATCTTGGGTGATGCTAAAACTTATAATTTTTGCCAGTACAAAGTTGTCAACTAACAAATATCTCTCACCTTTCATTGTGGGATTGAATTGTTTGTTTTGTTAATTCTAGGTGGCTAGGTAAATAATAGCTCAAGATCCTCCTATCTCATTAAGTTCTTGAACATTCTTGGACATGCTGAATCGAATTGTCCCTAAGAGTCACTAAATGCCATAGGGTAGCAATCTTTGATGGGGCATATCTCTGAGCTTGTGCAAGGTATGGATGCAATTTTAAGTGCTATAGGACCATTTTGTGGAGACCTAAAATAAACTCTTTTTCACCATTCTGTGGAGACCTAAAATAACCTCTCTTTCTTTTTGGAGATCTTATTCTATTTTAATTTTGCGACCCCATCTTGGGTAATGCTAAAACTTGTAGTGTTGGTTGGTACAAACTTGCCAACTACCAAATCTCCCTCACTGTTCATCATGGGATCAAACTATCTATTATGTTAGCTCTGAGTGGCCAATAAAACCCTAGCCCCAAGCTCCCCTTATCCTATTGAGTACTCAAATTTTCTTGGGCATGATGAAACGAATTGTCCCTAAGAATCACTAAATGCCATAAGGTAGTGATCTTTGACTATGGCAACTAGATATGTCATCTCATCCAATTATGGAGACTCATGATAGAAGGTAAAGTGGTGATGATACACCTCATTTTGGACATGTTTCTTTTTGTGGTAATTAGATAATCCTTGTTTGTAAGGTCAAGAAACTTGAGGTCACTTATAAACCCAAGTTGTCTTAGTCCTAACAAATTTTATTTTTTGTTTTTTTTGTTAATAAGCTGACTCTAAGTGTTTTGAGACTAATTACACCTTATATAGGTTCTATGTGTTAAAAAAAATCACTTGGTTAAGTTTTAGAAAGAGTTAGTCCAAAAATTACATTTTACAATAAAAGTCACTGACAACTTTTTAGCAATTTTAGCATTTTTTTGGAAAACCTTGAAATTAACCTTGTAACCAATCAAACCAACTAGTAATTGGTTGGAATGGATGTCAAATGATGAGAATACCCTCTATGAATTTAGAGGAGGCATAAGATGTTGGTGATTATTAAGTTTTTTTATATGGCAAGGAATAATTGCTAATGTTAAACTTGTATATAGGATCATTGAGTTATTTTAAAATATCATTACTTCTTGTTTGGAACAACAAACTCATACTTTTTTAGAATGAAACAACACTTTAGCTGCATGTGATCACTAAATGAAGTTATTCAAAGATGTTAAGGATCTTCTTGGTTTTCTTAATAGCCATTTCATGACTTTGAAACATAATCACTTCCCTTTGTGAAGAGTTGTCTGAAAATTAGCAAAATACGTGTTGTTGTGAAGAAAATACAGTCATAAGATGTTGGAAGATTGTTTTCACTAATAGAATGTTGAAGAATCTTTTGGAAGGATGGAATAGATGATAGACTAAAGTTTGTTAGATAGTTATTATGTGTTCCCTGAAGTGTCTAAGATGTTAGTTTGAAGCAAGAAGTTGACTATGATCCATTTCTCAAATTTGCTCATTTTTCCCTTATCGCTTCCCAAGTCTTGAATAGGGAAAGTGATCAAGTAGTTTTGTGAATTTGGGTAGAAGTTTGTTCAATGTTGTAACCAAGTTGGAAAGATTCTTTGAAGACACTTAGGAAGGTGGGAAAGGTAGTTTTCCTTAAAAGTGTTCTTGCTAGGAATCCACTAGCTTTTGGTCTAAGCACTCTACATCATTTTGGATGCAATTTACATTAAAATAAAATACATCAAATGTACTTAAAATAGAAACAAGAAAAACAAGATATATATTATGATAACCAATAATTTCATATATTAACCAATAATATCATAAATCTAATAATGTCATGCTTCAAATATATGTCATATATACATCAAATGTGTATCGAATATGTCCACTGACATAAAATCCAACACATATGCCTCGTAATTCCTATATATGTGTGTCTATCAACTATATATTCTCCTTCCCATGAGGGGAAGAAGAAAATCCATAGAAGTCTTTAGTCATTCTATTGAAGGAGATAATGGTGATTATGGGGTCTTCATCACATGCTCGCTCATCCTCTTGTTTAGGCTCTTCTCTAACTCAAGCTGATACAAAAAAATTAGATATGAACAAATAATTATTATATATTAAAATTAAATATATGTACACAAAAAATTAATTATTTTCTTACCTCCATCAAATAGTCGCTCTATACGTCCACCTTAAAGGCTCTCAGATGATCAGGTGTAATAAGGCCCTATAACAAATCAATCAATATAATAACTTATAAATAACATTAGAAATTTTAATAATAACTATTATAAACATTAACTAATACCACAAAAATTCTTTCATACCTTGGTCAATGGTTTTGAACTAGCCATCATTGCAGCAACTCTATGATCGATGGACTGCCGAAGATGAGGAGTCTCAAACGTCAACAACTGCATGTCATATAATACAATTTACATGTAACATGAAACAAATGTACCTCTATGAAACTCATATCATGCTTAGGCTCAAAGTCCCTTGTGAATGCCGATGGTCAAGTAGAGAACTAATGCACATGCATAAATTATTTTTGTCAATCCTTCATATGATTACTTAATAAATATATGTATTAATTCAAATGATTAAATTTATACATACCTCTCGACTCAATGATGAGATGAAAAATGGGGTCATTCTTACCCTTAATTTTTAACAATGACAATACATGCTAATTAATTAGTCATTCATTATACATAGAAAATGTGATCAAATAAGTTTATCATAATTGTAATTTACCTGTGGGTCAGTGCCAAATGTGTCATTCAGGAACTCATCAATGACTAGCCCATCATCCATACTATCTCTAGGATGACTTTAAAATGTGTATAAGCATCCATGTGATGTGCACATGTGACCATGAAGTACAAAAGGCTCCTCCTCAACTAATGGACATGTACAGTGAATGAGGGTTTGTGTCAAAACATTGATAGTCCCTAGAGCGGTGGTCTCTACATGTTCCTTCACAACTAAATAAATATTCACATGCTCACTCTATGGCTTGACAAGAGGTGCCCTAAATAAATCAAAGTCATAATGCGCCACTGGCCTCTCAAATGATGACCCCCCCAACCCCCTCTAACCTAAGATTCTAATATATCAAAATATTTGGGGATCTCCCCAAGGACAAATTCACAATACAATTTCTTTAAGAAATACATTGGAACTTCGTGATCATTGTAGGGAGGGGAAACAAAGACCATCTACCATCTATCACAAAAGTTATTCCTAATACCACCATGTATGCAGCAATGGATGGGGAACCTTTTAGTTGTATGTTTAAAAGTGTCTTGTTCTCCAAGCTTTCTAGACAATGCAAAAATGCTAGCTTTCGCTATTTAATTTTTTTTAACATCTTCATATGATAATTTTTTTACATAATATATTCTATTTTCATCCATCTTAACATACCAAATATCCAACTAACCACTAACAGAAGCTACATGGGCCATAATGGACTCAAGAGAGGATGCCAATTGTGCTCTTATCAGATTGGTTTGTGCACAAGCTTTCAACCTATCAATGAGTGATTCTAGTTCATTTTTCCCTCTTTCTATTTCATTAATTAAATTGTCTTGGGTGCTAGGAAGAGGTCTGCCAATCAGTGGAGGTTGTGGAATTTCTTGCTCTTCTTATGGAGGGTTTTCATTTTGACTCTATTGACCCCACTAAGGATTTGGTAGTTCATTATCCACATTTTCTGATAAGAAACCAATTGCAATCTAAATAAATAAACAAATTTAAAGAAAAGTTGGAAAAACTACAAAAAAATGTAAAATCTTACAAAACAATGCAAAAACATATAAAAGAATGCAAAAACATGAGTAGAAAACATACTATGTGATCTAAATCTTGATCTTCTGTGACAAGGAGGCATTTTGAGGAGGCGGGTGAAGAAATTCTTCAATGTTTCCAATCCACATGTGCATTGTTGAGGAGAAATAATGGAAAAAAAATAATAATAAAATGGGTCATGGATTTGGCTGCCCACATATAAATTTTTTGAGTTAGCCAAAGCACGTACGCATTATAGCATGCACACACTTTGGAAAATTCAAAAAAAACTTTTATGTGTCATGTTTTTGGCACCACAACTTGGTGCACTTACCCCTTTCAAACAACATTTTCCCTATATTTACATTAGGATGTTCATTGCAAAATGACACATATAACTCATGGTGTGTTGTGTCCAACCAATATTTTGTATGATGTTTGTATTGACCAGATACAATCCTATGCCTAATAACATCTCTATTTCTTGATGAAGGATGAGTGTTATCAATCCAAAATGATATGAATAAATTTTTGAATCCCTCATCAATCATATTAGAATGAGGTGCTCTATACATGATTGTGTAAATGCCCCCATAATGTTATTATCCAAAATTTATCTTCTATTCTTTCATTTTTTTCCTACTAAAACTCATTTTCGATGAAATTGAAGATATTTGTCTATTTTGGGTTTAATATTCTTATGTACAATAGACCTCAACAACACTTTTTTTGCTGTGCACTTATCTTTAGTTCAAGACTACTTTCTTATGTTTCTTAAATCTTGTTTAACATTTCCAATCACATCAATTTGCATGTTAGAAAATATTCTCTTCTTTGATGTTGTGTTGACACCTAAAAATTTTAATACCTCTTGCAACTTTTTTTGTGTAAGGAAAAGAAAAAGTAACTCATCTTGTCCAAGTATTTTAATGTTACCAAATTTAGTCATTATTTCTGTACTTGTCTTATTCATTGACCTTTTCTTAGACAAACTTAAGGGGTTGAACAATAGCTACAAGTGTTATCAATTTATCCATATCCATTTTAAGTAAATGATCTAAATTTTTATGAGAAATTCCATTTTTTATAGATTCAATGATATTTATGAGTTTTTCCATAACATTTCTTGCACCAATTCATACACCTTATCCTAACCCTTCTCTAACTTCTATTACCTAAATTTTTATAGGGGGTGATCTTGAGCCTTCTCCAACATTCATTGTGTGAGATTCTACATGTAAAGATTCTAATGCATCCCCTACTTCTATTACTTGAACATATGTATGGAGCAATCTTGACCCTTCTTCCATATGCACTTCTTATACTTTTGTTGAGCCTCCTTCAAAATTTTCTTAACCTTCACCTTGTTGATTGTCTACAACATGTTTATAAATGAATAAAATTAGATAAAATACAAGATTGATATATAATTAAATTCAAGACCATGAAAATAAATAAATAATATCTATATATCTATATCTATATAATTACATACCTCATCTATTTTGATGATAACATGTCAAGGTTTTTTGAATATTTCTTTGTTTTGGTTCATGAGATTTCTTCCTTTCTTGTTTCCCATCAAAAATAAATAAATAAAATCCTTAAAAAATTCACATTTACTTTATAAAATTTGGCTTCACTTTCAAAAATTTGTCCTCAATGGTCAACCGAGGTTAGCACATGATTTATTAAGCATGTTTACCTAAATGTAATGTTTTTCAATAGGTGCATACAAACACAATTTAAAATAAATTTCCAGCCACCGGATTGTTTGGGCTCATATGTTCATACGAACATGTTATTTTACAATTTTTTGGGATATTTTCTTACAATAAAAAAAATTGATGTTTTGACCGTAAGAAATAAAATCAAGTGATCTCATACTACAAATAAAAAATGTCAATTTATGCTACTTGAAGCAAGCTTTCAAATTACTATAATTTTAATGTGTATTATATTCATTAAGACTTTCAAATATAAGTTTAATTCATTATAGGTTGATTAACAATTGACCATCAACTAACTTCGACACTTCGAGAAAAATTATAAATTAGGTCAATATTTTTTTTTTTTTTAAATATCTAGGAAATAGTTTTTTGAGCTAGCTTTCTATTAAAAAAAATTGATTTATGATAAATCAAGTTCAAGTTATCCATGTTAAAATGAATTTATGTTTGAATTATGATTGATGTCACTTCAAAACTTCATAAACAATACAATATTCAACCAAATTCAATCAAACTAAATGCATCCACTATATATTGATGTTAAAATTCCAACACCAAAAGAATTACCTCGTTATCATTTCTATTAAAAAAGTTATACTTTTCAAAATTATTGTCACTCTTTAAAAATATTGATTTTTCATATGTACCACTTTTTAGGGGAGAATAAAAATTTGAGTTAAATAGTTTTTTAAGAAAACTAGAAAATATGGTTACAAATTACAAATAGAGTAATAGAAATCACTAGTTTATGTCATCTTTAAATCATTCAAATTTTTTGAGATATAGTTAGTTGAATGTGAGGTTTGTTTCAAAAATATTCATTTCAATGTCAAAATTGGTCAAAAAGTGCCAACCACTATTGTGGGATCACTCTTGAATAGAAGTGACTACAGTTTGCATGCAAAGAAAGAAGGCTTAAGAGTATGAATGCTTGACGTGTGAAAAGTATATCAGATCTAAAGTGGGTGAATTCCAAGTGGAATGGAGGACTAAAACAAAGATCTGTAATCTAGAAGTGAGTTATAATTTGTTATCAGATCAAGCCTCAGTACTATTACTTTCTAGTCATTGTACTAGTATAGGGTAAATCTTTTGGATTAAGGTTCAATTTATAGTCAATTGTAAATCCTTTAACTAGGTGACATTCTAATGGATGGTCTAAATTCCTCTAACAAGGCTCACTCCTAATAGGTTGATTGAAATTCTCTAACCAATTCACATTAAACATTGTGTATTGTAACATTTAATAGGTTTGGCCTTTTATAGGGCATCATTTCAAACCAATAAGAATTAGTAGCTTTTTACTTGTGGTTTTTCTCAAATTGAATTTCCATGTAAAATCCTTCTATCAAATGTATTACTGAATCTATTTTGTTTTATGTTTACACTTCTACAAAGTTGATTTTACCCATGATAGGATCCTAAAAGAATTAAGATTTTTATGATCTAATGGATGTATGCATAGTAAGGTTTTATGGATATGGGTCTACTAAGTATTAAAAAAAATTATTTGTACATCTATAACTTGGATAAGTGATTCACCCACTCTTAGTTATTTTAAAGAATTCCAACATTCTCTTGCTTTTTAACAACTTTCTATTAGGTAAAGAAAGATTTATGACAAAGCCTCTAATGTACGAAATAATTAGAAGACTTAAAGGCTACTAAAGAAACTATTGAACATAACATTACACTTTTTAAAACATGTCTACTTAGACATACTTGGACTTATGTCATATTTTTTGTATCAGAATAAATTATTGTCTTTTGCAAATATGTCTTATCTTACATAGTTTGACTTAATCTCGATTATGATGAGTGGGAACATTTCACTCTTCTTTTATATCAAAAGTGTTCTCTTCATGTCATTCTATTGAGTGATCTCTCAGACATACTTGGATTTATACAGTATTTTTTTGTGTCAAAATAATTTATTGTCCTTTGCAAATATTTCTTATCTTACATAATTTGGCTTAAGATCTGATATGATGAATAAGAACATTTCATTCTTTCTTTAGGAAACTCATTCTCTTCATGTCATTCTCCTCAGTGATTAAAATTTTGCAAGTGAAACTTTCCTTTGTACTATTTATAAGCTGAAAATTCTTATCAAAGTTAATCTAAGTTATAACCAACTATATGAAAGGTTAATTAACTCTTATCTTAGTATTATGTATTCTATAAGTCATCTATCTCTTTCTAGCAATAAATTGAGTGGAAAAAATTACAGATGAATAAGTGGCAGATACTCTTTTCTTTTTTTGATGTTTTATGCCAATGGCCAATTTCTAAATGCCAAGATATATATGGGTTTAGTTTATGAAGGGAGAAGGGTTAGGGGAAAGATAGAATTCTTTTGTATAGTTAGACGGTTTCTAGAGATGAAACTTGTATGTGCAAAGGAAGGCTATACTTTGAAGTCTAGAAATAATATTGTAAAAATGATATTTTAATAATATAAAATCTTATTACTGATGAAAACTAAATAAATTGAGTGGCAATATCCTAGAGTCTATAGGAAAGTTTTCTTGTTGGCTATTTTTTATCTTTCTAATAATGATTTAAGTTGTTGTGTACCATGTTCCTTGGGGGTCTCTCTACACTTTAATAATTGGATCTATTTGAAAACCATCTAAATTGGAATCTTCCCTCACTTGCAAGGATCTCATGCCTCAACCACTTGGACGTCATAGCTAATTGGATAAAGAAAACTTTTACTTCAAAATAAATCTTTCAATACCTTAGAAAAATAGTGCCCTTATGAAATTGTGAACTTAATATCAACATTACTTCGGTTCCCTTATCTCAATTATCTAATCTACTTGAGTCACATTGATGTAGTGCAAGACATGATAATCCCCAAAAGATTTGTCCTAGACCCCAACAAATAACCACACAATAGAAGAATAAATAATAACATGGATAATTAGATCCAAAATAATGCCAATTCTCATAATAGGGTGATCCCACAATAGTGGGTGCCACTTTAGTGGCACAAAGAAATTCATGAAAAGTTTAAAAAAATGCAACTTCCATCTTCCATATGTTCGTGAGAACATCTTTATTATGCTCTCATGAACACATAATACTCTTATGTTCGCGTGAACATAGTTATGTAAAATAAGATATTTTCACATGAGCATAAGAGCATTATGTGTTCACGTGAACATACAAAATCAATGATTTACTACATAAAAAGTCCATTTTCTATTTTCGCTCCTCATTTTTATGTTGTAAAAAATTTGTTTTGGATGTTGGAGCAAATGTATTGAAGTGGTCATCGAGCTATGTCACCTTTCTTCATTTTCCTCCAAATTCCTGTCTTTGCACTATTTTGGGTATGTTTGTATGTCATTGCTTGAATGTTTTTAATGTTTTTAATGTTTTAAAACAATATTTTTCATTTAATTTAATATTTTTTTCTTATTAATTTTAGTATATTATATGAATTTTTGGTTTAGATTTTTTTTATATTTGTTAATTATTTTTAGCACTATTAGAAAATATTTTTAAAAAAATTGAAATTATTAAAAAAATATTAGTCTAGAATACTTGAAAACTATTAATTTAACATTAGAAAATAATTTTACAAAATAATAGTGTTAAAATAGAAAAATATTAGAAAATATTAGACAAACTTACAGAATAACAAAAAATAATAGTCGAGAATATCAGAAATTTTTTTTAAAATATCAATCTAAAATATTAGAAAAATATTACTATAACAAAACAAATTTAGAAAAATATTAGTCTTATTAGAAAAAGCATTAGAAAATATTAGAAAAAATATTACAAAATATTAAACAATATTTTAAAAACATTGGTCTAGAAAATTAGAAAATATTTTGTAAACATTATTATAGAATATTAGAAAATATTAAAAAAAATTCGTCTAGAAAATTAGAGAGTAATTTTAAAATGTTACAAAATATTTTTAAAAAAGTTTTAATTTAGAATATTAGAAAAATATTATTCTTATTAGAAAAAGGATTAGAAAATATTAGAAAATATTAGAAAAATATTTTAAAAATAATTAAAAATACTATTGATTAAGAAAATTAGAAAATATTTTTAAAAATTTATTATAGAATATTAGAAAATATAAGAAAAAAATTACAAAATATTAAAAAAACCATATTCTAGAATATTAGAAAAATATTAGAAAAATATTGGAAAATATTAAAAAAATATTGGCCTAGGAAATTCAAAATATTAGAAAATATTTTTAAAATATTATTATAGAATATTACAAAATATTATAAAAATATTACAAAATATTTTTCTAACAAATTCTAACTCTAACTCTAATCTAACCCTAACCAAAACCCTATTCTAACCCTAACTCAAACTCAAACCCTAATCTAACCGTAACTCAAACTCAAAACATAATTATAAAGTTATTACATAACAATAACCCTAATTTTCCAACCTAAAGTTTAAATCTATCTACCCCTATTGTTAACCCTAGAACTCTAATTCTAATTCTTAACCCTAAGCCTAAGCCAAACCCTATCTCTAACTATAGCTCAAACTCAAATCCTAATCTAAACCTAGAGCCATACTCCTAATCAAATGATAATTCTAACTTGAACCCTAATCTAACCCTAACCCTAACCCTAACCCTAATCTAATCCTAACTAAAAACTTAGAGCCTAATCTAACCCTAGAACTATACCCCTAATCTAACCTTAAACCTAACTCAATCCCTAATATAATCCTAACTAAAAATTCAAACCTTAATAAAACCCTAACTCAAACTCTAACCCTAATCTAACCCTAACTCAAACTTGATCCCTAGTCAAAAACTAATCCTTACTAAAACCTTAATGTAACTCAAGAACTGTAACCCTAGAACTAAAACCCTAATCTAACCCTAACCCTAATTGAAACTCTAGAACGATAAACCTAATCTAACTATAACCCTAGAACCACATAACCTTAATCTAACCCCAACCCTAACTTAAACCCTAATCTAATCCTAACTGAAAGGTTGAGTTATGATTATGTAATGAAGTACAAGGATCAGTTAAGATAGTGACGATCTGATGTATTGATGATCTACTTAAGGTTACAAAATGGTTGGTTACACTTAGAAGGTTTAGAAGAATAAGTTAAATAAAGTTTTTCTTCCAGGCTTGATAGAGTGGATAGTAGGTGCCAAGCAAAGTTAGTGCAAGTCAGGTAGAAAGTCAGTTGGAGCCGACTGAAAAAAATTCTAGTAGATGTTGATCTACACAGTTGGTGCCAAGTAAATTTTAGTTGATGTCGAGCACTAGTAAAATCTTGTTGATGCCAAGTGATTTTATAGTTGATGTCAAGTAACACAGTATGTGGTGAGCATTAGAAGATTGATAATGTTGAGCTGCTCCATTATGATAAAGATCAAAGATTTTCCAAATATAAGCTAACAAGTTTGTTTTTTGGAACTTGTGAACCAGGAGGAATATAAGATTAATGAGCTAGTGACAGAGAATTTAATGTAAACCATTTTTAGGTGAATTCAAATGGATTCTAGTAAAAGTTTCTAGAATAGACAAGATATGGGGTAGATATATTGTATCCTACTCAATCCATCCAAAACCATAATTTAGATGATGGATAATGAGCAAAAAAATATTTAAATTTCCTTAATATAGGAATTTCAAGTCATGAAGCAAAAGAGTTAGAGAGGTTGGTGTCATAAGTGACAACTTAAGGAGGAGGAGGATGTAAGGGTTTTTTTTTCATCAAGTGACCCAAGAGAAGAGTTTGCAATGGCATACCAAGAAAGAAGGCTTAAGGGGATGAATGCTTGAAGGGTGAACAAATTGTTAGAGCTGCAATGTATGAAAGCCAAGTAGAATTGAGGAGTGAAGAGAGATTCGTAATTTGCAAGTGAAGTTGTAAGTTGTATCAGATCAAAGTTGTACTATTATACTCAAACAATTATATCAGTCTAGGGTAAATCCTTTGGATTAAGGTTGACCTAATAGTCATTAGAAAATCCTTTAACATGGTGGCATTCCATGTGAATGGCCTAAATTCCTCTAACAAGGCTAACCTTTAACAGGATAAATGAAATGCCTTAACCAAGTCACATTAATAGTGTGTATTGTAACCTTTAATAGGGTTGGCCTTTCACAGGGAATCACTTTAGAAGAATCAAAAGGAGTAGCATGTTACTCGTGGTTTTTCCCAAATTTTGTTTCCATGTTAAATCAATGTGTCAAATGTGCTAATGAATGTGTTGTGTTTTATCCTTTACATTTCTGCAAGTTGATTTGATAGTAACATCTAAATCTTAGTGTTGGTATTAGAATGGTTTTGACATTTGAGTGTCAACACACTTAACAACTTTCTACATTGAAGCCGAGTACACTATGTATGTTGAGCCATAGTGTGTGCTGAGTTAGATTTCCAATAGGTGTCGAGTGACTTTAGGTGCTAAGCATTATACAAGTGTGGAGTGATATATAGGTGCCAAGTCATAGTTGATGTTGAGTAAGTTATAACATTACATATGCTGAGTGAGCTAGAATCATACATGTATCAAGCAAGATAGAATGCAATAGGTGCCAAGCAAAGCAGGATAGTACATGTGCCAAGCACCAGTAGTCTAGTATGTGTTGAGTAACACATAATCAACATATGATTTTTTTCTCTCACAAACTCAGATGTAAACCATTTTTGGAGCCAACATAGAAAGATTTTGAAGGATGATAAGGATAAGAATGAATCTTTTATATTTCCTATGTAATCAGCATGCAACCAATGAGAAAAATGCAAGGAATGAGCAGGAATTCAAGATTAAATATGGATTGTAGATTCACACCTAACCATAAGTCTACAAAGTCTTTACAAGAAAGCTTTGACCCCATGATTTTAAGATGCTGAAGAGAATTCAAGGAAGTTTCTAAGTAGATAGCAAATTACAGAATAGAGAAAACAATAGGGGCATCATAGACTTAGTGAATTGAGTAGCAATTACACATCCAGTTGATCAAAATAGAATAAGGGACACAAACAAGATATTAGATCAAGAAAGGATCACATCAAAGTGAGCAGATCAAGTGGCTAAAATTAGCAATTGAAGATTTTAAGAAATCAAGTCAAAGATTTCCAATACTCTCTAGCCATTATATTATGTTGATAGGTTAGCTTAATAGCTATTTTGTAGATCCTTTGAAGAGGTGATTAAATCCTCTAACAAGGTGACAGTTCATGTAAAGTGTTTATAAATCCTTTAACTAGGTCACTATTGACATAGTGTAAATCCTTTGATAGGGTAAGCCTTTCATAGGGCAAACCATTAGAAGTGGTCAAACAATTATTGCTATAGTAATTTTTGTCGATATCATCCCCACCCAAGTTTTACCTTATTATTCTCAGAGGGTGCCTAGGTTACCAAATCTAGTGTTATGTGTGTTATTGCATGTGTTTTCTCTATGTTTACTTAATATGTTTACATGCATGCATCTTATTTTTTTGTTATTTGTTTTAATGGATTAGAAAAGGCTAAAAGTGTGATACTTTTGATTCACCCCCCCACCCCCCCCCCCCCCCCCCACTCAGAAGTACTCTTCCCATTTGAATATTTCAACAATTGGTATTAGAGCTAAGGTTCTCACAAGAAGAACCCTAACAACTTAGAGAAAAGGTCTGAAGATGGAAGTCTCCAAACTTGGTAAGATAATGGACAATCAGGTGATTGATGTACACCTCACTCTACACAAATTGGAAGAAGCCAGAGAACAATTGAGGAAATCCTTAAAAAGAAGGAAGGATATAGCCATAGCTGAAAATGGCGTACACTACAAGGAGATTGATATCACACAAGTGTTTTGAAATGTTGATTCAAACAAATTTGATGGATCAATAGCTAAATTGATGGAGAAAAATAGAGCACATGCTAAATAAATTAGAATACTCAAGCTTGGACAAGAATCACAAGCCATAATGCTTTGTGAAGTGATTGAACAAAAGAAGAGAGCCATTGAAGACAAGGTCATGATAGAAGATGACAAGAGAAATATTACCAATAGAATAGAGGAGAAGACAATTGTGCTTGAAAGAATCTCAAACATGTAGCTCGACACCTTAAGTCAGATGATGTATTCTCATCTTGAGCTAAACATGAAGGACATTGAGATTTCCACCCTGAGAATGTAAAATGAGCAATTGTAGAATGAACTGAAAAGAGAGAAGGGGATAGAAAAACACTCCAAAAACCCCAATGAGGCTATCAAGTACTTTGAGAAACTACTAAAATCACCAAGGGCTAATAATGATAATTCAAAAGTTGGTTACACTAGCAGTGAGCAAGGAGAATCATCTAAGACTACAGAAGAAAGGAGCAATAGAGGTAAGAAAACTAAACCTACTTGTCACTTCTGTGGTAAAAAGGGACATACCTCTAATGTATGTAGGAGAAAGAATAGTCATCAGCATAATAAGCCTACAAATGCAAGCTTTTGTCACAAGTGCAAAGAGCAAGGACATTAAGCACATGAATGTAGAACCAAGACCATGAGGACACCAAGATTTGAAGTTACTACTACAACTAAAAAAAGTATGGACATAGAACATTTGAATGCAAATCAAAGCCTATGTGGACACCTAATCAACCTACAAAAGGGAACAATCATCACTAAAACTAGGACTACAACACCAAGTATAGTTGTCACTATTGTCAAGAGTATGGACACATTCCTAAAAATTGCACAAGGATACATTTTAGAGGGAATTATAGCAGATGGTTAAGTCAAACTACATGTTTCAATTACTTGAAAACTAGTCATATCAGTAGGAATTGCCCCAAAAAGTCAAAAGAACACAAGATAGAAGTCAACAAAGGAAAAGAGAAGGTTGATGTTGAACAAATAAGAGGGCAAATGAACAAGACTTGGAAGAAGAAAGATGATTGCAACACATCAAATGGAGAGATCACTTCACCCAAGAGGTCAAGTGTTCACATCTCATCCAACCAAGTAAGAATAGGTGTATGGGATTGATATACAAAGTTATATCATACATCAGTTCCAATACAAAGAAGTACTACAAGAAAGAAATCTAAATGAGCAAAGATGCCAAGACAAATTTGAAGTTTTTGCAAATATTGTCGAAATTTCATCAGATGTCGAGTAAAGCTCCAATGGATGTCAAGTTTCTAATAGCGACCGAGTTGGTATTTGAAGTTGAGTAAAATAGAGAACTAGCGGAAGTCAAGTAAAAAAAATACAATGGGAGTTGAGTCATGGTGAAACCTTCAAGTGCTGAATTTAAAGTTGTATGCACTAAGCATTTAATGCGAGGTCTTGATAGGTATAAGGTCAAATTTTGTTCATTTCTATGCCATTCAAAAATAGAGAAAAGATGAAAAGAGTGTAGGAGCGATCATACAACAACCTTGAAGCCATTTACATTGATCTCAATAGCGATTCAACATACATTCTAATGATCTAAGGTATTTATCAAGTGTCGAGCTACATGCAGAGTTAAAGTTTATAATTTATTAAAACCCTAATTTGGTAAAATGGCTTCTAGTTAAAGAAACCCCAAAGGAAAGGAAGGTAATGAGGTTCAGTTAGTTAGTAATGAGGTAAAACAAACTAAGTTTAGGCCAATTCCTGAGCTCACCTACAAAAATGACCCAACTAGTGCATTGTCTATCATTCCACCTAAAGTTGTCATGGTACAAGATGTGAGAAAGTGTTATAACTACAAGATAGGTGTAGTAGGTGATCTTAAGATATTCCAAGCCTATAACAAACTATGTTAAAACAAAATTCTGAAGGATGAATTCCAAACAATCAAGAAAAAGGGTTTGACCAATGCCCTAGTTTACCCTATAGGATTCAAAAATGAATGAATATAGATTGTCCTCAACATGATTCAGAATGGATGTTTATGGTTGGAAATAGGACCAGTAAAGATTACAAAAAGGATAGTTCATAGGGTTACAGGTTTCTCAACCCTAGATCGACCTAAGACCCTGTGTAGTGATTCCAAAGAGATCATTGAAAGAAATATAGGAGCCAAATGCAATAAGAGGGGTATGACCATCGATACTGTAATAGATCCTCTTCTAGATTTTGTTGTGAGAGTTATATCCCTCAAATTCTATCAATTCAGCAAATAGAATAGTGTGCAATATATAACTATTGATGTAGCCTACAAATTGGTAAAGAAAGATCACACATATGATCTGTCAAAACTAATGTTGCAGTAAATAAATAAAAAACCTAGGAACAATAAGGAGATCAAAAGGTGCTCAATGCAAATTTGGTTCAATTCTTATGTGTATATTCTTTTATGTTACGGAAGGGTTTCCTTCTATTGGAAAGGTGAATTAGAACCCTAACAAAACTGCAATTACACAAATTAATGAGTTCATTTATCAGATGGGTGACAATTTCAAGGCCCAAATGACAAGTTATTTTGAGGATTTTAAGAAATCCATGAAGCAAAGGGTGAGAATGCCAGTTTCACTAGTGGAAAAATACATCAATCACATATCCTTTTTTGTTGACATTGATTATACCTACATCTAGGCAGCAATACCAAGAGTAAGATGGCTAAGGCCATTGTGATATGAGCTTGATATAGATGAAGCCTTAGTAGCAATCACATAATTGCTTTTGTAAGAGATAGATAAAATGGCTCCTCAATTTGGAACATATGATGTTGCGAAATCCAAATTTGAAATTGAATTGAAGACAACCCCTATTATCAAGAAGAAAGAAAAATTAGTAGAAAAGATAAAGAAAAAATTTGGAGCAAGTATTGAAGGAGAAGTAGCTAGTGAAGAAGAAGAAGGAGAAAGAGAAAGTGAAGAAGAAGAAGAAGAGCAAGGGCAAGACCCTCTTGGGACTAAAAATTGCATGCTTCATTTTTAGTCACATCTCGAGAATTGTGAGAAATCAAGCACTTAAATTTTTTTTAAATACTTTGTACTTGGTTGTACCTGTAAGGCCCCAAAGGTGTTTAATGCTTCTAGCGCCCTACATTCAGCCTATCTAAGGGTTTCATGAAGTTTAACTATGATTTCTAGCCATTCCGTGAAGTCCTATTTTGAGCTGGCATCATTTTTGCATTTTACCCCGTGTCAAACAGTGGCAGAAGGCCATGTTTGGACCTGAATATCTCGCACCCAAAAATGTTTTGTGACTCACCACTTTGGGAGTGTTTAGTGTCCATACCTGAGAACCTATGTTTCAGATTTTGAGTCATTTTGAGTCCGTCTGACTAGGTTTTGAATCCCTCAAAGTTGGTCAGTTACTATTTTCATACTTTTGCAATTAATTCCTAATTCTGGGAAGCCCTGTTTGACAGGCTATTACTTTTGACCAGTTGACCCAAATGCTGAAATTCTTTGTGCATTGTATTGTAGAGGTCGAAGACTTGTTATGTTTAAAGTTTCAGCCTATGATGAATCCGTTTGATCAGTCTTCAAGCATGGTTCCAAATAGAATTTCTATCTTTTCACTGTTGTCAATATTTGCAAATTGATTAGTAGCCCTGTTCGTGATGTCATATCTTTGTATCTGTGATTGGTTGGACTAAATGGATTGTACCCCTGTGTTGTCCTCTGAAAATACTATAAGTGTGTCGGTTTTTAAACCTTGACAAATCCATTTGCACACTTTTTCAAGTCAATTCCATTCTCAAAAAATCACTTTCTGACATTGTTTTAAATCTGCAAAATCCAAGTAGCCTACTTTGAACGTCCACCATTTGTGCCCAATTATTTATCATGAGCCCAAATTGCAGATTCGTATTGTGCTCATGACAAAGAACCAATGCCACAAGTTTCATTTCCCCATGTGCTCATTTGCCTAGTTTTCCAAGCCAAATCCAAATCGAACTTATTGTTTTCTAGCATGTTTTATGCGGGTAAATTTGAGAAGGTAGCTTTGACAGTCAATATCTTTTGACTGGGAATTCATCATGAGACTAGATTCAACTGGGTGAAAGTGTGTGGAAGAGAGATTCATTGTGTTAGTTTTCAGATTCTGATCAGTTGTTCGGGTCAGTTTTTAAAGTCAGGCAGCAGACCTCCGGACACAAGTTTCATAGTGTTGCGAAAGTGATTTAAAATGAATTTTAATGGTCAATCGGTGATCAAATTTGATTCCAGTCAATTCGAGGTGATCATTGAAGCAATTTGTCGGTTCAGTTGTTCGAAAATGAATTTTTTTTTTAGTCCGATCCACTTTCAGGCCTGACTGATTAGATTAGAAGGATGACGTTTGATTATTATAGTAAGCATTTCATGGAGTCATTTATTGATTTTTAGTACATAAATTCACACCTAAGGACTTTTGAGGGCCATAATCGAAGATTTCCCTGTTGTGGCTATTTGCTACTCTAGTACCCTTTATTGATCTTTTTGATTATGATGTCTCAAGTGATTAATATGGTATTGTCTTGAGTTTTGTGATCGTCCTTGATGGAAAAGTGTTTCATATAAGGAAGGACAGAAGGGATTTCTTTTTGTGACTTAGAACATTAGTACAATACCATATTTGATTATTTGTATTAAAAAGCATGATAGAGCTTTTAAGTTGTCTGAGTCACCATCGATTTTAAATTTCCAGACATCTATGGAAGTCTTAATTACTTCCAATGGTAGTAAAAGAAGATCCAAGTAGCAGACAAAAGGTTCTCCAGTGGACAGCTGGCCCAAACAAAGAACGTAACAAATTCTCCCACAACAAAAGATGAGGCCAGTCAATGCATTGGAGAAACTCATGGCAGCAATACAAATAGTCATCCACGCAGCACAAACAGGGCAGTCACATCAAGTAAAGACTAGCACATTGAAAAGAAGTGCCACAGAAATGACAAGATGAAGCGACAACAGTAGGTGATGGCTAATCTAGTTTTAATGAGGAAGGTTGCAGCCAAAAGAAAGTCACAGGTTAGAGTTTAAAAGCGCAGTGAAAGCCTGCGTTAAAAGCCAAAGCAGCCCATGCATCAAAGAAGAAACCAATAGAAACTGGTGTTCATGCTAATCAAAGCATTAAAAGAAAAAGGAAGAAGAATCAACGACAAGCTAAAAATGATAAAGCTCACACTAGTTTGGACAGGGGTCCCATTAAAAAGAACAGTCTCACACGACATTTTCAAAGTCACAAATGCCACGCTGAAGTCAGGAATAGCCAACAGTATTTGAAGAGGATCACACCAATTCAAAAAAGGAGAACACATGTGGATGGAGAAGGAAATCGTCATTAAAAGACAATTAAACGAGAAGACCATGCATTAAAGGGATGAAAGTCATTCTAAAATGGAGGCAGTCGACTTTATAGCACAAAAGCACCATAGAATGCCAAGCACGAAAGGAGGAGACTAGAGGAGCTCTGCGTCTAAAAGAAGAATCTGCTAGCTTAAAACAGGGGCATCTCATCTAAAGATGGGCAGTCAACACAACAAGTAAAGAAGGCATTTTGTTTTAAAAGATGAAACCTGCCAATTTAAAAGAGCTCCCACACAGTATGAGAAGGAATAGGCACGCTAAAAGCAAATGCATCAAACATTTTAGCAGAGGATTCGATTTAATAAGCAATTGCCATCTTAAGAAGCAAGTCCAAAGCATATAAATCTACCACAAAAATTAGAGAGGCACTCCAAAATCCAGAGAAGCTGCTACTAGAAACGTAAAAAGATCATGCATTTAAAATGGTTTCCATGCCATCAACGAGAGATGCCCATCATAAAGCCACAGAGGTTAAGCATCAAAGACCATGCTAATACAAATAGTCATTCATGCAATGGAGCTCTTTCTATTTTTGAGCTATAGCAGACTTCAAAAGGGTAGGCGTTCTAAAACATGCACAAGGAAAAAGTTATAGATATATATCCCACATTTGTTATGTAGAGGGATATTAAGAGGTTTAAATGCAAGTCTACACAAGTGACTTAATTTCTCTAAGACTAGAGGCTTTTGGAAAGATGCAGGGTGTGTTGGGCCCGTCGACAAATAGTAGTGAAGAAGATGATGTCAGTCGAATCCGAGCAAAGCGTAATTTTGAGTGAAAGTGCAGAGATGCTGATGTGGCCAGATTTGCCAAGATCTCGCCATGTGTCACATCATGTGGATGGTGCACGCCCACAAAAAGGAGTTGCATGGACGTTAAATAATGCGGGGAAGCAAATTTTTTCGATGTGGTAGTGGGTCCTACACATGATGAAGTGGCATTGCAGAGTAGGCCTAGGCGAGAAGCGACTAGATTGTGACGTGTCACGATCCGACAGTTGGCGCTTCCTCGCAAAAAGAAAGTGTGCACTGGATAAAAAATGTGGGAATGCAAATTTTTGACACGTGGCACTAGATCCCTACGGTGTTGACATGGCATCTGAGAGTAGTGGTCGGCCAATCAGAGGCCACCACGTGGCACAAAGGATGGTAAACAAAGGTTGACCCTAATTTTGAAGGGGTGAGGAAAATATAAAAAGTTTTAAATGTCATTTTAATATTTTTCTCAAAAAAGAAATGGATGCATGTTTAGAAATTTTGTTAAATCAAAAAGGGGATTTATTCTAATGTTCATACATTAGATTTTTTTTTAATTTTTGAAATTTAAAATTCAAAGTGCGGACTTGACTTTTATAGAAGAGGGGCATTTTTCAAAATAAGATTCTAAGGGTTTTCTATAACTAAAACATAGACTCCAATATACGATTGGAATTGGGAAAAGATGGGCTATCCATTTTTGGAGTTAGATTTTGCATAGGTAGCAATGTGTTCTTGCTACAGGGGGTTTTGTCCTAGGTTTCCAGATTGTAACTGATTTCAGGTATCAGAGTTCAAAATTGATTTCTAGCATGGAAATGACCTGGATATGCATATAAGATGGTAAAATACAGTTGGGTCGAATGGAACTAATTTCAAATTAGCTAAAGTTTTATTCCTTCACCATTTCATGAAGATATCAGATATTTTGCTGATTCAAAGAATTTCATCATTAAAAAAAGATATTTTCCAATTAGTTACAATGTAATGATGAAACAGAAGATTAGATCAGATGGGTAAAAGGACGAAAGAGGTTTTCAGTTGCAGAAGATGGGATTCCAAATGGACACTTGTCATCTTCAGTTTCAATCTGGGAATTCATCTCCTTGCTATATTATTCTTTCTTTCTTCCATTTGGGGGTTTCTAGTTTTTTGTGACTGAGAGACCATTCATGGTTCCAATCTTGAGTTCTCTCAGATCTATGATCCCATTTTCCTCAATGATTCTTCCTGTTATGAACAACATATTGTTTTCCTTTTGAGGCATTTATATTACACAATCATTCTATGTGTATCTTTTGAGTTTTGTATGTAGATGTTGTATTCTTTTCGATGAAATTAACACAAAGAGCCTCATCTTTTAGTTTCATTATGATTCTCATCTCATGCTATTGTTATTTGCAATGTTCTGTGTTTAAGAACTAAGAGCTTGGACCAGTTACATCCCCTTAAGCTTGTATATCAGAATAGATTTTCTGTTGGAACAAAGCTCCAAGTAAATGCTTGTTTATACTGATAGGATTGCAGGTTACACCAAAAGGATATCACCATAAGTATGAGAGTTTTAATGAATATCGATGTCTATTTGCAAGTCAAGCAGATAGACCATATACTTGAATATATGAGTATATTTTAGGTATCCATCTGTATGTGAAGATTTAGTTAGTGCCCAATGGATAAGGGACTGGTCAGCTTGAAGGATGCATGTTCTTTGCTGTTGCATACCTGATTATGCT
This sequence comes from Cupressus sempervirens, assembly GCA_028749045.1. Classification (NCBI taxonomy): domain Eukaryota; kingdom Viridiplantae; phylum Streptophyta; class Pinopsida; order Cupressales; family Cupressaceae; genus Cupressus; species Cupressus sempervirens. Next base: position 264,625,368 of record CM053786.1, on the reverse strand, counting down.
AAGAAACCAAATCAATATGAATATTATTTTCCCATTTTATATTTTGAAGAACTATAAGTGTAGGTCATGGCTTATTTGTGGTTACTTTCCTTGGTTATGATTAGCTATTGTGATCAGGAGATTTACCAGCAAATTAAAGAAGAATATTGACCATATCTACTATAGAGGGCAGTCTTGTAATGAAGTATCAAGATAAATTAGAAAAATCCCTCAGGTTTTCCCACCTTGGCTTTACAGAGCCTAAAGTGAAGTGAGTCCCAATATGACTCTATTAATTGGCCCAAAACTAAGATTTAGCCTTGCTGAATATAGGATTTAGCTTGTCCTTAGGCATGTCCCTAGTCTTTGTTTCTTGGTATCAGGTTTAAATCTACCTGGTATGTTCTTTACCAAAAAGAACACCAACATGCCCAATGGAATTGACCTAGGGCTTAGGAGAAGACAAGGAGGAAGGTGCCAAGGAAGAAGAAGCCAAAGAAGCACCTACACTAGCTGAGAAAAAGAAAAGAAAGGCTAAAAATCAACCTCCAACTTAGACCAAGCACAAGAAGGTCACTAAGGATGGACAAGCCAAGCCAACACTAGAAATAAGAGCTAGCAAAAGGGCATCCACACAAAAGGCCAAACAAGAAACAAAAGAGAAGAAGAAGGCCACTAAACAAGCTAATAAAGTGCCAAAGAAGAAAATAAAATATGTGGCATAGCCAGACACAAATGATGAGGAAAGAACAGAGTGAAACGATATCAGCCATTTCAGAGTGGTAAGTCATCCTCCCAAATATGCCTTAGACAAAATTTGAGAAAATATTAGGAATGTAGATTTGAATGATCTAAAAAGTCTTGATTTCAACAAGTTAATCAAAGAGGAATAAAATAAAGTAGAAGAATTAGTATACACCATGATGGTTGAATTCAATAATACACCACTAGAGCTAGACAATACCATGCCTAGAGAATTATATGAGATAATTGAAAATAAATGGCATTATTGTCTAAAAATGGAAAAGGAGATCAAAGAATTTACCTTAGCTCAAGTAAAGCCTGACATGACAAAAGGTCAAATAAAAAAGGTTAATAAGAAACATGGTGGCAAATTTGCACCTAAATATAGAGCCTTCAGCATCCTACAAAGCAAGATTGAGGATGTAGTGAATAAATCCACACAATTGTAGAAAACAGTTTAGAAAATAACTGATGACAAGGAAGAGGAAATAAATAAGGCAGAGACCAATGTCAAGGAAGAGTTGGAGGAAAAGAAAACAAAAGAGAAGAAAGGAGAGGAAGAGAAGCAAGAGGAAGCAAAAGAAGATGAAGGAAAGAAAGGAGAAGAAGAGAAAGAAAATGGTGAGGAGGGAGAAACACAAAAAGGAGAAGATATGGCAATAGCTGAACAATAGAAAGAAGAGGAAAAAAGTGTGTAGGACACACAAATGCCACCTCCTAGCCTTCCTCATGTGTCCATAACACCTACAAACACAATAATTAATAAGGATGTTCCTGATAATTCAGCTCAAAACATCAATCCCCTAACTGGAGAGGATCTCTCCAAGATCCTTCACCAATCCATTCTATAGCCATAGTTACACATGAACCCTATATTCGTGAGTGTAGATGAGCTACAAAATGTAGTGGTAGAACCACAAAGAGAAAAGGTGAAACCAAAGGAACTATCTTTCATCTATACAACTACTAGCACTAAAGTTTTGATGCATCCACCACCTATAGAAATAGTTGATACTTTACAAAAGCCAAACATAGAAGAAGTGAAGACTAATGAGAAGGATGATACCTCAAATGAAAAGGAGCAGGATGCTATCCAAACATTGGTAGAACTACCAAAGATTGGAACTTCTACAAGAACCCTTTAGAAGCTGAGCACTGAAGCCATACCATTGCAAATCTCAACTTTAGGCTCAAGCTCAACCAGAGTGGCTAGGGTACTTCATTATGGAGACCCTAAGCTAGATGAAGACATTTTTATACTTGCTTATGACTCCAAGGCCATCACCATGGATCAGATAATAGAAATTCAAGATGCTTTAAATAGAAGGGAGGTATGAAATATTTAGAAAAGAGTATAAACATAAGCAAGCACTACATGAGATCAAGGACATACTTATGGATGCCTTCATCTTGTAGTCACCAAATGAAGCAAAGCCAATAATAGAACAACTATCTTATATAGTTGACCAAGTGACTAGTGAAGACCAGAAAACAAATGTTAAACTTATGGAATGGTTTGAGAGAAAATTTTAGGGGAAAGTGAATGAGAAGATATCAAGTGGTATAGCATTTGAATAGGTTGAATTGGCCAAGAAAATTAACAAGGTCAAAGTTGTACTTGAGAACATTTTCTCATCGACAAGAAGTTGCGTGATTTCTCCAACTTCACACAAGAGAAAAATCAAAGGATATTAAGCTTTGAGAGAATTTTGAAGATTTCTAGCATGCAACTGCCAAGGGATCCAACTCAAAGTGAGAAGCATTTTTCCCAATTGCTTGACACTCAAAGAGAGTTAGCTACAATAAAAAGTGAAGAGGCCAACATAAAGGCCAAATTAATGCAAATTCAATCCTCCATAACCCCACACTTGGAGGTCCTCTACAAAGAGAAAGTCTAAGCTGAAACTATATTAAAGAAAGATCCTAATCTTTCTACATTAGATGGGCTTGTATATCTTTCTATAGAGACTTCCATCTAGCACAACTCAGTAGATATTTCTTTGTAGAATTGAGATGGAGTGATGATATACAACCTTGAAGCCATTCGCATCAATCTCAACAACAATTTAGCATATATTTCTCAAATATAAGGTATTTACCAAGTGTTGAGCTACACAGAGTTAAAGTTTTTAATACATTAAAACCCTAGTTGGGTAAAATGGCTTCTAGGTCAAGAAACCCCAAAGGAAAGGAAGGTCATGAGGTTTAGTTAGTTAGTAATGAGGTAAAACAACCCAAGTTTAGGCCAATTCCTGAACTCACCTACAAAAATGACCTAGCTGGTGCATTGTCTATCATTCCACCTAAAGTTGTCATGGTACAAGATGTGAGAAAGTGTGATAACAAAAAGATAGGTGTAGTAGGTGATCTTGAGATATTCCAAGCCTATGAAAAACCATGTGAAAAGAAAATTCTAAAGGATGAATTCCAAATAGTTGAGAAAAAGGGTTTGACCAATGCCCTAGTTTACCCTATAGGATTAAAAATTGAATGGATATGGATTTTCCTCAGAAGAATTCACAATGGATGTGTATGGTTGGAAATAAGACAAACAAAGATTACAAAAAGGATAGTGCATAGGGTTATGGGTTTCCCAACCCTAGATTGACCTAAGACTCTATGCAATGAATCCAAAGAGATCATTGAAAGAAATATAGGAGCCAAATGGAATAAGAGGGGTATGACCATCGATACTATAATAGATCCTCTTTTAGATTTTGATATGAGAGTGATATCCCACAAATTCTATCAATCCAGCAGATTGAATAGTGTACCATGTATAGATGTTGATGTAGCCTACAAACTAGTAAAGAAAGATCACACATATGATCTATTAGAACTGATGTTGTAGCAAATAAATGAAATCCTAGGAGCAATAAGGAGATCAAAGGGTGCTCAATGCAAATTTGGTTCAGTTCTTATGTGTATATTCTTTTACGTTATGGAAGAGTTTACTTTTATTGGAAAGGTGAATTGGAACCCTAACAAAATTGTAATTACACAAATCAATGAGTTCATTGATCAGATGGGTGACAATTTTGAGGCCCAAATGATAAGTTATTTTGAGGATTTTAAGAAATCCATGAATCAAAGGGTGAGAATACAAATTTCACTAGTGGAAAAACACATCAATGACATATACTTTTTTGTTAACGTTGATTATACCTACATCTAGGCAGTGATACTAAGAGTAAGATGCCTAAGGCAATTGGGATATGAGATTGATATAGATGAAGTAGTAGCAGTTAGAACATTACTTATAGAACAGATAGATAAGAAGGCTCCTTACTTTGGAATATATGATGTTGTCAAATCCAAAGTTTAAACTAAATTGAAGATAGCTTCTATTATCAAGAAGAAAGATAAATTAGTAAATAAGATAAAGAAGAAATTTGGAGCAAGTATTGAAGGATAAGCAGGTAGTGAAGAAGAAGAAGAAGAAGGAGAAAGTGAAGAAGAAGAAAAGAAAGGGCAAGGCCTAATGGAGTTGATCTAGGGCTTAGGAGAAGACAAGGAGGAAGGTGTCAAGGGAGAAGAAGGAAAGCAAGCACCTACACCAGTAAAGAAAGGCTAAAACTCAGCCTCTGGCTCAACCTAAGCTCAAGAAGGTCACTAAGCCTACTCAAGCCAAGCCAACACCAGCAACAAGAGCTAGCACAAGGGCATCCATACAAAAGGCCAAAGGGTCAACAAAAGAGAAGAAGAAGGCCACTAAACAAGTTGATGAAGTGCCAAAGAAGAGAAGAAAATATGTGGCACAACCAAACATAGATGATGAGGAAAGAACATAGTCAAAGGATATTAGCCAATTCGAAGTGGTTAGTCATCCTCCCAAATATACCTTAGACAAAATTTGTGAAAATATTAGGAATGTAGATTTGAATGATCTAAAAAGTCTTGATTTCAACAAGCTAAGTAGAGATGAAAAAAATAGAATAGAGGAATCAATATATGCCATGATCATTAAATTAAGAAATACACCTCTAGAGCTAGACAATATCATGCCTAGAGAACTGTATGAGATAATTGAAAATAAATGTCATTATTATCTAAAAATGGAAAAGGAGATAAGAGAGTCTACCTTAGCTCAAGTAAAGCTTGACATGACAAAATGTCAAATAAATAAGGCTAATAAGAAATATGGTGGCAAATTTGCACCTAAATATAGAGCCTTCAACATCCTACAAAACAAGATTGAGGATGTAGTGAATAAATTGACACAATTGTGGAAAATAATTTACAAAACAATTGATGACAAGGAAGAGGAAACAAATAAGGTAGAGACCAGTATTAAGGAAAAGTTGGAGGAAATGAAAATAGAAGAGAAGAAAGGAGAGGAAGAGAAGAAAGAGGAAGCAAAAGAAGATGAAGAAAAAAAAGGAGAAGAAGAGAAAGAAAAAGGTGAGGAGGAAAAAACACAAAAATGAGAAGATATGGCAATAGCTGAATAGCAACAAGAAGAGGAATAGAGCATGCAAGACATACAAATGCAACCTCCTAGCCCTCCTCATGTGGGCATCACATCTACAAACACAATAATAATTAAGAATGTTCTTGACAATTCAACTCAGAACATCAATCCCTTAATTGAAGAGGATGTCTCCAAGATCCTTCACCAATCCATTATATAGGCATAGTTATGCACAAACCCTATATTGGTGAGTGTAGATGAGCTATAGAAGGCAGTAGAAAAACCACAAAGAGAAAAGGTGAAACTAAAGGAACCACCTTTCACCTATACAGCTAATAGCACTAAAGTTTTGATGTGTCCACCACCTATAGCAATAGGTGATATTTTACAAAAGCCAAGCATATAGGAAGTGATTTCTAATGAGAAGGAGGATACCTCAAAGGAAAAGGAGCAAGATGCTATCCAAACATTGGTAGAACTATCGAAGACTGGCACTCCTACAAGAACCCTTTAGAAGCCAAGCACTAAACCATACCATTGCAAATCTCAACTCTAGGCTCAAGCTCAACCAAAGTGGCTAGGGTACTTCATTATGGAGACCCTGAGCTAGATGAAAACATTGTTATACCTACTTATGAGTTGAAGACCATCACCATGGATTAGATAATAGAAATTCAAGATGCTTTAAATAGAAGGGAGAGGTAGGAAATACTCAGAAAAGAGTATAAACACAAGAAAGCACTACATGAAATCAAGGATATCTTTATGGATGGCTTCAATTTGCAGTCACCAAATGAAGAAAAGCCCATAATAGAACAACTATCTAATATAGTTGACCAGTAAACAAATGTTAAACTTATGGAATGGTCTGAGAGAAAATTTTAGGGGAAAGTGAATGCGAAGATATCAAATGGTATAGCATTTGAATAGGTTGAATTTGCTAAGAAAATTGACAAGGTTAAAGCTGTACTTGAGAATATTTTCTCATTGTATAAGAAGTTGTGTGATTTCCCCAACTTCACACAAGAGACAAATCAAAGGATATTAAGCTTTAAGAGAGATTTGAAGATTTCTAGCATGCAACTACCAAGGCATCCAACTCAAAGTGAGAAGCATTTTTCCCAATTTCTTCACACTCAAAGAGAGTTAGCTACAATATCAAGTGAAGAGGCCAACATAAAGGCCAAATTAATGTAGATTCAATCCTCCATAACCTCACACTTAGAGGTTCTCCACAAAGAGCTAGTCTATGTTGAAACTATGTTAAAGGAAGATCCTAATCTTTCTACATTATATGGACTTGTATATCTTGTTGTAGAGACTGCCATCCAGCACAAGTCACTAGATATTGCTTTGGAGAATTGGGATGGAGCTTTGAAAATAATAATGGAGGTAAAAAACACATTTTTGGAAAAATATGGTATTACTCCTTAGAACCCTTTGACATAAGTGTCAAAAAGGGGCAGAAATAACAAAAAGAAAGATATATCTAAAGGGGAGTATACTAAGATTTGATTACATTCATTCATGGGGAGATATAATGTTTTAAGGGAAATATGAATAAAACCAACTAGAAATTACAGATAGAGTCGACAAAACTACCCAGCACATAGGTACAGGGTAAAGAAAAAGAGCATCAGGCACATCTAACACAAAATTTTGAAATACAAGAATGAAATGGCACAATTAGTTCAAGGGATTTATAAGGTATTTTTTGAAAATTTGAAATTTTGTACATATATAGAACAAGTTGTATAGGGTACTCATAAGGATAGATCAACAATGTTTGGTTAAGTTTTTTTGACACTCGTGTCAATGTGGGAGATTGTTGGTCTTAGAATGGTTTTGATATTTGAGTGTCAACACACTTAACCACTTTCTACATTGAAGCCAAGTACACTATGCATGCTTAGCCATAATGTGTGCTAAGTCAAATTTCCAATAGGTGTTGAGTGACTTCAGGTGCCGAGCATTATATAGGTGCCGAGTGATATATAGGTGCCAAGTCATAGTTGATGCCAAGAAAGTCAACACATTACATATGGAAAGTGAGCCAGAGTCATACATGTGCCAAGCAAGACAGAATGCAATAGGTGCTAAGAAAAGTAGGATAGTACATGTGTCGAGCACTAGTAGTCCAATATGTGTTGAGTTACACAAAATTAGCATATGAGTTTTTGCCCTCACAAACTCAGATGTAAACCAATTTTGGAGCCGACATAGAAATATTTCAAAGGATGATAAGGATAAGAACAAATCTTTTATATTTCCTATGTAATCAACATGCAACCAATCATAAAAATGGAGAAGGCATGCAACCAATGAGAAAAATGCAAGGAATGAGTGGGAATTCAAGATTCAATATGGATTGTAGATTCATACCTAACCCTAAGTCTACGAAGTTTTAATATGAAGGCTTAGACCCCACAATTTTTAGTTGCTAAAGAGAAGTCAAGGAAGGTGCTAAGAAAATAGAAAATTGTAGAATAGAGAAAATAGTAGGGGCATCACAAACTTAGTGAGTTGTGCAACAATTACACATCTAGTTGATCAAAATAGAGTAAGGGACACGAACAAGATATTAGATCAAGAAAGGATTGTAGACCACCATCTATGGAAGAGACAAAAATGTTCAAAGAGACAAGTCTGAGAGTCTTAGAGGTAAGTTTGATGACATGAGAATGGAAGAAGGTAAGAATATTGCTCAATATGTTGCTAGGATAAAAGAAGTTGTTAGTGCAATAAAAGGTGCTACTAGTCAAATAGATGATGATTCTATGCTAAATAAAGTTTTGAGGACATTGCTGCCTATTTATGCTATTAGAGTTTCTACAATCCAAGAATTGAGATGTATACCAGGAAATAATCTAACCCTTGAAGCTCTGGTAGGTAGACTCACTACTTTTGAGCTATCTAATTTTGACAATTACAAACCAGATAATCTTAAATTAGCTTTCAAAGCTAAATTGTTATTGAAGGATTCTAAGGAGGTAAAATAGAAGAAGAAGAAGAGAATGATAAAGTATGCATCCAATGATAGTGATACAGATGAGGAAGATATTGAACAATTGGAAGCACTACTTGCAAGGAGATTTCACATGGGTAAAGGCAAGTTCAAAGGTACGTTACCCATCATTTGTTTCAATTGCATTGAATTTGGTCTTATTGTTACAAGTTGTACATAGAAGAAGAACTACAAAGAAGGAAACATGCACAAAAATAGAATAGAAGATGACAACAAAGATTACAAAGACAAATGCAAGAAGCCATGCTACATTGTTGATGAAAATGATTCTGATGAAGACGATGATGAAGTCTTATATGTTGCAATGAAGGATGAATCTAATGAGGATGAGGAAAATACACTTGTGACTTGTGTGAACAAGAATGATAGATGGATCATTGATAGTGGATGCTCACATCACATGAATAAAGACAAAATTAATTTCATTACCTTAACTTGTTATAATGGAAATAGTGTAAGATTTTTTAATGATGCACCATGTTTGATAAAAGGAAAAGGGTCTATCAAAATCATAGGCAAGATTTCATGTGATAATGCTTACTATGTCAAAGGATTAAATTATAACTTGTTAAGTGTGTCACAATTGAATAATCTGGGATGCAAGGTTGAATTTGAAAACAAAATTGTCAAGATATATAATACAAATGGGAAGTTGATTAGAAAAGGTGATCAAACGAGAAGTAATCTATTCTATCTAGATATAGAGGATCCTACTTGTCTTATTTTGAAACTTGATGATGTATGGCTTTGGTACAAGAGATTATGTCATGTTAATTTGATAATTTGGTTAGTATATGTAGCATGAAAAGAGATAGATGATTGCCTAAAATGAAGAAACCTAATAATATAATGTGCGAACAATGTCAGCTAAACAATATGTTAAATTCAAGCCTTAAGAGTAAAGCTTATACCTCTGAATAAATACTAGAGGTTATTCATACTAACTCCTGTGGACCAATTGAAGTGCAAAGCTATAGAGGACATAAGTACATAATGCTATTTGTTAACGATTACTCTAGGATGATGAAAATCATGTTTCTAAAAAAAAAAATCTAACGTTTTTCAAATTTTTAAGTGGTACTTGGAAAGAGTAGAAAAAGAAATAGGTAAAAGTCTAAAATGCTTGAAATCACAAAAAGGTGGAGAATTCACTTCAAAAGAGTTTTTGTTGTTCTATAATGACAGAGGAATCAAAAGACAAACATCAACACCTAGGACCCCTCCACAAAATGGAATTGTTGAAAGAAGAAATAGGTCTATAATGGATTTTTCTAGAACACTTATGATGGAGAAGAATGTTTCTCTAAAATACTAGAGAGAAGTTGTAAGTACTACTATATATACCTTGAACCGTGTGCAAGTTAAGAAAGGTACTCGTTCAACACCTTCTCAACTATGGTATGGATATCCACCTAATATGAAATACTTTAAGGTATTTGAAAGTAAGTGTTATATTCTTAAAGATGTTACTAAAGGAAAGTTTGATGCAAAAAGTGAAGAAGGCATATTCCTTGGATATTGCACAAGAAGCAAGGCTATAAATGTTTAAATACTAACACTAAATTGTGGAAAGTGTGAATGTGAATTTTGATGAATTTATAGAAGTACATGAGGTTGAACCTATAAAAGAACCAAAAGAATATAAATTAGTTATATAATTTTATGAAGGAATTGTTGTTGAAGAAGATGCTACAAATCAAGTTGCAAACCAACAACAAGTCTTAGTAACTACTGAGTCACAACCTATGAATGTTTAGTTGCATTTAGGAACGAAGCTACATTCAGATGCTGAGTTATAGAATGAAGAAAATTTACATTCTAATTCTAAGGTCAGTGCACATGAAAGAGATGTTGAGATACATGATAGAGATGTACATAGTGACACTAAAGCTGGAAGATAAAATGTAGAAAAAAGAGTTGAACCAAGATTGTCTAAATATGTTAAAAGACATCAACCTGCTAGTCAAATCATTGGAAATAAAGATGTAGGGCCAATGATAAGAAATATATTGAGAAGTGAATCATGTTTGTCAAGCATGAATGAGTATAAAATAGTGGAAGATGCATTACAAGATGATGACAAGTATAAGGCCATGGAAGAATAGATTCAACAAATAGAGAAAAACAAAACATGGAGTCTAGTTCCTAAACCAGAAGATAAGAATGTGATTGGCACCAAGTGGATATTCAGAAACATGCTAGATGAGAATGGTGAAGTGACAAGAAACAAAGAAAGATTAGTTTGCAAAGGATATGGACAAGAAGAAGGAATTGACTATGGTGAGACATTTTCCCTTGTTGCAAGAATGGAAGGAGTGAGAATTCTACTTGCCTATGCTACATACAAAGGTTTCAAAGTTTATTAGATGGATGCTAAATCTACATTTTTGAATGACATACTAGATGAGGAAACCTACATAGAACAACCAAAAATATTTGTTGATGAAAACAATAAGAACATGGTATGTAGACTCCACAAATCCCTATATGGATTGAAGCAAGCACCAAGAGCATGGTATGAGAGACTTCATACTTATCTTGTGAATATAGGATTTGAAAGGACTGATGATAATAGCAATCTATACATGAAGACAAAAAAGGAGAAAGGTATACTATTATCTAAAATATTTGCTGATGATATCATATTTGGAGGACAAGATGTTTTGCGTAAGGACTTTGCAAATTAGATGAAGCAATAATTTGAAATGTGTATGGTTGGAGAGATCAAATTCTTTGTGGGACTACAAGTATATCAGATGAAGTATGGTATATACATCACTTAGTAAAAATATGTTAAAGAGATATTGAAGACATTTGGACTAGAGGATTCCAAGCTAGTGAGTACACCTAGAGTGACAAGACATAAGCTATCAAAGAATGATGATTTAGCTAAGGTGAAGTAGACACTGTATAGGTCTATGGTTGGTAAATTGTAATATTTAATACATAGCAATTATGATATTGAATTATCTATGGGGATAGTTGCAAGATTTTCTACTAATCCAAGAGAGAATCACTTGATGGCTGTGAAAAGAATAGTGAGATATTTGTAAGGAACATAAGAGTTTGGTTTATACTACAAGAAGAATGAAAAGTTTGAACTAAGAGCCTATGTTGATGTTGACTACGCTGGAAACATTGATGATAGAAAGAGCACCAATAGAGGAGCATTTTTCTTAGGCAAGAGATTGGTTAGATGGACAACCAAGAAACAAAGTTGTACTTCCCAATCTATTCCTAAAGTAGAATATGTTGCTACTACTATAAATTGCACAAATATTATATGGATCAAACAGCCACTCAAAGAAATGAAGGAAAAAATCACAGAACTAGTGACACTTTATCATGATAATACAAGTGCTATCAATATATCAAAGAATCTAGTAATGTACACAAAGAAAAAGCACATTGCAATCAAGTATCACTATGTAAGAGTGGAGCTCAACAGAAAGATGTGAAGATGGAGTATCTTAACTCAAAGGAGTAAATTGTTGATATCTGTACAAAACCATTACCTAAGGATGCTCATGAGTATCTAAGAGGTAAAGTAGGGTTGATACCCCTATCAAAGGCTATATCAGGAATAGAGGGAGTGCCCTACATCAAAAAAGTTGATGTTCATATTATACAAATTGATGTAGTGGATTTTACTTTCATAATTGCCTAAAGTAATAATAGAGCTAAAACTTCAAATTAGTCACAAGCAAGGCGATAAAGGGAGAAAATGAGGAAACTACAAAAGCTTATGTCTACATGTATTAAAGATGCCAAGTGTTTGGCATGTGTCTTTGGCATTATTGTTAAAGAGGGAGAAAGTATATTAAATTGATCAAGTGCAAGAGGAATAGTGGAGAAAGTACATCAACATAAGATCAAGAGAAAATTGGAAGAATATCCTAGACTGATCTGTTGATTAGAGAGGGAGAAAAATATCAAGGATCAAGTCAGAATAGAGAGGGAGATACAAGAAGGAACTTAGAGGGAATTTTAAGGAAGAGATTTTGTAACCTAATCAGAAGATTGAAGTTCTTGAAAGAGGAATAGAAATACAAGTTCTTTCATTGGTATTTCCTTACTATCTTAACCTAGTCAGTTTGGTTGAACAAGATGTTCATCATTTGATGATATAGGTTGATCAATTTTGTTTATCATCAATGTCAAAGAGGGAGATTGTTGATATATGATTGAAGGGATCATTTGAAAAGAGAGTGTTAAGAAGGAGATTGTTGAAATAGACTATGTGTTTCAATCATTATTTTTTCATTGATGTCAAAAGTGCTATTTGTTGGTAAGACAACTGCTTACAAGATTCAAGTACTATCACTTAGTTGATTGATAAGGAGGATTTGATTAATAAGATGTAACAAAAGAACCTAGAGGAAATGTTGAGTTATGATTATGTAATGAAGTACAAGGATCAGTTAAGATAGTGATGATATGATGTATTGATGATCTACTTAAGGTTAGAAGATTGATTGCTACACTTAGAAAGTTTAGAAGAATAAGTTAAATAAAGTTTTTCTACCAAGCTTGACTTAGTGGATAGTAGATGCCGAGAAAAGTTAGTGAAAGTCAAGAAGAAAGTTAGTTGGATCCAAGTGAAAGTAATTCTAGTAGATGTTAAGCTACATAGTTGATGCTGAGTAAATTTTAGTTGATGCTCAACACCAGTAAAATCTAATTGATGCCAACTAATTTTATAGTTGATGTTGAGTAATGTAGTATGTGTCGAGCATCAGAAGATTGATAATGTCGAGCTACTACATTATGATAAAGATCAAAGATTTTCCAAATAGAAGTTGACAGGTTTGTTTTTGTGGAGCTTGTGAACTAGGAGGAAGATAAAATTGATGATTTGATGGCACCAAATTTAATGTAAATCATTTTTAGGAAAATCCAAATGGATTTTAGGAAAATTTTCTAGAATAGACAAGATATGGGGTAGATACATTGTATCCTATTTAATCCATCCAAAACCATAATTTAAATGATGAATAATGAGTGAGAAAATATTCTAATTTACTTTATATAGGAATGTCTAGTCATGAAGCAAAAGAGTTAGAGAGGTTGGTGTCATAAGTGAGAACCTAAAGAGGAGAAGGGCAAGGGTTTTGCTTCATCAAGTGACCCAAGAGACGAGTTTGCAATGGCATAGCAAGCAAGAAAGCTTAAAGAGATGAATGCTTGAATGGTGGACTAGATATTAGAGTTACAATGTATGAGAGCCAAGAAGAATTGAGGAACAAACAGAGATCTATATTCTACAAGTGAAGTTCTAAGTTGTATCACATCAAAGCTCTGCTGTTACTCTCTAACAATTATATTAGTCTAGGGTAAATCCTTTGGATTAAGGCTGACCTAACATCATTTAAAAATCCTTTAATAGGGTGGTATTCCAAGTGAATGGTCTAAAGTCCTTTAACAAGGCTCACTTTTAATAGGGTGATTGAAATCCCTTAACTAGGTCACATTTAACAGTTTGTATTGTAACATTTAAAAGGGTTGGCCTTTCACAAGGCATCACTTCAGAAGAGTGAAAAGGAGTAACATGTTACTGCTGGTTTTTTCCAAATTGGATTTCCATGTTAAATCATTCTGTCAAATGTGCTGATGAATGTGTTGTGGTTCATGCTTTGCATTTCTACAAGTTAATTTAGTTTCTTATTTAGTTAATTTTATGATGAGATTACTTGGTACTATTTACTTCATGTACATGCATGATGATGATGATTATAATGATTTTAGTTATTTGATGATGATTAGATAGATGGGTTATTATACTTATTTTCTTAAGGATACTTACCCCATATTGCATGTGTATGGTGTGTGTGTGTGTGTGTGTTTTCTTTATGTATCACATTTTTTATGTGGTTAGGGAAGGGAGTTGTAGTCACCTGCTAGTCAGGATCTACGTGATGCACCACTTCCTACCATTGCCTATTTAGCTTAGTATATATGTGTATGTACATGTCTGGATCTTATGTATATTGTAGGTACCAGGTATCAACTTCCCTAATTGCTAGGATGAGAGTAACCTATCACATTATCTCAATGGTAAGAGAGTGGAGATAAATTCTTGACTCCAAATTCTAAAACATTAAGCCAATTGTCATAGAAAATTAGGACAAGTATCTTGTTGATTACCATCCAAATGTGTCATATGACATAAATTCATCATTATAAACTTTTTAGTTTGATTTTGTATGCGGTTTTCTATGTTGGGTTCTTATATTTCATCCTATAGGTCTTTGGTGATCTTTCTATTAATTAAGTTAGATTAAATGATTAAATTAATGATTTAATTTAATGGAAACTTGTTATGATATATTAATATTTAATTAATTTGGAAATTAATTAAATAAAAAGATTTAAATTTAAAGATAAAATTATCAGTTTAATTTTAGAACGTGATAATATTTATTTAGTTTAATAATAATATATTTAGGAGTCCATTTTTAAATAAATGCTAAATATTATTATTACATAAGCTAATGGATATTTTATCAATTATCATTTTGAAAATAAATTAATGAATGGAAACGATATTAATTTATTAAAGAGTTTTAAGATTGCATAGAGTATGCATGAGATTAAAATTTAATAAATTAATTAAAAAAAGAGAAGTTAGGTGAATTTAAATAAAGATATTTTATATTTCCATAAATGTGCATGAAAACATAAAGGAAAGATAATAAAGAGTTAAAGAGGGGTGAGCAAGGAGTCCTCTTAGGTCATCGCACAATTAGTGCCTTGAATTTAGGAGAGAACTCGTTATCACCAATTGAGGGTTCATTTTAAAGGACCAAAGTGTTGGGAAGGAACTAGGAATTTTGGAGAAGGAATTTTTAGAGAAAAGGTTTTGAGAGATGAAATATTTCTCACAAATCTTTTGGGTGCTTGTGATTTTAGCATCAGAATCTAGGTTGACAATTACATTATCTATATATATATATATATATATATAATTCCTATCTTCTTTGTGATTGTGAAATGTTTATCTAAAATTCTTTGTAATGAATATTTTAATATTGTGAATTACTGGTATGCATGTTGATTCTTGTGTATACATAAAGATTAAAACATTATAGAAACCTTGTTTAGTAATTTTAAAAATTAGAATTTTAATTGGGGAGGGTTTACAATTGAAAAAGTAAAATTTTTAGTTTGAAAATTCAAAATTTTTGCCATAATTTTCTGTTAGAAATGGAAAAAGAAATCTGTAAATAAGCAAAACTAGGAAAGAATCTAAGAGAGTAAATGCATGAAAAGATATTACCATAAAATAGGAGAGAGAAAGCTTCAAGCTCCAACACCATGAGACAAGATATTTGGAAAGGGGAAAGCAAAGAAAACCCCTTGTGACATTATGAATGAGGCATGAAAAGCCTAAGAAGAAAAAAAGAGAGAGCAAGAGAGCAATGGCTCATACAATATTTGAGAAGTGGAAGAAACCTCATTGTTAAATGAGAGAAGAGGGTCATCTCTTAAATAGAGATGAGAGAGAGGAGTTAGAATGTAACTCCCATGTCTATGAATGCCACCATTCATAAGTGTGTGAGGCCAAGTGTGAGATTCCTCTTAAGAAGGAATAATCTAAAATTAGAAATTACAATATATATTTGTCCTCACATATTCCACTAGATGACAAAATAAGATGTAGTGGAAAAAGGACAAAAAAGAAATATATTAGGATACCTTGGCTTATATCCTAATATATTATAAAAATAAAGAAAGGAGTTCTAACCTTGGTTTATAAATACACCAAGGAAAGATTACAACTTCTAACACCCCCCTTTAATCTTTACTTGGGGTAATTACATCAAAGGGTATTAAACCCATAATTTTTACAAAAATCTGCAACTTAATCTTCAATATGAAGTAATTTGATTGTCTTGAAGCCATATGGAACATTTGTAGATCCAAGAGAAGTACATGAGTCCTTTGAATGTGGAAGCATAGACACATCTTCATATGTGGAAAGCCAAGAAGGTTCCTTGATGGATCACCTGAAAAAAAGAACAACAAGACAAATATCCACAAGTAGAATGCCATCATATATGCAAATTGTTAGAAATGAAAATTCGAAATCCTTTTGAATAAGGATAATAAAAGTCTCATAGAGAAACAATGAGTAAAACATGTTACCACAAAACAATGGAGATAACTTGATATCAAGATAAATTATATGCTCAAAAATTGTCAACAAGGACAAATTGAGTAAAAAGCTTGATCAATGCTCTCATGAAAAGTATATTATACTAATGCACAAATGACCACAGACAAGGCCAACCAATGATACTTGCATCAATCTTGCATCAATCACGTGGATATAGACAATCCACTTAATGAATCATCCCACTGCAAGCTAATGGGTGATCAATCCATAACATGCATGACTCATGATCTAAGCAATAAAGTATGTAGATCATTATCACATTCATATATGAAAATAAAGTAAAAAGAGAGACATGCTGATCAAATTAGAATAATCATGATTTGTTAGGATAATCAAAAGAATGGATTATGAGGATATAACAACATATTGCCTTAAAATTGGATCAAATCATCTAAATTTGGAGGGAAAACTCTAATAATAACATCCTCTTCATTGAGGAACAACATGGAGGGAAACTCCATAAAAATATTATCCTATCAAAATGGAACAGATAGGATCAAATGGAGGGAAACTCCATATAAAATGAGTGCATACCAATATAGGATGGAGGGATACCCCATGGGCTAGATAAGGAAACTATGTATCCGTTATACTGAGGGGACCTACATAGTTAACCTTGAAAAAATATTAAGCTCCCTATGCAACTCAAAAAAAAATATCATATAAATCATGTAGATCAATGGTATAAAACCATAAAGTGCCAACATGGGCATAGAATAATGCTATAAAAGCATAAAAGTGCAACTATGGGCACATCAAAATATCAAAATGAAGGCAAATGTGTAAGATTACTCATAATCCAATAAAATGATTTAAGGAAGATCAACTAAATATAGATATCAGGTATAAAACTCCATTGAGTGTAAACAAAAAATTGTCCCCTTTGCAAGCTTTCTATAGAAATTTCTTGCGGATGGTTCAAATAAATTTTTAAATTTTAAAAGAGATATATTCCAAATTCCAAGAAGAGATGAAGATTAGAATATAATGCACAAGCGAGCTTAGTGCTTCCTCCAAATAGATAAAACCAGCATCGACGTGAGTAGTTCATTGAAATAGAAACAAAAAACCATAGAAGCACGAAATATAGTCAGAGAGCCATATCTTAAGCAAAAAAAAATTTTAGAAAACAAACTATGAACGCTTTGGCGGCAAGCCTTCCAAAGGAGTTAGATGAAAACTAATAGAAAATAAGAAGTAACCTGCACAAATTAGAGCAAACAGAAGTTAATCGGGTTTGGCGGTAAACCAGCCAAACTCAAAAAAAATTCAATTTCTTCCATCTTAAGAAGATTAAAGAAGAAATTAGTGAAATCTCTCTCAAGAGTCTCCTTCGAATCGTACCTTCATGCAAACACTCAAAAAAAGATTAAACTGCTCTGATACCATGTTAGAAATGGAAAAAGAAATCTGTAAATAAGCAAAACTAGGAAAGAATCTAAGAGAGTAAATGCATGAAAAGATATTACCATAAAATAGGAGAGAGAAAGCTTCAAGCTCCAACACCATGAGACAAGATATTTGGAAAGGGGAAAGCAAAGAAAACCCCTTGTGACATTATGAATGAGGCATGAAAAGCCTAAGAAGAAAAAGAGAGAGAACAAGAGAGCAATGGCTCATACAATATTTGAGAAGCGGAAGAAACCTCATTGTTAAATGAGAGAAGAGGGTCATCTCTTAAATAGAGATGAGAGAGAGGAGTTAGAATGTAACTCCCATGTCTATGAATGCCACCATTCATAAGTGTGTGAGGCCAAGTGTGAGATTCCTCTTAAGGAGGAATAATCTAAAATTAGAAATTACAATATATATTTGTCCTCACATATTCAACTAGATGACAAAATAAGATGTAGTGGAAAAAGGACAAAAAAGAAATATATTAGGATACCTTGGCTTGTATTTTCCTATTAGGATATCAATAAGAAATTATGTAATATATATATTCAAATTTATTTATTTGAAAGAAATAATTTATTTTTTTTAAATATAATACTAAAAATTTATTGGGGGGAGGCGAGGCCATGACTCCCCCACGTCTCACCATGTTCCCTCCATGGCCAACATTGCCAGTGGCCATCAAATGACTAAATGACTATTGTGAGTAGCAAGGCTGGCATGGTAGTAGGGATGTCATGGTCACATAGGGCTTGTAATCTAATATCACAAGGTAAGTTTTAAATTTATTTTTTAAATTAAATTAAATTAAATTAAAATTTCTTAATTATTATTTTTTATAAATATAAATATTATTTGTTAATAAAATTTATTAATGGTATTTTGTTAATATTATTAGATTAATTAATAATTATTAGATTTAGTAATTTAGATTATTAGTGAAGCTAATTCAAATTAATGATAAATATTAATTAAAAATGTTTAATTATATTTAATGTTATTGTTATTTAATAAATTGATTATTATTGAGATTGCAGCTATTTGATTTTAATAATCAATAATTATTATCTTAACAATTTAAATAAATAATTTCCCTTAGATTATTTTGAAAAAAAATTGACTTAAAATCAAATAGGGGTAATTGTGCATTTTATTCAAATATAAGAACAAGTTAATTTGTAATGTTAGTTTGTGAATTTTATCTACTTGAAACATACATTAAAAAAGAAGTTAAAAAACTTACTGATTAATTGAAAACTAAGTGCTTTCAAAAATCAAACCAAACTACAAACTACACTATTTTGTATGTTGTAAATGCTTTGGGTTGGGGTTGACTAGAGTGTTCAGTAGTTTAGGATGTCCACTAGAGGTTTGAGAGTTTTGTGTTTGTGATATTGTGATGAATTGATCTTGATCTTTTAAACTCAATCATGGTAATGTGTTGGGTATGCTCTATGATGAGGTTGAATTCGTTATTGCTTTCCATTATTCTTGTGTGGAGCAGAGGTGAATGTTATGACACATTTGACTTAACCATTTTGAATCTTCGATTAGTATTTTTAGGGATGCTTTCTAGTTGCTCATAGAGAATAGATCTGTTATTGTGGATTATCTTTTGACACTTTCTAGCCACTTGTATAAGACTAAGGTGAAATCTATGATTGTTTTTTTTGTACTTTTATGAGCCTAAGGTAGGTAATCTATATGTTAAGTTGGTAAATGGCTTGTAATGGAGACTAAGGCCCAAAGTGGCTGCTACGGGAACCCATTGTAAGTATTTTAATAAGTGATAACATTTCACTAAATGGGTTTTAAATGAAGTAATGAGATATTGGTACCACGGAAAGTCAGTAAGGGGCCAGCGGATTAAAATAGTTGGGTAACCTTAGAATTGACTTGTTAGTATACCTTATCAGTACGAAAGGATACTAGTGCCGCATAGAGTCACTAGGGGGCCAAAGGATTAAAAGACAAGCTAGGTAACCCTAGAGTTGGTTTGTGCAATGACACTTTTCCACTAGTAGTACAGATTTCATATGTGTCTTTGTGTGCCTCTTATTCTAGATATCAATTTATCTTGAAACCTTTGAGTTAGATTACTTTTAGGGTCTCTTGGACATAGATATTACTTTTGATTTGGGGATTGATTTCCTATTTGGGACATGAGACTATCTCCTCGGCATGGAGGGAGTGAGCCTTTTTAGGTTACCACGTGGTTAGGTAATAGTCCTTTTTAATCTTACCATTGAGATCCATCCATTGGTGCCATGGCTAGAGTTCTTTGTCTACATTTCCTTTCATTCTATATTTGTGTATTATGATGGATGTTAATATCTTTATGGTCGATGACTTTTACTTGTTATACTAAATTTGTTTCATGGATCCAAAAAGGATGATGTAATCTATTTTTATAAATGTATATTCTCTTATTCTTTCATACCCTGTGACATGTATAGTGGATGATCGAGCATTCTAAATTTTATTGCCAAGCGGCATTTAGAATAAATGTATATTATTTAAATGGAGTTTGGACTTTTAATTATTCTTTCATGTGTATGTGGTGTTTTTTAGACTTAGTATTAGTTAATTTAAATGTAACTCAACATCTTGGGATCCTTAAGGAATGTAATCTATTATGTTTTTTTCTGTATGATTGTATGTTGTTGCTTCTGCTACTTTATGTTTGATGTGTATGTTATTCTTTCTTTTTTTTATAAAAAAAGTTTGGAAAGCTTAGTAAAACTTTAGGTTAATTCTTTTGGATCCATTGGTGGGGCATTATAGAGACTAATTAGACTCCACACTAATCCTAACTCAAACTCAAACCTTAATCTAACAATAACCCTAACTAAAATCCTAATCTAACCCTAGAACTATAACCCTAAAACTCAAACTTTTATACAAACCTAGTAGTAACTCTAACCCTAATCTAGCTATAACCCTAGAACTGAAACCATAATCTAACCCTAGCTCTAACTCTCATGTATGATATATTGATGAGTAGATTATATGATGTATGATTACATATCTTTTATATGAAAATTTTTGTACTAGACTACATGTATGTATATGTGTATTTACAAGATATATTAGCTCCATCATTGTAGATATGACTTCACATGATCATCCTACTTATTAGCCTGAGGGTGATGAGGCTCCTATTGTGACTCCTCCTACTGTGGCTCATATTGTGTCTCCTAGTGTAGTTCATTATGTTGCTTCTATTTGCACTTGTGGTGGGGCTCGTGGTGTGACTTGTGGTGGGGCTAGTACTATAGTTCATTGTAGGGATCATGGTGGAGGTCGTGCTATGGTTCTTGGTGTAGCTCCAAATGTAACTCCTAGTGTGGCTCCTCCTATAGGTCCTCTTGTGGCTCTAGGTTCAGCTCGTGTTGGTGGTCCTAGTGTGGCTCTCACTATGACAACTCCACACATTGATATTGATGCATTATATGCATTTTTAGAGCATAGGTTATTAGATTAGAGCAATCTATATTATCCTCTGATGATGGTTTATATATAGACATTTGTGTGACCATATGCAAGAGTTTATAGGATCTCACTCCTAGATTTAGAGCACATCATTCATTTACCCTTGATGTATTAGTTGCAATATCTAGGGAGCTTAGAATTGAGATTTTAGGAGATGCATCTTTTGATGACATCAAGAGGGTGACTCCCAAAGATGTTATCAAATGAGATTTGTTTCTATCATATGAGCATGCCTAAAGCAGGGTGAGAGGCTATTGAGTAACACTTTATAGAGATCATATTGGTACTAGTATGATCTATCCTCATTTCTTAGTTTCACATGATCATTATTCTAATAATGATTAGATACCTCTTTATTTTTCACAATAGTTGTACACTGACTTCCACATGGAGCTTAATGTCAACTACTTAGATATTGTAGATTATTACATATAGGGGCATGGTTAGATTGTAGGTCATGACCATTAATGTAGTTCATAATGTCTACCACCTCTAGATGTTAGATAGTTCATTGGGAAAAGACTTCCTCTAGTGACTCTAGCACTAGCTCCTATTGCCAGTAGAGTTGTCATTGCTTTACAGAGTGGAGAAATTAATAGCATTGGACACATTGCATCTGTTGCTACTAGTATCACATCTAACTCTCTTTATTTCTATATTTACACTCAATGGAGTCATCAAGGTCAACCATCTTTAGATGCATTAATTAACACTTTAGGCACCTAATCTAATGAGACATATAGAGTTGCTAGACTACCAATATGAAGTGATGTTCCTTCTCCTTTTGGATAGCACACACACATATGGATCTAGCATAGTATTTTTTGGACCTATTGCAAGGTATGATTAGTTATATTTTTGATACATAAGGAATACCAGTTTACTGAATGATGGACATAATTAGATTGCATTAGAGCCCTATAGTTCCACAAGCATAGACCACACTAGTGATAGTCACCACACAACATATCTCACAACATGTTTTACAAGGCTCATGATACTCTATAGATGGCTTGGACATACAAGTTGGAGATGTCAAGATCACAACTGAGGGCCTGAATGATTTTGGTGAGCAATTATGAGGGCTATCTAAGATTGATACTAGTCAAAGCATGGGATTCTTAGTGTACATAGACATGTTATTCTAACCTAACACTGATTCTACACCATTACCCAGCCAATTACAGATGCCACTTAAATTTTCATTACTAGCAGTTGGAGATTGTGGTGCTAAGGGTACTTTAGGAGATTGTCACACTAAGGGTGGTTTAGTAGGTATTAGAGTTTTAGGAGATGATACTAGAATATTAGGATGAGATGTTGACACTAAAGGTGCATGGACAAATGATATGATGGAGTTTGATGATCATCGTCTAGCTCTTGAGACCTAGGTACATATATATAATATTTTTAAATTTAAATATGAAATTTAACAATAGTTTAGATAAATATTAAAAAGTTATAATAAATCATGTAGTTAAATGTCATTGAGAATATTATTGCATCTAGTGTTCGGTCAGGACATGTATGCCAGAGAGAGGATTCAACTAAGACACCTAGTAGTGCTCAGATACAAGTTTCAAATAGTTTGTAAAGTTATTTATGTTTCAAAATATATGCACTCATATTCATGTATAGATCTATATATATGTCTACATAGTTCTAATGTATATATATTTTTAGGATTTAGTTGTTGCACCTCAACCACAAAATGTACAAGAGAATTGATCAGAGGGATGTTCTAATCATATTCATCTTGAAGGGTTTCCCCATTATTAGTATATATATATATATATATTCTAGAGGCTTATAGACATGTGTATTTTAGTACCGTGATGACATGTACTAATGCAAGAGCATCCTGGGTGTAAGAGAAATCTTGCATCACCCAAAAAAAAAATATTTTTTTACAATCTTTTTCATTTTAATAAGGACTAGCAAACATGGTGGTTACTATTTATGAAAACTTTTTATTTTTAGTAAGTTTATCATACAAGCTCAGAATGTTCTCATTCTTTATAAGAAGGTTCATTTTAGAGTTGTAAGCCTACCATAAAATCTCATTGGTCAAGCATTAGTATCAAAGAAGTTATTGCAGATTTTTGGTAGAAATTTTTGTAGAAAAATCTTCAGGATCACCATTGGAGGCCTTAGAGTGCTCAGATGAGGTCCAAATCCTCAATGAAAGGGCGCTAACATGGTTTCAAACCTATAGATCAAGAGATGACATTTTTGAAAAGTTGTTTTAATAACCAATCAGGGCAATGGTTCATGAGTTATGCCCTTCAAAAGTTGGGCTAGCAAAATTTCTTAAATAATTTGCCAAAGATGTATTTGGTTGCCTCTATGTGTATTGTTAGGGTCTGTTGACCCTAGGTATTAATTTTGAGCATCTAGAACCTTCTCAAGTGGCATAAAACAAACTATTTAAGAAAGGCCCAATCATTTTCTAGAACAACCCTAGGTGATAGTTCATAGATTATATTGCAAATTACTATACTGAAGTTGCCCATGTGGGTTGGCAAATTGTAGTTATGAATTCTCTAATTCCACATTTGTGGCACAAATAAGAAGTTCATATTTTGTTCTCACATTTATTGTTGTTTTTTTGTTTATGTTATGAGTCTATGTTATTAAGGGCATCATCTTGCATCAAGTGGTATCATAGCTAGAGTTCTTGAGTGTGTGGACAGATCATCAATTATGAGGTAGTTCGCACCAAGACTATGGTTTGGGCTGAGCATGTAGATAGATAACCAATTGTGAAGTAGTTTGCACTAGGGTTTCAGAAAAAGCATGAAAATGCCTCCACAAATAGAGTGAGATGAAAGAGTTGTAGGTATTATACTTGAGGGTTTCCAATCCCTCCAAAGGAAAATGAAAGAATTGGAAGGACAAAGGTGAAGAGGAATAAATCTTTCTGTAAGAGATGAAAGTAAAGATGAGGATGAAATAGAAGAAAATTCCAAAGCAAAGGTAGTTCTAAATCCAAAGAAAGAGAGGTTTTTTAGGGCCATCTCCAAGATTGGAAAAAGGCCTAAGTTTGAGATTCCCACATTTTTAGGAAATCTTAACCGAGAGGAGCTGATTGATTGGATCAATAAACTAGAGGACTACTTTGAGTATGGAGATATTGATTATCCTAATAGGGTCAAGTTTTCAAAGGAAACACTGAAGGGACATGAGAAGATCTAGTGGCAAGAGGTTTAGCTGGAGTGAAATAGAAAGGGAAAGGACAAAATCACCATATGGGATTAGATGAAAGATAAACTAAAGTGACAATTCATTCCCATCGATTATGAGCTTGATCTATTAAAGAAGATGCAATGCTTAAAGTAAGTAGGAAAATCTATTCAAGAGTATACGAAAGAGTATTACTAAGTTATCATTAGAACTTTCCATGCAAAAGCTAATAAGGAGAAAGTTTCTTGTTACCTTAATGGGTTAAGGCCAAGAATTTAGGATGAGCTAAGACTACTTTGAATGAGTAGTATTGTGGAGGCATACTAGTTTTCCCTAAGAGTTGAGAAATTGAGCAAGAAGTTTGACAACAAGAATAGTGGAAGAGGTTGTGGTGAAAGATCTAGTGGACAGTATTATGCTAGTCATAATAATGACCAAAAGAAAAAGGAAGAGGCTACAAGTAGTAGTTAGAAATAGAGGGTAAATAATTTCAATCATTTCCATGATCAAAACAATAGAGATTAGAGAGGAAGAGATAGAGGACAAGGATCTAGAAGAGGAGGCTTCTATGGAAAATGTTTTCACTATAGAGAAGAAGGGCATAGAGAATTTGAATGTACTTAGTGCCAAGGAAGAACAAATTGAAGAACAGAAGGTCAAGTGAGAGCTGCACATGTTGATGAAGATGCTAGATCCTCACATTCTGAAGATGTTCAAAGAGGAGAAGTCTTTGTTAACTAAAGAGTCTTGTTGAGTGGTGAGAATGGACCTGAACAAAGAAGGAGCTTGTTTCACACTAGGTGCAGATATGAAGATAAGTGTTGTGATGTGATCATTGTTTGTCAAAGTACGAAAAATTTGGTGTTAGAAATGATGGTCACCAAGTTGAAGTTGAAGAGATAGAAACACCTACATCCATAACGCATTGCTTAGGTGCAAGATGACTAGAAGGTCATGGTCAATGATCAATGCTCAATGAAGTTCAAGATTGGAACCTACTAGGATAAGGTACTATGTGATATCATACCTATGGACATATGTCATATGTTTTTGGGTAGGCCGTGGCAGCTTGATAGGCATGTTGTACATGATGTGTGAGAAAATACCTACACTCTAACTAAGGATGGAATGAAACATAAGTTGAAACCATTGAATGATAAAGAAGAAAAGGTATGTAGTGCTGGAAAAATATGTTTTTTTGATGAAAAAGAGTTTCTTAAAGGTATGGAGCATGAGCACATGTATTTTTCTATAATTCATAAAGATAGTAAAGAAGAAGTAGAGGAGGTACCTACATAAGTTGCAGAGATGTTGAGAGAATTTTTTGATATAGTATCAGATAATGTACCTGAAGGATTGCCTCCAATGAGGAAGATCAGTCACCAGATAGATTTGGTTGAAGGAGCAAGTTTTCCAAATAAAGGAAATGCATAGAATGACACCAATAGAAAGTGAAGAGTTGAATGGGCAAGTTCATGATTTGTTGTAGAATGGGTTGAATTGAGAGAGTTTGAGTCCATGTGTTGTACTAGCACTATTAGCACCAAAGAAGAATGGAGAATGGAGGATGTGTACAAATTATTGTGCAATCAACAAGATCATAATAAAGTGTAGATTTCCATTGCCAAGGATGACTGATATTATGGATTGTTTGAGTGGAGCTAAGTATTTCACAAAGATAGATCTAAAGAGTGGGTACCATTGGATTTGTATTAGAGAAGGTGATGAGTGGAAGACTGATTTCATGACAAGGGAAGGACTATATGAGTGGTTAGTCATGTCTTTTGGGCTAACCAATGCACCAAGCACTTTCATGAGACTCATGAATAAGGTACTAAAGGAGTTTCTAGGTAAGTTTATCATTGTTTACCGACATGATATATTGATCTTTAGTAAGACATTACAAGAGCATTTGATTCATATTCACAAGGTGTTTGATAAGTTGTGAGAAGAAAAGTTGTTGATAAACTTAAAGAAGCATAGTTTTGTAAAGAAAGAGTTGGTGTACCTAGGATTTGTAGTCTCAAGAGAAGGTCTAAAACTAGACCTAGAGAAAGTGAAGGCTATCCTTGAATGCTCTACTCCAATGAGTGTGATAGAGGTAAGATCTTTTCATGATCTAGCTACATTTTATAAAAAGTTCATAAGAAGTTTTAATAGTATTTGTGGACCCTTGACTGAAACAATGAGAGGGGATGCAAAAGAGTTTAAGTAGACTATAGGAGTAGATAAGAGTTTTAATCTATTGAAATAGAAAGTTATGAAGTAGACTATTTTAGCACTTCATGATTTTAACAAGTTGTGTCAAGTAGACTATGATGTTAGTGGTACTACACTAGGAGTTGTTTTGAGTCAAGAAGGTAGACCTACTACATATTTTAGTGAGAAGTTGAATGATGAAAAAAGAAAATATTTTATTTATGACTAAAAATTTTATTCTATAGTTCAAGCATTGAAGAAGTGGAAACACTATCTTCTTCCTAAGGAGTTTTTTTTGTAGACTGATCATAAACATTTGCAATATTTGAATAGATAAGGACATTGAACCAAAGGCATTTAAACTAGGTTGAGTTTTTGTAGAGTTATACATTTGTTTTAAAACATAGGCATGGAAAGTCTAACAAGGTTTTCGAGGCTCCTAGTAGAAGATAACTTTTGTTGACAGAAATGTAGATAGAGGTGGTTGCATTCAAGGAACTCAGTACATTGTATCTAGATGATCCTAATTTTGGTGAAGCATGGAAGGCTTGTACAACACTTGTTACACTTGATAGGACAAATTGGTTGGATTTCATGATCTAGGATAATATGTTTTTCAAAGGAAGCTAGTTGTGAATTCCCAAAAGTTAAATGAGAGAGAATCTCATCAAGGAGAAGCATAGTGGAGGATTGACTAGACATTTTGACAGAGATAAAAACTTAGCTTTGGTTGTTGAAAGTTATTACTAGCCATATTTGTAGCAAGATGTGATGAAATTTGTACAAAGTTGTAGACTATGTCAGATGGCCTAAGGAGTGCAGCAGAATACAGGGTTGTATCAATCATTATCTATACCAGAGAAGTCATGGGAGGATATCAGCATGGATTTTGTTCTTGGACTACAGAGGATACAACACAAGCATGACTCTATTTTTGTGGTGGTTGATAAGTTTTCAAAGATGGCACATTTTATTCCTTGGAAGAAAACTAGTGATGTTGTTCATGTAGCAGAGTTGTTTTTTAGAGAAGTGGTGAGATTACATAGTTTTTTGCCAAAGAGTATTGTTTCATATCAAGATACCAAATTTTTTGGGTATTTCTCGTATACAATATGGAAGAAGTTGAAGATATATTTGAAGTTTAGTTCATCACATCATCCAGAGACTGACAGATAGACAAAATTTTTGAATCACAATTTGGGAAACTTGCTAAGGTGCTTGCTTGGAGATAAACCAAAAGGATGGGATATGATTTTACCACAAGAAGAATTTTCATATAATAATTCTATCAATAGGAGTATGGTAAATAACTATTCCAGATTGTATATGGGATTAGTCCTTGAAATGCTTCCAAATTGAGGTAGTTGGATAAAGGAGAGATAAGTAGTGCTAAAGCAAAAGATTTTGTTAAACATTTGAAGAACATTCATGAGGAGGTAAAGTAGCACATTATAAAGATGAATACATAATATAAGGCTAAGGAAGATGTGAAAAGGAGATATAAGGAATTTTTGATTGGAGATGAAGTCATGGTTCATTTGAGAAAGGAGCATTTTCTAGTGGGTACATATAATAAGCTAAAGATGAAGAAGTTTGGATTGTGCAAGATAGTGAAGAGGCATGATTTTGGAAGTGCATATGAAGTGGAGTTTCCTACTAAATTGAATATTTCACCAGTATTTAATATTTTAAATTTGATGGAGTATTATGAAGGAGGTGATGGAGATGAAGTTATAGAAGCACAGTGAAGCATTCCAGTAGCTTGTTTGGCTACAAAGGAGCTTGAGGAGATATTGGAAAAATGTGTTGGAAAAAGTACTAGAAACAAAACCTACGAGGAATATCTGGTCAAATGGAAAGCGAGACCAATTGATTTTTCATCATGGCTAGCAAAGGAGGAGGTTAACTATCTTGGTTTTCCTCTAAATAAATGAGATGTGATAGGGTCACTTCTCAAATTACCCTAGGTGTCTGATGCAAGAACATCTTGGGTTTAAGAGAAATCTTGCATCACACAAAAATTTTTAAAAAAAATTTTGCAATCTTTTATATTTTAATAAGGACTAGTAGACAGGGTGGTTACTATTTATGGAAACTTACCATTGTTAGTAAGTGTGTCATATGAGCTCAGAATGTTCTCATTTTCTATAGGAAGCTTCATTTTAGAGTTGTAAGCCTACTATAAAAATCTCATTTCTCAAGAATTAGTATCAAAAAAGTTATTGCAGATTTTTAGTGGAAAATTTTGTAGAAAAATCTTCAAGCACACCATTGGAGGCCTTAGAGTGCCTAGATGAGGTCCAAAAACTTGATAGAAGGGCACTAACATAGTTGCAAGCTTGTAGATCAAGAGCTGGCATTTCCAAAAAGTGGTTATAATAGCCAATCGGATCAATAGCTTGTGAGTTATGGCCTTCAAAAGTTGTGATATTGACATTTCTTAAATAATTTGTCAAAGATCTATTTGGTTGAATCTATGTGTATTGTTAGGGTCTGTGAGCCCTAGGTATTAAGTTTGAGCATCTAGAACCTTTCTAAGTGGCATAAAATTGCCTATTTAAGAAAGGCCCGAACATTGTCTAAAACAACTCTGGGTCATAATTCGCAAATTGTCTTGAAAATTATTGTACTAAAGGTGCCCATGTGGGTTAGCATATTGTACTAATGAATTTTGTAATTCTACATTTCCAGCGCAAAGAAGAAGTCCATATTTTGTTCTTGCATTTAGTGTTGTTTCTTTGTTTCTGTTATGAGTTTATGATATTAAGGGGAGCACCCTGCATCATGTACATTTCACTATTTATTTGACTATTTAGTACTTTAGTAGTTGGATGACATGTATTCAACTATTTAAATTTTATGTATACATGTTTATTTGAGACTTACAATTTGCATGTATGCATTTTAGTATAGATATAAGATCTAGGTGTTCATTCTTGAGACATATTTATTTGTATATTTTTGTATTTTAGTAGAACATTCTTCATGACATAGATTATAGATTTTAAACTTTAGATTTATATGTGATCATTATAAAATAATCAAATTAACTTATCTTTACCTACTTCAATAGTTAAATATGGACAAGTTTCGAATTGATCTTTGAACCTAATTTATAATTTAGAAAAATAATAATCGTATAGGGTGATTGAACTGAGTTCATTAATTATTTTTTAACGTCAACTAAAATCTAATTAATGTTGTATTTTTATCATTACTAGCTTATGTTCAAACCATGTGTCCATTTTATCTAAGTAATTGAATTATTTATCATGCCAATTATATTAATATAGGTGGTTAAAACTACTAAATTAACCCAAATGAATTAGATTATAGATTTAAAACATTATATTTATTTATACTCATTGTAGTTAAATCAATTAGTAGAACTAAAGATACTTATTTGTTTTATGTGGATAACAATAAACCAATACATTATTTTAAAACCCTTTTACAAAATATAATATTCATAAAAACCTTCATCCATGGTAATTAATATTAATAAAATGAATACATTTAAATGTTCCAAAATTTGATATATAAAGGTAAACAAGTTTAAATTAATTCAAATTATTATAAAATAAATCTTATGAAGAATAAATATTTATTTAAGATAATATTATTAAGTTAATATAACATTCATCCCTTCTAATTGTTAAATCAATTACTAGGACAAAAGATTCACATTTGTTTTATGTGGATAAGAATGTGCTAGTAAGTAAGCCAATACATTATATTAAAAAACTTTTTCAAAATATAATATTCTTAAAAACCTTCATCTATTATAATAATTATTAAATTGTATACATTTAAATATCCTAAAATTTGATATATCAAGGAAAACGACTTTTGATTAATTCAAATTATTATGAAATAAATCTTAAGAATAACTAATATCTAGTTAAGATAATATTATTAAATTAATATAACATTCATCCTTTCTAATTGTTTACATTTAAAGGTCTTAAAATTTGATATAAACTAAATTAGACCATTTCAAAGGCTAGTTCAACCATGATATATATTTATAACATGTAATATCTTCTCATGATCTTCAATGTCTAGTCTCCACTAGTGACGTAAATGCTTAATTTTGATTGGATGTATACAAAGCCCACTAGCAACAACCAAGTGGTTGTATTGTAAAACCTTGTTGTCAGGCTGATAATCAACAAAGTGTATTCCATGTTGCACTATTTTATCTTTCTTGAAATATGTTGCTTGTATCACAATAAAATCTACACCACAAAGTTAAAAAATTTAAAATTTGATAGAGATAAAGTTACCTAAATATATAAATTCATATATGTGTGTGCATATGTATGTATAATACCTATGTGGAACAACATTTCATCACTTTCTTCAGGATCATATAACTTTTTCTTCTCTAGAATATGCCACAATAAATAATAACTGACACCTTCATGATTTCCAGGCTCAATAATCATTGCAAAGATATCTCCTGCAAAACAAGTATACATACATGTATAGTATATAAGACAGATCAATGATAATTAAATAAAAAGTTGAGATTAATTGGCAAGTTGAGATTAATTTTTATGATACTTAACTACTTTTACCAATCTAGAGATATGATTATAATCATCATAAATCAATGAAATATCAACAAAATTTTCATCATCTTTATTAAATGTATTGGTAACATTAAGTGCTACTAAAATCAATGCACTTGTATATCCATGTGTTTGATTGATGCATTCTTGATAGTCTTCATCAATGTAACTATCAAAAAAACATGAGTATTCTCTTGTCTTCAATTGTCCAATTGCGATTATCTGTACTCATGACTAAATGTAAAGAACATGTCTTCTATCTTCTTTCAACCATGCATGTTTTTCCTATTAACACCTAAAAGTTCATTACATTGAAAATATGGACAAATCAAATTTTAAGTTCAACAAATCAAGATAAAATTTTAAAATGAAATTTTAAAACTTAATTGCATAAAATTTAAACAAATGTACATATCCATACCTATTATATCCCAAAAAACTTTATATGGTACCTGTTGACTCCTTCTTGATGATGTCATGTGTAGTGCCTGCCCCTAGTTCGCATTTTTCTTATCATTGTCGAACTCTTTTAGGGCTAGTTTTATGTTGATGGTTAGCAACATTGTTTTGAGACTATCAGATATTGGGCTATGGATTCAGTTGATATGTGATGAGATCACTTAGACTTTACATTTCATGTATGCATGATGATTATTTTTAGTGTTTGCAGTTATTAATGATGATAAGTAAGATGATTTATTATCATATGTGTTCTTATGGATACTTAACCCATACTTGCATGTGTATGGTGTGCGTGTTTGTTTCCTTTCTGTATGGCATTTCTGATGTGGTTAAGGAAGGGAGTCGTAGTCACTTGCTAGTTGGGATCTACACAATGCACCACTTCCTGCCATTGCCTATTTAGTTTAGTATATATTGTGTTTGTACATATATGGTTTTTCTACAGGTTGTAAGTACTAGGTATCGACTTCCCTGAATTGCCAGGATGAGCGTACCCTGTCACATTATCTCAATGATAAGAGAGGGGAGATAAATTCTCAAGTCCAAATCCCAACCCTTTAAGCCATTTTTCCTAATTGAAAATTAGGACAAGTATCTGAGTTGAGTACCCTCTGAATGTGTTGGATGACATAATTCATGATATTAACCCTTGGTTTGATTTTGTATGTGTTTGGCTATGATGGGTTTTCGTATTTTACCTTGTGAGTCTTTGGAGTATTTTCTATTAATTAAGCCTAATTAAAAGATTTAATTAATGGTTTAATTTAATGGAAAATTAATATTGTATTTTAATATTTATTCTATTTAATTGATTGGGAAATTAATTAAATAAAATAATTAAATTTGAAGATAAAAGTTATAATTTTAAAGTTGGAATGAGATAATATTTATTTAAGTTAATAAATATTTTATCAATTAAGTTTCAAAAATAAATGTGAAAGTGGAAAAGATATTAAAATTATTAAAAGATTCTAGATTTCATGTGATTAAAATATAAATATATTAAAGTTAAACAAGTGGAGATATTAAAGTTAGTGCATGAGACTTAAAAATAATAAATAAATTAAATTGAAAAGAGTAAAGTAAATATTATATTAATTAATGTGCATTATTTTAATGTTTGCTCACATAGGAATTTGCAAATTCTCGAGAGTTGTCATGTAGACAACACAGGAGTTTGCACTCTAAGAATGCACAAGTTGTCTACACTTAGGAGTTAGCATATTATTTGAGCACATGGTGTCTACAACCTTATGACTCATCTAGAAGGTTGGAGAAGACTAATGCTTAGTTGTCATGCGTATCTTCTAGTTGTTTCCAGAGACATTCTAGATGCATCTTAGAGGCCTTTATATAGAGGCTCTCCTATTGTGATTGGACAAGGAAGTGATTGCCTTTATGTGTAGGAAGGGTTTTAAAATAGGTCACTTAGCTACTCAATGTGGGTTAAAAAAGATTAAGAATAAGAAGTCTTCCTCTTAGTGGAAGGGTTCTTCTACTGAACACTACATTGTTTACAAGAAAAAAGTAGTCTCTTTTGAGGTTAATGGTGTTGATCCTAATCCACTTTCTAAGGTTAAAAAACCTTCTATTATCTCCCTAGATATTGGTATTTATAGTGTTGGTCAGCCTATTGATGTCTCCACTATTGGTACTGGTCCTTCTTTTTATCAGTATTGTATTTCTTTTTCTATTGGTTCTTCTAGTCCTATAGATTTGAAAGTTGGTTCTCCTCTTTCCTATTCTACCCAAACTATGTTTTTTGGCTCTGCTCTAGCTTTTTTTGTTTTTGATTCCATTATAGGTTATATTCTTGGTGTTATTTCTCTTAAAGGTTCTATCAGTATTGTTGGTTCTTCTATACGTAGCTCTTCTAGTTTGGTAGTTATTTTTGTGACACCTAGTTCTATTTCTAAATCCATGGTTGCTACTAGTGTTGGTGCATGTTTTGGATATGTAGTCTCTACTGGCCCTACATTTAGCTCATCTTCTATTATCTTGGGGTCTCAATACTTGGTTTCCCAATATTGGCAGAAGAAGGCCTCTATGGTCGAGGAGGGGTTGACCCCTATAATTGGAAAATATCATAAACAAACACCTCTATAATTTGATATGATGTTGTGCACCTAGAAGAAGGGAGATAAAGGAAAAGCTTAAACTTTTGTGTATTTCATCCTAGTTGTGGGTGGAAATGAGCTTTAGATGTTGCACTTTCTCTTTTTCTAGATTATTTTTCTTTGATCTTTAGGGTTCTAGGGTCCTTCCAAAACTAGTGTCTTTTTGGGGATGTTTTCTTTTTGTATCCCCTTTCTTTGTTTTTGTTTTGTCTTGTTTGTTTCCTATTTCATTTGGTAGAGTTTATTGAATATTGTTAATGAACAGTTCAAATCCCTTCTTCTTACACCTACTTTGTTGTAGGTTTTAGGGTCCCTTCAAAACCTAGTTTCCTAATAAAAAACATTGAGGAATAATTTTTCTAAAGCATTTATTCTTATTAAGTAGGTGATATTTCTCATAGAAAGTCAATTGTGATATTGCTATCAATATTGTACATTGTAGTTTCTGAATCAAACTCATTGATCCATGTTTTATGAGTAGTGATTCATAGAAATCCATCTCTTGCAAGGATAAATGAAACACTTAGGACTCATTAGATCTAGGTTATGCTTATAGAGATGAAGCACCAAAACATCATGGGAGGTCACCCAGCCTAGTATTACTCAATCTTGAGCAATCTTAACTACAAGGTTTCCTCCATCATTAAATTCTCTCCACTTGCAACCCTATTTGGAAAAAAATTGCCAAGTTTTGTGCCTTATGAAACAGTTTTTAGAGAGCCTATTAGGCTCATTAATTTATATAATTAGGAAATATTCTCCATATAAAGTTAAATTTTAATATTGGTATCATGATTTTTCTATGTTGTTTCTAAGTCAAACTTGTTGATTCACATGAATCCATATCTCATGAGAATAAATAAAATACATAGCCCTCACTAGATTTAGGTGATGCTCATAAAGGTGGAGCAATAGGAATTTCTTAGAGGTTATCCATCCTACTACTACTACATTTTGAAGAAACTTAACTATGTAATTTCTTGAATGGTTAAATCCTCTCTTCTTGAATTTGCATTTCCCAAACCTTCACCAAATATTGTAACTTATGAACCATTCATTAAAAAGCCAACTGGGTAGCATTCTTTTTGGAATTGGCCAAGTAGAACTCCTTATAATCATTGATCTTTCTTCAAATTACTTATCAAGATTTATAATTCTAAGTTAAAAGTAATAATGGATGAGATGAGCACTACACATATAGACATGAATTCAACATGACTCACTTTATCATGCTAGACATAAGAAAAAATGATGTTGTCTATGGAGAAGGAAGATTCTATATCTTACAAGTATAGGAATGAATTGAACATGAATCCCAAAGATATAAACATACATATATATTTTCCAAAAAATGGTGCCTGTAGATCTTGCAAACAATAAATTTCAAACCAAGATCACCACTATAATTTTGGAAATTTGAAAGGAATTTAGTTGTTGAACCTTTCCATGAATAATTTTAATGGTAATATTCAAGATATTATTGTACAAATTATATTGTTGGAAACCTAGGATGTTTCTACAATTATTTTTTTCAAGTCCAATTCTTTCAGATCTTTGTTCCTTGAGCTATCTGGGAGGCAACAACATTTCAAATAATATCCTTCCTATTTTTACATCACAAGGAGGGCATATGACAACATTAAATAAATTATTTTTTAAAAAAAATTCAAATTTATCGAAATAGTCACTACTAAAGAAAAATTTTGCCCTAAATTTGCCTTGGACCCTCATTTTCTTTCTATATTTACTCATCTTGATGAGAAAAGTGAGGAATATTTCATCTATGGTATTGGATTAACAAAGAATTGAGGACAAAAATATATTCAAGGAATTGATTTGGTCTTTTAAAATTTCTTTCCTTTTTTAATCATTATGCAATTTGATTGCAAACTTCTATATAAATTATATAAATAAGTCAATAAAAATTCTTATTTTATTACAAAGCATATTTGTTTCAATGTATTTTTAAAAACATAAATTTTCTTTTTCTATTAGTATTTTTTTGAGATCTTGAAATTTTGTGAATAGTTCACAAACATTAATAATGTTTTGCTTCTTATTTTGTATTTTGAATGGATTTTTTCAACTCCCATTTAGTAGAATTGTGTTTTTAGGATTAAACTACAAAATTTTAATGCAAAAATTGTAAAATTAATATATTCTAGGTAAAATTATATTTTGACATTGGTAATTTATTGTCTTGTGTTATCACTTACTATTGTAATGACTTGTCTGGTAGTTTTTCAAGTAGTTATGATTACTTTTGGCACTTTTGAGCATTTGAAAAAAATAGTAATTTATCTTAAAGTTGAATTCATGTGACATTTTCAAATGACCTTACCAATTTGTCAATTAAGCATTGATTTTTTTAACAATTCAACAGTCTTTATTGGACATGATAAAGAATTAAACATTTATAATAGTCTAAAAATTATGGATGAATAAAAATGATTTCATTTCCAAATTCAAAATCACTAAAATTATAAATCTTGCTAACAACATTACGTCTTAATATATTTTTTAATAATTTAGACTCATTGAAGATACTTTATTTGAATGCAATAAATAAATTCTTCGGATGAATATTTCATATTTTTATCATTAGAAAACAAAATTCATACATCAGATCTTATGAGAATGATTTTGATTCTACTAAAACCTTTTTAAATGGCCCTCCTTCCAATCTTTATTAATAAATCTATACATATGGGGCATATCCCTATAGATCAAAATTGCCCTTTATTTCTTGGAAAGGTGTATTTACATTTTATGATTTAGAAATTTGCTAGAATTAAACTCTAGATAACACGTCCAATTCTACTAAAGCCTTTTTAATGGCCTTCCTTCCAATCTTTGTCAATAAATCTATTCCAATGGGGCATTGGATTATAGATCAAAATTATAGGTTTTATTAGTAGGAAAATGTGTACTTGCATTTTAAGCTCTAGAAATTCACTAGAATGAAATTATAGATAACACGTCCATAAAATTTAGCGCTTTTTTAATAAGCAAGAGGTTGAGGCAATATGTTAAGTATAAAAAAGAAGAGTACAACCCAACTCATGAGGCACTAAAAGGTTGGAATTGGGTGATTGTCCCTTAGTTTAACCCAAATTAATATATCCTTTATTCCACATCCAATGGCTATAATTTTCCATCTTCTCCAAAGAGATCTACTCTTGTGACTTAAATTAACTAAAATTTCATAGAAACACGAACCAAAATATACAAATCGATATTTTAATTTTAGGGGTTAGAAAACTTAAATAAACATACTATTAAAAAGATAAAAAATAAGAAACTATAGAATGCAAACAACTAGAGATTGAGAAGAATAAACACAAAAAGTCATAAAGGGGCATTTAAAAAGAAAAAGAAAAAATAAAATAAAATACACATCAACACACAAAATAAAATTTTAAAATACTTGTACATACTAATTAGACTGATAGATCTCAAAATCAAACTAGACAAAGAGTAAGAAAGACAAGAAGCTTGAAAAAGGGGAGGATTTTACCAATTACTTAAAGGGAGTAATAAAACCTCCCTTACAACCTTAGATATCTAACTCAACAAAGATTTAGATCTTGAAAATTGTTAGACCTAGTTTTTAGTCACCATTGTTGTTTATTTTCACTTTCATCCTATTCTTTACAAATCTGTGACAACAATTTTTATGTATTTCCTTATGCTCAGGTTTTATCTTATCTTACCTCTAGAAGTTGAGCATTGTGATGCCTCTTCATAAATTTTCCTTTGAACCTCTTTGAACCCCAATTCTAAGTAGTTCAAAGTAGTTAAACCAAATTTTTGAGTCTTGTTCTTGATCTTGTAGGTGGGACCCATCAATCACAATGGTCATGTTCTTTTGAACCACTTTGAACCTCTTTGAAGCTTGGTTCAAAGTGGTTCTTCTACTAAGGATTTATGGCCATGAGTACTATTGATTCTTGAAAATTTGACACTTCCCAAAGTGTTAGATACAACCTCAAAATAATGATTAAGCCATCCACTCTAATTCATCATCACTATATGTGGACAGTGAGTTGGCATCATGAATGATTAAAAGAAAGATATTTCACTTGGAAGCTAGATCGATTGTCAAGGGGTTCATAATGATTGGACATTTCCCTTAAGGTGATCATTTAATGAAGAAGTAATATTAATAGTCTTTTTTTAAATGTGTCCTAGACCATGATGATCTCATCATGAATACCTCATTATGAGGTGGTACTCTGGCTAGTATGTTAACCTACCTTTGAAATGCCAAGTTTAAAACTTATTTGTTGTATCCTATGCTGAGGTAAATTAAAGGCAGAGCAACATTGGAACAAGGGACATTTTTTTGTTTTCTTTTAGTGGATTATAGGTGAGAAAGTGAAAAATATGTTATTTCTACCTTTGTGTTGTTGTTTTGAAAAGACAGAGTGGTTTGGGGTGTTTGTTTCCTTTTTTCTTAAAATGAAGTTCGTTTTGCATTTCTTTGGGAATGTTTCCAGTCTTGAGTGTAGAAAACCCATTTTTTTTAATACCAACTTGATGGAAGTCAAGGTTGATAAGTTGCAAGAGAATTTCTTTGAGTAGGCCAAAGAAGTAAAAAGGTGTCTAGATATTTTGAGGAGTGGTTTACTTGAAGCCATGGCTTTCCTTCTTGTCCTTTTAAGCCTAGAATTACTTTACTTGTGTATTAACCATTATGATGAAAAAGAAAAAACTATTTTGAATAGGAATTCAGAACCGATGTTTTCCATCAATAGGGAAATCATTTCATCTATCTTGAAATTACCAAAATGCACCTTTTCTAGTTACGGCCATACCAAATCCCTGGTTCAGTACCAAGAGAACCCTTTGAAGTACCACAACATCATTACCTAAAAGTGGAAAAAAACCTCATATCCATGACCTAATGGTGTTATTACACTAAGCTAATGGGTATTTAATGTTTTACTATTTGAGGATTTGATGTATCATTATATTGATATTATCCTAACTAAAAAATAGTTTCTAGATTAGGTAGAGTTGATAGCTAGCTCACATAGAAATCAACTCAAACACTCAAAGGTCTCAAGATAAGAATTTTATATATCCTCTTACTTGACATATTGCATTGCATGTACCTATGTTATTACCTCCATATACCACGATCCTTGGAGTGAGGATATAATTGTCTATCAATATCGCCCCTTGTTACAAAAGGGTAGAGTGTTAGAGAAGTTCAGAACATGATGTTTTAATGGGAAATATGCAATGAAGTCTCAGAGAAACCCCAATGTCAAGGATATCCCCAAAAGTTCAAAAAATCATCCAAAACTATGGGAGCTTTTACATTAAATTTCCAAATTTCACCTACTTGAGAGTGAGGGGGTTTGACGAAGAGCTTGTTAAATTGCCAAGGTATGCACTAGATTGCTTCATCATCATAGAGATATGAAGGTAGTTGTTTTCTATAATTAAAGATAACCTTCTTGAAGAAAGATGGGAGTCTATTTTTCCCACAAAACATGCCCCCTATCCTATAACACCATGATTAATGCTTCTGTAATTAGAAGTAACCTACTCAACTTTAACCTCATTTTTTTATTGAGGGAGGAGGGATTTTAACAATAAAGGTTTCATAGCATTAGTGCTTGAGATAAATTATCAACCTCAATCAAATCCTTACCTAGAGGATTTGTGGGAAAATTATGGTGATGAGCATCAAGTGGTTAAAAGAGATCATTAGAGGTTGATGATTCCCCCAATTACCTCAATGAAACTAAAGTTCATGTCAAATAGGATGACTGAAGATGGTTCAAAAATCATTGAACCAAGTTGGGATGAAGCCAATGAAAAAAATCAACTTGACGTAAATTGGATTAGACCTAAGGAAGATGATATAAACCTTAGAACTAGATTCATTTTTGGCCTGTACAAGAACTTGGTTGAGGAGGAAAAGTATGAGATCAATTAGCAAGAAGTATATTGAAAAATCTCCTAAAGTAATTTCTTTCACTAAATATCTAACCTTTGACATCCCATTTTCATCCCATACTTTTAGTAACATTTCAATAGCTAAAAAGAAGAAGAAAGCGACATCTTTGAAGTAGCTCCTAGCTCTTAGAACCCTATCTAAAAATAAATCTATGAAACTTGCTTAGGAAACAATTGAAAGGGAGATTACCATGGATGAAGGGAAAAACATGGATGGTGAACTTACTTTATTAGTAAATCAAGAGATTGATGCATAATGTATAGAAG
Source organism: Cupressus sempervirens (assembly GCA_028749045.1). NCBI lineage: Eukaryota > Viridiplantae > Streptophyta > Pinopsida > Cupressales > Cupressaceae > Cupressus > Cupressus sempervirens. The sequence goes on along the minus strand of CM053786.1, from coordinate 264,585,374 downwards.
CTGCAAATGTGGTCAATCTAGTTTTGTGACTCCTTCAAAAAATAGTTAAGGAGAAATTACTACTTCTACCATCTCACCTTGGCTATCCAATTTAGTAACCAAGAAGCATAGTCTCTAGCCCATGTCTATGCCCATTGAAGACATAGTCACAAATTATGTTGCTCACATCCCAAAGAATAAGAAGATGAAGAGTGATGCATGATTGATCAAGGATCCTATAATGGATAAAGTTACAATGGAAGTGACTATTTACAAGAAGAATGAAGGCTCAATGGGAATTGATGTTGAGGACTTCAAGGTTACTACCGTGGAACTAGGAGTCATCTCCAAAGACACCAAAAATTACTTTTTCAAGTTTGTTGTGGATCATATGTTAAGTCATTCCAAAAAGGATAATAAGGAAAATAGAGAATTGAAGAGGTTGATAATCACCATGGTTGAATATATAGATTCCTTCATAAATTTTGGTGCCCTTCCACTAATACAAACTCTGCAATAATTTGATCATAAATCATTAGATAGCCAACAATTGGTCAAGAAAATATAGAGAGGAAGGTTGGTTTTAGAAGCAATGAATAAATGGGTAGAATCCATTTCGGAAGAAGGAAGCAAAGTTATCCAAGAATTCACCACTACATATATGGAAGGAGAAGTTTAGACCCTTCTTCTAGTATGGAATGCAGATTACAGTTAGTGTCAGGCAATCATATTTCAAGTACATTAAGTGGAGAAATATGGAATACTGAATTTCCTAAGAGAAATCCCTATGAAATCTATGGACTCTTGCATCATATTCGTCTTAAAAAACAATATGAATTAGAAGGGCTCTGTCTATAGGGAAGCCATAAAAGAAATGTGATTGGTTGAACTTGAAGTTACTGGGATGCACAAGGAGATATTGAAAGATATATAGATCGTAAAACTCACTGGTATCCTACAATTTGATAATGGTTGCATGGATTCTAATACAATGAATAAAAGCTTCAGCAACACTATGTCCAATATCAAATATAGTGAAAACCCCTCCTCTGAAGATTTCACCACAATAGAAAACATTGAATCAATATTGTACCTAAATAAAGAGCTCATGCCTAGGCTGAGTTAGATGATTAGGAAAGTAAAGTGATAGAAGGATGTGTGTAGATCAAAGTTGCTCAATCTATAGAACCCTCATTCTCACAATGTCTAGGAGTTTACAAGCACCTTTAGGAGATGGAATTTGGTCAAACAAGCTATGGTAGATAGGGAGAAGCCCAACAAATAAGTTTAGCTATCATCAGTTATCTCTTGGGTTCTAGTTTTTGAAAAAAAAATTAAACTGTTTGTGTCTATAACTATTTACAACTAAAAGGTTGGGTTTTGATGTTGGCCATTTCATGTTTTTCAAAAACTATAAATGTTGAAGAATTAATCTAGGAAAGGGTTAGGTTTTAGTTAAATTAACATCAATTTCAGAATTAACATCAATTTCTTGAACATTGCATCGAAATAATAAACAATTTCAACAAGTCCTAAACATTCTAGAAAGAGAAGAGGAACCAGCTGAACTTCTAAGAGTTATGCCTTAGGGTCAAGAAGTAATAGTGGTGGATAGACTTATTCAAGCCCCTGTAAGACCCTAAGTTGTAAGAAAGAAACCAAGTCTGGCTGAGAAAAGATACAATAGTGGAGAGAAAGATAAAGGTGTTCTTGAAAAACAATTTAAGCCTTTGAAAATTTTGAATTTTCTTCCTAATTTTAATACCCTAGGTAAGAGAAGGAATAAATATTGTTTCAATCTCTCCTCCAACCAAGAACTCTAATCCCTTCTCAGACTAATATTCTTCCATTGCATTTTAGGCTACAAAACATGGTTGTGAATCAACCCTAGGGACATAATATAGGAATTTTGATCCTTAGGGTAAACCCTATTGCATTGCACAAAGGTGCAACCTATATTTTTCCCAAGTTCAGTGGTGACCAAAAGGTCTCTATGAATGATAATCTAAGTTCCTTCTATTGGAAATATAAGAGGAGTAAATTAGAGGGGAGTGGGGAATCAATTACTACTAAAATAAATCCCAAATTCCTTAGATGTCAGTACAAAAAAACAAAAAAAAAATGAATACTATTGAAGCTCAGTAAAAACACATAAAATGTTGTAACTTGGTAATAACTAAATTAGCTTGGTAAATGCTTGGCATATAGACTTTTAGATGTTTTTTGTAACTAACATTACTCTAACTAAGATGCAAACATATAAAAGAAAATAACATGAACACATTTGACACCAGGATTTAACGTGGAAACCCAATTTGGGAAAAGCCACCAATTGTAATTAGTTATAATTTTCACTCTTTTGAAGTGAGCCTTGTTAGGATAAAACTCTACTAGAGCTTATAAAACACATTGTTAGGTGTGATTGTATTAGAGGATTTAATCACTCTATTAGGAGTGGCCTTGTTAGAGATCTTGAATCAATTCAATAGAACTACCACCTTGTTAGAGGATTTGAAAATAGTTCTTAAGAAAACTATATTAAGAGATTTAGATCACTATAAAAATGGTTAGAGAGTAACAATGAGATGACCTAATTTTAATGTAGCTAATTTGTAGAATATTGATCTCCATTATGGCTTGTACTTGATCCTTCCTAATCAAATATGGCTTTTTTTCTTCACAAGGATACTCTACGTATCCTTCAAATTAACTTCCTCCTCTCATCATTAGATCTTCACTAACATCTTCTTCCTTTTCTTCACATACCCTTTTAAATCACAACTTGACCTTATACTTTTATCTTCCATTTTGTCATGTCGACTCAAATACAACTTAGAATAATTAATATTCATCACCATAATCAGCTAGAATCAATAGATAAATCAATTAATCTTTTTATGCCAAAATAATAAAATCTTTTGTTAGCTGACCTAGCTCAGTAGAAACTAACTCAAAAATGATTTCCTTTGTTAAACAATAGAAGCTCAGTTAACACTACAAACTTGTGAAGATCCTTTGGCAACTGAGTGAGCTTAGTTAGCACTAGTTCCATCCAACTTTCATTCATTAATTGAGTGAGCTCAGTTAACACTCACTTCTTGCATCTTTTCCTTTGATGCCTAAGTGAACTTAGTAGACACTGCCTTTTGAACTAGGAAAACATAGGAGTTCTTGGTAGACACAAAAAATTGTCTTCACTACCTAAGTGACCTCAACATATACTAACTAATAATTATTATGACATTTGTGTAACATCAAAGACAACACACAATTAATCAATTGTATCCAACAACTTCCACATAGCATGTGGCATCATAAGTGTACCCACTTAGGAGATAGCAATGAGGCTTTTTGTTTGGATGCTCTCTAATCTAGTAGTCGATTGGTTCAATCATTTTCCTTAGCATTCTATAGACAATTGGGATGAAATGAAAATAACTTTTGACAATATGTTCAAAACTCCTAAAAATAAATGCTCCTTGATGAGTCAATTGAAGAAAGAAATACATGAGCCCATGAAAGAATTCATGGCCAAAGTCAATAGATTGTTACAGCTAATCCTTGTTGCCTCTAGAATAAATAGTGAGAATCAAAACATTTTTTTTGTGAATGTTGTCTCACCTAATGTAAGTTTTTATCTACTAAGAGATGCACTAGCTAACTGGGTCTTTTCTCAGAGACAAGCTATCTAACTAGAAGAGCCTTGATCACAACTAATAGGTGGAAAGGAGAAGTACAATACTCTAAACTTGCTTCTATTTCTACTCCTACTGACCCCTTCATATAGATGTTGATGAATGATATGCCCATGCTGAAGAGACAACAAAATAGAGCTAGTGTTCCTTACCAATCCCTATATTAAGATGTTAATTAAAGGAAACAACACTTGGGCCATGGGAAAACCCCTTTCTTAACTACCCCTTAGAAAAGGTTGCAAATTGAAGAGGTACAAAAGGAAATTATGTGTTTGTTTCACCTAATCATACGCCATGATGGGAAAACTTGTACTCACTGGTTAAGGTGTGTTCAAATAAAAAAAGATGCCCTTTCTAGAGAACAACTAGTAGAATGGGAAGGGGCTAAAACAAAATGTTATGGTTCCTATCTTCTAGAATATGAATTTGACATGGAAAGAGAGGGAGATAATTTTGTCACATTGTAAGATCCTACCTAAAGTATCTTAACTCAAAATCAAAGAAATCAAAAGATTTATATAGGAGCTAATGCTACTGCTCCAAGTTCCAAAGGGAAGGAGCATGCACATATTGATCTGATAGAGACAAAAGACTATAAGATCTTATCTAGAATAGAGTGAACAACCATATTCTCTACCTTTGATATAGTTTAGTTTTTTAAATCTTCCTTCATTTCTATTTCTCCAATAGAATACCTAAGGATGAACCCCAAGGAATTAGATAAGCTATCTCAAAATGTGAAAAGGAAACCTCTAACAAATGTTCAGTTCATGGATAATGTCACTAAAACCCATAGAACTCATAAAAAACCCATATTTGTATTAGAGGGAGCTTAGAAAAATCCTAATATTACACCTTGTGTTCATGCCCTAGTATGTATTGAATTTTGTGAAGCAAAAAAATTTTCAAGTACATGGGAGGGGAGATTAGAATGGACTAGCATAAGGTTGTGATTTTGATGGGTAAAAAGAAGATTAAATTGGAACCTAAATAGAAGAAAATTTCTATTGTGGTGCCTTTGGATAAATCCAAAGCATAAATATTGTAAAAATAATTTTGATTAGGAAACTATGTGACCCTACTCGATAATGAACCTGGAGTTGATGAAAATGAAGTTGAAACAATGACCCTATAGATGATGGAATTTGATGATAGTTTCACCAATTTAGGATTGGGAGCTAGAGTGGTTTTAACTTCTCCCATAAGAGACCTATTTCCTTTTTCTTTCAAATTGTATTTCAAAAAAATAAATAACATTGTAGAGTATGAAGTCCTATTGTTTGAATTATAGGAGGCCAAAGCAAAGGGAACAAAGAAGCTAAAAGTAAAAGGTGACACCAAACTGATCATGAAGAAGGTAAGAAATTAGTTCTCTATTAAAAATGATAGATTGAAGAATTATAAGAATTTGGCTTGGGATGAGTAAGAATCCTTTGATTCTTTCTCCATTTAATTCATCCCTCATTCCCAAAATTCTTGAGTAGATTCCTTAGTTATCTCTCCTCATTGCTTTTGCCACATCATGATTTCAAGAATCATGATTAGAGGATAATAATGATTTATGGGCCGTGTGTCCCAAATAAAGTGGAGCACTTGTAGGCCTTTTATAATGATTCACAACTAAAATATTTTATTTTATGTATTGGAAGCTTTGGTGATGTTTTCTCTAAAGGGTTAGAAAAGGATGATAAGCCAATAGGCAAGCAATTAGATGAATTTCGAGAAGTGTTTTAGTTGAAAGGAAGAAAAATCCCAGAGGGGTTGATCTCACTTGAACATCTTGATGTAGGAGCATCCTGGGTATAAGAACAATCTTGCTTCACCCAAAAATATTTTCTTTTTACCCTTTTCTATTTTAATAAGGACTAGTAGGTAGGGTGGTTACTATTTCTATGAACTTGATATTTTTAGTGTGTTTGTTATTAAAGCTCAAAATGATCTCATTTTCTACATGAAGGTTCATTTTAGAGCTATAAGCATACCATAAAAAATCACATTTCTCTAACTTAAGTATTAGAGAAGTTATTGAAGATTTTTGGTGGAAAATTTTGTAGAAAAAGCTTCAAGCTCATCAGTGGAGGACTTAGAGTGCTTGGAAGAGGTATAAAAACTTGAGGAAAGGGAACTTGCAACATTTTGAGCTTGTATTTTAGGAGCTCCCATTTCTGAAAAGTTCTTACAATAGCCAATTAGAGTAATGGCTCTTGAGTTATGGCCTTTCAAAGTTGGACTTCGCAAAATATCTAAATTAATTATCAAAGATGTATTTCGCTGACTCCATATGTATTTTTAGGGTCTATTAGACCTAGGTATTAAGTTTCAATATCTAGAACCTTCCCAAGCAACATAAAATTTCCTATTTAAGCAAGGCCCAAACATTGTCTAGGACAACTCTGGGTGATAGCTCACAGTTTGTCCTATAGATTATTGTAACGGAGGCACCCATGTGGGTTAGCATATTGTACTTGTAAATTTTGTAATTCCACATTTGTGGTAGAAATAAGAAGTCCATATTTTGTTCTCATAGTTTTTGTTTTTTCTTGGTTTCTATTGTGTGTTTATGGTATTAAGAGGAGCACCATTCACCATATCTATTTAGATGAAAAAATAACAACATTAGAAAAGAAGATTTTCATAATGATGGTCTAAAGGAATGCAGTAAAATCAATATCGATGATGAAGGAGACCCTAGGTGGATCTCAATTGGGAGAACCTACTTTTAAGGAGAGAAGGAGAGTTTCCTTAGGCTTATGACAAAATAAAAATATTTCTTTACTTAGGGGTATGATGATTTGAAAAAAAATAGGAGTAGAGAGTTTAGACACGACATACCTTTAAATCTTGAGGCAACCCCTTATTGAAAAAAGCATAGAAATTAAAACCCCAAAGTATCAAAGGAAATTTTGAATGAAGTAGAAAAGATGTTGAAATTCCACATTATATATCCAATTCACCATTTGACATGGATAGAAAATATTGTTCTATTAAGAAAGAAGAATGGAAAAATAAGGATTTGTGTGGATTTTAGGAACCTAAACTAGGCTAGTCTAAAGGACAATTATGCACTTCCTACCATAGATCATGTTCTACAATTTTTTGTTGGGTCTGAGGTGATGTCAATGCTCAATAGATACTCAAGGTATAATCAAATAAGTGTGTCTCAAGAAGACCAGCATAAAATGACTTTTATTACACCCTAAGGTACCAATGCTTACAACAAAATGCCTCTCATCTTAGTTAATGCAAGGGGAAAATTCCACAAAGAAATGAACTCCTCTTTCAAAGATCTATCAGATAAAATAATTGTAATATATATCCATCATCTAATAGTCTACTCTAAGAGGAGATTGCACGATTTGAGAGATCTCAAAGTGGTGTTAAATAGACATAGGCAGAATTGGATATTGCTAAATCCTAAAAAAATCATTTTATTTCTGGAAGAATGTAAGCTTCTTGGACACATCATTTCTAAGAAGGGTATAGGAATTGATCCATTTAGGATTAAGGAAATTTAATAGTTGTTAGTATTTACCAATAGAAGTGATTTGAAATCCTTCTTTTATCAAATAAATTTCCTAAGCAGTTTTATTCCTGAGTTCTTAGAGAAGGTGAGACATATATTCAACATCATGAGTGAGAAGAATCCTTTAAGATGGAAAGAGGAAGGAAAAAGGAATTTTGAGGATACCATGACAACTATTTCAAATGCTCCTATGTTGGTCATGTAAACACCAAAATCTGATTACATAGATAGGTAATCGTATTTAGTCATCTCCTAGGACATTATTCATTAAATAATTACTAATTAATTAATTAATTATCATCCCCTAGTTAATTAATTAATTTAATTAACTATAGTCCAATTTATGAAATCAAATGATAACCCAAAATGAATTTATCAATAAAATCCCTATTCTTCTATTAAATTAAATAAATCCTCAAATCTATTTAATTTAATCTCATATCCCCATTTTATTAAATAAATCATTTAAAAAAATATCTAAACCCCTAAAATAACCATAAATCTAACCTTTACGCCTAATCCAACCCATTCACCCATTCTAACCTCACTTAGCCACCTAACTAACCCATCCCATCAAAGCTAAACCACTTACCCCTAACCCCCTTTCTAAGCTAATACTAATCCCCCTCCTAAACATGTGCACAACCTTAAGCAATTGTTAAGATTTGCTAACCCAAGCTAAAGTCAAAATATCTCTTCCCCTCACCCTCCAACATTCATGGCTCTTACATCCCCCTTTATGACTCTTAACAAGCATTTATGAGCATTTATGGAGCCCTTATCTCTTGAGGCTCCTTGGTTGACCATCCACCTTGCCCATCCCTTTATCCAATCACCCTCCGACATGTGTCACTTCACTATTGAACCTAAAGAAGCACAATCCATGTGCTCCCTTTTGAGTGCATCATGATCCTCCGTCACCATTTTTTCATCTATGCATCCTTATCATCCATCTCTCTACCCCTTAGCCTATAAATGAAACCCTATCCCTTTAGAAACATCATCCACCTTTCATGCAATGTTATAATTCTATTTTCAGAGCCTAAAAACTACCAAAATATCGTCATAATGCTGAAATCCCTCCATACCCCCATTGTTGAAACCATCTCCCATGCACACACTTGGTAATCACCCATTCACTTGAAGCCTTAGCACAATCGTAAGCACACATCTCCATCTATTAGGGATACATCCTCTTCATCATGGGTTATACTAGAAGGAGCTTACCATCCTTGGTTTGCTTCTTTTTGTGGTGATAACCATTAGTCCTATCTTAAGTGTTAACTACTTTAGTTTTGTTAATACTCTCATTTAATAGTTAGTATTGAATTTGCACTACTAGATTAGGTGATACATTTTGACATGCCTTACCAATTACTTTTCCATGCCACCCTTAGGAAATAGACAAACCACCCATCCACTATAATTCCATACTACAAGTACTTTTCCTCATATTAATTACCTTGCACCTATTCATAACTAGTCGCTTTCTCAAATAGGATCACAACCAACATATATTGGGCAAGTTATATATTCCTAGAGCATGGCTTAGGCATTATGAAAAATACCACCCTTTCAACCACAATCATCATGTCAACAATATGCTCAAGTATTTACATAAAATTATCTAGCAAGGCAACAACCTCATACTTACTAGTCCCATCTATAGTCTACCTAGTAGATGCAGCAGTATGTACAAACTACATTCCAATAACCCATGGCATCTATCCCACCAGTTGCACAACCTATTTTCCCACAAACACCATATGATAGTTAGAGTTTTCCATATCGATCTCCAGCATCTATTATGTATCCAACACTAGGGGCACATTGATTGATGGCATTTTCTCTCCCACCTATAAACTTTGAATGGGAGGAAATGAAAAATGCTCTCAAAGCCCTTAAAGATGGGATAGACTCCAAAACATTAAAATTTTAAAATGATTGCACATATCCATTTGAAAAAACCATCATAGTGACACTATTTCCTAAACACTTTGAGATCCCTAAGTTTGACAAATTTAGGGGGAAAACTGATCCCATCACACATGTCAAATAGTTCTATATGCATTGTCAAAAAGTGGCCTATAATGATGTATTCCTCATGTGACTTTTTCCAAAAAGCTTAGGAGGACTAGAACTAGAATGGTTCTATCATATCCCTCAAGGTACTATTAAAACCTTCGTTGATCTTTCTGTAGCCCTTGTGGCTCAATATACCCATCTTGTCAAAACTGAATTATCTATGGTAGACCTAGTTGATACCAAGCAAAAAGGAGGAGAAAGCCTTGAAAAATACTTACAATGTTGGAAATTCCTCACAACTAGGATCTCATGTACCATCCCAGAATGTCACCTTGTCAAAATGTTCATAAATAATTCACATCCTAGTCTTGCCCACCACATGGTTATGAACTGTTTACAAACATACAAAGAAATTAAGGAAAAGGGGATGGGACTTTAACAAGGGCTCATCAAAGATGGTGCTATCAAACTTTACAAAAAAAACCCAAGACTGAGGCCCAAATAATGAAAAAATGCAGTATTGGAATAAAAACAAAAACACAGTGATAGATGGCATCACCAACACTTGGCATGTACATATCATTAGGGTACCTGCCAAAAATCCCACCACATTTTATCAACAACAACCTTATCAAAAACAACCCCCTATATATCAACAACCACCTATACAAAAAAATCAAAAAGTACCTGCCCATCACAATCAAACTAATACCATCACACTTTCAGCTAGACCTAAACCATGTGTTAAAAGACAACCATGTGCATACACCCTATTAGGGGAGCCCCTTGATGCAATATTTGAAAAACTAGCCAAGGATAATCTTGTTTAGTATCCACAAATACAACCCTTGGGACCTAATCAATCTAGAGCATCTTGGTATAAGAATAATGAGTTCTACAAATTTTATCATGTCAAAGGATGTACCACCCTTAAGTGCATGCAACTCAAAGATTATGTTCAAGACCTTATTGACCAAAAAGAGATCATGGCAAGTGTCACCCAATGTAGGATTGATGATATATCAAAACACTTTTCCTCCTTATAATGCAACCACAGGAAAAGCACCTACAAACAATCCTGTCAACAAACCAAACAATGCTCAAACTAAACAAGGTGATAACCAAGATAAGTCTCAAAACTATACCTCAACATATTTGGAAAATGGGAGCCTCATTGATTGCATCTCCCAAGTGGAGTTTTCTATCAATGTTATCAACATCAAAGGCCCAAATACCCAATGTGTTATTACTACTCACCAAGCCCAACTCAATATCACTGGCCCACCTATGTCTGCACCATCAAGATCACTTACATCTAGAGTACCTTCATTAGGATCACCCTCATTAAGACTATAGTATAATATCTTGGAACACCTTGGAAAAATACCAGCTTAGATTTCCATTCTGGAGCTCTTATGAACAAGTCCACTTTATCAAGAGATCCTTGATAGTACTCTCCATGAGTCACATGTCCCCACTAACATAAATACCACAAAGATTTGAAACTTGGTTGGCCATCTTTTCGCATATGTGCTTTATCCTTCAAAACCACCAACATCCCAGTAGTTGAACCTGATCATATCCTTCCACTTCACATAACTATCATGATTTCTAACTTTGCAATCAAATGAGTCATGATAGATAATTGACTAGATTTAAGTCTATGTACTTTAAAATTCATCAAACAAGAAGGATACACTAAGGCTGATATCATTAATGAGGTAATCACCATCAAGGCATATAATAACTTGGAGCGCACCACTAAAGGAACCATCTTGCTCCCTCTCAGAGTTGGCCTAACCACTCAAGAAATAGTTTGTCATGTAGTTGATCTTAACCTTCCATACAACATCCTCCTTGGCTACCCATGGATTCATGTCATGAAGGCCATTCCATCCACATAGCATCAGTGCATCAAATTTCTACATAATGGCACTAAGATAATCATCCATATAGATCCTAAACCCTTTGCTTATTGCAATATGGTCAAAGCTTCATACACTAACCATTGTCCTAGAATTTAGATTGGCCACACCATTTTAGCTTCCATGATTAAGATCAACTACCAAGGTTGTGGTGAGTACAATCTTATAGATGCTTTTGCTATCAACACTCTACCACTTGATCTACATTCTCAAGGATGCCTGACACATCAAGGGCCAAGACCAAAAACTACCCCTCAACTCAAATAGATGGGTCCTACCACATTTATTACAAAATGTATCCTCGATGGAGAGGAAACTATGCCATACATTAACACATGGCTATACAAGGAGCCACCTCCTAAAAGTGAAGCACTTCCTAATCACTTTAAATAGAACTACCTATAGTCACATCATCTAGCCACTGAACAATGGGATTATCAAGGACATGGTCTAGGAAATCTAGAATTAGGTATTAGGTTTCTTGTAGAGGCATACCCCAAAAAGAAAAATTAGGGCTTAGGCTATGGACTCCTCACAACTAGGGGCACTACAAAGGAAGACTATGCTTTCATGAACATGAAAACTAGTCTCGTTGAGGTTGAAGACATTCTTGAGGAAGTAGAAAAGAAATCCTAAAATGTTATTTTCCTTAACAAAATTATCCTAGGAGCATCTATTCTCTACCATTTATCCCTAAATATTTTAGACCTACCACACACTCCCCCCAAACTCATTGATTAGGACCAACCAAGTTTTGTCCATGTTGACAAATTCTCTACCAAGAACACAATCCTTAAATTCATGGAGTTAGAAACACCACCTAAATGACCACCACCACCATCAACATATGTCTACAAACAAGATCCATCAAGTTACTTTGGGGAGGAGGAAGTCTCCAGTTGCAAATTGAATTAAAAAATGAAACAAAAAAGAAAAAAAGCAAAATAAAAACATCCTCTAGTGAAAACTCCTCTAGGGCACCATTGGATGACACAAAAAATGAAAGGAAAATAAAGGACATATCTTATGGTGAAAACATCTCTAAGGCATTCGAGGATAGAGATTTTGTCCTTTCCCCATAGGAGCATAGGCCTCCCATATGTTTAGTCTTAATAGAAGAAACTAGACTAGTCAATATTAGTCTGACTAAAATACCACACATCACACATATTGCAACCTCTCTACCATCTAAGCAAGTGGATCTTCCCATTGAAGTCCTTCAAGAAAATTTTGGTCATTTTACATGGTCCTATCAAGACATGCTAGGATTGGACCCTAAGTTTGTAGTGCATCATTTAGCCGTGGATCAAGGCCAAACCTATCAAGTAAAAGCTTCATAAGATGCACCCCAAACTTGCTTTATTGGTTAAATTAGAGCTAGAAAAATTGCTTGAGGAAAAAATCATTCACCCAATAGATTATTCTAAATGGATTTCCAACATGGTACCTATTAAAAAACCTTCTAATGATATCATAATATGAACAAACTTTAGAGATCTCAAAAAAACTTGTCTGAAGGATGATTTCCCATTACCAAATATAGACATGATTGTTGATCTCATTGTAGGCCATGAGCTCTTATCACTCATGGATGGTTTTTTTGGATACACCCAGATTCAGATAGCAGAGGACAACCAACATAAGATGACATTTACGACACCTTGTAAAACATTATGTTATAACATGATGCTATTTGGGCTAAAGAATGCTAGAGCAACATATCAGTGTGCCATGGCAATCATCTTCCATGACCTAATTCATAAAACTCTTGAGGATTGTGTAGATGATATTTTAGTTAAGTATCTTAATGCCCTTGATCACTTGTCTCATCTCGAGGAAGTGTTTGATCGATGGGCTAAATATCATCTCCTACTCAATCCTAAGAAGTGTGTCTTCGATATTACCTTAGTAAAGCTCCTTGAATTTACTGTATCATGATATGGTATTGAGATTGATCCTAAAAAGGTCAAGGCCATCATGGATATTTCTCCTCCTAAGACACTCAATCACCTTTGTTCTCTTTAGTGAAAACTCCAATCTGTCAGATGGTTCATCTTCCAGCCCCTTATAGCCAGCAACCACCCCCCCCCCCCCCCCAAGTGCACTAGCAACCTCTTCAACTCCTCTAGAAATATCTTATTGCCCACCACACTTCTTCTTCCTCCCATTTCCTTTTATTTTTCCCTATTTTTTCTCTCTTCCTTGTCCTCGTGCCCCCCAATAGGCTCCCTACAACTTGTTTAGGAAGCCATCATGCCTCATTTTCTTTCCCCACCATCTTCTTTAGGGGGCATCATCTAGTCCATTCTCTCCTCTTCTACTTAAAATTAGGGCAACTTTATTACTTTAAGTAGTCTTCTTCATGTCATTCATATTCAAACTTCCTTGAAATAGTGTTGTTTCAACACTATGTCAGATAGGGGCAAAATGTAGACACCTAAATTTGATTACATAAATAGGTAATCATATTTAGTCATCTCCTAGGACATTATTGATTAAATATTTACTATTTAATTAATTAATCACCATCCCCTAGTTAATTAATTAATTTAATTAGCTATAGTCTAATTTCTGAAATCAAATAATAACCCAAAATGAATCTATCAATTAAATCCCTATTCCTCTATTAAATAAATATATCCCATAATTAAATGAATCTATCCTATATCCCCATTTTATTAAATAAATCATTTAATAAAATATCATAACCCCTAAATCATCCATAAACCTAACCTTTACCCCTAATCCAACCCATTCACATATACTAACCTCACTTAGCCACCTAACTAACCCATCCCATCAAAGCTAAACCACTTACCCCATAACCCCCTTTCTAAGCTAATCCTAATCCCCCTCCTAAATATATGTACAACCTTAAGAAAGACTTAAGGATTGCTAACCCAAGCTAAAGTCAAAATATCTCCTTCCCTCACCCTCCAACATTTATGGCTCTTACATCCCCCTTTATGACTCTTACAAAGCATTTATGAGCATTTATGGAGCCCTTATCTCTTGTGCCTTCTTTTTTGACCATCCACCTTGCCCTTCCCTTTATCCAATCACCCTGTGACATGTGTCACTTCCTTATTGGCCCTAAACAAGTACAATCCATGTGCTCCCTTTTGAGTGCATCTTGACCCTCCCTCACCATTTTGTCATCCTTACATCTTGACCATCCATCTCTCTACACCTTAGCCTATAAATTGAACCCTCTCCCTTCGCAAATATCATCCACCTTTCATGCAATGTTATAATGCTATTTTGAGAGCCTAATAACTATCAAAATACCATCATAATGTTGAAATCTCTCCATACCTCCATTGTTGAAACCATCTCCCATGCACACACTTGGTAATCACCCATTCACTTGAAGCTTGAGCACTATCGTGAGCACATATCTCCATCTATTAGGGACACATCCTCCTCATCATGGGTTATACCATAAGGAGACTACCATCTTTGGTTTACTTCCTTTTTTGATGATAGCCATTAGTCCTATCTTAAGTGTTAACTACTTTAGTTTTGTTAATACTCTCATTTAATAGTTAGTATTGAATTTGCACTACTAGATTAGGTGATATAGGTTAGCCTAGAGTTTAAGAAATAATTTATCATATGTTGTTATGCCTTAGAGCATACCCCATTTGGATTCATGACTTAGAGAAATGATTAGGATGAAGAAGATTTGATCACCTTCATGAGAATACCATTGAAATAGAATGTTTAGAATTTCACCCAAGTCGAGAAACATGCATTTGTTGTAGTGAAAGCACTAAAATAATTCAAGTATTATATTATGCATTCCCATTCTATTGTGTACGTATTTGAGACTATAATTAAAAGATTAATCACTCAAAAAGAGGTTGAAGTAAACAAGAGAGATGTATGGGTGGCTAGGATTCATGAATATGATCTTATAATTAAACCCACTAACTTGGTTAGGGGATGGGGCTTGTGCAAATTGATAGTAGAAAATAAAGAGTCTGTATGGAGAGACATACCTATTGAACCCACAGTTTTGCTAGTTAGTTCAATTTACCCTTGGTTTTCTAATGTAGTATACTACTTGACATATAGTGAACACCCAAAGAATTTGAATTACAAAGAAAAATGCAACGTTAAGTTGAAAGTAGACAAGTATGTGATCTCACAGGGTATATAGTACAAGAGAGACATTGATGAAACCTTTCAAAGGTGTGTCAACAATGAGCAACTAGAAATGTTATTGAAAGTATATCATTCAGATGTTTTTGGTTAGGATTTATCCTCTACAATAACTACCTTCAAAATTCTTCGAAAATTTTCTTATTATCTAGGCATGTTAAAAGATGTATGCTTGTATGTAAAAAAGTGAGAAGTGTAAAATTTTTATAGGCCACACTCAGCTTGTAACATTTCCACTAAAGCCTACAATAATCAATGAGCCTTTTTTCCTATGGGGTGTAGATTTTAGAGGACCTCTAAATCCACCATCAAGTGCTGGCCATGTCTATATTATGATAGCTAAAGTTTAATTCACCAAGTGGGAGGAGGTGATTCCTACAATGAAATATAATTCTTCAGTAGTGTGTGATTTCTTGATGGATTTCATATTTTCTAGATTCGAGGTCCCTCAAAAAATAGTGGTGAATAATACAACCTATTTTTTATCTGAATAATTTTTTATGTTTTACTATGAACATAGCATATCCTTGGCTCATTCTTCATATTATTTCCCTTAGGGAAATGGGAAGGAAAAATCCAACAACAAGAACCTAGTCACCCTGATAAAAAAATTGGTAAGTAGTCAAATGCTTGAATTTGGCACAAGAAGTTGTATGAGGCATCATGGGATGAAAGAATTACAATGAAGAGAGCTATTGGTATAGCACCTTTTTAATTTCTTTACAAAGTAGGAGCTCAAGTATCCCTACAATTATCTATTGTGAAGCTACAATCAGTAATTGAGGACCCATTCTTTAAGGATTCTCTACAAAAGAGAGTAATGGATCTAAAAAAGCTTGAAGAAGAAAGGGATAAACTCCAGTGGATCATATTACTAAACATGACATGAAGGTGAAGTAGATCTTTGATCTGAATGCTAGAGCTTGCAACTTCATGAAAGCTAAAGAGTTTATATTGTGGGACAAAAAAAGGTAGCCAAAAGGTGCACATGGTAAATTTGATTCATTATGGAAGCATCCATTTGTTATCATGGAAGTCATTGGTTCAATATTTTTTTACATAGGTTCCCCTAATTGTACTGGTGTGGTCTTTACTTATAACATGAAAGACTTGAAATTGCTAAAGTTGTAGTTTCCCTAAGAATCCTTCCCACATTGTACATATTCTTTCATTTTCTTGGTTTTTCTTCTTGTTGTTTTCCTTCATTTCTGATATTTTTTTCCTTTTGGTTAGTTTATGTTCCAAGTATTCTAATTTCTCTATGCACTCCACATACATAGTCCCTAGTTAGAGCCCCTATTTTCCATACTTTTGAGTTGCCATCATTATTTTTTTTTCATTTTCATCCTTCACTCTAAAAATATGCATTAGCTCAAGTTTTTCATATTTCCTTTTGCTTGGGTGTCATCTTATCTTATCTTTGAAAGTTTAGCATTGCGATGCCTCTTCATGAATTTTTGTTTGAACATCTTTGAACCTCTTTGAACCCCAATTAAAAGTATTTCAAAGTAGTTCAACCAAATTTTTGAGACTAACTCTTGACCTTGTAGTTGGGACCAATCAAGCATGGCAGCCATGTTCTTTTGAACCACTTCAAACCTATTTGAACCTTGGTTCAAAGCATTTCAAAGTAGTTCTACTACTAAGGATTATTGATTCTTGAAAGGATTAGGTTCCTAAAGTTTTAGATATGATGTAAGAATAATGATTAATCTATCCACTCTGATTCATCATCACTTGATGTGGATAATGAGTTGGCATCATGAGTGATGAAAAGGAAGATCTTTCACTTAGAAGCTAGATCAGTTATTAGGGGGTTTATAATGATTGCAAGGATATTTCCCTTAAGGTGATCATTTAATGAAGAGGTACCATCACTCTTTTTAAGTGTGTGTCTTGGGCCATGATCATCTCGTGATAAAAAACTAATTATGAGACAGTACTCTTGTAAGTATGTTAGCCTACCATTTCAATGTCAAGTTTACAACTTATTTGTTTTATCCTACGTTGAGGTGAATTGAAGGTGGAGCAATAGTAGAAGAAGGGAATTTTTCTTGTTTTCTTTCAATGTATTACAAGTGAGAATGTGAAAAATATCTTATTTCTCCTTTTGTGTTGTTGTTCTGAAAAGATAAACTAGTTTGGGGTGTC
This sequence comes from Cupressus sempervirens, assembly GCA_028749045.1. Classification (NCBI taxonomy): domain Eukaryota; kingdom Viridiplantae; phylum Streptophyta; class Pinopsida; order Cupressales; family Cupressaceae; genus Cupressus; species Cupressus sempervirens. The sequence goes on along the minus strand of CM053786.1, from coordinate 264,567,912 downwards.
TATTTCCTTTTTTGTGAAAATGAAGTCCATTCTGCATTTCTTTGGGAATGTTTCCAGTCTTGAGTGTAGAAAACCTGTAATTTTTTATACCAACTTAATGGGAGTTAGGGTTGATAATTTTTAAGGGAATTTTCTTGAGTAGGCCAAAGAAGTAAAAGGGTATTTAGATGTTTCGATGAGTGGTTTACTTGAATTTGCCACTTTCCCTCCTACCCTTTTAAGCCCATAATTACTTTAGCTGCATAATGAAAATTAAAATGCAAAAACCAAAAGTATTCTCAATAGGAATGGAAAACTAGTGTTTTTGATAACTAGGGAAACCATTTTAGTTGTCTTGTGATTACTAGAATGCACCTTTTCTGCTTATTGCCCTAACCAATTCCTTGTTTAGTACCAAGAGAACCCTATAAAGTACTACAACATAATGGCTTGCAATTGCATGGAAACAAGCTATAAGGGAGGCTCAAGCTTGGCCAAGATAGTTACCAAAGACAATATGAAACCTCATATCCATTACATGACTTTATTATTGCACTAAGCTAAGGGGTCTTCTGATGTCTTATTGTTTGAGGATTGGATGTATCATTACATATATATTATCCTAACTAAGAAGTAGTTTCTAGATTGGGTAGAGTTGATAGCTAGCTCAACTAGAAATCCACTCAAAGGTCTCAAGATAGGAATTTAACATGTATTCTTACTTGACTTATTGCATTGCATGTGCCAGTGATATTACCTCTACCCCCCATGAGCATTGGAGTGAGGATATATAACTGTCTATCAATATTTCCCCTTGTTGTAGAATGACAAAGTGTTAGAGGAGTTTAGAAAGGTGCATAATGTTTTAATAGGGAATGTACAATTAAGTCTCAGAAAAATCACAATGTAGAGGATATCCCTAAAAGATCAAAAATTGATCCAAACCTATGGGATCTTTTACATAAAATTTCCAAAGTTCACCTACTTGAGAGTGATGGGATTCAAGGAAGAGCTTGTCAAATTGCTAAGGTATGCACTAGATTGCTTCCTTATCGCAAAGATATGTAGATAATTATTTTTTATAATTAAAGATAACCTTCCTGAGGAAATATGGGAGTCTATTTTTTGCATCAAACTTGGTTCACTAGCTTGTAACACCATAATTAATGCTTCCATAATCAGAAGTAACTTGCTTAATTTTAACCTCAATTTTTATAAAGGGAGGATGGATTTGAAAATAAATTTTTTACAACATTAGTGCTTGGGATAAATTATTCACTTAGTCAACTCTTGACCTAGAGGATTTGTGGGAAAATTGTTGTGCTAAACACGAAGTGGTTAAAAGAGATCATTCGGGGTTGACAATCCTCTAGATTAAATCATTGAAAGTAAAGTTCAAGTTGGAGTAGATTGGAGAAGACCCAATAAAGATGATATAAACCTTATAACTATTCCATTTTGGCCTATATCAACAACTATTTGAGGAGAAAAAGTATGAGATCAATTAATGAGAAGCAAATTGTGTAATCTTCCAAAGTAGTTTTTTTCCCCCTAAAACTCTAATATCTAACATCACATTTTCATCCCATGTTATATGTAACATTTCAATAGCTGAAAAGAAGAAGGAAGGGGCATCTTTGAAGCAACTCTCAGCTTCCACAACTACATCTAAAACTAATTCTGTGACACTCGCTCAAAAAATGGTTCAAATGGGGACTACCATGGATCAAGGTCAAAACAAAGAGGGAGAACTTACTATTTCAAGATAATGGATATTGCACACATTACATGATATTTTTATATTGTGTTATTTTAATTTTGTTATATAATGTTGTATCTAGATGGACATGCAACAAGTAAAGGTTCCCATGGGATATACTTGATGATTTGTATTGTAAAATTATGATAACATTTCATGTAATTATTTAATATTGGGGAAACGAATTAAATTTCCAATATCAAATGTGAGGTCAATGTGTTAGGTAGCACATGGTTTTAACACATGGTTTATGTAATACAATGTGGTTACTTTTTGGTACTTGCTACTATATAATCAACCACAAGCATAGTAGTATGAAAAGTGAGAAGATAGAAGGAAAAAAGGGAAAGAGTCAAGCAGGAGTCAAGCAGGTCAAGGCTTGATAGGTCAGCCAAGGGAGTATTTGTGAATCTTGGAAGCAATGTATGGGATGTGTGGATTTGATGAAGGGTGATCCCCTTAATACCATAACCTCATAGAAAAAACAAAGAAATAACAAAAAAAGTGAGAACAAGAAATGAAATTCTTATTTGCACAGTAGATATAGTATTATAGAATTCACAAGTACAATATGCTAACCCACATGGGAACCTTCATTACAATAATTCATAAGACAAGCTGTGAACTATAACCTAAAGCTATCCTACACAATTTTAGGGTCTTACTTAAATAGATAATTTTATGCCACTTAGGAAGGTTCTAGATAGTGAAAATTAATACCTAGGGCTGATAGACTCTAACAATACATATAGAGTTAGCCAAATACATCTTTGACAATTATTTTAGATATTTTAGGTAGTCCAACTTTGGAAGGTTATAACTCTCAAATCCTTGATTGGATTGGCTATTATAACCACTTTTCAAAAATGTTAGCTCCTGATCTATAGGCTTAGAACCGTGCAAGTGCCCTTTTGTTGAGTTTTTGGACCTCATCTAGGCACTCTAGCACCTCCAACAATGAGCCTAAAGATTTTTCTACAAATTTGTCCACCAAAAATCTGCAATAACTTCTCCAATACTTAAGCTGGAGTAATGAGATTTTTATGGTAGGCTTATTACTCTAAAATGAACCTTGTAGAAAATGAGGACATTCTAAGGTCATATGAAAAACTTACTAAAAATAAAAAGCTCCCATAAATAGTAACCATCCTATCTACTAGCCCTTATTAAAATAGAAAAGACTAAAAATAGAATATTTTTGGGTGATGTAAGATTTCTCTTACACCCAAGATGCTCTTGTATCAGTGGAAAACCAAGATGGTTAACCTCCTCGTTTTTCAACCATGATGAATCCTCAATTGGCCTCCTCTACACTTGACTAGATATTCCTCATAAGTTTTATTCCTAATGCTTTTTCCAACATGATAGTCCAGTTCTCCTCAATCTCCTTTGTAGCCAATCTAGTTGCAGGAATACTCTATTGTTCTTCTACAAATTCATCTTCATCAACTCCTTCATGATACTCTATCAAATCTAAAATGTTAAATACTCATAAAATATTCAATTCAGCGAGCAACTTCACTTCATATGCATTTCCAAAATCATTCCTTTTCACTATCTTGCATAGTCCAACCTTCTTCATTTTTAGCTTATTATATGCACCCATTGGAAAATGCTCCTTTCTAAAATGAACCATGACTTCATCTCTAATCTAAAATTCCTTACACCTCATTTTCACATCTGTCTAAGCCTTATAGTATGTGTTCATATTTATGATGTACTTCCTCACCTTCTCATGGATGTTATTCAAATGTTTAGCAAAATCTTTTACTTCAACACTACTTAGCTCACCTCTGTCCAACTCCCTCAATTCAAAAGAATTTCTAATACTACTCCCATATACAATCTAGAATGGTGATTTACCAGTACTCCTATTGAAAGAATTATTAGATGCAAATTTTTCCTATGGTAAAATCACATGCCTTCCTTTTGGTTTATCTCCAACCAAGCATCTCAACAACTTTTCCAAACTATGATTCATAACTTCTATTTGTCCACCAATCTATGGATGATGTGATGAATTGAACCTCAAAATTATCTTTAACTACTGCAATGTATTCTAGAAATACCCAACAAATTTGGTCTCTTGATCTAAAACTATACTCTTTGGTAGACCATGTAGTCTCACCAATTCTTTGAAAAAAAACTCTGCAATAAGAACAACATCACTAGCCTTCTTGCAAGGAATAAAATGTGCCATCCTTAAAAACATGTCAACCGCCACAAAAATAGAATTGTGCCTACATTTTGTCTTCAAAAATCCAAGAACAAAATCCATGCTGACATCCTCCCATAGCTTCTTTGGTATAGGTAATGGCTGATATAACCCTATATTCTTCTTTACTCTTTTCACCATTTAACATACTTTGCAACTTTGTACAAGCTCCTTCACATCTTGCTGCAACTATGGCCAGTAATAATTCTTAGCAACCAAAGGTATGGTTTTATCTCTGCCAAAATTTCTAGCCAATCCTCCACTATGCTTCTCCTTGATGAGATTCTCTCTCATTGAATGTTTGGGAATGCACAATTGGCTTCCTTTGAACAACATAGTATCCTAGATCATAAAAAGCCACTTTGTCTTGTCAAGTGTAATAGGTTCTGCACAATCCTTCCATGCTTCACCAAAATTAGGATCATTTGGATACAGAGTACTAAGTTCCTTTAACCCAGCCACCTCTATCTATATTTATGTCAGCAAAAGTTGTCTTCTACTAAGAGCATCTACAACTCTATTAGAATTCTCACTCCTGTGTTTCAAAAAAAATGTATAACTTTACAAAAACTCAACCCACTTCAAATGTCTTTGGTTCAATTTTCTTTGATTATTCAAATATTTCAAAGCTTGATGAATATTATACAAAACAAACTCCTTGGGAAGAAGATAGTGTTTCCACTTCTTCAATGTTTGAACTATAGCATAAAATTCTTAATCATAAACATAATATTTTCCTTTTGCATCATTCAACTTCTCACTAAAATAAGCAACAAGTCTACCTTCTTGTCTCATAATAGCTCCTATTATAGTTCCACTAGCATCATAGTTTACTTGAAACACCATGTTAAAATTTGGAAGTGCTAAAATAGGTTACTTATTAACTTTTTGTTTCAACAAATTGAAACTCTTATCTACTCCTATAGTCCACTTAAACTCTTTCCTATCCCCTCTCATTGCTTCAATCAAGGGTCCACAAATACTAGTAAAACCTTTTATCAACTTTTTGTAAAAACTAGTTGGTCCATGAAAGGATCTTATCTATGTCACACTTCTTGGAGTAGGCCATTCAAGGATAATCTTCACTTTCTTTGGGTCCATTTTTAGAACTTTTGCTAATATTACAAACCCAAGTAGACCAACTCCTTCTTTACAAAACAGCACTCCTTCAGGTTGATCAATAACTTTTCTTCCTCAACTTATCAGATACTTTGTGAATATGAATCAAATGCTCCTTGAATTTCTTACAAAAAATCAATATATCATCTAGGTAAAAAATAAAAAAAAACTTACCCAAAAGCTCCTTTAGTACCTCATTCATGAACTACATGAAAGTACTCAGTGCATTGGTTAGCCCAAAAGGCATGACTAACCACTCATATAGTCCTTATTTGGTCTTGAAAGTAGTCTTCCACTCATCACCTTTTGTGATACAAATATGATGGTATCCACTCTTCATATCTATCTTTGTGAAATACTTAGCTCTACTCAAATAGTTTGTAATATCATCCATCCTTGGCACTGGAAATCTATACTTGATTGTGATCTTGTTGGTAACACAAAAATTTGTGTACATCCTCTATTCTCCATTCTCCTTTATTTCCAATAATACTAGTACAACACATGGATTTAGACTCTCACAAATCAACCCCTTCTACAATAATTCATGAACTTTTCTATTCAACTCTTTGTTATGAATAAGGTGTCTCAACATTGGATAATTCCTATTCTTATTATTTGTTTTGTAAAATGTATTTCTTGCAAATAATGTTGATTTGTCAACATCTTAAATTCTGTATAAGGAGATCATCACTAAAATGGTTATGATGGATTCCTATGACACGTAAGAGCTATGTCAGGAAGATTCAATGATAGGTGAAGACATGTGGCAACTGATAAATTTGAGTACTGTACACTCTACCCCAAAAGTGTATTGTTGGTACTATGAGTTGCTACTGGAGTCTTTCGTTGTCACTATTGAACTTGCATTGCAAGTTTATTGAAACCTTGTGTTGAAGATAATACATTTTGTAGGTTCTGGAGGGGTGGGGCTGTTTTACTGAAAGGTTTTTCCCCACCAAAAAATCTTTGTGTTATTTGTTTCTTTCTCTATCTATTTTGTTTATGCTTGGTTGGCTGAAATATTGTTGTTTACATGATATTGAATCTGTAAGTGTAAAATATTTTAATAGGATTTGCACCATACTTATCTTAAGAGATTAGTGTAGGAAGTTGTTTCTGCACCTGAGTTTCCTTACAAGTGGTATTCGAGCCTGATCAACTTTTGATCCTAGTTTTTGGGTAGGGTGTTTTGAGCTAATATCAAGTTGAGTGGGAGTCTTATGTAGAGAATCCTGAATCTTATTTGTAGATTGAGATGGCGAGTTCATCATATGGAAGAATGGAGGTGGATAAATTTAATGGCACTAATTTCGAGTTTTGGAAACTCAATATGGAAGACATGTTGGAAGATCGTGACCTGTGGGAAGTGACTTCAAGTGCTAGAAGACCAGCAACTGTAGCTCAAGAAGATTGGGCTATCAAAGACTGTAAAGCTAAGGGTCTCATAAGACTCTGTTTAACTGATGCAGTTCTTCTGAATGTTCTAGATGAGAAAATTGCATATAGTTTGTGAGAAAGACTTGGGGCTATGTATCAGGCCAAATCTCTGGTGAACAAGTTGTTCTTGAGGAAGAAGTTGTACTCTCTATGAATGGAGGAAGGTGGATCCTTAATGGATCATTTAAATGCATTTAATCTACTAGCTTCATAGTTGACATCAGTTGTTGTCAAGTTAGAGGAGGATCATTGCTACATACTTTTGTGTTATTTATCAGATTCATGGGACTACATTGTGATGGCTCTTGGAAGCATGTTAGTCACTTGCAAAATGGATGATGTGGTGTCTTCACTACTATCAGATGGAAGAAAGGATTTCATTTCAAAGAAATAAGCCCTTGCTATTCGTGGGAGATCCACGGTAAGAGGGAAGAAAAATGACAATAAGTCTAACAATAAGTCCAAGGAAAAATGTTGGAACTATGATAAATCTAGGCACTTCTATAAAGACTGCAAAGAGCCAAATAAGAAGAAGAAAGGTTCAGATTCAGCTTTAGAAAGATCTCAAGAAGATGGTGATGCATTCATCGTAGCTTTGGCAGCCCATGCATCTAATGATGTGTTGTTGGTTGACTCGGGTTCATCTTTTCACACAACCTCTCATCAAAACTGGTTCTCAAAATATGAAGAGTTTGATGGTGGAAAGGTGTACTTGGGTGATGATTCTCACCTAAAAATAGTTGGACATGGAAGGATCACTATCAAATTTCCTGATGGATGAGTACTAGGAATCAACGAAGTTATGCACATTCTAGGTTTGGTACGAAACCTATTATATGTAAGTATGCTGAATGATGTAAGTGTGCAAGTTATTTTTTCAAAAGAAGGATGTAAGATGATGAGAGGATCAATAGTGCTGGCAAGGGGTACTAGGAGAGGTACCTTATTTCAGCTAGATGCATGTATTCCTCTATGTAATAGTTCTTCATCCTCACAATCTGAATGAGCAGTGATGAATTCTATGGTTATTGGTTCCAATGGCAATGCAAACACTTTGGAAGGTAAGCTTCCTCTAGAAAAGACAATGTTATGGCATATGAGATTTGGTCACATTGGTGAAAAGGATCTTAGAACCCTGAAAAATAAAAATCTTGTTGAGGGGTTAAATGATTGCAATCTCAAGTTTGACTTCTGTGAACACTATGTCTATTGTAAACAAAATTCTGTTCAATTTTACTCTAGTTCTCACAAATCTTCTGATGTTTTGGATCTTATTCATTTTTATGTATTTGGTCCTGTAAAAATTCCTTCAATCTCCAAGTTTGTATTTTTTGTATCTTTCATAAATGATTACAGTAGAAGGGCATGGATTTATTTCCTTAAAATTAAGACACAAGTCTTTAGTCAATTCAAGGAATTTAAAGCCCTTGTAGAGAATCAGACTAGTAAGAAGATTAAGTGTGTGAGAACTGACAATGGTGGTGAGTTTTTCTCAGGAGAGTTTGAACAATTCTATAAAGAACAAGGTATCAAGAGGCATAAGACAACTCCTTATACCCCACAAAAAAATGGAGTTGCAGAGAGAATGAACATGACATTGATGGAGAAGGCTAGGAGTATGTTTAGTGGAGCTAGTTTAGAACAAAGGTTTTGGGCCGAAGCTGTGGCCACTACTTGCTATCTAGTTAAAAGATCTCCTACATCAGCCCTTGTTGGTAAGACACCCATGGAGGTGTGGTCTAGTAAGAAGCCTTCAATTAGACATCTTCATGTTTTTGGTTGTGAAGCTTATGCACATGTTCCAAAGGAGAAAAGATCTAAGTTGGAAAACAAAGCTGTTAAATGTATTTTCATTGGATACAGTGCTGCTGTGAAAGGATACAAGCTTTGGGATCCTATGACTAGTAAGGTGTTGTATAGTAGAAATGTTATTTTAAGAGAGCTAAAATCTTCTCCTATTGTGCTACACCCAGATGAAAAAAAAAAGGAAAAAGATGTTGTTCAGTTGCCTGCTACCCTTGAGAAGATTGAATAGAGAGACCATGTTGGGTCTAATGATGAGGAGAGCTCTAGCAGCTCTATTAGTTTAGAAGAAGAGGAAGAACAACCTCAATCGCATCCCTTGAGGATATCCACAAGAGAAATAAAACAACCAAAAATGTTTGGTTATTCTATGTTAGATTCAAGTTGTGCTTTTTCTTTGATTACTAACACTGATGAGCCTAGATCTATGAAAGAGGCTTTGGGCATGGAAGATGTAGGTTCTTGGATTGAGGCTATGGATGATGAGATAGTTTCATTAGAGAAAAAAAAAACTTGGGACCTTGCACCTTTTCCTAAAGGGACCAAATCTATTGGCTATAAATGGGTGTTCAAGAAGAAATTCTCTGCAAATGGCAGTGGTGAAAGGTAAAAAGCTAGATTGGTTGCAAAGGGGTATTCACATGTAGAGGGAATAGATTATGGTGAAATATTCTCTCCTATTGCAAAGTTGACATCCATTAGATTTCTATTATCTCTGGCTACATCATATGATTAAGAGATAGAATAGATGGATGTGAAGACATCTTTCCTTCATGGTGATTTGGAGGAAGAGATTTATATGTCACAACCTGAGCACTACATTGTTAAAGGTAAAGAATCCTTTGTTTGTAGATTAAAGAAATCTCTATATGGTTTGAAGCAATCTCCTAGGATGTGGTACCTTAAGTTTAATGCCTTTGTGTTGTCAATTGGATTTGTAAGATCAAAATTAGATCATTGTGTTTATTTTAGAGTTGAAAATGATTGCCTTCTTATTGTTGCATTATATGTTGATGATATGTTGTTGTTTGGGAAGGGTAAGGGTATGATTTCTAATTTTAAATCTTAGTTGTTAGCAAAATTTGAGATGAAAGATCTTGGGGCAGCTAGGTACATCTTGGGTATGGAAATTAGTAGAGACAGGTCTAACAGAAAGCTTTGGTTGAGTCAGAGTAAGTATGTGAAGTCTGTCTTGGATAGGTTCAACATGGTAGATTGTAGACCACTATGTGTACCTATTTCTGTGGGAACAAAGTTATTTGTAGATGATTGTCCAAAATCTCCTAGTGAGGTGGAGGACATGAGTAGAGTACCTTATGCTAGTGTAGTTGGTAGTCTTATTTATGCTATGGTCTATACTAGACTAGACATTGCCCAAGTAGTGGGAGTCCTGAGTTAGTTTATGGCTAATCTTGGATGGGTACATTGGGATGCAGTTAAGTGAGTATTCAGATATTTGAGGGGTACATTAGATTACTCCATATGTTATCATGGTAACTCTTTTGGATTTATGCATTCAATTTGTATTCATGGGTTTGTGGATTCAGATTGGGTAGGTGATATTGACTATAGGAGATCCACCAGTGCTTATGTGTTCACTATGTTTGGTGGTGCCATCAGTTGGATGAGCAAGCAACAAATTGTGGTTGCTTTGTCCACTACAGAAGATGAGTGCATGGCTGCTACTCATTCTTTTAAGGAATCCATTTGACTTAGGAGATTGTGTTCTAATGTTGGTGTTGATGTAGAATAGATTACTATTTGGTGTGATAGTCAGAGTGCTATTTTCCTTGCAAAGAATCCAACTTTCCATGCTAGAACGAAGCACATTGATGTGTAGTTTCACTTTGTGAGAGATATGGTGGAAGATGGAAATAGATAATGTGAAGAATTTTGTAGATGCATTAATGAAACTAGTGGTCACTGAGAAGTTCAGATGGTGTTCAGAGTCTATGGGCCTTTTGGCCTATAGTGGTTAGTTCCTATTATGTTCCTGTTGCTCTTACAAGGTGTTTAACAAGTGGGAGAATGTTAGGAATAAGGTGTCTCAACCTTGGATAATTCCTATTCTTATTATTTTTTTTGTAAAATGTATTTCTTGCAAATAATGTTGATGTGTCAGCATCTTGAATAGTGTATAAGGAGATGATCGCTAAAATGGTTATGACAGATTCCTATGACCTGTAAGAGCTATGTCAGGAAGATTCAATGACAGGTGAAGACATGTGGCAACTGATAAATTTGAGTACTATACACTCTACCCTAAAAGTGTATTTTTAGTATTGTGAGTTGCTACTGGAGTCTTCTATTGTCATTATTGAACTTGCATTGCAAGTGTATTGTAACCTTGTGTTGAAGATAATACATTGTGCAGGTTTTGGAGGAGTGGGGTTGTTTTATTGAAAGGTTTTTCCCCATAGAAAAATATTTGTGTTATGTGTTTCTTTCTCTATCTATTTTCTTTATGCTTGGTTGGCAGAAATATTGTTGTTTACATGATACTGAATATGTAAGTTTAAAAGATTTTAATAGGATTTGCACCATACTTCTCTTAAGAGATTAGTGTAGGAAGTTGTTTTTGCACCTAAGTTTCCTTACACTCTTCACTTTCTTCTAGTGCCATTCTATGTGCTACCCTATTTGGAAAATTGGCTCCTAGAACCAAATCCATCAAGTGATTGATCTTCCTCATTAGGGACAATCCATTAGGTACATTATCTAATACAATATCATAAAACTCTCCTAACATATCTGCAACTTCTATAAGTATCTCCTCTACTTCTTCTTTACTACCTTTTCAAATTATAGAAAAACATATATGCTCACACTTCATACCTTTGAGAAACTCTTTTCCATCACTGAAATCTACTCTACTAGTACTAAATACATTTTTTTTTTCTCCTTCTATGGATTCAACTTATATTTCACTCCATCCTTTGTCAATGTGTAGGTATTTTCTTGCCCATCATGTACAACATGCCTGTCAAACTACCATGGCCTACCCAAAAACATATGACATATGTCCATAGGTATGATATCACAAAGTACCTCATCCTGATAGCTTTCAATCTTGAACTTCATTGAGCACTACTCATTGTCAATAACCTTGTGGTCATCTTGCACCCAAGAAATCTGATATGGATGTAGGTGTTTTGATCTCTTCAATTTTAACCTAGTGACCATCATTTCGTACACCACATTTTCAGTACTTGTACCATCAATGATCAAATCACAACACTTATCTTCACATCTACATTTTGTGTGAAACAAGCTCCTTCTTTGATCAAGTTCATTCTCACCACTCAGTAGAACTCTTTTGTTAACTAGGACTTCTCCTCTTTTAGCATTTTTAGAATGTAATAATTTGGCATCTTCATCACCTTATGCAACTCTACCCTTTCCTTCTATTCTTTAATTTGTCCTTCCTTGGTGCTGAGTACATTCAAATGTTCTATACCCTTCTTCTCTATAGTGAAAATATTTCCCACAGAAGCCTCTTCTTCTAGATCCTTATCTTGTTACTCTTCTTCTCTAATCTCTATTTTTTTGATTATGGAAATGATTGGAATTATTTCCCTTCTAGTTCAAACTACTACTTCCAACCTTATCCTTGGTCTTTTGATCATCATTATGACCACCATAAGATCAATTGCCAGATCTTCCACTGTGACCTAGATTCCACTATTCTTATTATCAAACTACTTACTCAGTTTCTCCTCAACTCTTAGGGAAAGCTTGTACTCCTCCTCAATACTATTAAATCAAACTAGGCTTAGCTCATCCTAAATGCTTGGTATTAACCCATTAATATAACTAATGACTTTCTCCTTATTAGCTTCTACATGGCCAATTCTAATGAGAACTTGGTAGAACTCTTCGGTATACTCTTAAATATATTTTTCTACTTGCTTCAACCCTTGCATTTTCTTAAACAAATCAAGATCATAATCCATGGGAATGAATTATCACTTTAGTTTAGATATCATCCTTTCCCATTTGGTGATTTTGTCCTTCCCCTTTCTATTTCACTCCAACTGAACCTCTTGCCACCAGATCTTTGCATGTCCCTTCAATTTTGCCTTCACAAACTTGATCCTATTAGTATTTCCAATATATTCATACTCAAAGTACTTCTCTAGTTCATTGATCCAATTGATTAGCTCCTCTGGGTTAAGATTTCCTAAAAATGTGGGAACTTCAAACATAGGACTTTTTCCAATCTTAGAGATGGCCCTAGAAAGCCTCTCTTCCTTTGGGTTTATAAATGCCTCTGCTTCAACATTTTATTCTACTTCATCTTCATCCTTACTTTCATCTCTCATAGGAAGATGTATTTCTCTATGCATTTTTTCTTCCAGTGCTTGCATTTGTCTATGGAGGGCTCTAAAATCCTTAGGTGTAACTATTCGAAATAATCAAGACTAGCTAGGTTACAAAGAAGGGAGGGGTGAATCAGTAACCTCAAAAACATTAAATTAATTCAGTACTTTATCTATTCATCATTCATTCATCTAATCTATTGTATGCATGAAAAAGATAAACATTCATAATACATGAACACAATATTTTGGTGACCAAGAAACCTTCCAAATAGAAAGTAAAATAGGGGTGGGGATGATACCCACAAAACTTCACTTCTATAGTCTAAAGTTTTCCTATTAGGGCTTACATTGACCACTTCTAATGATCTACCCTGTTAAGAGAAATTTGGATTGCTAGATCCACCTTGTCAGAGGTTTTACAAACATATAATGAAGTATGCACTATGTTAAGAGATTTAAATAAAGACTATTAAGTCTACCCTATTAAAGGATTTAGAAGACCAATTCACTTGTTAGGATGAAATAGTAGATTTAACTTACAACTTGATTGCTGAATAGATCCTTGAAGTACAGATCACCTCTTGTGATTGATATAATTTTACTGCTCCTTGTAGACCTTTCTAAATACTCTTGTTTTCTACTGATTCTACATTCACTTTTCTCAAAACATTACATATCCATTGCTTGATACACTTCTACTTATATTGCAAATGATACAATAAATTACATATATACCATTCCAATATTTACAATTACAAGGTTGGCTAAAATACAAGTGAAAAAAATATTACTGAGTTAGCCAAATAGTAGAAACTCAGGTTCTATAAGTTGACTTGTTGAACTTCTGACACTCAGCATCCACTACATTACTCGGCATCATCATGCACTCAGTAGAAGTAGAGGCTTGGTCTATACTAATCACACAACATAGCTTCGAACTCAGTAACCATTGGAGACTCGGTAGATATAGTGTCACTCAGTAGATACTGAGTCCTTCATTTACTTTGCTTTAATTTGATAAACACATCCATTAATTGATAGATACTAGCTTCATATCAGAAAAACTAATAACAAAGTAGACACTATAAAGCTTGGGGACCACTATCTACTCGATAAACACTGTTGAACTGCACACTCACTCGGTAGCTTTTGGAATTCTTAGTATGAATTGCTTAACTGATGAACTTACTTGGCAACCATTGAATTATTGGTATAAACTATAGACTGAGTGATGATCTTGGTAACAAGATAATGCCAACATTATCCCCCTTTGGCATTAGTGAAAAAAACACTTATGAGCCAAGACTTATGTATACTGACATACTAATTTTTTATTTTTCAAAATTGATCTTTGTAAAGCTATTGTATATACATTTTTACATATCTCCCCCATACATAAGTCACAGTATATACATAGTCTTTCTTTCTAATAATTCTATACAAATATCTATCTATTTTCTCCCTTATTGTCTCCCCAAGTCTCTTATCATCTCTTACTCCCCCTTTTTGACAATAATGCCAAAGAGTTATGCAAAATACTCAAATAGAGACACCAAAATGTGAGATAAATTTTGAGTGTAAATTCATAATAAAAGCCAATTTCCTATCCTATTTTTCTTGCAAAATTTTGTAGGTGGAGATTACCACTTGAACTTTTGTTGAAAGTTCAATCATATGATCTGCTATGGAAAAATTGTTATCCTGGACCAATGATTTCGAATATGCAATATGTTTTTGCATTGTGTCCATAACTAGAAGGATCATATTTTTGATATCTATCAATGTGGACCTAATCCTAGCTTCCTCTCTTAGCAATTCTGCCTACATTTGTGAGAAATGTCTCACCTTGATGTGATGTGATGAGCTTGAACTAGGGTCAAGTTATAGCCTTAGAGCACTTGCCTTCATATCCACATCAATCTTATTCAATTTCTCCTTTACCTACTTGGTGTAGTCGGTAACATCACATAACTTTGCAAAAAGTGATGTCACATTGGAAAAAGAATGTTCAAGATTGCTCAAAATTGAAGATAACTCTACCTAGTTTATAGTAATGTGCTAAGCAATGTTCTCGAGCACCTTATTATCAAACTTTTTCTCTACCTTTTCAATAAGCTTTTCTTGACCAGAAGTATCCTCATTGAACTTATTAAATGCTTCTTCCAATTGTAGCAAAATGTGTTGTGATGAATCCACATCAACACCTCTAGCCTCTATTATTATTTTCTTAGCATTTTCAATTATTGTAAATTCTCTATCTCTTTTAGCTCTTAGCTATTTCTGCCTTTCCTTCTGCTCCAAAAGCTCATTGACTAGTCTCATTTCATCAACTATGGCAGTATCCAAATCCAATTTGGGAATTACAATTTCCTTGTCTAAATCAATATCATCATCAATTTCTTTCCTAGTAAGTTAAAGTTTTAGGGGTGTCTTTGGTTCTACTTCTGACCTTACTATCTTGGACTTAGGAATAGAAACAATAGTAGAAATAGTTGGGCTTGTAGTAAAAACTTGAATGGGTCCAACTGAAGGAAAACTGAAAGAAGTAATAACTGAATCCAACACTAATGTGTTACCCAAAAATGAAGTAACAATATGTGGAGCATAAATTGAAGTACTTATAATAGAAGAATTAACTGAAATAGAAGTTGGTGCTATCAAAGTTGTAGTAGACAAAACTGTAGAACATGATGGTAAACTTACTGTACATGCTACTAAAGAACTTGGCACAATTGTAGAATTGGATGCTTCTACTACTAAAATAGATGACTTAGAGGCTAATGAAGAGGGTTTTAGCTCGGTAGATGAAGTGGTAGACACTTCCATTGTAGATATTTGGAGCTGTGAGGTAGCAAATAATGATTGAGTAGATGATATATCTGAGGTAGTTTCAATCATACTTGTTGAAGTTGACTACAACCTTAATGATGTAGTAGTATTAGGTGGAGAATGAGGAAGGGAGGCTATGACTTGTGCTACTATTCTCATTAGATCACTTCCTTCATCTCCTTCATTGTCTTCCTCATCAGCCTCCTCCTCTTTCTCTTCATCACCATCCTTTAGTGCCTTATAATCTTCAACATCAAAAGAGACACATAGAGTGTTGTCTACTTCATGATCATCACCATCATCATCATCATTGATCTCTACTGGATCATCACTAGGTTTGTGTAGATGATAAATGTTTTCCCATATAGATGTGGCATCCTTGACCACATGCTCAATTTATTTTATCAAAATCAAAAAAGTATGAAATCTCATCATCATTTTCTCTTCATTCTTTTTCATAGCTACCTTAACCTCTATATTAGAAAGATTTAGTAGTAGTTTTCTCAAGGTTTTCTTAAATATGTCTTTAGCAGTCTCTTTAGTTGGTTGCCACCTAACCTTGACTTTGTCTAATAATACTACAGGGATTTGTGAAGCAAACTGATTAGGAGAGAATTTCCATCTTCCAATTTTATCCATGACCAAATCTTCAACTATCTTTTGCTCTGTTGGAGTTCTAGATTCATACTTGAGTGCTTTGAAGTTATTGATTCTAGCACCTACTCTTAACTAATTGAGTTTTTCTTGAAATGTGGGAGGTGGCTTAACAAGCACAACGTCACTATCTCCTTTCCTTTTGGATCTTCTTGTGAAAATAGTTGTGGAGGCTTTGGGTGGTTTAGTAATGATTAACTTACCCTTCTTTTTTATTGGCTCTACCTCCTTCTCAAATTCTTGCTCTTCTTCTTCTTTAGATTCTTCTTCATCCTCTGCTTTTGCATCGGTAAGTACAAGAAGGGTACATGTAGATTTCAACTTGACTACCTTCCTCTTGACTTTGCTTATTGCCTAGGGTAGCTTGATTTTGAGCTCAATTTTGGCCTTTGCCTCATCAAATGTTCCAAAAATAGGTTGCTTAGGATCTATTGGCTCATTCACTAGTGCTTCAATGATGTCTTTAGTCTCATTAATATTGACCTCATATGAAAGAGGTTTGACCCATACAATCCTAGGCCTAATTACTTGAATATACACTCTATCACAATCAACCATAAAACATACATTATCTTTGTATTCTTCAACAAGCTTAGGAGGTATCGTGAACTTCTTGTTCATCTTCTCCTTGAAAACCTCAAAGTAATTATCCATAATGCTATCAAATTTTTCACCCATTTCTATAATGAATTCATTAATCTGATACAAAATTGGAACATCTTTTCTCCATACTACTAAATCTTTTGATGGAAAAAACTTTTGAACATAAAAGAAAAGACATGTCAACAAAGAACCAAATTTTTAAGGGTTTTTCTTTGAAGTCCTTATGCTATACATGTTTTTATTCAACTACTTCAATAGTAATTTTGACAGATCAAATTCTAAATTTTTCTTCACAATCTTATATGCCAAATCAGCTACCTCACACAACACATTGTTTAAATGACTAGAGCTATAAATCTTGTGAGAAATTATGTGAATTCCAAACCTTAATTCCACATCAAAAATAGTGCTAATCTTCAAACCTCTACCATCCCACTTGGCTAGGGTTTTTTTTTGGAGTTCATCCTGACCTAGGGTTTGTGTAGATTTGGCTTTGTTCAGCATGGGGAGACTTGTAATCTTATGTATCATTTTCTTGGTGATCAATATAGGTTGCTCTAATAATAATTGTCCATTATGCACATGACTAAGAATGTACCTAATCCATTTAATCTAAAAGCTCCTTGGCATATGCATGATATGGTTAATCCTTTGGTTTCTAGATGCTTATACCTGAGTTTTAGTGAACCATCAACATACATTTCTCCTAGGGCACTATCCATCTCCACAGTTCTAATTTCTTGAAAAAAACACTTAAAATGAGTGTGAATGTCATTAATGAGGAGTACTTTGGGAGGAATTTGTGATTGAGCTCCATTAGGGTCCAGTGAATCTACAACTGCTGGTACTAACTTGAAGTTTGGAAATTTTCATTCCACACCTTTTACCAACATCTCAGATCCTCGTTTTCCCTTGTTGCTACTACTACTTTTGGATGCCATGGTTACTTGGTAAATGAGAAAAAAAAAATTGAACAAATTCTCTGCTACAAATTTTCTCAAAATTGCTTGGATGGACCTAAAATTGCTCTGCTCTGTGTATTTTGAAGTTGTAGTGAAAAATGAAGTTGAATTCTACCCATTTTGATGAAAATTTCTCCATTAATTCTTGGTACCATGATGACATAGTGCATGATAGACTTCCATCCACTCATTAGCTTGGTAGAAGCTTGCAACTCAATGACTAAACAAAACTTATATTACTCCCGACCTAGCTCAGTTGAGTCTATGACCAAAATTGCTTAGTATAACCTAATTTCACATGATCCCTTTGTATCTAAAATACTAATTTGGATCTTCTACTTTCTTTCATTTGGAACTACTCAAGATATGACTTGATGATATAGTTCTAGTTCCTCCTTTAAGAATCTAATTGGAAATGGTGGAGTCATCCACTTCTTGAGTGACATGACCATCATTTGAACTAGCTTTCTTGGTAGATTTGGCAATCTACTACTATCTCATCTACTTCCTAATGTTACTATCTTTAGCTTTCTTTTCATCTTCAATCTTTCCTATGTTCATGTAGTTTTTAGCTATATAACCAAGTTCAATGCATGTATAACATCTTACTATTATATCCTTCTTTCTCAAATGATGCCTTGCACAGTTTAAGAAAATGTGTTCATATTCTCCACAATAATGACATCTACACCAAGTATTGTAGTTCAAACCAAATATTTCCTTTACAAGTTGTTCAACTTAATTGGATGGTTGTGATCTACATTTAGGTGCCTTGTGACCTTACTTCTTGCATTTGTGACATTTACCTTCAAATTTTGGTTCCTCCTTGCATTCATTAGCTTTATGACCTTTTTTACTACAATTGTAGTATTTTCCATTGAATTTCTCCTTTCCATTGCTCCAACATTTGTTTGATGTATGACCTAACTTACCATAGTGATTGCAAGTAGGTGTTTTTTTCCTTTGGGCATCTTGTTTGGAAGATTCATCTTCTTCTTTGTATTCAAGTCTTGCTTTACCTTTTTGCCTATGAAGATTCTGCTCACTTTGTTAATTCAATTGACCCATGTTTCCTTAAGATCTCATCATCCTTTCATTAAGTTTCTTTTTAGAAATTAGATCAGCTTTCAATCTTTCATTGATTTTTCTTTCAGTGATCAAATCATTTCTTAAGCTTTCATTTTCAAGTCTCAAATTCATGATTTCCTCATTTGCATTCGAGAGCTGATTGATAAGACTTTCTTGCTAAAGGGATTGACTTTGAGTTTAATTATTTCTTGTCTCCAAGTCTTCACTTGCCTTATTCCTTTGTTCCAAGATTTCACACATTCTTATTGACTTAATTTCTAGTTCTCTTTTCAATTTTCTTACCTCTTCTTGCATAGACCCATTCTTTTCTAAGAGTTCTTTGATTGCCTCATTTGCTTCATTTGAACTACTTGAAGCGAAAAAGTCTTCAATGTTTTCTTCAACATACTCATGGTCATTAATATTTTTTTTGCAAGTTCCTTCATTCTTTTCAGGGATTGGGAATGATACTCTTTTTTTTCCTTGAATTGAGCTATGGCTATCTCTAGATCTAGATTTTCATTATTAATAGCTTTGTCAAGTATAAATATCTCCATTTTCCTTGATCTTTTCTCAAGCTATCAAACTTTATCCTAAGAACCACAAAGATCTGATAACAATTGTTGGAAATAATCAAGACTATCTAGGTTACCAAGAGGGGAGGGTTGAATAAGTAACCTCAAAAACTTTAAATTAATTTAGCACTTAATCCATTCATCATTCATTCATCTAATCTAATGCATGCATAAAAAGGATAAAAATTCATAACACATGAACATTGTATTTTGGTTACCCAGAAATGTTTCAAATAGAAAGTAAAATTAGGGTGGTGATGATACCCACAAAACTTCACTACTGTAGTATAAAGTTGGACAGTTAAGGCTTACATTGACCACTTCTGATGATCTACCCTATTAAGAGCAATTTGGACTGCTAGATCCACCTTGTTAGAGGTTTTACAAACATACAATGAAGTATGCACTCTGTTAAGAGATTTAAACAAAGACTATTAAGTCTACCTTGTTAAAGGATTTAGAATAGTGATTCACCCGTTAGGATGAAACAATAGATCTATCTTAAAACTTGATTGCTGAATAGATCCTTGAAGTACAAATCACTTCTTGTGATTGATATAACTTTACTACTCCTTGTAGACCTTTCTGAATACTCTTCTCAAAACATTACATATCCATTGCTTGATACACTTCTACTTATATTGTAAATGATACAATACATTACATTTATAATATTCTAATATTTACAATTACAAGGTTGGCTAAAACACAAGTGAGCAAAATATTACTAAGTCAGAAAAATAGTAGAAACTCAAGTTCTATAAGCTAACTTGGTGAACTTCTGATACTCAGCATCAATTGCATTACTTTGCATCATCATGCACTCGGTAGAAGTAGAAGCTTGGTCCATACTAATCACACAATGTAGCTTCGAACTCAGTAACCATTGGTGACTCAGTAGATATAGTGTCACTCGGTAGATATTGAATCCTTTGTTTACCTTGCTTTCACTCGATAAACACATCCATCACTCGGTAGATACTAGCTTCACATTGCACAAACTGATGGCTCGATAGACACTATGAAGCTCAGTGACCACTATCTACTTAGTAAACACTGCCTACTTGGTAAACACTACTAAAATACACACTCACTCAGTAGCTTCTGGAATGCTTGGTGTGAACTACTTAACTAATGAACTTACTTGGCAACCACTAAATGCATAGTATAAACTATAGACTAAATGATGAGCTTGATAACCATACAAAATTAAATAAGTGTTGTCACTAATGAAAAATACAACATATGCCAAGAGTAACACCTATAGCTCTTCTGCCACACTCTCTTTATTGAGGCATTTTTTGTGCTATTGCTAAACCCTAGTGCAAACTACCTCACAATTAGTGATCTGTCTACATGCTCAACCCAAACTATGATCTTGATGCGAACTTCCTCATAGTCAGTGATCTATCCACACACTCAAGAAATCTAGCTCTAATACCCCTTGATGAAAGGTCCTCCTCTTAATACCATAAACTCATAATAGAAACAAAGAAATAACAACAAATGTGAGAATAAAAGATAGACTTTGCATTTGTCTCACATATGTAGTATTACATAATTCACAAGTACAATATACTAACCCACATGGGTACCTTTATTACAATAATTTACAAGAAAAGCTTTGAACTATCACCTAGAGCTATCCTAGACAATGTTTGGGTCTTTCTTAAATAGGAAATTTTATGCTACCCAGGAAGGTTCTAGACAATAAAACTTAATATCTATGGTCAAAAAACCCTAACAATACATATAAGGTTAGCCAAATACATCTTTGACAAGTATTTTAGATATTTTGAGTAGTCCAACTCGGGAAGGCCATAACTCTTAAATAGTTGCTCTGATTTACTATTATAACCAATTTTTGGAAATACCAACTCCTAATCTATAAGCTTGGAATTGCACAAGCACCCTTCTGTCAAGTTTCTGGACATAGTTTGGGCACTCTAAGGCATAAGCTTAGAGTGCAATAACTTTTCTACAAATCTTTCCACCAAAAATTTGCAATAACTTCTCTCATACATAAGCTAGAGCAATGAGATTTTATGGTAGCCTTATAACTCTAAAATAAACCTTCCTATAGAAAAAGAGAACATTTCAAGCTCATATGAGAAACTTACTAAAAATAGCAAGCTCCCATAAATAATAACCACCCTATCTACTTGTCCTTATTAAAATAGAAAGTATTGAGGAGAAAAACAGTTTTAGGTGATGTAGGATTTCTCTTACACCTAGGATGCTCTTGCATCAAGATTCATGCTTGTTCAGATGGAATGCTCAGTTGTGGTTATGGCTTTGAAGGCTTCCATGGTTGTATTGCAATGATATTTTTTACTAAATAATATGTGGTGATGGATGCTTTTGGAGGCCAGGTTTTTCCCTCAATGGGGGTTTTACAGGGTATGTCTCGTGTCACAATTTTTGTGGGTATGTTGTATATTCTCTTACATGTGGATTACAATTTCATATTTATTTTAGATCTATATTATGGGTTATTTTGAGATAGTTATATTCTTTATTGCTAATTTCCCTACAAGTGGTATCAGAGCTATGGTTGTGTTGTTGTAACCTTAGATTGAATCCATGGGAATGCATGAGAGAATAAAAGAAAGAGCAAGATATATGAGTTGTTCATTATAGACTTGAGGGTTTTGGGTTTGCTATTATGATGAGATGTTGGTAGATTTTGGGTATGTGAAATTATTGGACAAAATGGTTTTTTGGATATTTCATTAAAATAAGGGTTTTATGGGGATCTTGTAGAAATGACATCCTAGGTAAAAGCAAACTTCACCATCAGATTTGGGTCGACATTTCCATAAATTTTGATATATAATATGTCATAGTTTGGCCATGGTCAAAGGAAATAAAAGATTCTTTTAGTTTTAGCCCATGATGACTATCAAATTTAATCTCATCATAATTTTCATCAAAAAAAAAATTGCAATGGGTATTATAAAAAGACTGTATTAATAAAATGACCATAACTTTCTCTCAGGATAACAGATTTTAGACTTCTTATAGGCATTGGAGAGCTAATTCAGAGAACCACAACTTAGTGTAGGTTTGGTTTTGTCATTTTGATATTTTGTTAGGTTTTAAGAGCCAAAAAATTAGATATTTAATTTAAGCATAGATTAGGGCATAACTTGGGCATACAGAGTCAAATTTTGGACTTTGAGTAGTGAACAAAAATCTTTTGGAGAGCTCTACATTTTGGTTCAAATTTGGTGTAGGTTTGGTATGGTTTATTTGGTGATATATTAATCTAAACAGTTTATGGTATATATTAACTATGGTGAAATTATGAGTTTGTGACATTTTATATTTTAGAGATTTAAGATTTCATGTCATTGTATACTCAATTCATATTTCAAATTGGTATCATGATGATAAGGTTATTAGTATTTTTTTAAGGATATGTATGATGACTTGTTGGGTCTACAAGTTGTGCATTGTTGTAAGAAATCTATAGTTACACATTGCATTTATAATATGGTTATGGGTTTTCTTTTCTCATTGATCTTTCATTATTGATGCATATTCAAATTGGTGGCTTGGATTTGGGTTTCTTATGCCCTAAGTCACATAATTTGCTATTTTTTCTTCATTGAAAAAGGATGAGATGTTGTTACCAGGTATATTCATGGTGGAGGATTTTGGTTGACTATTTTATGTTGACAAGTTTGACATATTAAGAGTTAGTTTCTTAGATCATGATCATGGTGTCATAGATTTTTGGCAAGAAATAATTGGATATATTGGCACATACTTGATGTTCATTAGTTTGGATTCCTAATTTGGTTATGGTGGTGTATCCTTTTGTTTGAGGATAATGGTTATTTGGTATTTTTTAGGAGCTCATGATGTGCACTTTAAGTTATTTTATGGTTTGATGCCTTGCATGCTTCTCATGGTTAGAGAATGACTCTTCATCATTATGTCATGGATAGTTTTGATACATGGTTTAGTGGGAGCTTGTGATAGTGATGAGGTTAGAGTGCAAGATTAGTTCCTAGTTTGGTTTGTATCTTCTTGGTTTGGATATATTGGCCTCACTTGGTATTGACACTTTAGTTGTGTGAGTGTAGAACTCGGGGATCTTCATAGAGGAGATGGATTTATATGATGCCATGGTTGAGTTGGATTTGTTGGTATTTATATATTTATTCAGTGTTTGTAGATGTTGAAGATTTGTCTTAGATCCTATTTCTAGAGAAGCATCTTTGATATTCACATGGAACACTTTTTATCTTCATGGTGTGTGAATATGGTTAGCTCTTGAGGACTCATGGGGTTCTTTGTTATCTACAAGGTTTGTGGATATTGTTCTTGATGGTATGTGCAGATAGTTTTCTTCATGGTGTGTGGAGATGGTTGCATCTTTAGGATTGATGGGGTTCTTGGTAAAGGTGTGGTTTATGCTTTCACTTGACATGTTATCCTTGGTAATAGAATAGTTTAATTTTCTATGTCATGGTATACTCTTGATATGCATTTAGAGTTTTGGCATGTTATAGTATGTTCATGTGGAAAATGTTTTCTCCTTGGTTGAGATGGTTTGGATCATGTTTTCTTTTTATGTTCCTAAGGCCATAGTTGGACCTTTGACATTGATCTTGGTTTAGTTTCTTGGTATTGAGTACTTTGATCATAAGCTAAATACTTAATGATATTTCTATGTTGAATTTGGAGTTGGCATGGATTGATTGGTTACAGGAGCTAATGGATACATAGAGATGGTAGTGATGTTGTTTTCTCTTGAATTAGAGAATTATTTTTTGGGATATTTATTTGGTCTTAGCAAGAAGTTTGAGGGGCATTCACTTGATATGGACTTGAGAGGAGATTGCTCTTAGATGAGTCTTGGATGGAGACTTGGATATCTTGATGGGCATTCTCATTGTCCATTCTTGGTCTACTCGACATTTTTTATATTTGAGAGGTATAGCCCATTATTTCTCCCAAGTGAATTATGTTTATTCTTGTCTACCGTGGATATGGATCTTGAGCTATAGTAAATTAGTTATTTCTAGAGGGTTCATTTGAGAGATGGTTTAGAATTGATTATCTCCAATTTCATATGTTGTTATGTTGGTTGAGTTTGGGTGAATGTTTTATATTGGGCATATTCCTTGGATTAGGAATGGTTATTCATTGATTTAGGAATGGTTTATGAGTTTGATCTTCTTGTGAGAGGCTTATCCATGATTAGTTAAATGTTATGGTTTTTGTGTGATTGTGACTTCTTGTTGGGGTTTTACGGAGGAGATCATACTTGCACAATTTATATCTAGAGGTGTGTGCAAAAGGACATGATACAGGTTATTATTTGCATGGTTTTTCTTTGGTCTTGGTTATCTTCATGGATGTTCAATTTTGCTTACATTGGATTTGAGATTTGTTAGAGATTGTGATCACTAGTTTGTGCTCATGTATTTCATGTGAGATATGACATATTTATTCATTTATCTCTTTCCTCTATTGTTTGTGGAGAACTTGGGAGAGTGTTGGAGACTTGTTGTGGGAGTTTTTGTTGCAGGATATTAGTTTGTGTTGTGGATGTCCTTGATACTAAATGGATTCACTTCTTTGATATTTTGTGAGTGGATTGGTTATAAATTTGACATTATCTTTTGTAGTGGGAGCTTCTTGGTACATATATGTTGTAGGTATTACTCTTGAGGCTTGTGATTGTAGGTTATAGATTGGATATGTTGATGATGTGAGATTTTCTTGGTATACCTTTGGAGGTATGGATAGTTACATGGGTTTGGCACTCACTATGGGTGATATTTAGCTATGGATATTTTGATAGCTATAGATATATGTGATTACCTTTGGATTATGTTTTTGTACTTGAAATTTTAGTTGGTACAAGATTTTATGATCTTCTAATGCATAGGTTGGGTGATTTCTCTTTGGATGCCTTATATTTATGTTTGGTGGAAGTGGCATAATAGGATGTGAGATCATTCATGTTTGAAAAGCTTGATACTTTGATTTTTTTTGTGGGTAGTAGGATGGAGCACTTTGTGTAGTTTGGTCCATGATGGTTGATGTGTTAGAAGGAAGATATTTCTTGTTCATTTATGTGACTACTGATTGACCCTATGCAATGTATACAACAACTAGGAGATTGTTGAGATAATGGGAGTTGCACACATTGCATAATATTGTTATCTTATATTATTTTAACTTTATTATATAATGTTGCACCTAGATAGATGAGCAACATGTAAATATTTTCATGGGATATGCTTGATGATGTTGGAATGTGCAAAATGGGAAGAGTACTTCTAAGAGGGGGGGTGAGTCAGAACTACCACACTTTTAACCTTAATCAATCCTTTAAAAAAATTGCATGCACGTAAACATATAAATGAACGTAAAGAAAATCACATGCAATAACACATAACACCAAAATTGATAACCCAGAAACCCTCCAGGAATAAGAAGGTAAAGCTGGGGTGGGGACGATACCCACAAAAATTACTATAGAAATATATGTTCAACAACTTTTGATGGTCTACCCTGTAAAAGGCTTGCCCTATTAAACGCTTTACACTATGTCAATAGTGACCTAGTTAGAGGATTTACAAATAATTACATGAAGTGTCACCCTATTAAAGGATTTACAATAGGTTGTTAAACCCACCTAGTACATAGGATTTTAAATCACCTTCTCCAAAGGTTCTCCCACCTAGCTATTAAGATAACCTATCAATATAGGATTTCAACATCTAATACAATGATAAGAAAGTATTAGAACATTTGACCTTATAGTATGCAATCTCTAATTGTTGGGTTCAGGCAATTGATTTGCTCTCTTTTGATCTTGATCCTCTGAGATCTGATATCTAATCTTGTCCCTTATCCCTTCTATTGTTCTGATCAACTAGATATGAAAATTTTGCTCTGTTCCTCTAAGTCTTTCCTTCTTCTCACTAAATTTTTTCTATATTCTCCTCATACACTATTCTCATTCACATATGCAATGGATTATTCAACCTCCTTTCTAAAGAATGTGAAGAATTAGGGTTAGGTATGGATCTATGATCCACATTGAATCTCAAATTCTCATTCATACCTTGCATTTTTCTCATTCGTTACACACCTTCTCCATTTTTATGACTGGTTGCATGCAAATCACGTAGGAAATGCAAATGATTCATGCTTATCCTTTTTATTTTTCAAAATCTATCTATGTCAGCTCCAAAAGTGGATTACATTTGAGTTTTTGAGGGCACAAACTCATATGCTAATTCTGTGTTACTCGACACATATTGGACTACTAGTGCTTAGCACATACTATCCTAGATTGCTTGGCACCAACTACACTCTATCCTTCTTGACACATATATGATTCTGGCTCACTCAACATATACTACATTCTGGCTTGCTTAACATCAACTGTGACTTAGCACCTATATATCACTCGACACCTATTGAAATGCTAGCTTGGCACATATTGTGTCTTGGCATACATGATGTACTCGGCTTCAATACAAAAAGTGATTCAGTGTGTTGACACTCAAATGCCAAAACTATCTAAGGACTAAAAATCTCCCCCTTTGACATGAGTGTCAAAAACACTTAACTAATTATTACTATTTTGGCCTTGTGAGTGCCTTATGCAAAAAATTTCAAAATTGTTCAAAATTTTTGTTCAAAATACCTTAACACCCCCTAAGTTGATTTGTGCCTTGTCATTTTTGTAATCAAAACTCTATGTTGACTATGCCTGATACTCTTTGTCTCCTATCCTGTACCTATATTCTGTACCTATGTCTCTATGTCTATTTTATGAAAGCTTGAGTGCCAAAATTTCAAAATTGTGGGTCTTCAAAATTCTGTATCTCCCCCTCTAGAAAATTTATAGCATTCTTCCACATTTTATAGTATTCTCCCCCTAAAAACATATATCACATATCTCTTCCCCTTTATTATTATTTCTCCCCCTTTTTGACACTAATGTCAAAGGGCTCTAGGGGGTAATACCATACTTAGCCAAAAAATTGTTGTTTACCTCCATTATGGTTTTTAGAGCTACATCCCAATTATCCAAAGCAATTTCCAATGACTTGTGCTAGATGGTAGTTTCTATAGAAAGGTGTACAAGTCCATAAAGAGTAGAAATATTTGGATCCTTTTTTAAAACTATCTTAGCATAAACTTGTTCCTTGACTTCTAAATGAGGTGTTATAGAGGATTGGATCTACATCAATTTAGCTTTAATATTTGCCTCCTCTGTTGTTAGTATAGCTAACTTCCTTTGTGTGTGAAGCAATTGTGAAAATGCTTCTCACTCTGAGCTAGATCTCTAGGTAATTGCATGCT
Source organism: Cupressus sempervirens (assembly GCA_028749045.1). NCBI lineage: Eukaryota > Viridiplantae > Streptophyta > Pinopsida > Cupressales > Cupressaceae > Cupressus > Cupressus sempervirens. Next base: position 264,540,244 of record CM053786.1, on the reverse strand, counting down.
AGAGATTTTCAAATTTCTTTCCAAGCTCATTATTCATTGATTAGTTTCTTGTGCAAAATTGGAAAAATCACACAACTTCCTATATAATGAAAAAATATTTTCAAGAACAATTTTGGCCTTATCTATTGTCTTGGCCAACTCTACCTATTTAAGTGCATTTCCACTTGATATCTTCTCATTAACCTTTCCTTGAAACTTTCTTTTTAACCATTCCATGAGTTTAACATTGGTGTCCTAGTCCTCATTTGTCACCTAGTCAACTATGTCTGATAGTTGCTCAATTATTGGCTTCCCTTCATCTAGTGACTACAAGCTGAAGGCATCAATGAAGATGTACTTAATGTCATGAAGTTATTGCTTTTGTTTAAATTATTTTATCAAAAATACCTACCTCATCCTTCTATCCAATGCATTTTGCATTTCATTCATTTATGCCATTGTGATAGTTTTGGAATCATAGGAGGGTCTCATAATCTCTTATTCTAGTTTAGGGTCTCCATAGTGAAGTACCCTAGCCACTCTTGTTGAACTCAAGCATGGCGTTGAAAATTGAAATGGAATAGCTTCAATGCTTGGCTTCTGAATGGTCTTGATAGGGGTTCCATTCTTTGGTAATTCTACCAATGTCTAAATGGTAGCCTGCTTCTTTTCTTTTACTACATTATCCTTTTCATCTAATTTCCTCTCCTTTGCACTCGACATTCTAACATTATTAGTAGTTACACTTGGTGGAGGTGGTGGTGGCAGCATCAAAACTTTAGTTCTAGTAGTAATGTATGTAAAAGGTTGTGCCTTTAGCTTCACCATTTGTCTTTGTGGTGCTACTACTGCTCTTTGTAGTTCATCTACACTTACCAATATAAGGCTTGTGCACAATTGTGCCTATAAAGTAGATTAGTGAAGGATCTTTGAGAGATCCTTTGTAGTGAGTGGGTTGATGTTCTGAGCTATTTTATTAGTATCATCCTTTATGATAACTATCTTTGCAAGTGTAGTGGTTGTGTGAGGAGGGCTGGCAGGTGGCAATTGTGTGTCTTGCACATTCTGTTCTTCTTCTTACTGCTAGTCAGTTGTTGCCATAGTTTCTTCTCCCCTAGCTGGTTCATCCTTTTATTTCTCCTTATTCTCCTCTTCTCCTTTCTCTTCCTCACCTTTTTTTTCTTTTTCTTTCTTTTCTTCCACCTCTTCTCTAACACTAGATTCTATCTTATTTATTTCTTCCACCTTATCATTAGTTATCTTGTATATTTTCTTCAAAATCTGTGTTGATTTATTTAAAACATCTTCAATTTTGTTTTGAAGAATACAAAAGGCTCTGTATATGGGTGCAAATTTTCCACTATGTTTCTTATTTGCCCTAGTTATTTGAGCCTTTGTCATATCAAGCTTAACTTGTGCTAGGTTAGACTCTCTAATCTCCCTTTCCATTTATAAACAATAATTTCATTTATGCTCTACTATCTCATATAGTTCCTTTCGCATAGTGTTATCGAGCTCTAGAGGTATGTTTTTGAATTCTACTATCATGACATACATAGATTCCTCTATTTTATTCTACTCCTCTCTACTGAGCTTATTGAAATTTAAAGACTTTAAATCATTTAAATCTGCATTTTTTATTTTATTGCAAACTTTATCAATTATAGATTTTGGAGAATGGCTTACCACTTTAAATTGGCTTATGTCCTTAGATTCTGTCTTTTCATCATCTATATCTAGTTAAGCCACATATCTTCTTCTTTTCTTGGGCTCCTAAACTAGCTATGTAGTAGCCTTCTTCTTTTCCTTTACTACTTATTTGGTCTTTTGAGTTGATGCTCTTGTTGTCGCCCTTGTTGTTGCTAGCTTAGTTGGAGCTAGTTTTGTTACATTTTTGGGATTTGGCTGAGCTTTTTCCTTCCTCTTCTTCTACTCAGTAGGTATAGGTGCTTCCTCTACTTCTCCTTCCATGGCACCTTCCTCTTTGTCTTCTCCTTGCCCTTGTGTTAGCTCAACCAAACCTTGCTCTTGCTCTTCTTCTCCTTCACTATCACCTTCTACATCTTCTACTTCTTCTTCTCCTCCTTCACCTTCAATGTTTGCTCCTAATGTCTTCTTTATTTTTCTTACCATCTTATCCTTCTTCTTAATAACTAAAGCAATTTTAAGTTTTGTCTCAACTTTGGACTTAACAACATCATAAGTCCCAAAGTGAGGAGCTTCCTTATTAATTTCTTCTATGAGCAATGTTGTGATTGCTACTGAGGCTTCATCAACATCCAACTCATATCCTAATGGCCTTAGCTATCTTACCCTCAGTATTTCTGCTTGAATGTAGGTAAAATCAATCTCAACCAAGAAATACATGTCATTGACATCTTTCTCAACTAATGAGACTAGTATCCTCATCCTTTGCTTCATAGACTTTTTAAAGTTTTCAAAATAGCTTGTCATCTGGGCTTCAAAATTGTCTCTCATCTTGTCAATGAATTCATTAATTTGGGTGACTACTGACTTGTTAGGATTCCAATTCACCTTCCCAATTGAAGGGAATTCTTCCATCACATAAAAGAATATGCACATGAGAACTAAGCTAAATTTGCATTGAGCACCTTTTGATCTCCTTATAGCTCCTAAGTTCTCATTGATTTACTGTAACATGAGTTCTTCCAGATCATAGCTGTGATCTTTCTTGACCAACTTGTATGCCAAATCAACAACTATGTAAGGCATTCTATTCAGTCTACTAGATTGATATAATTTACGTGAGATTATCCTGAAAAAAAATTCAAGTAGGGGTTTTGTCATAGTATCAATATTCATTCCCCTATTATTCCATTTTGCACCTATGTTTTTCTGGATTATCTCTTTTTTGTCACTTCTCAATGTCTTTGGCCAATCAAGGGTTGGAAGACCAGTAACCCTATGTACAATCCTCTTTGTAATTTTGATGGGTCCTATCTCTAGCCAAAGATATCCATCATAAATTTGACTCAGAACAATGTGAATCCATTCTATTTTAAACACTATGGGAAAAACTAGGGTTTTAGTTAAACCATTCTTCTTGACAATTTGAAACTCATCCTTCAATATCCCATTGCCACATAGCTTGTCATAGGCATTAAAGATTTCTAGGTCACCTATGACACCAATTTTACAATTGTAGGATTTCCTTACATCTTGAACCATGACAACTTTGGGTGGAATGACAAATAGTGCAACAACTGGGTCATTTTTATAGACAACTTCAGGGATTGGTTTGAATTCAGGTTGTTTCACTTCATTGCTAACTAGTTGAATCTCATGGTCTTCCTTAGCCTTAGGGTTTCTCGAGGTAGAAGCCATATTACCAAACTAGGGCTTTAAGATGTATTAAAAATTGAAACTCTGTGTAGCTTGACACTTGATAAATACCTTTGAATCGATGAGTTCATGCTAAATCTCTATTGAAATCAATGAAAATGACTATAAGGTAGTTTCTTGATCACCTCTTCACTCTTCTCATCTTTGCTCTAAATTTAAATGGCATAAAAATGAAAAAAAAATCAACCTTGTACCTGTTAATGACCTAGCATTAAATGCTTCATGCATACAACTGTAAAACTCAGCACTTGAAGATTTCAGTATAACTCAGCTCCCATTGATTTTATTTACTCGACCTCTACTAGACTTCTTTTTCACTCAACTTCAACTATTAACTCAACATCTGTTGGAAACTCAACATCCATTGGAGCTTCACTCAGCATCTAAGAGTAACTTAGTAGCTTTTTCAAAAAAATTCTTGGCATTTTTTCTCATGCAGATTTCTTCTTTGTAGTACTCCTCTTTTTCTTGGAATTGATGTATGATTTGACTTTGTATATCAGTCCCATACACTATTCTTTGCTTAGTTAGATGAAGTGTGATCACTTGACCTTTTGGGTGAAGTGATCCCTCCATTAGATGTGTTGCACTTACCTTTCTTCTTCCATGTCTTGTTCATTTGTCCTCTTAGCTATTCAACATCAATCTTCTCTTTTCCTTTGTTGACTTCTGTCTTTGGTGCTTTTGACTTTTTAGGAAAGTTCTTATTGATATGACCAATTTTCAAGAAACTAACATGTAGTTTGGTTTAGCCACTTGCTGTAACTTCCCTTGAAATGTTCTTTTATACAATTCTCAATGATGTGCCCATATTATTGACAATAGTGATAGCTATACTTAGTATTGTAATCTCAATTGTAGTGATATGCATGATTGGTTCCTCTTGCAGGATAATTAAGTGTCCATATAGACTTTGATCTGCACTCAGATGCTTTATGTCCATACTTTTTGCAATTGTAGCAGTGACCTTCAAGTCTTGGTGTCCTCATGATCTTGGTTCTACATTCATGTGCTTGATGTCCTTGGTTTCTGGACTTGTGACAAAAGCTTGCATTTGTAGGCTTATCATGCTGATGATTAGTCTTGCTCCTACACACATTAGAGGTATGTCCCTTTTTACCATAGAAATGACAAGTAGGTTTAGTGTTCTTACCTTTTTCGCTTCTTTCTTCTACAGTCTTGGATGATTCTCCTTGTTTAATGCCGATGTAGCCAAGTCCTAAAGTATCACTACTAGCCCTTGGTGATTTTAGTACTTGATGGCCTCATTAGGTTTGTTGTAGGTTTCTACTATCTCCTTTTCTCTCTTCAATTCATTCTACAATTGTTCATTCTACATCTTCATGGTGGAGATCTCAATGTCCTTCATGTTTAGCTCATGATGAGCATTCATCATCTAGCTTAAGGTGTTTAGCTACATGTTTGAGATCTTTTCAAATGCAATTGTCTTCTCCTCCAATCTATTGGTGATATTTCTCTTCTCATCTTCTATCATGGCCTTGTCTTAAATAGCTATTTTCTTGTGTTCAATCAGTTCACAAAGCATTATGGCTTGTGATTCTTGTTCAAGCTTGAGTAATATAATTTCCTCAGCTTGTGGTCTATTTTTCTCCATTAGTTCTACTATTGTTGCATCAAATTCCTTAGAATTTCCATTTGAGAACACTTGTGTAATATCAATCTCCTTGTAGTGTATATCATTTTCATCTATGGCTATCTCCTTCCTTCTTTTTAAGGATTTTCTCAATTCCTCTCTAGCTTCCTCTACCTTGTGTAGAGCAAGATGCACATCAATCACTCGATTGTCAATGATCTTCCCAAGTTTGAAGACTTCCATCTTTTGATCATTTTCCCCAAGCTATTATGTTTTTCCTTATGAGAACTAGAGCTCTAATACCAATTGTTGGAATGTTCAAAATGGGAAGAGTACTCCTAAGAGGTGTGTGTGTGTGTGGGGGGGGGGGGGGGGGGGAGTGGGGTTGAATCAGAAGTACCACACTTTTAACCTTATTCAATCCTTTTAAAAAAAAATTGCATGCATGTAAACATATAAAGGAACATAAAGTAAATCACATGCAATAACACAGAACACCAAAATTGATAACCCAAAAACCCTCTAGCAATAAGAAGGTAAAACTAGGGTGGGTATGATACCCACAAAAATCACTGCAGCAATATATGTTCAACCACTTCTGATGGTCTGCCCTGTTAAAGGCTTTGCACTGTGTCAACAGTGACCTAGTTAGAGGATTTACAAACACTTACATGAATTGTTGCCCTATTAAAGGATTTACAATAGGTTTTTAAGACCACCTAATACATAAGATTTTTAATCACCTTCTCCAAAGGTTCTCCCACCTAGTTGTTAAGCTAATCTATTAATATAGGATTTCAATATCTAATACAATGATAAGAAAGTATTAGAATATTTGACCTGATAGTATGCAATATCTAATTGCTAGGTTTAGGCACTTGATGTTCTCTCTTCTGATCTTGATCCTCTAAGATCTAATATCTAATCTTTTCCCTTAGCCCTTGTGCTATTTTGATCAACTAGATATCAAAATGTTGCTCTGTTCCTCTAATTCTTTCCTTCTTTTCACTAAAATTTTGCTATATTCTCCTCATACACTATTCTCATTCACATATGCAATGGACTATTTGAATTTCTTCTTAAAAAATATGAAGACCTAAGGTTAGGTATGGATCTACAATCCACATTGAATCTCAAATTTCCACTAATACCTTGCATTTTTCTCATTGGTTCCATGCCTTCTCTATTTTTTTGATTCACTGCATGCAAATCATATAGGGAATGGAAATGATTCATCATTATCCTTTTTCTTTTTTGAAATCTCTCTATGTTAGCTCCAAAAATGGTTTACATCTAAGTTTGTGAGGGTGCAAACTCATATGTTTATTTTGTGTTACTCAACACATATTGGACTATTGGTGCTCAACACATACTATCCTAGATTGTTCAGCACCAAGTAAACTCTATCTCACTCAACAAATATATGATTCTAGCTCACTCGATATATACTGCATTCTGGCTTGCTCGGCATCAACTGTGACTTGGCACCTGTATATCACTCAAAACTTATATACTACTCAACACCTAAAGTCACTTGATACCTATTGAAATGTTAGCTCAGCACACAATATGGGTCAGCATACATGGTGTACTTAGCTTCAATACAAAAAGTGATTAAGTGTGTTAACACTCAAATGTCAAAACTATCTAAGGACTAATAGATGAGTTGTATTATAAAATTGTGATAATATTTCATCTAATTATTTAATATTGGCAAAAAGAATTAAATTTTCAATATTAATTGTGGGGTCAATGGGTTAGGTAGCACATGGTTTATGTAATACCACTTGGTAGTTTTGTTGGGCTTGCTACTATATAAGAAGCAACAAGGGTAGATATTGTATGACAAGTGAGAAGATAGAAGGAGAAAAAGGGAAAGATTCAAGTAGGACAAGGCTTGATAGGTTAGGCAAGGGAGAATTTGTGAAGGTTGGAAGCATGGAATGGGATGTGTGGATTCATGCTTGTTCACATGGATTACTTGGTTGTGGCTATGGATTTGAAGGCTTCCATGGTTGTATTGCAATGGTATTTTTTGCTGAATAATATATGGTGATGGATGCTTTTGGAGGTTGAGTTTTTCTCTCAATGAGGGTTTCCCATGGTATATAGATTGTATCACAATTTTTGTGGATACGTTGTCTATTCTCTTGCATGTGGAATATAATTGCATATTTATTTCAGATTTATATTATGGGTTATGTAGAAGTGGTTATATTCCTTTTTGTAAGTTTCCTTACACTTAATTTATCAAGTCATCAAGAGGGTGATGTGAAATTTATAGAAGCCTTGAATGTGGTTCAATCTAGTTTTTTGACTCTTCTTAAAAATAGTTAAGGAGTAGTGGTCACTTCTACCATTCCACCCTAGAAATCCAACTTAGTAAGCAAGAAGCATAGTCTCCAATCCATGTCTATGTTTGTTAAAGATATACTCTAAAAGTATGTTGCCCATGTCCTAAAGAATAAGAAAATGAAGAATGATGTATGGTTTATCAAGTATCTTATAATGGGTAAGGTTACAATGGAAGTAGCTACTTACAAGAGAAAAGAAGTCTCAAGGGAAATTGATGTTAAGGAATTCAAGGTTACTACTGTGGACTTGTTAACTCAATCTAAAAATAACAATAAGGAAAAGAGTGAACTAGAGAGAACTAAAGAAGTTGATAATCACCATTACCAAATATATAGATTCCTTGATGAATTTTGGTGCCCTTCCATTGATACAAACTCTACAATCCTTTGATCCTAACTCATTAGACAACCTATAACTGGTCAAGCAAATGGAGAGAGGAAGGTTTCTTTTGGAAATAATGAATGAATAGGTAGAATCCATTAAGAAAGAAGAAAGAAAATTTATCCTAGAATTAACCAATATATATTGGAAAAAAGTGTTGTTTGCAGAACTTTAGACCCTCATTCCAATATGGGAGGCAAATCAAAGTCGGTGGTAAACATTCATGTTTCAAGTACATGAAGTGGAAAAATATGGCATATTGAAGTTCCTAAGGGTAAAAGCACAAACCTGTGTCACCCTTTTGTAAAGAAAAAGGCTAACATATGTATAATTGTTCACCTTCAATGATATAAAACTAGTATTATTATTTAGAATTTGAAAATGAAGTAAATTAATAAATATTTTAGAAATGGATGAAGTTTAGGATTATAATTTTTAATAATTTTTTGGAACTAAAATTGATATGTTTTCCTAATATTTATATATAATTTTCTAGTTGCTGAAAAATGTTGAAAAATAGGGGTTTAGTTCCCACCACAAAACTATATGGAAATAAACTTATTTCCATTTGATCTTAGACTATGTTATAGATAATATATATAGCTATAACAATCACAACTAAAAATGGACTATAGATCTATATTTTCTCTTATATAATGATTCAAATTTCAACTCACATGAAATAGATAGTTTTCATCTCCCACCACATTTTTAAAAACAAATCTTTTCTAACTAGAAGAAAAATTACACATTCTAAAATAGGAGACTCTCCTCTAGAACATCCTATAATTTTAAATTTTGTTTGATATGATTTAATATTTTTTCTTTCTCAAAATTGACATATTTTTTAGTGTTAAAATATGTGCTTGTAGATTTTTTTAATTACAATATAATATATATAATTAAAACACTATTAATTATATATAATAATATTCTTGACTTTAAGCTCTATAAAATGGTGTTTATATGTTACTAAAAAAAATCATAGAAAATAGTAAGAGTTATTGAAACGTCAATTTTCTAAAATAATTTTATTTATTTATTAATTGGATACAAACTAGTATAAAATATGCATTTAATATACATTTCCAATTGGAAAAGTGTGAGACCATATATAACTTAGCTAGAATGAACTTATCTAGATCATTTGTTTGTGAAAAATTGTTTTTTGGATATAATACTCAAATTGAGTCATTCTAATAAGTCAGCTTGAAAGGTGACACAACTTTGTACTTTACCCCTAAGAAAAAACCCTATGAAAGTCATGGACTCCTACATGCTATTCATCTTAATAAGCAATATGAATTCAAAAGACTCTATCTACAAGGCAGGCATAAAAGCAATGTGAATAGTTGAACTTGAAGTCAGTGGGATGCACAAGGAGATATTAAAAGATATGTAGATCATATACCCTACTAGTATCCTAAAATTTGATGAAAATAGTATGGATTCTGATACCTTGACTAAAAGCTTCAATGACCCTATATCTGGGATCAAAGACAGTGATAACCCCTTCTCTTGATATTTCACCACAATAGCTAACATTGAATCAATGTTGTAGTTAATAAAATATCAAAGAGCTCCTGCCTAAGAATAGTTGCAAGATGAAGGAAAATTGCGCAGTTTGAAGAACCCCCATTTTCACACAGTCAAGAGTTTACAAGTGCCTTTAGGAGTTGGAAGTTCGTCAAATAAACTCTGGTGAATGGGGAGAAGCCCAACAAAGAAGTTTAGTTATGATTAGTTATCTCTTGGTTTCTAGTTTTTGAAAAACTATTTTAAACATTTTTATTTTGTAACCATTTGTAACCAAAAGGTTGGGTTTTGATGGAGGCCTTTTCAAGTTTCTGAAAAACTATAGATGTTGGAGCATTAAGCTAGGAAAGGGTTAGATTTTAGTCAGATAGAAAAAAATATGTAGTATATAACTATCTTTTTTTTGGAATTCTTCTTGATATAGTAATATATATAGAAGTTGGTGATATATGCAATTGTTATATATATATATATATAACTATTTTTCATAATTTGAATCTTGAATTTTGAACTCAATCATTTATAGTTACTTTGAGAATTGTTATGATTGATCCTGGATAATATCTATTACTATTTCTGCTAATTATTGTACTTGCTTCTTCCTTAGTATCAATCAGTTTCATGTTGTTGTAGAATTTAAATCTTTTTGTGTTGTGGGAAGACTGCACTCTTTCAAGTTATCTTTAATTTCTAAATCTTGTGAACTCTACCTCCATAACTAAGAGTACATAAGAGATCCTTAGGAACTTTTAGGAAAAAGTGTGCATTTACACTAGTCTTTAGTTAATTTAAAATTCATTGACAATCAATTGGAGAGGGAGCTGTACATATAAAAATTCAGAAGGAAATGATTAACAAAATGTTTACCTAACTATTGCAAGAATCATTGATTTCCTACATTGTGCATAGACCAAATTATTGAATTTCATAGGGAAAGACAATATATTCACTAGCACAGACGTAATCATCATTCTGTGTGGGGAAGAGCCCATAAACTAATGATATCTTTCTTCTTGTACTTAAAAGTGAACTTATACTTACTAACTATTTCAAGGCTTGTAACTAATAATTAATAAGGAATATGAGGCAATTATTAAACATTTGATGTCAGAAAGGCAATAATCCCCATATTAGATAACGCATTTACTCGCTTATTACCTTCCCAATAGATATGATTGAATTTTTTCTGTCAAAATATCTACAAAGTTCTAAGCTATAAATATTTTAGCATCTATTTACCATTTAGGGAGGGAATCTTTTCTAAGTGTGTTAATTATGATGGTGGAATCCCCATCAACTTCTAAAAATTTAATATTTAAGGATTTTCACAAGCAACAACCCTCCACTAGAGAAGAAATCACTACCTAGTTATTAGTAGCTTGACCTATGTATTTGGACAAGTTACCTACTTTAGTCCCTTACTAATTGTGAACACAACACCCTATATCTGCCTGATCTAGATATCCTCATGGTGCTCCATCAAAATCAAGCTTTAACTAGCTATTCTATAAAGCCTTCCAAATACATTCTAATTTCTTTAATTTTCCTAGAGCCCTCCATCTTAGAGAAAGGGAGGAATTTTAGACCAATCCACCTACATCTCATCCTTTCATCCCAATGACTCATCTTCGCATGTTTTTAAATAGAATTAAGAATTTTTTTGTTATATTAATTCAATGGTAGAGACTTCAATGTTTTTCTTTAATTGATCACCAAGCATTTGCTTATCCTAGAACATTCTATGGTTCCTCTCATTCTATAGTTTTAATAGAATTATGGAAGGAGACCAAATCCAAATTCTATGATATATACTATTTATTATTAGTAGAAACTAGTAAGTCTACATACCCCTAATTGAATCTAGAAAAGTCAACATAACTCCTAGTTGCCAACACATATAATGCTAACAGGAGCTTGAGTAAGGCCAGTTAAGAAGGGGGTGGTCAAGAGATTCCTCATAAAATTCACATAGTGTTCATCTATTAGGATCCTAAGTACCTAAATTTTTTAACATTTTTTTGTAAGGGCCCTTTGATGCAGGAAAATCCATGAGAATTTAGCTTCTTTAGTGAACCCTTATATTTAACTTTAATTGTCTCATCAATAATTTTAATAGTGAGATCATGGTAATGATTTTGTAGCATGAGAATCAAGCTACATCAAAAGAGGAACATTTGATTTCCTAAATGAATAATGGTGGCCTTACAAATGATACTAATATTTGATGGAAGAATAAGTTAGGATTATGTTGTGGGGTTTTCACACACTCAACAAATTGCAACTATGGACACCCTCTCTTTCTCTTGGTCTCATCCTTTTGGCTTCAATTCTTGGTAGTTCGGTCTCATCCTCTTTCAAATGAGAATTGTTAAAATTTCCAATCTTGAAAAGTGTTGTCAATGTTGCTCCCAAAATGGAAACTGTATGTTTGTTTCAGAAGTGAATGTCTTGTCATACTAATTTTACTATTTTTAGTAATTCTATTTGTTGTAAATTTCACTACCTCCTAGATGGACTTTATTTTGACTTTGGAACAACTTACTATTTTTATAAAGTCTATTTTTAGTAAGTTTATTTTTAGCAAATTTGACTTCCTCTAGGATTGATGTTATTTTGACTTTGGGAATACTTACAATTTTTAGAAAAAACCTATTTTTGGGAGGTTTTCTTTGGCAACAAGTGAGCTCTAGTTGATTAAGAGATAAAGGTTATCTATTTCTATATCATAATAATGGGTAAGAAAGATTATCATTAAGAAAATGGTTAATTATGTAATGACCATTGAAATATCTAAAAGTGGAAAGGCATGAAAAAAATAGGAAAAATGGTTGTTGTAGAATTCTTCCATCATGGGAAAAGTCCACGATCACTTGAAAAATCATAGCTTGGAGATCATGGACATAATCCATGATCACTAAAAAATCCTACCTTGGAGAAAAATGGTTGTCGAATTCTTCTAACATGAACAAAATCCATAATCACTCAAAAATCCTACCTTAGAGAAATATGACTGTCATGGAATTCTTCCATCAAGGAAAAAAATCCATGTTCCCTCAAAAAATTATTCCTATGAAAAAATGGTTGTTGTGGGATTCTTCTGTCATGAAAAAAATACATGAGCACTCAAAAAAATAATTTAACAAGAAAAATAGAAATCTTGGAAGAATGGCTAAGAGATGGAAATTTCTCCTTAATGAAAGAAATAAAGGCTAAGTGTTTGAAAATTTCTCCTTCATGAAAGAAAAAATGACTAAGTGTTGTAAATTTCTCCTTTGTGGAAGAAAAATGACTAAGTGTTCAAAATTTCTCCTTCATGGATGAAAAAATGATTAAGTGTTGAAATTTTCCCTTCATGGAAGAAAAAAGACTAAGAGTTGGAAATTTCTCCTTTGTGGAAGAAAAAATGGCAAAGTGTTAGAAATTATCTCCTTCATAGAAGAAGAAATGACTAAGTGTTGGAAATCTCTCCTTCATGAAAGAAAAAATGACTAAGTGTTGGAAATTTTCTCCTTTATAGAAGAAAAAAATGGCTAAGTGTTGGAAAATTTCTCCTCTAGATCTCAAAGTTTACCCCCTTCAAGTTTGCACCCATGACTAGAGTAATGATTCATGAAGATAAAAAGAAATGAGAATTCATCAAAAATATTAGAAAAAGGCATATTGATGAATTTACAAAATTTGAAGAGAAAGGAGGAGGAATATCTAGTTTTAGAAATTCAAGAAAGATGCTCAAGTGCCAGATTCTAGTCCCAACATCAAAGAAATCCAAGTATTGAGTGATCTAGTCCCTAGCATTCAAAGTTTAAATATAAAAGTCTAAATACAAAAATCCAAGAACATGGAAAAGAAATTTTAATATGAGGAAATTATAAAGTGATAAAATCATCAACAAGGGATTCCAATCCAGTTCACGGAGAAAAATTTGTGAGAGGGTAAATGAATGATGGGAATGTTCAAGCAAGATTTTCAAAAGAGTCAGTCAAAGTTTAATTTTAGTTTTAAAATGATGTAGTTGGAAATAAATCAAGAGTATGCATCCTACATCATAGTTTTGTGGCACCCAATTATCTCTATTGATGTGTAAAGATTTCCTTGTAAAACTTCTACTAATTTAGGGAACAAAATCAAGAATAATCTATTCAAGGAAGATAGAGCATTTATTGAGGAATGGACATTCATAGTGGACATTTATTGCACTCCACTCTCTTTTTGTGCAAGCATGCATAATAATAATCTATTACCCACTATGATAATATATTTCTTATTGTATTACTATAGATTCCTTTTATTTTCCTTAACCCTAATTAGGGTTGATGTGGCATGACCTATGCCATTGGTTATTGTGATCATCTAGGCCACTTATTGTAATTAAGGACCTATATGAAGGCCTCACTTCTCATTTGTAAAGGAATGATTTTTTAAGATTATTGCTATGAGCTATTGAGATAAAAACATTTTCATTGAAGCTTGGTGAATACTTGATGTGTCCTTATGGTTTCTTGTTCTCTTAAATTCCTCACTTAGATTAATTTTATTTTAGTTAAAGTGTTGTGATTGCAATGGAGAATAAGATTGTGTATTTATGATTCTTTTAGTTCATACTTTTGACATTTTAGTGATTTTAAATCATTGTGAAAAGTTACCCTAAATCCCTATCATGCATATTTTTAACTTCTATCATTCATATACAATGTTCTTTAGGATGGTGTATGTGGTGGTTTGAAAATCTCTGGCATAACCCTTAAAGATTGTAGCATTGCATGCATAGTTGTAGTATAACATGGTGAACTAAGGCTGGATAAATTTAGGATTTTGTCCACTAGGATACCATCTATTTTCATCATTTCCCTTAGGAATATATTAAGATCTCTAAATCCTATCCTATTTCATTTTTCCATATTTTGTGAAAACCCAAAAGTACTTCATTGTCAAAAGTTTAGAAATCTCCTCCATCTAATATTGCTTGAAATAAATCTAAGTCAAGAAACATAAGGCCCCTTGTGATCATTAGAAAATTACATCAACCACTGAGATTATCTATAGTCAATACCTGACATTAAAGGAATCTTAGAGTCAATTTATGATCTTCTAGCTATATTACTGGGTAAATGTACAAAGCTATGTTACCTTTCAGGCTAACTTATCATAATGATTAAATTTGAGTATTTATATCTAAAACTCAATTTTGTTCAAACATATGATCTTGATAAATTTATTCTAGCTAATTTATATATGGTCTCCCACTTTTTCAATTGGAAATGTCTATTAAATGCATGTTTTATACTAGTTAGTATCCAATTACTAAAGCAATACAATTATTTCAGAAAAATGTCATTTCAATAACTCTTACTATCTTTTATGATTTTTTTAATAACATATAAAAACCATTTGATAGAGCTCAAAGTCAATAATATTCACATATAAAGTTCGTAGTGTTTTAATTAGGCATAGTATTTTGTAATTAAAAAAATCTGCAAGTGTGTATTTTAACACTTGGGAAGATGTCAATTTGGAGAAAGAAAAACATATTAAATCAAACCAATAATGAAAATTATATGACATTCTAGAGGAGAGATTCCTCTTTCAAAATATATAAGTTTTCTTTTGTTGGAATAGAATTCTGTTGAAAAATGTTATGGGAGATGAAAACTATCAATTTGAATAAGTTGAAGTTTGAATTGTTATAAGAGAGAAAATATAGGTCTAAAGCCAATTTTTATTTTTGATTTTTCTAGCTAAATATGTTATCTATAACATAAAATTAGATCAAAGGGAAAAAAAAATATTTCCATGTAGTTTTGTGGTGGGAACTAGACCCTTGATTTCTAGCATTTTTCAGTAACTAAAATGTTATTATTAAAAATAGGAAAATATATCATCTCTTAATCCAAATAATTATTAAAAATTATAATCCTAAACTTCATCCATTTCTACACATTTTATTAGTTTACATCATTTTCAAATTCTAAATAATCATAAAACTTTTATGTCATTGAAGGTAAACAATTATGCTTTTGTTACCCTTTTCCTTTGTAAAAACATGACATAGGTTTGTGCTTTTACCCTACCATACACAAGACTTTATTAAAGAGGGGATAATATTTTTTTCCATTATGTCCTAATATTTTGTGGGTCATAAAACATGCATAAACAAAAAGTGACACTAGAAGGAGGACTAAAGGAGGTGACATCATGGATTATCAAAAAAGTGAAAATTTGTAAAATCCCAAAAGAATACAAAAATTAAAAAAAACCATAGAAATAGGAAGGAAATTTTCTCAATGGATAGGCTAGTTGATGTTTTCCCAATTTTGTTTGAGTTGAAAAAATGGCTATATCTAGGTGATTTATCTCATTTTGTAGCATTAGGATAATGTGGGATACATGGTACTATAGAGCATGATGCAATGCATTGTTTGGTGTTCCCTTAGATTTTAGAGTTGGCATTACAAGGAATGATTTGTTTTTCTAAAAAGTATGAGCTTGTGATGCTTATCAATTTAGAAGAAGAGTTCTTTGAGTTCAAAGAAGATATTAATAGGAAACCAAGAAGTAGATATGGAAGAAATACATGGTGCAGTGTGCATAGCCTTTCACATTCAAAAATTACTTGCCCATCTTGTCAAGATATCACTGACTTGATAAAGTTCGAAATGGGTTGGTATAAGGAATAGTTTTGGAGGGGTGGGGGTTGAATTTCTTTGAAATCCCAAGTTGGATGTCAAAGAAAGGTGGTACCCATCACTCAAGCAGGGAACTCAAGGTTAAAGAAAGAAATCAATGTCATCAAGGAACCATGGTTGAGGATAATGACAATGATAATGAAGAGGAATAAATTTTTCACATCACTTCACAAGAAGGTGTTGAAAATAAAGTCAAGGACACAAAAAATTTCATCAAAGGAAGAGGAGACATAGAAGACACAAATCAACATAATGAAGACCTAGAAGAAAATTACCACAACTTTGAGGAGGTGGTCCTCAGTCAAATTTCCCCAATAATACAAATTCAAATTCTTGAGGATGACTCACAAGAAATTTCATGTACCCTTGAAAAGAAAGCTAGTTTGGTGGACACATTGAACAATGAATTTCAAGTTATTATATATTAGCCAAGCTATAGGGAACAATTTGAAAAAACCATCAAAGATATGGCAACCTTTTGGGCGTACAGTTGAGCTATCATCTTGAACGATGCTAAATGATGGAGATCCTTTTGAGTTTCTCTCTTAAAAACCTAATCAACGACCAACTCCAAGGTTCTGGATGATTTTTTTTCAACTTTCTAGATAACTCAATTGAAGATAAATTTGTGTATGTTCACAAGGATGCCTTTTCTTATTCCAAACAATATGCACAATATGTTGCTGAAATGTAACCACAAAGAGATATATTTTTGTGTTTTTTTTTTTGTTTTATGATGAATGCAATTTATCAATTTGATTATACAAATTTATCCTTTAACCAAGTGTTTGAAAACCAAATTAAAAAGATAAAGTAAAAATAGATTTTAAGAAAATTGTTGAAAGTGAAATTCCTAATGGACATAAGCCAAAGTAACAACACATCTCTAAATTAAATATCAAAAGGATCTGGTAGGAGACCAATGAATTTAGGAGCATTACTTCTTCATCTCCATTGATGCAATTATCAATGGGAAATTCAATAATAACAAAAATATGTTTCATGTTTCATCAAATTTTGAAGCCATGGAAACTATGCTCACATGAGACAAAATGCTATTGAAAAATAAAGATGATCCTTTATCCAATTCATTACAACAGTTGAATTTGTTAACACAAGGTAAATACTAGAACTAAAAGATCACACAACTTTCTGCACAAAATGGATATCATTCAAAAATATTAAACTTGCATCTATCACAAAAGTAAAAACGAAAACATGCACAAAATAAAGAAACTCACAGTACCATATTTTGGCAACTAGGGAATCCTAGCTAGGTGACTACCCTAGTGGGTATGGTACCCATAAAATGGTCCAGTAATCAAAACGTATCATGTGAAAGATATTGACTCTTCTAGAAGTCTAGTACATTCATATGATTTATATGTCCTTATTAGAAATTGTAATTAGAATACAAAATATAAGTTGAGCCTATTTCCCAAATATGTATATATAACTTCACTAACTATATGAATAGATACAAAACATTGACTTGGCTAATATCTTTAATTTCTAATTTGTCTTTATAGTTCCACTTCACAAAATCAATATCACTTCTCCACTTTGTTAAAACTATCAAGGTTTACTATCTATAGATCATAAAAAGTGCACATATAGAAATCATATCATTATAATACAAGTGGAATGTTTGCTAAACCAAAAGATCTTCCCTTACAACCAAAACTTTAAAATATTAGCCTCAATGCACTTCCAAAATGTATCATGACATTCTTTCACATAAGGATTTAATATCTAAAATTTTTTCTCTAACTTAGCATGATTATGTTTAGATAATTAAAAATAATTTCTTGACCAAAATTTTAATACTTTACCCATTTCCCATGCCCTACGATGTTATACCTATCTATGGAAATCTTACCAAAATGTATCTAGAAAACATAGTAGAATCTTCAACAGCATAGCATACATCATATATGATATCCATACTATATTCCCTCAAGATTTCAAATTAAAATATATTTTATGTGAATCTTTCTAAATAAAGGAGTAAGATTGTACACTATAATCCACCATTATACTACAATAATTTACTAATTGCTCTTACTAAAAAGTTATCCTTTAGCTTTTTTTGTCCTAATACTACAATGATGTTGACATTAATGAAAACCCTAAAAAATTCCCTTAGCCAAATTTCTAGTAATATACCACTTGTTAGAGGGGTTACTTTTTTGCAAAAAGAGTAATGTATTAATGCCCAATACAACAACTCAACTTACAGTACATAGGAGGTGGTAAAGCCCTTCTCATCAATCTCAAAGGTAGTAATAAACAATTTTTCCATAATCTTCCTCTAAGAAATATCAGAGGGTATGAGGATTCAAATATGCAACTAGTCTCTTTCTAATGGGTGATTAAAGTCTTTAATAGGTTTGGCCCCTAAATGAGATAACTTTAAAAAAGTGAAAATTTCATAGCATGTTACTGGTGGTTTTTCTCAAATTGGGTTTCCACATTAAATTCTAGTGTCATTTACTTGTATGAATTTTATTTTATGCATGCCAATTTAAGATTTGTTTAGTTTATTATTGGTCGACACATATACTAAATAGAGAGTTAAGTAATGAATACAACATTAAGTTGCTATTGAGTTTCTATACAAACAAAGTAATTGAATGAGGTTGTTTATATTTTTTGAATTTATTAAAAGTTGAATCGGTACATTTTGAACTAAGGATAACTGATTCACACCGCCTCCCCTCTCCCTTAGTTATTCAAAATGTTCTATCAATTGATTAGGAGGATTTCATTACTTTATCTTATATTTCTTGTGCTATTTAGGAGTTTGTTGTGAATATTAAAGGTCATCACCTAGTTAGTAGTTATTTTTGGTAGGGATGACAAAGTATTGTTTGTAGGATAAGAAGGTTTATAATCCTTAGGAAAATCCATGAAGGCTAAAGGTCCTTCTAAAGACTTGATTAGGTTCTTGGTTCCTTTCAAAAATTCATTGGACTAGGATTTGGAGGCTTTCCTCTTTAACCTAGATTTCTAGTTATCAGCAATATTGCACTAAGATTATTCTTTCTATAACATGTTTTACAGGCCTATCAATTCTTTCCTTTCTAATACAAATAATTGAGCAATTTGTTAGAGTAATTAGGAGGAATTATATATTCTTGGATATTATTATTAGGAGAATATTGTGAGTCATACTTTTGAATCCAACTACTCCTAAGATATCTCATGTGTTTAATTCTAATTTGGACTCCAATAAACAATTTTATTTCCTCTTAATTAATTTATGTCTTTCATTAGATTCTGGTTTCTTATTTTTTTATACAAATTCTACCATGGTATTTGAGCAATTTTGAAAGAGTGGATTATTTTTATTCGAGGCTTTTAAAATCACATATGCCCTTCTCTTGAATTTCTAAATAAACTAGAGAATCATAAAGCATTTATGGAGACCCTTTAATCTCTTTTGCATTTATATTATTGTTTATTGATCTAGTGATTGCAACACTTTGAAGGAATCAGATCTTGAGGAAAAAATGAAAACAATTTTTTTTTCTATTAGTAGGGCCCACCATCCTATAGGGCCCACCTACCTATAGGGCCTACTCCAAGTAGGGTCCACCTCCACTAAGTTCTACTTCTAATAGGGCCTACATCAAGTGGGGCACACACCAAGTGAGGTTCACCTCCAGGGAATCCCACTTCTAGTGGGGCCATTGTCAAGTGGGGCAAACACCATGTGAGGCCCACATCTAGAAGGGACCATCTCCAGCTAGCCCATATTAAGTGGGACCCATCTATTATGGGTCCTTACAATTCTTGATGAGTCTTGAATTTTTTAACTTCTAATGCATCATTTCAGCTCATATGGACACTTTTTGTGGTGCAATTTTTTTAAGTGCATGATTTTGTCTACTTCTTAGCTTTGGTATCAATTTTGAGATATTATGGGTGTTGGGACTCAAAATTGCATGCTCGTTTTGAGTGACAGGTTGAAGAAATTTTGAAATCTAGCTCCTATGAATGTCTACAAATATGACTTAAGGATTTTGGATAGGAAAGTTTGATAATGAATGGAAGCCATTAGCTCCTAAGGCCTGAGATAGAGCAAGAACAAATAGGGTGAACATCACACTAGAGGTAGTAATCTCTCATGTGTAGGCAACATGTTTTTTGTTGAGAAAGGTCTCCTTGTCGAATATCCCACATGCAAAAAACTAGGGAATTTTTCTAGCCTTTTAAATGTACCACCACACTAACATTAAGTATATTAAAAGGCATAGGTTTTTGAAGACTCACAGCCTGCCATGTGGGGTTAGTTGGTGACCACGGTCAACAAAAGTTTTATCATTTCAAACACCAAAGAGGAAGTACCACCTAGAAATCTTTCAAGTACCAATCATGAGATTGGGATAGTTAAATTGAAGAGCTATGACTACATGACATGGCACAAGCTCATAAGGTGAAGCAAGGAGAGTTATGATCTCATAATTAGTGTAAGATCAAGAAGGAGAATAAACTACCCTATGATGCTATGACATCCACTATCATCGTGACATCAAAGATGCAAGATTGAAGTGTTCCAATATCATGAAGTTGGCAAGTTTGTGTTTCATGTGACCAAAAAGCTCATGATTAAGGCCTAATATACTACTGTGGATGTGTATGATCAGAGGTGTTGAAATCTAGATTTACAATGCTATGCTGAGTGTTAAGGTGGAGACTTAAAATTTCACCATAATATCAAGTTGTCATGTTGTCAGGGGTCAGAATTAAAAGTTTAAAATATTATGATATGGTGTAGCATCAGGGTATTGCCTTGTTCATAAGATTGGGGCTTCATAAATTTCAAATATTTCAAATGGATGCATTAGGAGATGTGGAGCCTACCTAAAAAAGTAGTTCAACTAATGTACATATGATACACAACATAAACTTAGAGTTTGTTGTATGATTGGAGATGAAAGAGGAGAGGGTCATGATCCTATGATCCATCAGGAGATCATGAGGCAATAAAAAATGGAGCTCGAATGTTGTGATGTGGTGTAAGATCAGCAAGGTGTAGGATTGGGGAGGTAAGAAATAAGAATTAAGATGTTAGGAAATCTTCTTTGTCATAGGATCATGAAATGAAGGTCTAAGGCTTAATATATTATGCAACATCAAATTGTAATATTGTAAAGGGAGATATTTCTAGTGTTTCAAATGCATTAGATAATGCAGGGCCACCTGGGTAAGTTAGCCAATAAAGAATTGATGAGTATTAGCCAGTAACATGAAAATCAAAATAAAATGAAAACAATTAAGTCTAAGAATGCATTTGAGGTTAAAATTTGAAATATTTGAATATATTTAATGTGTTATATACTTTAACTATATAATCATTTAAATTTTTCATTTTTAAAACTTTGTTCATGGCCTAGGGCCTAAAATTTCAAATTAGTATTAGAGCCATTATTTTTACCTGAAACATGCAATGTAATATATTATTAGACTTGAAAAGAGATGAATTATCTATTTCTATAATGATTTTTTGCATAGGAGGTTCCTTGATAGAGTTATGCAAGGATTTGTCTTAGGTGCCCAATTTTTAGTTTAATTCAATTGAGGTAGTTCAAATCTGATTCCTAGTGAAATAGTGAACTAAGTGAATGTAAAAGGTAGTAAAATATAGTTATGGGCATGTTTTTTCATCTCCAAATTAATTGAACCAAGGTATCATCTGCATTTCATGATCTTTTTCAAATATTTTAGTAACAAAAGGGTTTTCATCATTAAGGAAGAGATATTTTGGGTTTGTTACAAAACAATGATGAAAACCAAATTAGATCTCATTGGTAGAAAGATGAGAGAGGTTTTATAATAGCAAGGAATGGAGATTCAAGTGGACGTATGTCACTTCCAGATCAAATCCAGGATTCCATTCTTCTATATATTTCTCTTTCTCATCCATTAGAAGGGTCCAATTTTTACTGTGAGACCAATTTGTTGGATGGTTTTACTTCCTATCTATTGAGAAAAGCTCTAACTATGAAGGCCACACATCTATTCTTGTGTAGATTTTTGGGTTCATTTCATGTATTGTTTCTTTGAGAAAATGAAAATTGATGATAAGTCATGTAATATATCCTAAGTTTCATTTAGTGTTACTAGTTATTGTATTCACTCTTTCCAAGGATTAATAAAAAAAGGGATTTATGATTAATTATCTATGTTCTCTTATTTTGTCTCCTAATTCTTCATATGTTGTTAACTTTGTGATTGAATGAGTAAGGTTCATTTAATTTAAGATAACTTGGATGAGTTGTCTGTCAGATCTGTTGTTGCTTTTAATTGAAGGAGTTAAGTAAATACTTCAATGATTTGATAGGGTTTTTGGATGTATGGAGGGGATGCTTGTAAGAATGGAATTTGGGGATTTTAGTTGATAAACTTAATTGTAAGGCAATCAAGTTAAGTCATCCTATTGGTAGTGAATCTATGTTACAATGGATAAGGTATTGATCACTAGATTATATGCAAGCTGCGATGAAAGTCATTTACACAAATCATTTTAATCAAATCATTTTAATTTCTTCATGTTTTGATTTGGGCTAAAAGGAATTAACCCTCACTTAGCTTATGGGTTCATAGGTTATGATTTATAGCTATTTCATTCCTATGTTATTGCATAAGTATCAAAAGATATAAGGATCTCATCTATTGTTAATAAGTTCAAATTTTATGTTTATTTGCACTGGTACCATATATAAGAACCTTGAGATTAACTTACCTAGGTGTTGGAGAGAATGAAGTGAAGGAGTTATGCCTTATAGTTGGCCCAAGATTTGTAGTCAAATGCATCCATCATAGGAATTTTCTAGCATTAGATGTATTGGTCCTCGTTTCTTGGTTATTTTTAAATCTATTAAATTAGGAGCCAACAATGGGTAGACATAGTACTTTAATAATTTGGTCAAATTTTCCTAATTTCACACTTGTGCTCTATTAGATCCTTGAGTGATCTAGAGTCCTAATTGTACGAGTCTCTTATTGCTCTCTTATGTACATCTTTGCTCTCTTTCATTCTACACAACAATATTTATTTCTAAGCTAAAATGGATAAATCAATAATACCATTACTCACACCCTATAACTGCTATGATTGTAAGCTTAAAATGACAATCTATCCTAAGAAGTTAGGGTTATATAGAGTAACAATGGGTTTTGAAATTGAACTAACATTACTTGTAGAAAAGCCTAAATGACACAATAAATGTGATTAAGCATATGGTACCTTATGCATGGTTGTATCTCTAGATCTTCTCTTTCATGTGAAATCATCTACAACTCCTAATAATATATTGGAAACATTAGAATTATTACTTGGAAAGAAAGATGAATTGAGAGGGCATCAATTAGAGAATGAATTTATAGGATTAAATCCATATAACTTTTATACTATTCAAGACTTCTTCATTAATTTGAAAGCTTTAATATTGAAGTTAAAAGAATTTGGAATTGAGAAAAAATATTTACAACTATTTCTAAGTATTCTTTACAAGCTTGGTCTTATATATTCTTTGCCTGTTTCTACCTTCTATGCTACTAAAACTTCCTTAGGTAACAACTACATAATGCCTTCTCTTGATGAGTTTGCAAATGAACTCACAAAGGAGGAAGATAAGTTAATTTAGGTGGCCATGATTGAGTTTTCTATGTCTCATGCCTTGACAACAAATCAAGGCACAAGAGTTAAAAGAGGGCTTCTTAAGAAAGAAAAGAAAGAAAAGTACCAAGTAGAAAAGAATCAAGAAAACAAGTTTTTTACTCCAAGATATGTAAATGATGAATATTCTTCAAAAAGAAAGAAGCCAATGAAGGAGAGGACAACATGTTCCTATTGTTTGAAATATATTTGATAAGGTAAGTTACTAAGAGGGGAGTGGTGAATTAGTAACCAATAAAACTTAATCCCTAATTAAAAATTAATCCTTCATGTGTATTCTAATCTAATTGCATGCATGAGAAACTAAAAAAATGGAAGCATTTATAACACTTTTGACACAATTTGTTGACCTAGAAACTTTTGAAATAGAAAGTAAAATTGGTGTGGGATTATGCCCACAATTTTTTACTATAGTATAATTTTTTCCTATTAAGACTTATAATGACCACTTCTGATGATATGACATGTTAGGAGCAATAAGGACTACCAGATCCACCTTGCAAAAGGATTTACAAACATACAATGAAGTATACACTCAGTAAAGATATTTACAAAAGATTGTTAGGTCTACCTTGTGAAATTATTTAACTAATCCACCTATTAGGATGAAATAGTAGTTGATTTCTAATCTACAACTTGGTTTGCTAAATGAGATTCCTTGAATGTAACAATCACCTTGTTGTGATGGATAAATCTTTGCTACTCCTAATATTGTTGTAGCCTTATATTCCACTCTTCTTCTTTTCTATGCTTGTTACATTACTTCATACTATCTCATTGTATGTGATAAAATGCATTAAATATATAGTAATCCAATTTACAAATAAATAAAATCAGCTACAATACAAATTTAGACAAAATACACAAAGTTGGCCCAGCTACAAAAACTTGGGTTCTCAAGACTAGCTCGGTGAGGTTTTGATACTTGGCATCCACTCTTAATGCTCAAAATTATCATGCACTCTATAGATGTAGAAGCTTGGTCCATACTAATCACTTCCAAGTAGTCTTGAACTTGGTTTGCATTGGTGACTTGGCAAATATTGTGAAACTCGACATATAAATTGATTCACTCTATTCACACTACATAGCTCAGTTAATGCTATCACTATGAGCTTAGTAAAAATTGAGTCACTTGGTTAATAGTGAGTGGCTTAGTTAACACTAGAATTACATCACAATAAATGCAAACTTGATAAATACTACACAACTTGGTTTGCACTAAGGAACTTGATCAACCTTACAAAGCTTAATTTATACTACTAATCACCAACTTGGCAGTAACTGTTCGATGCAAAGTGAATACTATCTCTTGGAATTTGTAGTAGTTGTAGAACTTGGTAGAGTCTAAAATTCTTGGTTAACTTTTTTAGATGTACAATTTTCTTAGTAGAAACTTAAAATTTGAATAAGTGTATGTCACTAATAACAAACATGATTGTAATGTCAATACCTATTGTAAGAAACTTGGTCATGAAGAACATAATGTTTCAATAAGAAAATTGATCACTTGTCCCATCTTCTTGAAAGGAACAATATCAAAATATCTTATTCAGTAAAGTCAAATTCATCTAAAGAATCTTCCAAGGAATAAAATAAAGGAAAAGGAAAGGGTAAGTCCCTAATAGTTGTTGCCTCACAACCAAATTCATGGATTATTGATTTGGGTGCTTCACATCACATGGCTTCATAAAAATAAATTTTTTCCTCATTGGCATTATGTTCTATGCCATCCATTCTTCTAGGTAATGGAGCTTTTGCTAAAGTGAATGAGAGAGGCTCTATTGATGTGAGTGATAGGATATTTCATGATGTTCTTTGTGTTCCATATTTTTCAACTAATCTCCTATATGTTTATGAGATCACTCACATATGCTCTAGCAAGCGGGTTTAGTTTACTCTAGATATAGTGGTTATTAGTGATATTAGAAATGGATAAAAAATTGTACTGGAAATGGAAGAACATAATTCAATATTATATCATTTCTCTCACTTTGTTCCTAATTCACCTTCACTTGCATTACTCACTCAGTCTGATGAAGTGATTTATTTATGGCATTAGCAGTTTGGCCACTTGAACTACATCAACATGATATGGTTATAGGGTTGCCTTCTATTCAATTTTCTAATGGATTTTGTCAAGGATGCATTCTTGGAAAGCATCCTAAAGAAAATTTTGATAAAGGCAAAGCATGGAGAGCTACACAACTTATGGAGCTCGTACATAGTGATTTGGAAAGACCATTTCCACATTCTTCTTTCAACAAAGCCAAATATCTTTTAACATTCATTAATGATATTTCCCAATACACATTCATATATTTTATCAAATAGAAGTCTAGATTATTTGATTATTTCCAAGAATTCAAAGCTTTTGTAGAGAAAAATATCGTGAAGTTCATTAAGGTCTTGCACATAGATAATAGGGTGAATATGTCAACAAAAGGTTTTAGAAATTGTGTATCTTAGAAGGAATTTATCTTCAACACACACTTCCCTATAGTCCACAATATAATGGAGTTATAGAAAGGAATAATAGGTCCTTAAAGGAAATAGCCAATAGTATGATCCACTCAAAATCATTAGCACCTCAATATTGGGCAGAGGCCATCAACTATGCATGTTACATTCAAAATCAAGTTCATCATTGAGTTGTAAAGAGGGTAACTCCATTTGAAGTTTTGACTAGTTCAAAAGCTATAGTCAAACACTTTTGATTCTTTGGGTTTCCTGCATGGGCCCATATTCCAATAGAGAAACACAAGTCAATGGATCCACAAAGAAGGCCATATATATATATATATATATATATATATATATATATATGTAGATTGGGTATCCAAATGGTTTCAAAGGTTATAGGATTATTTATCCCACTACACATAAGATTTTCATTTAGAGGAGTGTTCTCATTAAGGAAGATATCTCCATTTCTTCTTCTATCACTTCTTTGTCATTCATTCCTCATGGAGACATAACACCTACATGATGATAGTTCTTTAGAAGTTCTGGATCCTCATGATCTAGATGAGGATTATTCTTCTACTCCCAATGATGATGATGAGGATCCATCTTCCTCTAGTTAGCATTGAGAGAATGATTCTCCTTTGAATTCTCCATATGCTCCAAATATTGGGCCTTGTTGGGTTCAATAGACATCAAAATTACTAGGTAGTTAGGTTGGCGATCCTTCAAATGAGAGAAGAACAAGGTCTTAGTTCAATAAAGCTAAAAATACATTTATTTCTATAGCTTATTATCAAAAAATATTTTGAGAAGCTTCAAGTTTTCTTGAGTGGGATACTTCTATGCAAGAAGAGTTTAGTTCCTTAGAGAAGAATCATACTTGGGATTTAGTCCCACTTCCTAAGGGAAGAAAACTTGTTTTGTCCAAGTAGATCTATCAAAAAAAAATTGTAGAAGATGGGTTAATTAATATGTATAAGGCTTGCCTAGTTGCTGAAGGATACTCCCAAGTACCTGGAATTGATTTTTAAGAGACCTTTGTACTAGTTACAAACTTGAACTCTATTTGAATTATCCTTTCTATTGTTTTATCCCATTCTTGGGAAGTTCATCAGATGGATGTGAAAAGTGCATTTCTTCATGGTAACCTTTAGGAAGATATCTATATGGAGTAGTCACAAGGGTTCAATGAGGATCCTACACTTGTCTATCACCTTCAAAAGTCCTTATATGGCCTTAAACAAGCTCTACAAGCTTGGTATTCCAAGATGGACTCCTTCCTTCTATTAGTCAGGTTCACTCAATACCATTTTGTTCCAAATTTCCACATCTTAAAGAAATATGATACTCCTTGTCCTCTATGTTGATGATTTGTTGATCACATGGAGTCACTTGTCTTAAATCATGGCAGTCAAAACTACCCTTCCTAATTGATTCTTAATGTTTAACTCATGCATTATTCACTAATCCATCCTAATTTTTAAGGATTGAGATCACTCAATTACCTTTTTGTATATTTATAGGCCATCCTAATTATGCTCTTGATATCCTCTCTAAATTTCACATGGCTGATTGCAAGTCTACACTGAATCCATTTTTATCAGGGGTCAAACTTGAGGCTTCTCATTGTTCACCATTTGTTGATGCTACCTTGTATCATCAACTAGGTGGTAGTCTCATATACTTGACTCATATAAGGCTTGATATTGCTTATGTTTTGGGCATGGTTTCTATGTTTATGTAGGAAATACATGAGTTGCATTAGAAAGTAGCAAAGAGGACTCTTCATTACATATAATGTACTCACACTTATGGGATTTATTATGTAACAAGTGTGAATATTTACTTGAAGGGATATAAAAGATTTATATTGGGCAAGTGACTCTCAAGATCATAAGTCTATTTCTAGGTATTGCTTTTATGTTAGTTCTGGTCTATTTTCTTGGTTAGGCAAGAATCAATATGCTATTTCTCTTTCATCCACTGAAGTTGAGTATCAAGGAGAAATCAATGTAGCCACTAAGGCTATTTGGCTTCAACATATCCTTACTAAGTTTGGCATTACTTTACAAACCCAACTATCATCATCTATCATAATCAGAGTGATATTCAGAGTGTTATTTGAATTTCTCACAATCTTGTCTATCATTAAGGGACCAAGCACATTGAGATTCACATGCACTATATCTAAGAGCTTATTTATGAGAAGTTCCTTGACCTTCAATATTGCCAAGTATCTGATCAAACTACAAACATCTTCACTAAAACCTTCACTGAGAGAATTTTAATTCACTTATGTGTCTTGCTTAGGGTGTAGCAAGTGTCTTCTCCTAGAGATTTTTAACTTCATTTTTACTCTCTTTTGGTGAGGATTTATGTCCTAGTGGGTTTTCTCCCTTTTCTCTAGTTATGAGAAGATTATTTTTAGTTTTACATGGGTACCTAACATGTCTTTGATGCCAAGACCCATCAGCTATATATTTCATTATAGTAATCCCTAAGTTGCACTTAAGGGTGGTGTTAGATTTAGTAGATCTTTTATATTTCAATCTTATATTAAGTTTACTTAGGTGATCTCATAAATTAGGAAGGATTATATATTCTTGGATATTATTATTAGGAGGATATTGTGATTCATCCTTTTGTCTCCAACTACTCCTAAGATATCACATGTGTTTAATTCCAATTTGGACACCACCCTTCTAGATTGTACATTGATGGTAAATGGTTGATTCCATCAAGACTCTACTTCCTCCAAGTTGAAACACTTGTCTCAATCTTGTCCAAGTATCCTCCCAAATCTTGCCTATACAAATAGGCTAGCTCTTATATATTAAATATTAGGAAATATTGCTTTTATTATTCATTTGAGCATTTACATCATAGATTGTTCTTGTGTTGTTATTCTGAAAATTTTATTTCCTCTTGATTAATCTGTCTTTCATTAGATTCTAGTTTTTTATTTATTTTATACAAATTCTAACACAATTCACATTAATATAATTAGTATTTTATATATTAATCTTAGAACCTCAATTGGATCAAGAACCATCCTTAATCATTTAGTCTAATAGTTTTCTTGTTAAGAAGTTATATATTGGGGACCATCCTCAATCTTTTGGATATGTGTTTTCTTTGTTAAGAAGTCATATTCCCTCACATTTTGTAAGAGCTTTGTGAAGCTAGAAGCAATTATTTTTCCTATCATTTTGTAAGACCGATGTTAAGTTGGAACTATTTTATATGCACCCCCTTTATTCTGTAAGTTATTTTTTCATTAGCTTTTCCATTATTAGTTGAAGCCACTAATTTTTATTTATAATTTTCTAGAATTCATTTGCAATATTTTATTTGTAAAAGTAATTTTTAAATTTGAAATAAAAAACAAGAAGAAATCTTGAATGCCATGATTCATTTTCCTTCATCTTTATTTATTTTATTCTACTCTACATTCCTAGTGTCTTTGTCCTTGTTTCAATTAATTTTATTCTACTCTAAACTCCATGTGAATAGGAAACAAATTTGTAGTAATAGCCTATATTTCTACACTTTGTATTTTACCATTTTAAAGTTTTTATAGCCTTAATATTTTATACACTCATATATATCCTCTATAGATTGTCAAGTCTTCAAATTATATTTCTAAATCAATGTAACTAAACATTTCAATAGATAAAAAAACTACTTGTATAAGGGATATTCAACATGACTCGATTAATTTGTGAGTCAAGTTTTGTATGAACATTTTTGTTTCCAAGTTAAATTTTAGGATTGATATGGAGAGGTTATTCTTTTTTGGATTTAACTAGTTAAAGGATATAATTTGGTGTGGATAAAGGCCATGTAATCAAAAGAAAACATTTTTTTATGAGAAAAGATGTTGAAGCATTTAACTTGTCTTTATGTAGCATTAAGCATATTTCTTGTAAGTGTATATGTATGGTTGTAGGTTAGTAAGGTTCAATGCATTAGTATTGGACAAATCATCTTATAATACTTTCACCCTTCTTTAAATATTCTTTTTCAAATCACTTTGATTTCTCATTGAGATCTATTTCCAACTCAAGAGTGTCACTAAGTTTGCAACATAATCATTACTCACCATTAAGGAAAGGTACAATTACCTAGGTTTTGCAGAGCCTAAAGTGTGGAGGTTGAACAAGCAAGGTTCCATCCTTCTTGTTGAAAATAATTGATTAATTGTGTATTGCCTTTGATGTTACACAAAATGTCATGTCATTGGTAGTTAGTATATGTTGATCTCACTCAAGTGATGAAGATAATTTCTTGTGCCTACCAACCATTCCAGTGTTTGCCAAGTTTAGAAGACAATGTATACCAAGTTCACTCAAGGGTTAAAGGAAAGTTTTCAAAAGTTGAGTGTTAACTGAGCTCACTCGATTAATAAAATAAATGTTGGATGGAACTAGTGTTAACTGAGCTCACTTGGTTACCAAAGGAACTTTGTGAATATGCAATGTTAACCCAGTTCACTTGGTTAATACAGAAAAATCATTTTTAAGTTAGTGTCTACGAAACAGGGTTAGCTAATGAGGGATTTCCTTATTTTGGAATATTGAGTTCAATTTATTTCATTATTGGTTCTAACCGACTAAGAAG
Source organism: Cupressus sempervirens (assembly GCA_028749045.1). NCBI lineage: Eukaryota > Viridiplantae > Streptophyta > Pinopsida > Cupressales > Cupressaceae > Cupressus > Cupressus sempervirens. Next base: position 264,509,583 of record CM053786.1, on the reverse strand, counting down.
ATTAACATTAATTATTCTAAGTTGTATTCAAGCTAACTTGGCAATATGTAAGTGTTGATCTCATATTGGTTTTGAAAAGTGAGAGTCAAAACCCTTAAGTTATTTACTTAGTTCATGTTGAGCACAACATGTTTATATTAGACCATGCTAAGTCATAGTGAGTGTTGACCCACTCATGTGTAGAGTCACTTGAGTGCCGAGCAGACAGTATATGCCTAGTGAAATATGAGCTAAGTAAATAGTAGATGAAAAGAAATACAAATGATGAGTCACAATAGAGAGATTAGTTTATGCCAAGTAAGATAGTTTTGACATATTTGTTTATAAAGGCACAAACAATTATGTAAACCATTTTTGAGTTGACTTAAGATTGAATTTCAATATTTTGGAGATAAGCATGAATCTTTAGTTGGATTCCCTATGAAATTACATGCAGCCAATCAGAAAATGGGAAGGACTAAGTGGAACAAAGGATGAGTCTCAACCATAGATTCATACCTAATCCTAAGTCTCAAAGTCTTCTAAAGGAGGAAAAACCCTAAAATCTCTATGAGAAAGTGTGTAAGGAATTAAATGAGTGAAGAGAGAAGTTTTCATGCACAAATAGACCATTTATGGTGGCTTAGAAATTATGAAGTGAAACAAAATTTAAGAATAAGTTAGAGAAGAATAGAGGAAAGGAAAAGGATACAACAAAGAGATAATTTATCAAGAAGGATCAAGAAGACATTAGTTTAGAGGTGATCTATTATGAAGCAAGAAAGTACTAACTATAGGATCAAAGTTGAGGCATTATAATAGGTGATTTCAGTCAAAATCTCTTTAAAAAGTAGTCCTAATAGGTTATATGAAATCTTTTAATAGGGTGCTTACTTAATTGCAATTTTAAGTCCTTTAACAAGGCACACTTCTAATAGGGTGTTGAAATCCACTAACAAGGTGAGACCAAATAGTCTTTGTAAGCCTTTAGCAAGGTAGACCTTTCATAAGGTAGATCATGTTTCATGGTCAAAACATTGTAACTTTCATTGGATACACTTTTATTACTACAGTAGTGAAGATTTTTTGGTGTCATCCCCACCCTAGTTTTACCTTCTCATTGGAGGGTTTCTAGGTAATCATATATGGTCTTATATGTGTATGATTACTTATGTGTTTACATGATTTAGATGTATATGCTTTACATGTTATTTCAATTTACTCATGGAATGTATGAGATGGATGTGTGGTGAAATTTTTTATGGGTCCAAGTTTAAAATACTAATTTAGTCCCCCTCTCAAAATTTTACCTTTCTTATTATAGTTCCAACAATTGGTTTCAGAGCTTTGTTCTCTAAAAGAGAAAATTTGAGGATTTGAGAAAAGATCTTGAAATGGAAATCTACAAGTTGAGAAAAACTATTGACAATCAAATATTTGAAATACAACTCATTCTACACCGACTGGATAGAGAAAGAGAAGAACTAAAGAAATATTTGAAGAGAAGGAAAGAAATTGCTATCGTAGAGAATGACACACAATACAAAGAGATAGACACTACTAAGTTATTTTTAGATGGAGACTCAAATGAATTTAATGTAGTAGTTGTGGATCTGATAGAAAAGAATAGAACCTAAGCTAAGGAAATCAGAAATCTCAAGTTAGAGAAAGAATCACAAGCTATACTATTATGTGAGGTGGGTGAATAGAGGAAGAAAGCTATGGATAACAAAGCTATGATTGAAGAAGATAAGAGTTTTGGCCATAAAATTGGAAGAAAAATCATCAAAACTAACCAAGATTTCCAACATGCAATTGGATACTCTAAGTCAAATGATAAATGCTAACTATGAATTGAATGTCAAGGACATTGAGATAAGTACATTGAAATTGTAGAATGAAGAATTGTAGAGTGGCCTAAAAGGAGAAAAGAATTTTTTTGAAACTTACAATAAGCCTTGGAATGAAGTCATCAAATTCTTTAAGCAACTATTAAGATTTCCTACATCCAATAATGATACATCTCAACTAGGATACACAAGCACTAAAGAAGGAGAGGCATCCAAATGTGTAGAAGAAAGGAACAAAAAAGTTAAGAACTCCAAATTTAGTTTGCATAATTGTGGTAAGAAAGGACATACTACTAATGTGTGCAAGGGAAAGACTATAAATTAGAATGTCAAGCCTAAGAGAATGGTTCGCATCCATAAGTGCAAGAAACAAGGTCATTAGGCACATGAATGTAGAACCAAGACCATGTAAACACAATGATTTGAAGGATATTGCTAAAGTTTCCATAAGTATGGGCATAGAGATTTTGAATGTAGATCAAAACCCATGTGGTCATTAAATAGGGAAACAAAGGTAAGGAACAATGGCAACTCTTATAATCGGGATTATAATACAAGATATAGTTGTCATTATTGTCAAGAATATGGACATGTTCCTAAGAATTGTATTAGGACACACTTTAGTGGTAGCTACAAAAGGTGGTTGAGCCAAATGACATGTTTTAGCTATTTTAAGATGGGTCACATCAATAGATATTGTCCAACTAGGTCAAAAGCACCAACTTTTAAGTTTGATAAAGGCAAAGGAAAGGTAGATGTTGAACACATTAGAGATGAAATGAATAAGACATGGAAGAGAAATGATGTTTGCACTACATTAAATGGAGAAGGGATCACTTCACCAATGGGTCATGTGATCACACCTCATCAAACTAGGAAATCAATAGGTATGTGGGACTAATACTTAAAGGTTATATCATACATTAGTTCGAAAATGACTTAGCACTAAAATAATTACATTAGCATGAACAAAGATGCAAAATGTTATTATAAATCCAAGATAAATTTTTATTTTTTTCATGTTGTTATCGAGCATGAAATATTTCCTATGTATCAAGTGAAATGCTAGAAGATGCTAGGCTCATAGTGGTTACCGAGTGATTGAAATGGTAATGAATGCTAAGTGAGCCTAAAATTGGTTGATGCCAAGCTTATAGCTATGTAAGAACTCAACATTAATTGCAAGGTTTTCAAAGGTTATTTGATCAATTTTATCTCATTTGTCATCATTTCAAATTTGAGAAAGAGTGAGTAGAGTAGAAGGCGATCTAGAAATCCATTCCAAGTAGTTACAGAAGATTTGAACAGTGATTCTACACTAGTTCATCAAATTTCATAAGGTATTTATCAAGAGTCGAGCTATGCAATTTAAATTTTGTAAACCCTAGTTTCACATTATGGCAACTAGTTTTAAGAATGTAGAGGGGAAAAAAGTTTTGAATGTTCAATTAGTGAGGAATGAGTTCAACCAACCCATTTGCAAATCTATTCCTAATATTGTATACAACCAAGACACTTCTAGTGCATTGTCCATGATTCCACCGAGTGTGGTAATGGTACAAGATGTAAGAAAATGTTATAAATGTAAAATTGGTAGTATTGATGATATGGAGATTATAGAAGCATACAAAAAACTTGATGATAATGGTGTTTTGAAGGAAGAGTTCAAAATTTTTGAGAGGAAGGGATTAACATGAGCCCAAGATTTTTTGAATGTATTCATGATAGAGTGGATAAGGATAGTGCTTAGCCAAATCCATGATGGTTCATTATGATTGGACCATGGATGTATCAAAATTACTAAGAGAATAATTTTGTCACTTAGGTTTTCGCCCTTGTCCAAAGTCTATGCATGAGGACAACCTAGTGAAATATGAAAACAGCCTCCAAGCTATGGGACCTAAACTATGAGGTTGAGTCTCTGGAGAAGGTTGGCTTCCTCTTACTATCAAGATGCACCTAACTACTCTTGGAGAGGAAAAGGGAGAAGGAGAGCATGAAAGAAAATATACCTAAACTAATCTAAAGAGGTGATGGACCAAAATAGAGTGTTCAGACCAACTTTGCCCATATATGCACTATTGAACCAAAATGAAACTAAGGATATACACATTCAGACTTGGTTTAATCTAATAATCACATGTAGATCAGAAGACCAAGATGAATAACACAAGGAGACAGAGATTCACTTATATTATCATTCATAGGACAAGGAGATGTAGTCATGCGGATCATAGATCTCTACAAAACACCAGTAAGAGGCAAAGAATTCTTGCACTTTCATACCAATGGCTGAAAGATATAAGACAAAAAATCATGTAGTTCAGAGGCACAGGGGAATTTACACTGAGAATCTGTAGAGCAATAATAGAGAAATTAGAGAAAGGTTGACCCTTACAAAATTCACAAAAATTGTCTTTATAGTTAAGGCATAACTAAGATTTTCCCTCCAAAACTATCCTGCAACCACTTCCATCAAGGCTGTACCAAGAACAATCATGGGGATCTGAAGAAATCTAATCTAAGTATAGCTTTAGGTACAAAAAAATTTGACTATTAACTAAAACAAAGCCTTGAGAAGATAGAGGCGGCACCATAACTATGCTCTGACCAAGTAGATAGATTAGATCGGGGTGGTAGAGTGTCTCTGCATGCTTCACATTCACTTCTGGTGGTTGGAATCGATCATAAGATTGGATGCATGTAAAACCTTGATTTCTTATCATTTTTGGTGCATGAATCAGCAGAGTCAGCAAGTCAGTCAAACACTATAAGTGAAATAGGCCATGTGGACCAATAACCTCCTTTTATCTTGCCACCTCGTAGGAGTCTTACATGGTTGACCATCTCTTTTCATTACTAACTGTGCCACCTTGCAACCTTGACCTCGACAGTCACATTAACTATTGACCGCTAATAGTTACTACCTCCATCAGACCCATTGGAACATGTGTCACTGAGGTGCTATGTCACTATGCGTATCCTTTGAGAAATTTACCATAGCGAGATAACAACAACTGCTGATCCAAACTGATTTGACAATCATGAAGACTCATCGTAGTACTATGCTCTGCCCTTAAAACTTCTGGTCCCACAAACCAACTCAACACACCTAGCATCTAACTCAGCCCAAACTAGTACCATCCCTATAGTTTCATAACACTCAACCCCACCTTGCTACATGTCGTTGAGGTGTTATTTTGCTATGGGTAATATTCTCACAGCTTTCCATAGTGAGATAGCACCCACCATTGATTTCTACGAGATCAACGATTGTGGAAGATCCTCATAATATTGTGCTTGCCTCCATAAAGTTTTTGGTCCATGAATCCACTTGGCAACCACCTAGCACAACCTAGTGTCCTCATCTTGGCGAGATCTGACCCCACTAATCCACATGGCACAATGGTGCTATGTCGCTATGGATAATATCCTCATAGCTTTCCATAGTGAGATAGCACCCATAGTTGAGTTTTTGAGATTTGGCGGCGAGCAAGATTGATCTGACCTATTAGTATGCCAACCAATAGAAACTAGCCATGTGCCACCTGTCTGAAAAATCCTTGTTAATGATATCCAACAGGGCATACTTGGGACCCACCTTCCTTCTAATGTTGTCGTAGTATCACTTTTCGTCTAGGCCCTATGTCACTAATGGCGAGGAACACAGATTTTTTGATAGTGCCATAGCACCCACTGTGGATCTAACAAAATGTAGTGCTAGAGAAACAATAAGGAAAGGGAGGACCCACCTGACATACAACTAAAAGGCACTAAGTTGCTATGGCAAAACAACGTGCAACTTCCCATAGCGAGATAGCGCCACCCATTGATTTAGATTGATCCAATGATGGGGACTTGCAGGCCCGTATAAAGCTAAGAAATAAGGAATATTATAAAGTTTGACCATTTAATTTTTTTGATATTCTTGGGATGTTTAAAATAACATTAAATTAGGAAGTGACCATTGGGCGAGCAAGTATTTAAAATTCAAATATTTGGTGGAGGGCTCAATATGTAACATTTCTAGAGACTCATAGGGGATGCTAGCCTGCTATGCATAAGACCAGTGGCTTGAAGAATCCATTAGACTATAGGATCATAAAAAATATGTAGATCCTATGTACACTGTGAAACCCTAACCCTACCTTTGAGAAGAAAAAACTTGAAACCCCTATCTCTGCAACCTTCAAAATTTCAAAACTTGCTACCTGATGGAGACAATCCTATGCTTATACACTTCTTGGAAAAGTAGGGAACAAACTGGAAATGAAACTAAGCTAACTATGTACATGAAATCTCAAACCCTCAAAAACATCGCTTGAGATGGATCTCATTGACTGGGATGGGAAAAATTTCACAACTAGGCCTACTTAACTGGAAAGCATTGGCCTTCTTGCAACTGACAATCAGATAGGGACCACTCCACAATGCATCCAACTTTGAGTGTCTTCTTGGTTTTGCCCTATCTGCATCCCATTTCAGAACCAAATCTCCCTCCCTGAAGATTTTGACCCTAGCCTTCCTGTCAAAACTCTTTTTTACTTGCTGTTGGTGTGTCTCTAGGGTCTACATGGCTTCACTTATCTTCTCTTCTAGCTCCATTAGCTCTGCCATTCTTACTATCATGGCATCATCTTCAATCAACTCCAACTAATGAGTTTGCTCTAGGGATGGGAACCCCAATGAAATTGGAAGCCTTGCTTCTCTGCCATAGACTAACACAAATGGTGAATTCCCTATTGAGCTTTTAGGTGTTATTCTGTTAGCCCATAGTGAAATCTTTAGTTTTTTATGCCAACACCTCTGGTTATCTTCTATTGTCCTTTCATGGTCCTGATCAAGTTCTTGTTGGAAGACTTAGCCAAACCATTACCCTGAGGATAGTAATTTGAGGATGTGTTGAAATAGATATTATGATACATTGCCCATGCACAAATATAAGCTCCTACAAATGAATTTGCATTATCTAAAATAATGGTTGAAGGGGCACCAAACCTAGTCATAATTCCATCAAGGAACTCAACAACTAAAGATTCAGTGGCATCATTCAATGCAACTGCCTCTGTCCATCTGGTGAAGTAATCTATAGTAGCTAAAATCCATTTGTAACCAAAACTAGAAGAAGGATTTATAGGGCCTATGAAATCCAATTCCCATTGAGAAAAAGGTTGGTCCACCTGAATAGGATGAAGGGGAAGAGCTACAAGTCTTTGTTTGCCAGAGAAGAAGGCACATTTTTCACACTTCCTCACATACTTATGACAATCATGAAATAGAGATGGCCAGTAATAACTAGCCCTCATGATCCTCATTGTAGTTTTCCTTGTTGAGAAATGACCACCATCAAGACCATCATGAATTTCTTTGATCATTCTTTCAGCTTGGTCTATATCAAGGCATCTTAATAGGGCTCCATTAAAATCTTTTCTAAAAGGGATACCATCAACTATGACATAAGGAATTGACTATAATCTATACTGTCTCCTTTTAGTTCTATCTAATCCTTGAGGGTATCCATTGCCTAATAAGAAATTTCTCATATCATCCATCCAACTCCTTGGGTCTCTATTTTTTACCTCTTGTTTCTTTGTCAGTATCATAGTAGCTTCCTCATCAAGTTCTTGAGATGATAACATCTGCTTGCACAACCCCTCCTCTTACCAGCTTGATAATCTGAATGTCAATATCATATTCCATCACTTTAGTAATCCAGCTAGCTCTTTTCTCACTAATATCTTTTCTCAAAAGGAAATCCTTCACATTGGCATGGGGTACTAACAAATGAATCTTATTATGAGATAGGAGGTGTCTAAATTTCTTTAAAGCTCTAATGACTGCAAGGGTTTGCTTCTCTACAGAGATGTATTTATCTTCATACTCTTTAAGCCCTTCACTAAAGAAACTTATGGGCTGCTCGTCACCTTTATCATTTCTTTGAGTCAGGATAGTAGAAATGCTTGACTCACCACCTAGGGTATAAAGGATGAAATATTTCTCAAAATTTGGATTCATGAGAGTAGGGGCTAAGGATATGGCTGTCTTGATCTCTTCAAAACTTTCCTTCCCTTCCTTGGTCCATGCAAAGACCATACCTTTCTTGAGCATAGTTGTAAGAGGTTTCACCATGGTAGCAAGATTAGGGATACATCTTCTCACAAAATTTATCCTACCTAAGAAACTTTGCAGCCCTTTCTTCTATTTAGGAAGAAGGAGGGCAAGTATTGCTTTTGTCCTCTCTAGATCAATGGTTAAGCCATCCTCAGATACAATATGTCCAAATAATTTTCCTTGGTTAGTAGTAAAGACACACTTGCTTGGGTTAAGGGAAACCCCAAACTCTCTGCATCTTAAGAATACCTATCTTAGATGATCAAAATGATCTTTTACATCCTCTGAATACACGGTGATATCATCAAGGTAAACTAAGACAAACTTATCAATCAATCCTTTGAAGGCCATCTCCATTGCCTTCTAAAATGTAGTACCTGCGTTGGTTAGCCCAAATGGCATCTTACAATAAGCATAGGTAACCCATTTAGTGTTAAATGCAATCTTGTACCTATCAGACTCTTTAACCAGCACTTGATTGTAGCCAAAAAATCCATCAAGAAATGAAAATCTCTTTGAACCATTGACCTTGGAAAAAATTTGCTGCATAGAAGGGAGAGGATGGTGATCTTTAAGGGAAGCTTGGTTAAGGTCCCTAAAGTCTAGACACAATCAAATTTCTTCATTCTTCTTCCTAATAGGGACAAGGTTTGCTACCCATGATGAGTGCTTGATAGGGAAAATTATATTGGCCTCAATCAATTTGGATAGCTCTTTTCTCATTAGGGGTTCAATCTTGGGATTCATTGGCCTTTATTTTTGTCTTACTAGTTTTACATCATTAATTAAATCTATGGTATGCTAAAACAACCTTGGGTCAAAGCCCTTTAAGTCATCATATGTCTAAGAAAATACATCATTAAATTCTTGAAATAGCTGAATAAAATTTTCTTGTTCAATTTCAGAACATACCTTCCCCATGTTCAAGGATTTTCCATTAGCAACCATGATTGGAGTGTAGTCACTTTCATCAGTAGCTATGTTCATGGCCCTACCCCTTGTTTGGTCATCAGGATTAAAAACACTCTCTAGAGTAATGAGAATTTAGGTAGCTTGTTAGAACTGAGATGAATGATTTGGTCACCATACTCATCCTGCAGTCTTGACTGATTTCTCGCTAAAAATTATGCCTCATTCTACAAGAAGCTCACAATTTTTTCATCAAACTCAAACACTTGCCAATGTATGTTGTTATTAGGGATGGAAAGCCTTACTAACACTCTAATTTGTTGCTTCCTCTCATCCTCAAGATTCCCTGGCACATCATAAGATGCACCTATTGCTGCAAGTCTATCAGCATGTCTGTTTTCATTTCTAGGGATGATTTGAATATTAAATACATTGAAACCTTCAAGAAAATCCCATACCCTATTTTTATAAGACTTGAGGAAACCATTATTGATGGTATTCTGATTTCTCACTTGATGAACCACCAACTCACTATCTCCATACACCCTTAAGGCTTGGATTCCTCTTTTTTGAGCAAGTAGGAGACCTTGAATCAAGGATTCATACTCGGCCACATTATTAGTGCAACTAAATTGGAGCCTAAAGGAGAAGTAGTACCTTACTTGTGTAGGAGAAATCAACATCACACCAGCTCCTATCCCATTCTTATTCCTTGAGCCATCAAAGTACATACTCCATATCCCACTCATATCTTTTTTAGTACCCACAAATTTGGGAACTAGAGCATCTTTCTCCAATATACAGTATTTACTGAGGCCTACCTCAAGAGTTTCTGATGTAGAATCAAATTGATATGCATCAGCCCATTCATCCAAGAAAAAATTAGGTATCTCTGCTAGGGGAGTGGTGGGCTCATTCACTATGTCACTCTCATTCATCTCTAGGATAGGGCAATTCATGTTGATGAAATTAGGGGTGTAAGATTCAGTATGATGGAGGGCTTGAGGCTCTACTCTAATTGAAGGATTGGCTCCATATCTCATCTTGAAAACATATATGACCAATGAAAAGATATGAAACCACCTATTTGGGTAGTGAAGTCTCTTGATAGACAGATGGAAAAATATGGCTTGACCTTAGCAACAGAGATATCTTGGGTTACAGTACAACCAGAGCATGTGTATAAGGCCATCTCCATATTCCTAAGGATCCCTACAATCTTGATAGTACTACCATCCAACTATAATACATCCCTAACAATGGTCTCATATTTCATCCCAAAGCATCAGCAACACACCTAGGCATCACTGAACTACTAACCCCTGAATCAATCATGAAACTATGGACTAGTTTGCCCCCTATAATTAGAGAAACATAGAATGGAGTAGGTCTAACCCTTTTACTTGTTTCTACCTCCCTTGATGGTTGCACTAGGCTTGTGGCACTTTCCATGTTGAGTGTTTGATCATTTGGTTCAATTCTTTCTAATTCTTGCTATAGCAACCTCTTTTGTGTGGGTATAGTAGCAACAACATCCCACATGGAGATATTCACATTTCTCTTCATTTTCTCTACCACACTGAATGGCATAGCAGGTATTTTGGTAGAACCTTTGGGAGTTGAAATTGTATGAGGTTGAGATGGAATAACCTGAGGATCACTTGCATCCTTTCTGCCATGATTTTTCCTTTGCTACTAAAAGGTACTTGATTGATTATTTGCTGCTTGCTCATGAGATATAACATTTGAAGTTGAGGCCTACTTGGGAGGAGGGATAGTGTCTTCCATAGTTCTTCTTTTTCTTCTAGTGTTATGAGCAATGTAATCCTAGTTTAAATTACAATGCTCCTCCATTTGATGATTCATAAAAGAGCAATCACCCTGTCTTTGCATATCTGAGGCATCTTTGAATTGGTCCTCCTTGTATGATTGTTTTGCTACAAGTTTTTGGACTGTCAAAGCCATAAAAGATTCAAGCTTCTGACACATACAATAGGCATATGAGTAGTTACAGGAGGGACAAAAATCTTGATCTTGAGCCATATTATTTTGAGGGACTATAGCCCTACTTTGGTTTACATTTGAGGTTGAAGCATGGCCATCCTACCTACTCTGATCAAAAGAATTGTTCCAATGATTAGGATTTGGAGGCCTACCACTACTTGGGGTTTGATATTGCAATTAATGAGGCTTACTACCTTGAGCTTTCTATCTTTCTAAAGTCATCACCTTGTTTCTTACTTTCTACATCATAGAGGAGTTATCCTCCAACTTCTTCCCATAATCTTGCAATCTTTTCTCTAGGTTCTTTTCTCTTTTATCCATGTTCTGCATCAAAGATTGCATCATCTCTTTGATTTCATCTATCCCACTTGAAGATGTGAAAGCTCGAGGGATTTGGACAAGGGATTGTGATGTAGAAGTTGTGATAAGAGGAGCCATTACTGGTTGATGATTTGGAACATCAGGGAAGAAAGGCATAGGAGGCCTTGGAGCTAGCTTACCTCCTTGTATTAGGATGTTCTTTGATTTTATTTCTATGTCATAAATATTAGGCAAGGTATCTCCTCCCATAGTTTGGATTATAGTGGCAATATCACTGTTAAAAGCTCTAAGGTAATGCAAAAAGTCATTCCTAGGGGTAGGCTTCACTGAAGTAGGTATTCTATCCCATGTCTTTTGAAATCTATAGTTAAAATTAGTCATATATTCATGAGGGGCTCTTTTTATAGTAGTTAACTACTCTAAAAGTGATAAATAGTCACTTTTATCCTCAAAATGTTTGCACAATCTTGCTCCTAATCCATCTCAATCTGTTATAGAACCATGAGCTAAACCTCTATACCATTTTAGTGCTTTTCCTTTCAAGGATGAGGCTAGGAGCCTAACTACAACATCATCCTCTATAATACCATGGATATTGCAGACATTTGCAACCTCTTGAATGTGTTCTAAGGGAGAGATAGAAGTTTCACCGGTAAACTTTGGTATACTTTTGAGGGTAGCTACTAGTATGTCATGTCTTTGGGCTAATAAGAGAGGGCTCCAGCATTAAAGGTGGCAAAATTATGAGCTCTAGGCAACGCCATATAGACAAGTGATCTATTGATATGTATTGATGGCCGTGTAGGCTAAGATCTAATAGCAGGAGGAGTAGAGATAGATCTTGTAGGTGTATTTAATACTATTGCACTCCTAATCGATGACAAAGATATTGTAATCTTCCTTCTTATAGGGTTTGAAAATGAAAGCTCTTGATACTAAAACTTACTTCTATAAGATGCCCTTGTTTCAGCTCTCAACATGAATTGCTGCAACTTTGGTCTAGAACTAGATATGTATTTGAAGCTCAAAGTCACCAAGTACTTTGAAGAATGAGCCTCTTAAAGGCTTAAACACTGAAGCCAATACTATCTCCTCAATATTGATCTTGAAATCTTTCTTTTTGACACCAGTAGGCTTGAAATTTTTTGAAAAAGTTGTCCCACCAGGCATGCCAAAAACTGTTGTCACTTAGGTTTGCACCCTTCTCCAAAGCCTATGCATGAGGAAAACCTAGTAAAACATGGAAACAACCTCCAAGCTATGGGACTTGAATTGTGAGGTTGAGTCTCAAGAGAAGGTCGGCTTCCTCTTACTATCAGGATGCACCTACCTACTCTTGAAGAGGAAAAGGGAGAAGGAGAGCATGAAAGAAAATCTACCTAATCTAATCTAAAGAGGTGATGCAACAAAATAGAGTGTTCAGACCAAACTCTACCCATATATGCACTATTAAACCAAAATAAAACTAAGGATATACACATTTAGACTTGCTTTAATCTAATAATCACATGTAGATCAGAAGACCAAGATGAATAACACGAGGAAAGAGAGATTCACTTATATTATCATTCATAGGCCAAGGAGATGTAGTCATGTAGATCATAGATCTCTACAAAACACCAGTAAGAGGCAAATAAATCATGCACTTTCATACCAATGGTTGAAAGAGATAAGATAGAAAATCATGTAGTTTAGAGGCATAGGGGAATTTACACTGAAAATTTGCAGAGCAGTAACAAAGAAATGAGAGAAAGGTTGACCCTTACAAAATTCACAAAAATTGCCTTTATAGTTCAAGCATAACTGAGATTTTCCCTCCAAAACTATCCTACAACCACTTCCATCAAGGCTCTGCCAAGAACAATCATGGGGATCTAAAGAAATCTGATCTAAGTATGGCTTTAGGTACCCTGAAATCTAATTGTTAACTAAAATAAGGCCTTGAGAAGATAGAGGCGACGCCATAACTATGCTCTGACCGAGTAGATTGATTAGATCAGGGTGGTAGAGTGTCTTTGCATGCTTCACATTCACTTCTGGTGGTTAGAATTGATCATAAGATTGGATACATGTAAAACCTTGATTTCTTATCATTTTTGGTGCATGAATCAGTAGAGTCAGTGAGTCAGTCGAACACTATAAGTGAAATAGGCCATGTGGACCAATAACCTCCTTTTATCTTGCCACCTTACAGGAGTCTTACATGGTTGACCATCTCTTTTCATTACTAACTATGCCACCTTGCAACCTTGACTGTGATAGTCACATTAACTATCAGTCGCTAACAGTTACTACCTCCATTGAACCCACTGGGACATGAGTCACTAAGGTGCTATGTCACTATGCATATCCTTTGAGAAATTTCCCATAGTGAGATAGCACCAACCTCTGACCCAAACTGATCTAACAATCGTGAAGACTCACCGTATTACTATGCTCTACCCTTAAAAATTTTGGGCCCACGAACCAACTCAACACACTTGGCATCCGACTCGTCCTGAACTGGTACTATCCCTACAATTTAATAACACTTGACCCCACCTTTCTACATGTCACTGAGGTGCTATGTCTCCATGGGTAATATTCTCATAGCTTTCCATAGCGAGATAGCACCCACCCTTGATCTCCACGAGATCAACGATCATGGAAGATCCTCATAATACTATGCTTGCCTCCATAAAGTTTTTGGTCCATGAATCCACTTGGCAACCACCTAGCACAACCTGGCATCCTCATCTTGGCAAGATCTGGCCCCACTGATCCACATGGAACAATGGCACTATGTTGCTATGGATAATATCCTCGCAGCTTTCCATAGCGAGATAACGCCGACCATTGATTTTCTGAGATCTAGTAGTGAGCAAGATGGATCTGACCTATTAGTATGCCAACCAATAGAAACTAGCCATGTGCCAACTTGTTTGATAAATCTTTGTTATTGATATCCGACGAGGCATACTTGGGACCCACCTTCCTTTTGATGTTGCTCCAGTATCACTTTTTGTCTAGGCGCTATGTCGCTAACGGTGAGGAACACAAATTTTTTGATAGTGCCCACTTTGGATCTAGCAAAATTTGGTGCCATAGAAACAATAAAGAAAGGGAGGACCCACCTAACATGTGGTTGAAAGGCACTATGTCACTATGGAAAAATAATGTGCAACTTCCCATAGCGAGATAACGCCAACCTTTGATTTAGATTGATCCAACAATGGGGACTTGCAGGCCCACATTAAACTAAGAAATAAGGAATATTATAAAGTTAGACCATTTAATTTTTTTGATATTCTTGGGATGTTTAAAAACATTAAATTGGGAAGTGGCCTTTGGGCAGGCAAGTATTTAAAATTCAACTATTTGGCGGGGGGCACAATATGTAACAAATAATCCATAGGGTTACTACTCGTCCAACCCTAGATCAGCCTAAGACACTAAGAAGTGATTTGAAGGAAGTGATTGAGAAAAATATTGGAGTTGTCTAGAATAAGATAGGCATGATAATTGACACAATCATAGATCCTCTAATAAACTTTGTTGTAAGGGTGATTTCACACAAGTTTTAACAATCTAGTAGATTTAATAGTGTGCCCTATATAGCTATTGATATTGGATACAAAATTGTAAAGAAAGATCACACATATGATATAGCAAAGCTACAATTCCAACAATTGATGGAGAACCTTTGAGCAATTAGAAAGATAGAGTGCATAATGTAAATTTGGTTCTGTATGAATTTTTATATTCTTTTATGTGCAAAATGCATTTCCCTCATTTGGCACTATGAGATCGAAAACCAATAGATCAATATCAATATAGATTGTTGAATACATTGATCAATTAGGAGAGAATTTTGAATCCTTGATGACAAGTTATTTTGAAGGCTTCAAGAAGTCAATGAAGGAAAGATTGAGAATACCAATATCCTTAGTTGAGAAACAATATGATGATGTATGTTTTCTTCTGGATGTTGATTATACATTTGTACAAGCTTCTACACCAAGGGTGAGATGGTTGAGACCCTTAGGTTATGAAATAAATGTGGATGAAGGCTCTATAGCTATAACAACTTCATTGGAAAAAGAGGTAGATAAAATTGCAAAGCTATTTGGAAATTATGCCTAAACTAACTAAGGCATAGATTACTAAGGGTGTAAAGAAATATGTAGTTTGGTTCACACCTAAATACAAAGCCTTTAGCATCCTGCAAAATAATATTGAGGATGTTGTTAAGAAGTCCACATAGATGTGGAAGCTCACTTATGGGTTAACTATAGTTAAGGAAAGAGAAAAAATAACCATTGAAGTGAAGGATGATGAAGAAGAAAATGAAAAAGCTAACACTATTGCAAGAGCAATAGAAATGGAAGTAGATGACAAGGCAAGAACTGAGCCAAAGTAGCTAGAACAACAGAGTGTGCAAGACACACAATTATCAAGTGTCAGTCCTCCACATGTCACAAGTGAGACTACTAAAATAGTAACTATCAAGGATGTTTCTAATCTATTAGCTCAAAACATCAATCCCCTTACTGAAGATGATTTGAATAAGATATTAGATCAGTCTACACTATAGGCCAAAATTTGCAATAATCCTATTTTGGTCAGTGTGGATGAGCTAGAAAAGTCAGTGACTAATGTTGCAAGGGAAAAGGTGAATTTGCAAGAACCACCTTCTATCATCCCTCCAGTCACTAATGTACAACCTTTGATCCAAATGCCAAAAGATACATCTAATAGGATTGTTACAATTACCAAGATTGATGTTGTAGAGAAGAGCACAATGGAAACACAAGTTACTATTGTAGAACAAAAATAAATAGATTAGATAGAGTTATTTGCACCTACAGCACAAGGATAAGGTGCAAGTCAAGTCATTGTGGAAGAATAGAGCAAGCCTAAAGAGAGTGAGATAACACCACAACTAAAGGAGGAAACTTCCATCCAAACCTTGTGATGGGGTCAAGCCCAAGAATAGAATGGACACAAAAGGAAAGGGAAAACTTTATTAACTATGAAAATATGACAATACACTTAGTGTAGAGAAAAAAAAATCAAAAACATGCCCTATGGGCTTATAATAGTATGAAACTAGAGATAATTTCTTCTCCCAGTACCTTCTCTCAAACTCCACTCTGAACTACCTTTTACAATGCCAAAAATGTTCTTAAATAGACCCTAAAGGGTTAAGGATTTGGAATACATTCTAGAAAGTGCCAGTTGGCATCCACTGCCAAAATAGAAGGCTCCAAAAATTTGCATTAGAATTCGGCGCAAAATTAGAAGAATTCAGAAATGGTAGCCGAACTTCTAAAAGGTATAACTTTTGAACCGTAGCTCCGATTGACGAACCATTTACATTTTTGGAAAGATATTAGAGTGCTCTATAGCCCTAAGGACTAGATTCATTCATCTCCTATTTTTCAGCCTTGTATGAGGTCATTTAATGCCCCTGACCTTACTTTGAAGCATTCTTAGGACATCTCTAGAAATCGAAAAACTGCCATAACATTCAAACCATGGGGCCTTTTGACCTGATTCTTTTTTTGAATGTTCTATATTAAAATTATAATCATCCCTCAAATTTACCCCTTCTAACTCACCATAACTATGGCTCAATTACATAGTCCTATGTTTTTGGCATTTACACATATCCCAAGGTGCTTAAAAACTCTAACCTAGAACACTAATGGTGGAACTCTGAGAGTTGGAACCTTTATTTGACCCAAATGGGTATCTAGAAATGAAAACACATGAAACAAAAATTATGTCTAGGTTCATTTTTTCGGGTGACATAGGATTTCCCTTATACCTCTGGATACTCCTGCATCACCTTAGTAAACTTACCAATATTGGGCACTCCATCAAGTTATACTCTTTAGAAGCTAAGCATAGATGCTACTCCATTGTAGATCTCAGAGTCAAGCCTACATTCATCAAAGGTAGAAGAAATGATCCAATATGGAGATATAAGCCTTGATGGAGAAATAATATTTCCTAAATATGATTATGATACCATGACTATAGAAAAAATGGGCATATTGCAGCAAGCCCTAGCTAGGAAAAAGCATCAAGAAATGTGTAGAAGAGAGCACGAGAAAAAGAAAGCACTGCAATATATTAAAGACATATTTTTAGATGCATTCAATTTGCCAACTCTAGATGAGATCAAGCCACTAATGGAACAACTAAAAAATATAGTGGAGAAGGTCAGTAATGAAGACCTATATACTAATGAAAAATTGTTAGAATGGTTAGAAAAGAAGCTCCAAAACAAATTGAATGAGAAAATATCAAGTGATATAGCACTAACATAAGGTGCATTGAAAACTAAGATTGAGGATGTGAGTATCATTGTACACTAAATTGTGCAATCCCTCACTTTTCATCCAAGAGAGTAGAAGCCACACTCTGAGTATAGAGAGCCAAATTATTGTATTAGGTGAAAAACTACCAATGAATCCAACTTAGAGTGAGAAGAATTTTAGGAAATTGCTTTGAACACAGAGTCAATTAGCTATTTTGATATCAGATGAAGCCAACATAAGGACCAAACTGACTAGCATCCAAGCAACTCTCACCCCCCATATGGAAATTTTGCATAAGTAGCTAGGATATGTTAAAACCTTAATGAAGAAAGACCCAAATCTTTCTACCTTAGATGGTCTAGACCACCTTGCTACTAAGCTAGTAATCCAAATCAAGTCATTGGATGTAGCATGTGAGAACTGGGATGCAACTCTTAAGATGATATTGGATATCCATAAATCTTTTCTACACAAACACACAATAAGTGTATAGCCCTATCACATAAGTGTCAAAAAGGGGGAGACATATTTTTAGGGAAGAAATAGAGCAAAGGAGGAGAATGAAATAAGAGAATGGGGGAGAATGAATTTGGGAGTAATAAAGAATAATAATTTTAGGAAGATACAAGAAGAGTAATAAATAAGAGGAACATAGAAAAGCTAGAATGAGCAAAGGGAGAGCAAGCATCAAAACATATCAAGAGTATCAAATGAAAAAGTATCAAAAAAATAGCATCAAGTTAAAGTGTATCAGTAGAGACACATTTACTTAGTAGGAGTATAGAATTTTGGATACAATATAGAGATATCAACTCAAGGGGAATTATCAAATTTTGAGTTATCTAATTGATTACAAAATTTTTACATTTTAAATTTTTGTATATAAGCTGAGTTAAGATATGTTATGCTCATGAGATCAAGGATATTAATGTATATTCAAGTATTTCTGAGACTCATGTCAAAGGGAGAGATTTTTTATCTCAAATTAGTTTTGACAAGTGAGTTTCAACACACTTAAGTTATTAACTTAGTTCATGCTAAACTAGTAGTACATGCCAAGAACAACATGTATAGATTAGACCACATTGGGTCATAGTTATTTCCAAGCCACTCATGTGCTAAGACCCTCAAGTGTCGAGTCACTCAAGTGCCAATCAAATAGTATATGCTAAGTGACATAGGAGTTGAGTAAATAGTGGATGTTGAGAAAAATAGGTGTTGAGTCACAGTAGAGAGATTAGTATATGCTGAGCATCATAGATTTCAAATGCCGAGTAAGATAGTTTTGACATTTGTTTTGTAAAGGCACAAACAACTATGTAATCCATTTTTGATCTACTTAATATTGAATTTTAATATTTTAGAGATAAGTACAAATCTCTAGTTGGATTCCTTATGCAATTATATGTAGCCAATCAAAAAATGTGAAGGATTAACTAGTAAAATGGATGAATCTTAGTTGTACATTCATACCTAACCCTAAGTCACAAACTTTTCTTAAGGAGGAAAAACCCTAAAATCTCTATGAGTGAGTGTGTAAGGAATTGAAGGAGTAAAGAGAGAATTTTTCATGCAAAAATAAAGCATTCATGGTGGCTTAGAAGTTATGAAGTGAAACAACATTGTAGAATAATTTAAAGTAGAACAAAGGAAAGGAAAAGGATACAAAAAAGAGACATATGATCAATAAGGATCAAGTTCAGACATTAGTTTAGAGGTGATTTGTTATCAAGCGAGCAAGTGCTAACCATAGGATCAAAGCTAAGACATTCTAATAGGTGGTTTTAGTCAAAATATTTTAACAGAGTAGTCCTAATAGGCTATATGAAATCCTTTAATAGGATACTTACTTAGTTGTGAGTTGAAGTCCTTTACCAAGGCACACTTCTAGCATGGTGTTGATATCCTCTATCAAGGTGAGACCTAATAGTCTATGTAAGCATTTAATAGGGCAAATCTTTTACAGGGTAGATCATGTTTCATGGTCAAAACGTTACAACCTTCATTGGATACACTTTATTACTATAGCAAACAAAATTTGTGGGTGTCATTCTAACCCCAGTTTTACCTTCTCATTGGAGGATTTTTGGATTATCATATCTGGTGTCATATGTGTATGATTTCTTATGTGTTTACATGTTATTTTAGTTTACTCATTGAATGAATGAGATGGATGTGTGGTGAAAGTTTTTATGGGTCCAAGTTTAAACTACTAATTCACCCCCCCTCTCCCCACCCCCCCCCCCCCCCCCCCCCCCCCACAAGAAGTTTACCCTTTCTATTGTAATTCCAATAGTAAGATATAAATATAAGGTCAAGTTAAGATTTGAATGTGTGGAAAATAATAGAAGATTTGAAGATGCCTAGAGGAAGAGAATTAAAAAGATAAGTAGAATATCCTTGTTGATCTACAAAGATACATTCAATCAAGAAGGATCAAGTATATAAGCTAGAATTGAGATCTATAATCAAAAATTTAGTTGCATTAGAAATTAGGTTATTTTATTATTACTCTCTAACTACTATAGTAGTGATCTAAATCTCTTAGTAGAGTTGGCTTAACAACTATTTCTAAATCCTCTAACAAGGTTGCATTTCTACTTGAAGTGTCTTAAAGACCTCTAAATATGTCACTCCTAATAGGGTGATGAAATCCTCTAATATAGTCCTACCTAACAGTGTTTTTTGTAATCTTTAATAGGGTTGACTCCTAATAGGGCTCACTTTAGACGAGTGAAAACCAGTAACTTGTTGCAATTGGTGGTTTTTCCCAAATTGGGTTTCCACATTAAATTTTGTTGTGACATGTGTTCATGTTATTTCTTTTATGTGAATACAACTAGGTTAAAATTAAGGTTAATCACATTAAGATCAGTATAATTAGTTATTTCCAAGTTAAATTTGATTCTCAATATTTGTTGAGTTACAACATTTTCTAGTGTAAATCAAGTACATATGTGTTCGCCGAGTAACAACAAAATATAGTTTAATCAAAGTTTATGTTTGATTTGTATTGACATCTAAGGGATCTAGGATTTTTTTGTATTAATTGATTCACCCCTTCCCTCTCAGTTACTCCTCTTATATTTCCAACACTTATTTGGTGACCAATATTGTGTGATTATCCCATGATCAAGCAGGAAGCTTCCCAAGAAGTCAACCAAAAATTTTGTGCGCCAATAGATTGGAGACTCTACTAAGGACAGTTGCTCACAATTCATATTATGCAATTACCCAATGTTTTTCATTTTTACAAACCATAAAATAGAGAAAGTGAGAATGTGATTTTGATGGATAAAGAACCCAATATATACATATTTTCTTCTTTTAAAAGGAAAATGATCGCACTATTAAGGAATTTTTAGACTATGGCTTCACCTCAAATAAAACCATTAATTCTTGATAACCTTCGAACATTAGATCTGAGGAGATTTTTATAGTAACCTTAAAAAAAATCCTCAACTTTGATAAATAACATTCCCAAGTTTTATGGATAGTGCTAGGAATTACTATTTGATCACTTAGAAAATATTTTATGATTATGTAAATGGTAACCAAATTTGTAAATAAGATAATGTAATGGTTCTCTTTGCAAAATCTCTCCAAGGAGATGTGAAAGACAAATATAGGTCAATTTCAGCAAGAATTATTTCATCATGGTATCAATTAGAAGAGTAGTTTCTATATGTATTTAAATAAGGATTTATTCAAAAATACATACTATTCTTGTGAGATACATTAAAAAAACAAATATGTCACTTCAGAAATATATGTTGTTGCAAAAACCTCATATGATATTTGATAGGGAAAGATAAATAATGGTCTACTCTTCCATGAGATAACTGGGATCTCTGTTAGAAATGTTTGGAATAACTAAGAGGGGGGTTGAATAAGTTACTCAAGTTCTATATGTACCACTTGAACAATTACATACTACACACTTCATTATTTTGCTTATCATGTTGTTTTTCAATCTCTACTGTAAAATTTTCATAAACATAACTTGCATTTCATAATGAAACCATTACCAAATGTAAACATTCATCATAGCTTGATAGTATGATTTTATGTGGAAACCCATTTTGGAAAAAAAGACCAGCAACATGTCACTATTTTTCACTCTTTTGAAGTAAGCTTTGTTAGGAACCAACCTTGTTAAAGGTTTAAAAGACATTATTAAATGTGACCTAGTTAAAGGATTTAATCACCCTATTAGGAGTGACCTTGTAAGAGGACATTCATTATTCCATTTAGAATGTCACCCAGTTAAAGGATCTACACATACTATTAAGTCTTGAAATGATTGATAGGTCAATCTCTATTAAAAGAATTTCAATACAAACTATTTACAATGATAAGAAAGAAAATAGTAGGTTTGATTTATGTGATTAAAAATCACTTTTTCTGGTTTAGATCTATGTTCAGTCCCTATGATGGCTTACTAGTAAGCCTTTCCCTTTCATCTCTAATCCTAATCTGCTTGGTCACCCTTCAAGCCATTAGTTCACTTTTCTTATCAACACATAAGCCTTTTTCTCTGATTATCTTATCAACAAAATCATCATATATGAAATCTTTCTCCTTTAGCTTCGCATTCACACACTTGTGTGATTCTGATCAACCTTTCTCTATATGTCTCTCAACATACAAACTCACTCATACACACACACTAGCTAGAGTTGGCTTGGCTTGATAGGAAAAAGTTGGACATCACACCAAATGATCAATTTTGTACCTCTTTAAATAGGAAATTTTCACTTTACCATTTTCTACATCCACTATAGATCTTAGGGTTTATGATAAGATTTAATTTGATTTTATCTATCTATCCATGTTCTTGATCATCCTCTAGAATCTATCTAATAGGTCTTTACTTAATCATCTCCTTGGATTTAATGATCCAACTCATCAATATTATCTTCAACATATTATACATCTCCCAAGGAACCAATTGAGTTGGCTTGATCTTACAATTACTTTGAATGTGTTCTCTTACTGTAACTTGGCAATCATTAATTTTTGATGCCTAGTCAATGTTGAAATACTCAATCATGGTAAATATTTTTTGGTTTGGCATCAAATAAATTTATCGATCAATGCTAATGCTCAATCAACACTTGATTTTCTTAGCACTAACTTTAACTCGATTGACACTAGTATTACTCAACACTCCTTAGTATTTTACTCTTTTTCAACTTAGCTTAAATTTCTTGACATAAACAATTACTTTTCTTTACCAAAGTCTATCTAATAAAATTCCAATTGTAGCTTCCTTTTCATAACTTTGACCTTTCCTTTAGGTGCTATAGTTATGAGTAACTTCTTAAATCATCTTCATCAATCAAATAGATATGACATTTATATTAGGCAAAAATATGTCTCATTTGACATTAATGACAAAACAATAATTGTCCCAATTGTAAGTTTCCAACAATCTCATCATGTCTAAACATGAGCCATGTGTCCCCATGAAGAGCCACTAATGGAACATATTAAAAAATTTCCTCTAAAAATCAAATTTTTAGTAATTTTAGAAAATCAGAAAGAAGGTACCAATGTACAATTTAGTCAAAATCCACTTTTCAATTTTGTGACTTCGAAATTATGAAAGAAGGAGCACCTCAATTTTTTGATTTCAACTATGCATTCAAAACATGAACACAAAGTTCCAAATATTTATGGTTCTAATAAATAATACAAGAGATGAGTTTGTTGATCTCAGATTGGTTTAGACAATTGAGTGTCAACACACTTTAGCTTTTTACTAAGTTCATGCCAACCTAGTAACCTATGCTGAGTATAATATACACAGATGTCAAGTAAATAGTAAATGTTGAGCAAGTTCAAGTTCTGAGCTAGATAAACTTATAGTATGTGTCAAGCATCAATACTAACAAGTGTCAAGTAACACAGAATTGACCAAGTTTTTTGTGATGGCACAAACAACCATGTAAACTATTTTTAAGCCAACATATGGATAGATCGTGAAGAGTTCAAGTTAAGATCAAATCTATTTGGATTCCCTATGCAAGTAACATGAAACCAATTAGACAAATAGAAGGAATTGAGTGAGAAAATGAATGAATCTAAATTGTAGATTCATACCTAACCCTAATTCACCAAAGTTTTTAGAAAGGGAGGTGAAGCCCCATTATTAATAATGTGTGTGTGTGTGTGTGTGTGTGTGTGTGTGTGTGTGTGTGAGAGAGAGAGAGAGAGAGAGAGAGAGAGAGAGAGAGAGTGAGAGCGAGAGAGCGAGAGAGAGAGAGAGAGAGAGAGAGAGAGAGAGAGAGAGAGAGAGAGAGAGAGAGAGAGAGAGAGCATTAGAGATTGCATGCAAGGAGGTGATACTAATGAAGATTTGGAGGAAGTTAAAAGGGGTGAATAGATCAATATACATTCAAGGTGAGTTAGAAGAAGGATAAAATTGTAGAATCAATTTGTAGAATAGAGGATAGAGGTTAAAAAAATTTCATATTAGATTAGAAAGGATCAAGATGGACTAAATTGAGATTTGAAATCAGCAATACATGATTGTGAGTGTATCAGATCAAACATTCTATTGTACTTTCTAACAACTATATTAGCAGGATGAAATCCTTTGTATTAAGGTTCACGTAATAGTCATTTTGAAATCCTTTAATAGGGTCACATTTCAAGTGAGTGTTTTAAATTCTTTTAGCTAGGCACACTTTTAATAGAGTCTTAAAAATCATTTAATAGGGTAGGATCTAACAATCCTTTGTGATCCTTTAATAGGGTAGATCATGAGAATGGTCAAATTATGCAACCTTAATAGCTGAACATTATTGCTGCAATAGTGAAGAATTGTGGGTGTCATCCCCACCCTAGTTTTACCTTCACATTGGAGAGTTTTTGGGTAATCATATCTAGAGTCAAGTGTTTATGTGGATGTATTTACTTTACATTACATTTCAATAAGTTTATGCATGCATTATTTTAAAGTTAAAAGTTTTATTGGTTAGAGATTAGCACTTCTGATTTACTCCCCCCCTTAAAAGTATACATTTCCCATTTGTATTTTAAACAATTGGTATTAGAACCTAGTTCTCATCAAGAGAAGGCTTACATATTGGAGAAAAGATGTTGAGATGGAAGCTTACAAGTTGGGAAAGACCATTGAGAATTAGGGGATTGAGATACATATCTTACTACAATAATTGAATGAAGCTAGAGATTCATTGAGAAGTTTGTTAAAGAGAAGGAAACAGATTACTATGCTAGAAAATGACACTCAGTACAAGGAGATTGACACCACAAAGTTATTTGTAAATGGTAACTCTTATAAATTTGATGTAACAATTGGAAATCTCATGGACAAGAATAGAGCATAGATTGAGGAGATCAAAAATCTCAAGTTGGAACAAGAATCAAGAGCAATATTTCTATCTGAGGTGACTAAACAAAAGAAGAAAGCTATAGAAGAAAAGGCCATGATTGAAGAAGAAAAGAGAATTTTGTCAAATAGATTGGAAGAAAAATTAGTAGAGCTGTCTAGGATCTCAAACATGTAATTAGATAATCTAAGCCAAATGACATTGAGATAACTAAATTGAAGCTACAAAATGAGCAATTACAAAATGACTTGAAAAGAGAAGAGGAGTTTGTTGAAAGTCTCAACAAGCCTAATGAAGCCACCAAGTATTTTGTGCTACTACTAAAATATCCTAGATCTAGTAAAGACACATCAAAATTAGGCTACACAAGCACTAAAGAAGAAGAATCATCCAAAGCTGTTGAGGAAAGAAATAATAAAGGTAAGAACTCTAAACCTACTTGTCATCCCTATGGAAATAAAGCACACATAGCTAATGTTTGTAGAAGCAAAAATACTAATCAAAATGCTAAGCCTAAGAACATGATACATTGTTACAAGTGCAACAAAAAAGGTTAGCAGGCACATGAATACAAAACCAAAACCATGCATGCACCAAAATTTGAAGAACACTACTACAATTGTCAAAAGTTTGGACACAAAGCCTTTGAATGCAGATCCAAGTCCACATGGTCATCAAACAAGGGAAGAAGCTATGAAAATTCCTATAACTAGGATTACAATACAAGATATAGCTATCATTATTGTCAAGATTATGGACACATCCTTGATAATTGCATAAGAACACACTTCATTGGTAGCTACAATGGGTGGTTGAGTCAAACTACATTCTTTAGTTATTTGAAGAATGGTCATATCAGTAAGCATTGCCCAACAAGGAAAAAGGAACCTAACTCAAAGTTCAATAAAGGAAAAGGCAAGGTAGATGTTGAATAGATTAGACGAGAGATGAACAAAACATGGAAGAAGAAAGATGGATACAACACATCAAATGAAGGGATCACTTCACGTTAAAGGTAAAGTGATCACATCTCAACAAACTAAGCAAAAAGGAGGTATGTGGGATTGATATTTAAATGCCTCATCATAAATTAGTACTGAAAAGGGTAAATTAGCATGAATAAAAATTCAATTCAATAATGAAAAACCAAGGTCAAATCTTTAAATCTTCATCTTACTGCTGAGTGTTAAAAGTTCTCTTCAATTGCCAAGTAAATTCTAGTGTGTGCTAAGTTCTCAGCCAAAGTAAGTTGAAGCCAAGTCAATAGTAGCTACTAAGTGAAGGAAATTCCTATTAGAGCTGAGTAAGGGTAATTCTTGAGTAATGGGAAAACAAATGGAAGCCAAGTGAAATAGAAATTGCATAGAAGCTAAGTTTATAGCTATATAAGTACCATGCATTAAATGTGATGTTTTCAAAGGGTATAAGGTAGATTTTCACTCTTTTTTTGTCATTATGAACATAGAGCAAGAGTGAGAAAAGTGAAGAAGAAATTTTAAATTGAGATTGAAGCATTTGCATGAATTCCAAAAAAGATCAAGCATCATTTCATTGATCTAAAGGTATTATTCATGTGTCGAGTTACGCAATTACATAGTTTTATATTTATCAAAACCCTAGTTTGTAAAATGGCCTCTAGCTCTAGGAATCCTAAGGAGAAGTAACCATTTGAAGTTAAGTTGGTTATTAATGATGTAAAACAACCATACTTTAGGGCTATTCTAGAGGTTGCCAAAAAGAATGACCCAATAGGTTACATTATCAGTTATTCCACCCAAGGTCATAATGGTTGAAGATGTAAGAAAGTGTTATAATTGCAAGGTTGAATAAATAGGAGACATGAAAATTTATTAAGTGTATGATAAATTATGTGAAAATGGAGTATTAAAAGAAGAATTCCAAATCATAGAGAGAAAGGGACTAACCTGTGCCCTAGATTTCCCCACTATCTTCAAAATAGAATGGATACAAATTGTCTTGAGAAGAATCTATGATGGATGTCTTTGGCTAGAAGGAGGACCCATCAAACTATCAAAGAGGTTTTTGCATAGGGTTATAGGATATCCAACCCTAGAATGACCCAAGACCCTAAGGGGTGACTCAAAAGAAGCAATTGAGAAAAATATAGGGGCAAAGTGGAACAAGAGGAATGATAATAGATATTATCAAGGTTCCACTTCTTGAATTTGTAGTGAGGGTCATATCAAACAAATTCTATAAGTCAAGATGAATGAATAGTGTTCCATGTATAATAGTAGATGTATGCTATAAGATTGTGAAGAAAGATCATAATTATGATCTAGCAGAGCTACAATTGCAGAAATTAATGGAAAACTTAGGAGAAATAAGGAGATCTAAAAGTGCTCAATGTAAATTTGGTTCCATATTGATATACATATTATTTTATGTTTTAAATGAGTTTCCCTCTTTTCATAAGGTAGGATGGAAGACCAATAGGTCTATGGTTGTACAAATAAATGAGTACATTGAACAAATGGGAGACAATTTTGAGTTAGTGATGACTAACTACTTTGAGGATTTCAAGCAATCAATGAAACAAAGGCTAAGAATTCCTATTTCCATGGTGGAGAAGTACTAAAATGACATTTTTTTCTTGGTAGACATTTATTACACCTTTATCCAAGCTATAGTACCCAAAGTGAGATGGCTAAGGCCTTTGGGTTATGAAATCAACATAGATGAAGCATCAACTACCATCACTGCACTACTTGTAGAGGAAGTTTATAGATTAGCAAAAATGTTTCATAATTATGATGTTGTGAAATATAAGTTTGAAATGGAGTTGAAAATAGCCTCAAATTTGAAGAAGATTGATAAAATGGTAAAGAAGCTTAAAGCCAAATTCGGTGAGGAAGCTGAAGGTAATGAAGATGAAGAAGAAGAAGAAGAGGAAGAATAAGAGTAGGGCCAAGAACCTCTTAACCTAACTGAAGGTATAGGTGAAGATGAAGAAGAAGAAGGTGCTAAGGAGGAATAAGTCAAGGAAGCACCAGAAAAACAAGAACTAAAGAAGAGAAAGGCTAAGAAACAAGCTACAAGTCAGCCAAAAGGCAAGAAAATTGCAAAACCAAGCACTGCAAAGCCTATTTCTCTAGCCACAAGAGCAACCAAAGCCACCACTCAAAAGGCTAAGGAGCAAGTAAAAGAGAAAAAGATGGATAATGAACAACAAGGTCCAATGTAGAAGAAACTAATGAGAAAATATGTTGCACAACTAAAATCTGATGATAAAAGGACTGAGTCAGAGGATACAAGCTAGTTTAGAGTGGTAAGTCATGCTCGCAAGTCTAATATTGAAAAAATTTGTGATAATATTAGGGATAATGCAAACTTAACTAGTTTGAAAAAATATTTATTTTAATAAATTAATTAGAGAAGATCAAAATAAGGTTGAAGAATCAGTGTATGCCATGATGGTAAAATTCAAGAATACCCCTCTTGAATTTGACACTACAATGCCTAAAGATTTATATTCAATTGTTGAGAATTAATTGCATTATTACCTTAATATGGAGAAGGAAATAAGAGAGTCTACATTGGCACATGTGATGCCAGAATTGTAAAAAGAGAAAATAACAAAGGTAAACAAGAAACATGGTAGCAAGTTTGCACCCAAGTATAGGGCATTCATCATACTTCAAAACAAGATTGAAGATTCTCTAAAGAAGTCCACTCAAATATGGAAGTTGATGTATGGCTTGACTACTATAAATGAAGGAGAGGAAGATCTCTTTGATGTAAGAAATAATGAAGAAGATAAGGATGATAAGGAAGGTGAAATTGAGAAAGGAAATATAGATAACACAGTGGAGGAGACACAACAAAAGGGAGATGAAATGACAATAAGTGAGGAGCAAAAAATAGAGCAAGGTGTACAAGACACATGACTTCCACCATTAAGCCCTCCACATGACACAAACACACCTGTATTCATACTAAAAGTAAAAAATTTTCCAAATGGCTAAGCTTGGAACATCAATTCATTAACTATAGAGGATCTAAAGAAGATTCTTGACCAATCCCCATTACAAGAAAAATTGTGTGATAATCCAGTCCTAGTTACTGTGGATGAGTTATAGACAATAGTGGCTAACATAACTAGGGATAAGACAAATAAACAAGATCCACCTTCAGCCATCCCTACAGCTACTAGTGGTCAATCTCAAGAGAAACCATCAGAGGATACATTGGTAAAGGTTGATACCATAGTCAAAGTTGTTATGACTGAACAACAAACTAAGACTAAAAAGGAGCTCACAAAGGAACAAGTAGGATAGACAAATTTATCTATACCTACTACAAAAAAATAAGGTGTACCACAAATAATTGTGATTGATCAAGGAGGATCAAAAGAAGACAAGGAAATTCCAAAGGAAAAGGAGTAGGAAGCTATTCAAACATTGGTTAATTTACCAAAAATGGGCACTTCTACTAATGTCCTTCAAAAATCAAGCACTAATGCATTGCCACTTCAAATTTGTGCACTAGGCTTAAGCTCAAAAAAGGTTTCAAGGGTACTTCACTATGGAGACAAAACATTAGATGAGGAAATATTCATACCAAAATATGACTATGTAACCATAAACGTTGAACAGATCAATGAGATGCAAGAGGCATTGGAAAGGAAGAATCAAGAAACACTCAAAAAAGAGTATATGAAAAGGCAAGCACTACATAAGACTAAAGACATCCTTTTAGATGCATTCAGGTTGCAAACATTGGATGAAACCAAGCCTATATTGAAACAATTATTAGAAATTGTTGAATAGGTGACAAATGAAGACTAGGAAACCAATGCAAAACTCATGGAATGGTCTAAAAAAGAAGTTTCAAGGAAAGGTAAATGAGAAGATATCTAGTAGAATAGAACAATCACAAGTGGAAGTGACTACAAATATTTAAAATGTGAAGAAGGTATTTGAGAACATATTCTCACTATACACCAAATTTTGTGATCCCACACTCTTCACACAAGAAACGAGCCAAAAGATTATGAGCCTAGAAAGAAACCTAAAAATATTTGGTATGCAGTTACAACAAAACCCAACTCAAATTGAGAAGTACTTTCATTCCATGCTTCAAATGCAAAAAGAACTAGTTGTATTAACAATAGAAGAGGCTAATACAAGAACCAGGCTAATCCAAATTCAAGCCTCCCTAACCCCTCACATGGAAATACTACAAAAAGAACTAGCCTATGTTGAGACGATACTCAACAAAAGATCCTAATCTTTCAACATTCAATAGCTTAGTTCACCTTGTAGTAGAGATAGCCATCCAAATCAAATCATTAGATGTTGCAATAGACAATTGGGATGTTTCTCTCAAGATTGTAATGGAAGTGAATAAAATCTTCCTGGATAAATACACAAAAGTGTATAGATCCTTTGACATAAGTGTCAAAAAGAGGGAGAGATATATGCAAGGGGGAGACATGTGAAAGGGGAGATAAAGTAAACAGAGAGAGGAACAAACAAACAAGGAGTAAATAGTAGAAAAGTAGAAACAGGGCATATCAGAACACATTAGATAGAGAGTATCAAAATGATTGAAGACAAATAGTAATAGTAGAGAAAAATCTACTTAGAGAGATTTTAGATATAGAAAAGACACATAAAATTAGGGGCAGTTGCAAAATTTTGAGGTATATAGTCTATTACAAAATTTTGAACAATTTTGAAGTTTTATATATATGTTGAAATAGATGTACATTATACTCAAGGAGATTAGATTCATCATGTATAGTTAAGTGTTTTTGCCACTCATGTCAAAGGGGGAGATTGTTGATCTCAAGTTCATTTGGACAATTGAGTGTCAACACACTTAAGCTTTTTACTAAGTTCACGCTAAGCTAGTAACATATGATAAGTATAATATGTATAGATGCCAAGTGAATAGTAAATGTTGAGCAAGTTCAAGTGCTAAGCTAGACAGTATTATAGTATGTGTCAAGCATTAGTATTAACAAGTGCCAAGTAACACAAAATTGACCTAATTGTTTGTGATGGTACAAACAACTATGTAAACCATTTTTGAGCTGACATATGGATAGATCTTGAAACTTTGAACATAAGATTGAATCTATTTGGATTCCCTATGTGATCAACATGAAACCAATCAGAAAAATGGAACGAATTGAGTGGGAAAATGAATGAATCTCAATCGTAGATTCATACCTAACCCTAAGTCACCAAAGTTTTTAAAAAGGGATATAGAGCCCCACAATTTAGAATGTGTGTGTGTGTGTGTGTGTGTGTGTGTGTGTGTGTGTGTGTGTGTGTGTGAGAGAGAGAGAGAGAGAGAGAGAGAGAGAGAGAGAGAGAGAGAGAGAGAGAGAGAGAGAGAGCACTATAGAATACATGTGAGGAGGTGAGACTAGGGAAGATTTGAAAGAAGTGAAAAGGGGTGAATTGATCAGTATACATTAAAGGTGACTTAGAAGAAGGACAAAATTGTAGAATCAATTTGCAAAATAGAGGATTGAGGTTAAAAAAATTTAGTATGAAATCAAAAAGGATTAAGATGGACTGAATTGAGATTTTAAATTAGCAATACCTAATTGTAAGTGTTTAAGATCAAGCATTCTACTATACTTTCTAACAACTGTATCAACATGATGAAATCCTTTGTATTAAGGTTGACTTAATAGTCATTGTGAAATCCTTTAACAGGGTGACATTCCAAGTGAGTGTTCTAAAGTCCTTTAGCTAGGCACACTTTTAATAAGGTGTTAAAAAACCTTTAATAGGGTAGGATCTAACAATCTTGTGTAAGCCTTTAACAGGGCAGGCCTTTCATAGGGTAGATCATGAGAATGGTCAAATTTTGTAACCTCAACAAGTGAACTTTATTGCTACAGTAGTGAATTGTGGGTGTCATCCCCACCCTAGTTTTACCTTCTCATTGGATGGTTTCTAGGAAATTGTATATGGTTTCAAGTGTTTATGTGGATGCATTTACATTATATTGTATTTCAATATGTTTATCCATGCATTATTTTAAAGTTAAAAGTTTTATTGGTTAGAGATTAGTACTTCTGATTCACCCCCCCCCCCCCCCCCCACTCTCAGAGGTATACATTTCCCATTTGTATTTTCAATAGAGTCTATAAAGGTAAAATTAATGTTAAAAGATATCCTAAGATTAAATTATTAATTGCTTCACTCATAGAGTACTCAATGATGTGACATATGGAGCAAATGATGAATTTAAAAATACACAAAAAATTCTGAGCATTAAATAAAGAATATTTTTTAGGATGATAAATTATTTAGGATGAATTATTTCACATAAACTAAAAGGGTGGAGTAAAGAAGAAGATGGTGGCACTAGAATTCACTTTTACAAACATCCAAATTTCAAATCACTCAGTTCTAATTCTCTCATGTTTAGTTGCAGTTTCCTCAAAATTCTGCTAAAAAAAAGATATTAGTAGTAAAGAACACAAAGAGGAATTAATTCAAAAACAATTGTTATAATTTTTTTCTAGTTCTTCCTCTGGTGGCCAAATGTCCATTTTTAGGATGAATTCAAATAATGTGGTGATTCCAAATTTCTTGTGCACGGTCATTCCTTGGTATTTCTTTACTAACAGTACTCAAAAAGAACCCAAGAATAATCCATGGAGACTTGACCTAAGGAAGGTAGTTTTTCCTAATGTCTTTCTAGATGTTGAGTTGATTAAAGTGTTAGGTAGAAATTATGAACCCTCCACCACAACTTTAAGAAATATATATGGCATGCCTCTATTGGTAATTACCAAATCATGTGTTGAGCAATTTTGACTAAGTACTTTGGCCCTTACCAAGATAAACATAGAAAATTTTAAGAGTGAGTATCAAAAGACTATGACACTTTGGAAGTTTAGGGAGATTTCCCATTTTATGTGTAGGGATCACAATAAAAAATTGATATATGTGGACAATATGGCACCCCATTCTATTGATTGCTTCATGAATTTCTTCAAAAATACCCTTTATGCATGGCTTCAACTTTTTGGAAAAGATGAAAAGCAAAAGATTCCTTTGGACTACATGTATTTTTGTGTGAATATCTAAAATCCACACACTTGGAATTTGATATTTCCAGTGAGATCGAAAAGAATATACATAATCAATTTATCAAATGGAAGACTTTGAAGTTCTTCAAAAACTATTCTTCATTGTGTCATTTGATATTGTATCAAACTATTGACCAATTCAGGGATTCTATGAAGTTTCAAACTATAAATAATGATGGAAACCCTATCCCTATTCAATTGTAGTGCCCTCTTTGGGATACTCATGCCAACGATGGTGATTTTACTATTTTAAGAGATGTATTTGTTCATTTGATAATCAACATTATTGGAGAACCCATAACAAGGAATCCTCAAGCAATGAAGGATATGTTGAGGCCTAAAGACTATCAACCTAGTAAGGGTTTTCTCTTCAACTTGGGAGATTGGATTATCAAACCCAAGTATAAATTTTTGAGAATATATGGATGGAGGCAACCTCCTCATAAATTTCCATTGTTTTTTCCAAAGAGAATTGGATTTCTAGAGTTTGTTTGGCAAATGATGTGGGTAGAAACAGACATAGACCAACTCATCAACTAAACTTAGAAGATTATGTTATTATAAATTGTGATGATCTAGCCAAATTTTATCAAAGACTGAACAAATGGCATGTAATTTCTAAAATTGAAGAAATAAGACTAAGTACCAACATGTCACAGTTTTATTCAAACATAGAATTTGAGGTGATAAGGCTTGAGAAATGTATTCAGAATTATATTGAGTTTTATCAGGAGTATACTGAGTAGGAGAAAGAAAAAAGTATTGAAAACATACCATCTTCCCCTTAGGAAAAAAGAAGAAACCTTGAATCTAACCCTAGTTCATATGTATCCTAATTACAAAAATAGGAGGAATTAACATATTACTTGTTTCATATGATGACTCTGATGTTAAAGCTTCAAAGGAAATTTCTTAGGTTCTTGAGAGCATGAAGGATGATAAGAGGCCTAGACTTTCAAGACCTTCTCTAAAATATTTAGAAGAAAGACATGGGTATTATGCCAAAATAATAGAGACCAATTCTCCAATTTATACCAAGGATGAGAGAGAGAGAGGCTATCTCCTTATGATTCATTGAACATGAAATATTTTTTTAGTTACAAGAATTTAAGGGATTTTGAATTAAGTATAAAATGAAATATTTTGATAAAAAGGCCAAAAGAATTGAAGGATTTTATGAGTCTTGAAATGCTACAACAATAAAATAGACATGATGAGTGAGTTAGGTTTAGATAACATCATATGTATAGAGGAAAAATCTAGAGAGATTGTGTAGAAAATCTATATCTTGATTCTTCTAGGTCTAACCCTCAAAGAGTTCTTTCTACTTGACAAAATAAGAAACCAAGAAGATTCCACCTTTGTATCATAATTTGGGCCACTAGATAAGGTGGAAGGCATAGGGTATGATCCAGGAATGGAGAAACTAACCACTTGGGTAACTCTCAAAGGAAACAAGCCAAAACTCATTGACATTTTAGAAGGCGAAGAACGAATGGTGCTAATCCAAAATATGGAAAATATAGACCCAAAACTTAGTATTGCAAGACTCACTCATGAGTCAATGTTCAATCAAGTTTAGATTAGGCATATGAAAAAAATTATCAAATAATTTCAAGAAAGATAAATGGATATGAACTCTATTATTAATAAGAAACATTTGAAGAATCAAAGACTAGAAAAGTAGTTGAGTGAGAATAGTTCCAGTGAGACTTGTAGTGCTATATTTGTGCAAAGAGCCCCTATTCTAACCAAAGATGAAGTTCCAAGTAGATAATTGGTCTATATAATTGATCATAATGCTTTTTCTTTTAATACATTGGAAGAAGTAATTTCATATAGAGTGAATGTTGTTATACATAAATGCAATGAATTTTTTGAGAGTTATAATAATGTGTCAAGTATATTGTATTCCTTTGCAAAAGGAAATCAAAATTTCTCTAAAATGGAGAGGAAGTGGAGCCCTTAAAAGTTTGAATTGAATAGATTATATGAAGTTACTAAAAGATATATAGATGCACATATTCAAATCAAGCATACCATTGATCTCCTTGATATATTGTCAAAGAACCTAGCATACCTAAACCAAGAAAAGTAGAAACTTGGAGATAAATAGAAGGCAATCATTATTGTAGAACATTCATGCATCCATTTGATTATTAATAGAAATGGGATGATTAAATCACTTGAATATTGGAAATAGGAATTCAAGATATTTCAAACATATGGTGATAGAAAAGTATAGAGGCGACAAACTTTTCACATGGACAAATTTCATAGATTGCTTAACAAATTAATTACCTTGGAAAAAATTTTTATCAAAGTCATCAAAAAGGCTAAAGTAGCCCAAGGTAACAGATGGATTATTTACAAGTCTTGAATCCTACAATTTCTACTTTCACATGGCCAACTCATGCCTAGATAGCCAACTAGAATGAAATCTACATTCAAAGGTACCTAAAGAAGTTGAAGATGTTGCTATAGAAGAAGAGGCTAATAAGCTTAATGATTATCTTATGCTTTATATTTTTTCTTTTCCATAATTAGTTAATTATTTATAGTTATATAAATTTTTAAATATTTTTATAACCTTTTCATTTTGAAATGAAAAGGTACCAAGACCTATATTTGTCATAAATTGAGAATGAACAAAAAATAGAGAGACATGAAAATGAACACTTAGTAGTTTTATGTATGTATTAAATACATTTATCTCTATGTATTTACTCAATGGCTCTTGATTTCAAACTCCTCTTCTATATTTCCTTATAAATAAATGAAATGAATGATAGTTCCTTAAATCTCTTTTGGCTCTATTGCCATGTTTTTAGTCCCCTATATTTTTTTAACTCCTAGGATTAAGGTTCAGTCAATATGATGTCATGTCTATGTCTAGATTACCCCTAGGGAACTTCTCTTCTCATCTATCCTTTTGTGTGCACCTATATGGGTATTCAAAATAAATATAATGAATTCATTTAGATTAGGTTAATAGGAAAGGGAGGGTAAATTTATATAGATGAGAGAGAGAGAGAGAGAGAGAGAGAGAGAGAGAGAGAGAGAGAGAGAGAGAGAGAGAGAGAGAGAGAGAGAGAGAGAATTAGTTGTATTCATAAGAAACCTTAACTCTATGATCAAAGTTTTCCATTGAAGGCATAATACAGGAGGAATGGAGATATCATAAGAATATTTAGAGAAAATGATAGAAAAGAACATCGAGGATTGATTCTTAACAATGATATTCAGATCATGAGAACAAATAAATTTGATACAAAGTGAGAATTGAAAGATGGAGGGATGGTGAAAGAACCAAGTCAAAGTTGGTATGAATCTTTTTGAAATGAAATTGATGGCTTATATTTAATCAATGAGTAAAAGTTGCAAAGTTGACAAGTCAAATGGCTCAAAGACTAAATCTAGATGGTCAGATGAAGACCAAATCAATAGATAATGTTTTGTGATGGAAATATAAGTATTCCACAATGTATCTCTCTAGATGTCAAATCTTAAAGATCTATGCTTTTCATTTTGTCACTTTCCAAAGTTGCTTGACTATTAATCTATGCAACATAATGAAAAAGAAACATGTGTCCTTCTGGGCCCATCATATTCCATTAGATACAATCATAACCAAGTCATGAAGTTCCACCTATATGCCATGATGTAAATAGCTACAAGATGGACCCATATTGCAGAGTAGAATAAATAGTTAAGATCTTCTATTCCTAGTCATTAGATCTTAAAGAGCAATGATCATCACATGGTCGCAAGGGGTTAAAGATGATCTAAGGTTAGTGTCATGACAAAGCAGAAAGCTAATGTTTGTAGAGTCATAGGAAGTTTAAGTCAACCTTGGGTTAACATGGAGAATAAGTGGAAATCAATGATTGCATGGCAAGTGGTTAGAAGAAACCTATGGTTAAGGTTGAGATGTAGTGAAAAGATAAAATTCACATGGTTTCTAGAAATTAAGGGTAACATGAATTTAAGATTGTGATAGTGTGAAAGATGGCAGTGGTTAAGGTAAAGAGTTTTCACAAGGTTTCCAATTAAGTAGCATTCAATAAATTTTAAGTTGTGACCTAAAAAAAGTGTTAATAGTTAAACCTTTAAAAAATTAGTTGCATTATCATGGGTAATTAGATAGTTAAAGGTTTTAGGCTATGAACCTATGAAAAGTAACCCAAGGCATTCAAATATTGAATAGTCACATTGTCATAGGAGGTTAGGAGTAACCTATGGTTAAGGTTGCACTACAACAAAATGTTTAATGTGGAAATATCATAGGTTAGAAGGTATTCAAGAAATGTTAAGTTGTGTCCTAGTAACTATAGTCTCAA
Organism: Cupressus sempervirens; assembly: GCA_028749045.1. NCBI lineage: Eukaryota > Viridiplantae > Streptophyta > Pinopsida > Cupressales > Cupressaceae > Cupressus > Cupressus sempervirens. Next base: position 264,472,326 of record CM053786.1, on the reverse strand, counting down.
TCAATCTCAAATGGTCATCGCATGCTCCCAAGTTAGAAGTAATAGTTAAGTTTAATGTTGCAAAATCATGATCACAGTTAATGTAGGGTTGTTGCCAAGTTGTTGCAATTAGTAGAATAAAGATATGTTAAGTTGTGACCCAACAAAAATGATTAAAGTCAATATTATCATTGTATCAATTCGAGATCTATGGCCAAAATTCAAACATGTTGTGACCATTGAGATACAAATTATATGGTTTTGGCACCAAGGTGATTGTTGTAGATTAGAGAGGAATACAAACCATTTTGATGGTTTCTGACCATTTATGTTTTCTTTCTCTAATGCGTTAGATTGTATTCAATGACTATTAGGTTTCTGAGTGTTTCAGGTGCTTTGTTAATGTAATTAATTAATTTATAACTAGCCAAGAACCCTAAGAGGGGAACTATATATGTAATTTTCTAAGTTAATAGAAAGGATCAATAATTGTCTCCAACTTTTCCACCTGCATTTCCATATGTTGAGTGAGAATCAAAGAGCTAGATGGGATAAAGGATTTGTATGATATTTGTGGTTAGGTAATGTGATGTTTTGATTTCATTTAGGACTAGCATGCCTATGTTCATTTCATTATCTCCTTCAACCAAGCTAAGCTTGTATTTTAGAATATTTTCTATGGGATTATAGGACAGATGTATTTGAAGTTGATGATATCTTACTAGATTCCATTTTAGTAGAGGGTTATCAATCATGGTGGATTCCATTTCATCTTTCATATTCATCTCTTATCTCTCCCTAGATTAAATTTTAGTAGGATTAATCTGCATTAAGATTAGAGTAGGAGTAGTATTAAAAGGTTTTAAAGGTAGCTTGTGATATCCATTCCACTAGGTGTTATAATTTTCCCAAATCTATTTCTCCTAAGGTGTTTGTAGTTATGAGCATCCTAGTTTATCCTCTTTTGCTCTCAAGTTAAGAGTATACCCCCATCCCAATGATCTATTAAAAAACACAATTCATTGCAAATTTTTAATATAAGGGAGTTGTACCTTATAATTTAGAGGATAGTAATATGACACGTAAACCGACCCATGTGTGGGTGACATTCTTTTGTTTCCCTAGATTTTGGGCATCTAGAGTCAAGGTAAAGACAAGTTAGCAAGAGGGATAGATTGTTAACCAATAGGATCATGGTGTATTAAATGTCTCATTTCCTCATTATTTATCTTAGATTAGTACCATTGTATTGATGGATGAAGATATTCCATGAGTTTTTCTACATTATCTCTGTAAGTTGGGGTTAAATTCATCTATCCTTAGGATTATAATTATCTCTCCTTTTATTTGGTAGTTGATGGATTGCACATTGTCACTAATGGTTTAAATAATAAGATTGTGTGGGAGTAGAATCTATTTTCCCAAAGGATCAAGGATTGGTCATCCCATGTTTCTTGTAAGTGTATATTTAGGGTTGTAGGTTAGTAAGGTTTAATCCATTAGTATTGCACAAATCATCTTATAACAATTTCACCATTTGTTTAAAAAAGCTTTTTCAAAACACTTTGATTTCTCCTTGAGTTCTATTACCAACTCTAGAGTATCACTATGTCTACAATCATAATCATTATTCACCATTAAGAAAAGGTACAACCACCTAGGTCATGTAGATCCTAAAGTGTGGAGGTTGAACAAGAAAGGTTCCAACCTTCCTTGTTGACCAAAATTGTGTTGACTTTCCCAGCATCGATTAGGGAATCTTGTAGGAACTAAACCAACAATTTTGTGCACCAACAGGATTCTTTGATGAAAATTATTTCTTTTAGAAGGATTTTGAAGTAATAGGGATTCTTCAAGGGATTTTTTATGGCTATATTTAGGGCTTAATGGCTTAGCATTGATTTTTTTTTGGGACACCAAATCAAGGCTTTCTTTGCTATGGTTCAAATAAAAAGTGGGGTTTAGTTCCTCAATTTTTGTCATCGAGATAGTCCCAACCAACTTTTTCATATGGGTCAGGCACCTTCTTAAGATTGGGTGATGCAAGAATACATGAGGGACAAGTTGTCCCTATTTTAAATACTACCTTTTTAAAAGGAAACCATAAAGACTAAGATATTGATTTTCTCCCCATTATGAAGAAAATTTAGTAGGGAGAAGTAATAGGCATGGAAAGGGTTAAATTTCCCTTCACATGTAAAATATTTCATAATATAGAGACAAATAAAAGAAAAACGTGGAGGTAGAGAATGTCTATCATAGCCTCTATTCTAATTCTCTCATTCCATCTCCTCATCACCACTAAAGATTGTTTTCTTGTAGTTATTGTACTTTTCTTGGCTCTTTGTTTCCACCTAATGACCTATTAGAAAGTAAAGTCTATCTAGATAACTAAATGGAGGAGGGGTGAATATGTTATGCAATTAAAAATAATCTCAATGTCCTAATTATTTCAAAAACATGTAAACAGTTGATGTGACAACCATAAAAATATCACCATACCCAATTACACTAGATTTGTTAACTAGGGAAAGCCTTGATTAGATGGGAAACCCCAATGGGGATAGTATCCAACAAATGATGTACTGATACACAAGTGCGCACGCACACACACACACAGATATATATATATATCTCTGTGTGTGTGTGTGTGTGTGTGTGTGTGTGTGTGTGTGTGTGTGTGTGTGTGTGTGTGTGTGTGTGTGTTTGTGTGTCAATGAAACATATTCAATACATAGAAGTCCTTATTAGGATACTGTGAATCTATATTAGGATTTGTGCTAACCCTATTAGGAGTTGAATAGAAGAGAGAAGGCCCCACTGTCCAAATAATTTCATGGAAAGACCACTAAAATCATTGTCCAATTGGCCTTAGTAGTATCCTTCTTAGAATAATACAAGTATGCAACTATCCAACAACAAATTATTTACTAAATATAGTTTCTTTGTAAGTTCATTGTGCCTCGGCTGCACTAAATACTTCTCTAATCAAAAGATATTCATTATTACGTTTACTAGATCTCACTTATCTACTTTACCTTAAGGAAAACAACTTTACTTTATACCAATTTATAGAACCAATTTTTGAGTTGGCCTTAAGGCTTTCCCAATTTAAACAATAATAATATAGTACCATACTAAAATTTCATGTTACATTACTTTTCACAATTAAAACAAGTTTTCAGCTCACAATCTTTATAACTCTTCACTTGATGCTCATTAGGATGTGCATATTTGAAAACATCATCTTTGGCATCTCTTCTACCTTTGTTCAAGTCCCCATGAACATATTCCATCTTTTTTAGGAGATACAATAAAATAAAATAAATTGCTACACATAAACTCTATTTGATTATTATCATCATCAAATCTATCATAACTCTATAGTGACTTCATATTTTCATGTGCACTCATAACTATAGTATCAAAACACTATGTAGAACATTATTCCAACTCCACATAAGCTAATGTTCAATCCTTGAACCCCTCTAAGCTAAACTTTGGCTAGTTCTTTGCTAGGCTCAGAACAACTGGTACATTGACATCAATGACAAACTCTTTCATGAATGCAACAAAAAACCTCTGAATCATGTCTCTAGTAATGCTAGGATACTCTCTCATAGGAATACCATCAACACTCATGCCAAAAATCTCCCCCTTTAGCATTCATGGAAACATACATGAAAAAAATCTAAGTTCCAAGAATACCTAAAGTATTTGTTGCAACTCCTTCCCCATTCATGTTGTCCATGAATGTCATCTATACTGAAACCATCATGCATAAGGAAGGTGTTTATCTCCCCCAAACATCAACATCTCTTCAAATCATCTTCATCAATCAAATCTCTATTTCAAAAATATTACTCCCTCATTGACATCATTTGCTACATATCACTCCAATCAATATAAAATAATTTTTCATGTGTTACTCTCCCCTATTAATAAATACATAATTATTTTTTTCATGTATACCTTCTCTCCCACATTTACATGAATGAAAAAGGTATCATTATGTCAACACACTTCATAAGATCCAAAGACACTATTAAATACTAGTACCAAGAGGACTTCAAGACTTAGTGCAAACACAAATACTCCCCAATAGAGGAAATATCAAGCATCAAGTTGAGATAAAATGAATATTTCTCTATTACCACTAGGCTGATGCAATCTCTATGTCAACTATTAAAGACTAGACTAGGGCATGACCCAAAGTGTACTTTTTAACTATTCAAATGTTTCCTTCATGTAAGGTTTTGTAAATATATCTTCTATCTTCTCTTTCAAACTAACATATTCCAATGTTATCTCTTTCTCAATAACTTTCTATCTTTAAAAGTGATACAAGTATATATATATATATGCTTCATCTTTTTTAATGTAATGCATGATTCTTTGAGATACTTATTGTACTTGTGTTATGATAATGTATTATAATAGGCCATGTAAACTTAACCCCAATATCTTTCAACATTGTTTCATCCATATAATCTTATTACAATTATTTTGTATTTCTACGTACTCTACTTCTATCATGTTATATGAAATACCTTCTTGTTTATTTCTTAGCCAAGGAACCAATCTTCCTCCCAAGAAGAACTCTCCACCACTAGTACTTCTTATGTCATCTATAGTTGCTTCTCAATCCACATCATTCTATGAACATGAGGTAAAACCATTTTATCTATCATAGCATAATCCAAAATTAGGTCTACCCTTCAAATATCTAAAAATTAATTTTACTACTCCATAATGTGACTCTTTAGGATGAGCTTAAAATATTACTACAATACCAACTACACTAGATATATTAGGTATATTTTATCTCAAATATTTCAATCCTCCAATTATAGACCTATACATTCTCTACTCAATAATAGGGGTTGTGTCATTACTAGATAACTTACGACCAGTTATCATAGGTGTTCCAATAGGTTTACAACTTTCTAAACCAAATCTTTTCAAAAAGCCTTTCAAATACTTAGCTTGTGATATGAAGATGAAATTGTTATTCTAAACAATATTCAGTTCCCTAAGAAATACTTCATCTCACCAATCATACTCATCTCAAATTCTTTATTCATCTTGACTACAAATGCCTCACTTGCTTTATCATCACCTCCAAAGATTATGTCATCCACAAATACTTCAATAATTAGTAAGTCATTGTCAATCTCCTTAAAATATAAATTTCTATTAGTATTAAATTTTGAAAATCCCAAACTTATCAAATACTTATCCAATATTGCATACCAAGCTCTAGGTGCTTGTTTCAATCCATACAATTCTTTCTTCAACTTAAAGGCCATATCTCCTTGACCTATCAAAATAAAACCATCAAGTTTCTTAATCTATACCTCTTCTTCTAATTCACCATTTAGAAAATTTTATTTGACATCCAACTGATACACTTTCAAATTTTTATTAGTTGTATATGCCAAAAGAGTTCTAATTGCTTCTACTCAAGAAATATCTATGCAAATATTTTCTCAAAATCAATACCTTGTTGTTGTGAATAACCTTTATATACTAGTCTTTCTTTACTTATCACAACCTCACCTTGTTTATTCATATTGTTCCTAAACACCCAATTAGTTTGTATAAGGTTATAATATTTATTAGTTCTAGGACTCAATTCCCACATGTATTTTTATTTTCAAGCTCCTCTACTTCTTCTTTCTTATCTTTAATCAAAACTTATATTTACTAGCTCCATCAGCACTTTGAGGTTCAACTAGAAAATGAAACATAGTTCTTCTTGTACCTTATTTCTTGTCATGAATCCTTTATAATTTCTTACAATAATCTAATCAATGGAATGATTCTTTATCAGGTTTTTGTTAGGTATCATCACTTCAACTCTAGGTTTATATCTTAGTTCTTCTCTTTGTTCTTACACTTTTACTTCTTTCTAAACTTTATTCTACAAATCAATGTAAGTCGCATAAAATAGTTCTTGCTCAATATTATCTCTCTTAGGCCTTAGTTTGGTCTCTTCATTATAATTTTAATCAATTTTTCTTTCTTGAATTCTAAACATCTCATCAACTCTTACATTTGTGCTCTAAACAATAGTCTTAGTTCTCTGATTTAAACATCGATATACTTTACTTCTCAATCAATATCTAAGAAACATACCTTTATCACTCCTTGAATCAAACTTTCCAATATAATCATCTCTCTTAATGTAACACTTACTTCCAAATATTTTGAAATACTTATTTAAAGGTGCATGTCAAAACCATAGTTCATAAAGTGTCCTACCATGGTTTTGTTTGATTTATATTCTTTTTCATAGTGTACACTATTGTATTCATTGCTTCTCTCCAAAATATCTCAGATACATTATTATAAAGCATCATTTCTCTTCCTTCTTTTCTCACTATTTTGTTCCTCCTTTCTACTATCCCATTCCGTCTAGGTGTCTTAGGGGCTAAAATTTGTCTTTTAGTGTCATTTTCTTCACAAAAACTATTAAACTCATTTGAAGTAAACTATCCACCTTTATTAGATATCAAACATGTAATCTTGAAACAATATTCATTTTCAACTCTACTCTTATATATCTTAAACTTCTCAAAAGCTTTATATTTTTCTCTTTAGGAAATGCTACTCACGTCATTCTAGTGAAATCATTAACAATAATCATAAAATATCTTTCTCTATATATGTTTTTGTCTTAGTGGGACTACTCAAAGTTGTATTGACACAAGAGTATCCTAGTTGTAAGAAAATAATTATTTTCATCCCCTTCTTTCTACTCCACACCTTGGAGAGATTTTTTTATTATTATCTCAAATATATTACCCAAGGGAAGAAGCCAATGATCTTTCACCAGGGTCTCGTGTATTTCCTATATGAGTTCCATTGCACCCTGTGCCTACCCCTTGTCCCCTCAACTACCAATATGGTCTTAATTATCAAGAGAAAATGTACACTCCCCCCTCAACATCTTTCCATGAACTTATTTTTATTTTTTTGTATTCTAATGATAATAATATCTAGGAGACTCCAAGATCTAAAAATTGGAGGTAATGCAAGCCATTAACACCTACCTAGCAAGAAGGCCAAGAAAAATACCCTAAATATTGTTGATAAAAATAAGGATATTTATAGTTCCAAACATGTCACTCTATTAGGATATCCCAAGATAGGGGTGATAAATCTACTTGGTACCTTATTGATAATCAAGACTACTCAATGGATAAAATCCATGAGCACTAGATAGTGATAGTGACTTTGAGGATTCATCCACCAAATACACTCAGAGCCTAGTGAAGGACCCTTCACTGACCCCTACAACCAATTCCCCCTCATCATCTCATCTCCTACATATCACCCCCATCACCACCATGCTTATGCCTCTTCATCTCAATACTACAGTGGAAAAAAAAAGACATGGGAAACCATTTGGTAGTTTAGTTGGTTCCCTCAAACACAAAATCTGGTAGCTTGGAAAGTTTTATGGGTAGACTAAAAGAGGAGATGGGTAGTGTAAACAATCACTTAAATATTGTTAGAAAATTTACTTTGAAGATTATGCATGTAATGTGGGACAAGGTCTCTAGTGGTATCATCTCATAGGTGGAAGGAAGCTAATCAACTATTCAAATTCCTTAATGTGGAGTTGGTTGTTTTTTTACTATCCAAGAGGTTGGGTGTGAATTGATGTTTTCATTTATGTGGTTTTTCTACTATAAGATTACTAGCCATAGGGGCCATGCCACTTTTGATTTTGGTTTTAGTTTATGTTTAAGTTCAACTTTGGCTTTGCATGTAATGACATGTTTCATTTCTATATGTTGTTAAAATTTCATACTATTATGTTTTTTATGGGGGCATTTTTTTGTGAAAGTGTGGATACTTAGTAGTTTCCTTAAGATGGTTTTTTATTGAGGTAGGGTTTCTCTATGGATTCTAAACACCTACACTTTGATTATGTTTATATGTTGATCATTTGCTCCTAAAATTATTATTATACCATAGTTGAAAACCCTCTTTCTATTTGCTTCAAGACACATGGGAATATTCTACTTAACACAATTTAAAGTAACCCTTAGAACAAGTTTTTCTATCTAGCACATATTTTTATTAATGTTCTATATATATATATATATATATATATATATATATATATATATATATATATATATATATATATATATATATATATATATATATATATTTCATTTCTCAATTTAAATAAAGTGACTCAATGCAAACAATAATACTATTACTTTCATTAGAAGATGCAATGTTTAAGCTGATATGATTATATGATGTATGGTATTTTCAAGAATGTAATTTTTTTGCAATTGTTAGTGAAGATCGTTTAAACTTTATTTTTTGTCATGGTCACTGATAAATCCAAAAGAGTCATATATCAACGAAAACCACGAAAAATGTTGACATGCACGTCAAACATGTAACAATAAGTACATCATACAAAAAAAATGCTTAAAATAAATTTGGTCAAATAATCTAACAATTGTTTTCCATTGGAAAGTAGGAAAAAAAAAATCATTTTTTATTCCTACTCTTCCCTATTAACCCACATACAACACCCTTCCAAGTACAATCTTTCTCACAAAAAGGAAACAAATAATAATGAATATACAAGTTACCTCATATGAACAAATAAGCTTAATCATCATAGAATTCATAAGAAAATACTTCATAAGTACACGAATAACTCTTTTAGTTACAAAAAATAAATTGAAACCTACACTTTTAGTGATGTGAACTTTCACAATCTATGATAACTTAATTACTTTTCTCCTGAAGTAGATTTAAATAGAAAACTCTCTTCTTGAGTTTGGAATATGGATGAAATTGGATTACATTCACATGAAATTTATTTTAGTTTAGACCAATGTATCATATTCAAATACACTTTGAAATAGTAATCAATCAATACAAATTTTATATTTCCTCAATCATAATAAAGGGAAACTTCATTACAAATCCTCAATATATAGAAAAGTTATTTGCGTACACTCAAACCCTTATAATTTTATTAGCACAAGAATTTGGTCCCTGAGACAATAACATCATTCTAGAATAAGGTATTTTTGCAATTATCTTTATGTAGTCACTATAATATAATAAGGATCAAAGAGAAACAATCTTCAAAGAAAAATCCCTATAAAATTAATGGTACATAGATCTACTAGGTAAAGCATTACTCTAAAATTTCCATATGAAACAAGGAAGTCACATAATATTGTAATGCACAAGGAGTTTAACCATTTAATATAGGTAAAGTAACTATAATTGAAAGGATGTATGTTATAACATTTTTAAGATGTGTGTGGCTCAAAACTATGAGGCATATCATTAATATTTTCTTGTAGGATTGACATAAAATGAATGGGTAACAAACATTCATTAAAAGGCCATAAAATAATTCAAATCCACACACACCAATTTATAGATACATGTCTCTTTTATAGAAGGATATGAAACCTATTTTAGCCTCATTTACAACTTGAGAATGATAAAACGTTTCTATCATGAATTTCAAAGACCACACTAAAGAGTTGGAAGGATGCATCACAAGTTTTTTGGAAGAAGGTTTAATAACTTTCATTGTTCTCCCTATGAAATAAATCTACATATATTTAGCAATTCAAGTTGAAAAGTTTACTCAAGGACATTGTCATCATATTATACACTATTCTGACTATTGATAACATAAGTTAAGTAAATGTTGCCTAAGTTCTCCTATTATTTGAGCACTGTAAATAATGACAATATGTTTATTGGTTGCAACATTTTTTAACAAAAATATAAAACTAATATAGACTTAAATACATTTAAAGGAAATCTTTAAAGAACTAATGGTTCAAGCCTATTAGAGAAATATATTTTAAAAAGTAAATGTGAGCAACAACAAAATGTTGAAGTTGATGAAAGATCAACCCCACAACTCCCAAGAATCACTTGCATGCAAACACCTCTCATAGAAGAGAGAACCAAAAAGCTATGAAGGCTTGAATAGCCACATCCATAGATGAGACATTCTTGATGAGAAAAAAGAGAAATTTATATTATCAAAAATGAATTAATCTCAAGATCATCCTTATAAAGGAGATAAAAACCCTAAAAGGCTATAACCTAGGCTGCATAATAATAATTAATAAAAGAATTAATTATTATATGCCTAAAGTTAAGCTTAAGAAAACTAGAGTTAATTAAAATATATATAATTCAATCCCCCCTTAAGATAAACTTAGGGAGTAGCTGAAAACCTATAAAATACTATAGAAAGTAGAAATGGGTCCTAGCAACAAAGCCTGATGAGGTACCCAAGCACAACCAAATCTTTAAAAAGACGAGAAATAGAGAAAGCCACATTGGAAAAAACTCTACTGCAAAAAGAGATGAAAAGCATGCTGAAAGAAAACTTGTGAAGGACTGAAGAAACTTCCAAACTAGGGAATTTCTCAAAGGATAATAACAAAATATGATCATGAAGAACATCACTGAAGGATGTAGAAGCTCCAAAGCTCTATCAAAAGTAACTTCTAATTTGAAGAACCTCCATTGAAATAGAACCTAACTAGGTAGACAAGATTGTAATATGCATCGAATAAAGAGGTAGACAAAGGAAAATAACTAAACTTGATGATACAAATGGCATGAAACACCAAATCCTAAACATATAATCAATTGAACCAAGGAAGCATGAGAAACAATAGAAGAAACCCCCCTAATGTAGGCAAGGGTGAGACAACAAGCAACTAGAAAAGTGGGCCAAAACAATTGCTTGTCAAGGAACCATGATCAAGATGCATAAAAGAGTACATATGTGTGTACTAAGGTGATCAATCTGACACACAAAATGAGGCTATTGTCATAGAAGGGGCACTCAATGAATAAAGGAATATGAAAAAAAAAGGAAAAAAATCAACCCCCTATGACACTTTAACAAAATCATGTATGTACAATAAGGTACAATATATGGTGAATCCAAAAAATACAATAATTTGCATGAGTGTCCTTGGATAAAATTGTTTGAATTGTTAGATTATGGTGACTATTGGAAATGATTGAAGAGATCATAAATAAAAATTAATGGAATTGGTAAAGAATGTTCTCAATCATTGTTTTGTAATAGATGTCAAACTTTCTACTTGTAGGAATGACAATTTCTTTAGTGATCCAAATACTATCAATTGGTTGATTGACAAGGAGGAGGCAATCAATAAGATGTAACTAGAACACCTAGAGAAAGGTTGAAGTTATGATGTTGTAATGAAGTAGAAGGATTAGCTAAGCCATTGATGAAAAAGTGTATTGATGACATACTCTAAGACATAGAGAATGGGCACACTAAAACATATCAAAGATGTAAGGTTTTAGCTAGGTCATTTGTAGAGCAGATACAAGTGCTGAGCAGATACAAGTACCAAGCAGATACAAGTGCCAAGCAGAAACAAGTGCCGAGTAAGAAAAAAGTGCCGAGAAAATACAAGTGCTAAGTAACATAGAGGTGCTAAGCATCAGTAAACCAATAGTGCCAAGTTGCTGCATTATTTCAAAAATCAAAGATTTGTCAGATCTAAGCCAACAAGGTTGTTATCTTGAATTCTGTGAATTAAATAGAATATAAGAATAATGAGCTGGTGGAACAGAACACCATGTAGAACATTTTTGGAGAATACAACTGGACTCTAGATGAAGTTTCTAGATAAGAGCAAGATATGGGGTAGATACATTGTATCCTACCTAATCCATTTGAAACCCTAAAATTGGAGAGGGAGAATCGAGTGACAAAGACAATCCAAATTTCTACTTAAGGAGTTATAAGGTCACAAAAATAAAAAGAGAGAGGAGGTCAAGCATGAAAGCATAAAGTGCTGAAGGAGGTGCTAAGGAGTAAGAAATCACAGTTACTCTACTTCAACAGATGACCACAGATATGGTTGCATTGGTATAATGAGTAAGAAGACTCAAGGAGGTGAAGCTTGAGATGATAAGCTATTAGAGCTGAAGTGATCAAAGCCAAGCAAAAGGACTGAGATGAAGTGTGATCTAAAATCTGCAAAATATGTTGTAAGTTGTATCGGATCAACAAGCCATTATTTTTACTTTCTAGCAATCGTAACAGATAGTTTAAATCCTATGGACTTAGGTTGGTTTAATAGGCATGTTGTAAATCCTTTAATGGGGTGACATTCCAAGTGAATGTTCTAAAGTCCTTTGATCAGGCCCATTCCTAACAGTATGGTGAAATCCTCTAACAAGGTCACATTTAACAGTGTGTTGTAAGCCTTTAACACGGCAAGCTTTTAACAAAGCATCACTTTAGAAGAGTGAGAACTAAGTAGCATGTTACTAGTGGTTTTTCCCAAATTGGGTTTCCACATAAATCATTGTGTCATGTGTTGATCTTGCATGTTTTATCTCTGCATATTGATTTACTGTAATTTGCTAGGATGATTGATTTAAGCTTTGGATGGATGAAAAGTTTATGGATTCACTATAATTTGTGAAAAAGTGTTATTAGGGCATTTGGACCTTGGATAACTGATTCACACCCCCCCCCCCCCCTCTCAGCTATTCTAAAGAATTCTAACAATTGGTATCAGAGCCAAACTGTTGATTCAGTTTAAAGGGACTATAAGTAGAAAAGATCAAAATGCCTAAGAGAGAAGTTCCCAAGCTCAACAAAGACAACTTTGTTGCATGGCAAGGTTTGATGAAGCTACATCTTGGATCCATAGGATATTATGCTCAAAATTCAATTGTTACTGAACATGTTGATCCAACTAGTACTCTTACTGCAGAAGATTTGAAAAACAAATAGGAACATAATCAGACAATGTTGGAGATTGCTTCTGCACTCAACTATGCTGAATTTGATGATATCAAAGGATGTGATAGTGCATTCAAAATGTGGAAAGCCCTATCAAACATCTATGGAGGAGATCAAAATGTCTAAAGAGAAAAAAGAGAAAGCCTCAGAGGAAAGTTTGATGATATGAAAATGGAGGAAAGTGAGAATGCTGCTCAGTATGGTGCTAGAATAAAGGAAGTGGTAAGTGCAATAAGATTTTTGAGTGGTCAATTGGATGAAGATATTTTTAATAGTAAGTTCTTAAGAACCTTGCTCCCTATATATGCTATTAGAGTATCAGCAATACAAGAACTGAGATGTGTCCTAGGAAACAATCTAAGTTTTGAAGGTATAGTGGGAAGACTTACTACATTTGAGTTATCCCAATTTGATAACTACAGACCTGAGAATGTTGAGTCTACTTTTAAGGCCAAGCTATCACTGAAACATGTTGAACATGAAAAATCAAAGAAAGGAAGGAAAATGAAATATGTATCCACTGATAGTAGCACTAATGAGGAAGATGTGGAACAATTGGAAGCATTGCTAGCTAGAAGATTTCACAGAGGCAAAGGAAAATTCAAAGGTAAGATGCCTATCATTTGTTTCAATTGCAATAAAGTAGGACATATTTCTGCAAGGTGTACATAGAAAAAGGATTACAAGGAAGGCAAAAAGTACAAATATAGAAGAGAAGATAATAAGAAAGATTACAAAGACAAAGGCAAGAAGTTTTATATTGCTAAAGAGAATTCTGATGAGAATGATGATGAAGTTGTTTATGTAGGCATGAAGGATCAATTTGATGAAGAAGAACCTATAGCACTGGTAAAATGTATGAACAAAAATGACAAATGGATCATAGACAGTGGATGCTCACATCACATGACAGGAGACAAAAGTAAGTTTGTTAACTTTACTCAATATGATGGAGATAGTGTTAGATTTGGTAATGATACTCCATGTCAAATAAAAGGAAAAGGCTCCATTAAGCTCACAGAAAAAATTTCATGTGATAATGCATACTATATTGAAGTATTAAACTATAATTTGCTGAGTGTCTCACAGTTAGGCAATGTAGGATGCAAAGTAGAATTTGGAAACAAAACTGCAAAAATCTATGGTACTGATGGTAAATTGATAGGAAAAGGAGATCAAACAAGAAGTAATCTATATTATCTTGATATGGATGATGTTTCTTATTTTATTGCAAAATTTGATAATGAATGGTTATGGTGTAAAAGGCTATGTCATGTCAACTTTGACAATCTGGTCAATATCAGTAAAATGAAGAAAGTTAGAGGTTTACCAAAATTGAAGAAACCTGATAATATCATGTGCAAACAATGTCAGCTAGGAAAGATGGCAAAGTCAAGTTTCAAAAGAAAAAACTATACATCTAAAGAAGTACTTGAGTTAGTTCATACTGACTTATGTGGTCCAATGGAAGTACAAAGCTATAAAGAAGATAAATACATAATGGTGTTTGTTGATGACTATTTCAGGATGATGACTATTATGTTCTTAATGCAAAAATCGGATGCTTTTCAAATGTTTAAGTGGTGTGTGGCTAGAGTTGAAGAGGAAACAGGAAAAAGTTTGAAATGCTTGAGATCAAACAGAGGTGGTGAATTCACATCAAATGAATTCAAGATATTTTGTAATGACAAAAGAATCAAAAGATAAATGTCTGCTCCTAGAACTCCCCCATAGAATGGAATTGCTGAGAGAAGAAATAGATCTATGATTGACTATGCCAGAACATTAATGATGGAAAAAAATGTTGCTCTAAAATATTGGAGAGAAGTTGTAAGTGTATCTATTCATACACTGAACCAAGTACAAGTTAAGAAAGGTACTAATACAACACCTTTTAAATTATGGTATGGTCACTCACCCAATGTAAAACATTTCAAAGGATTTGGTTGCAAATGCTTTATCCTTAAAGATGCTAGAAATGGAAAATTTGATGCGAAAAGTGATGAAGGTATATTCTTTGGTTACTCCACTAGAAGTAAGGCATACAAGTGTTTGAATACTCTAACTAACAAAATTGTGGAAAGTGCAAATGTAAACTTTGATGATCATACAAAAGTCCAAGCTGAAGAACCAAAGAGAATGAATGAATATAGAACCTTTGTGTATTATTATGAAGGAATGCCTGTTGACAAGGATACTATCAATCAAATTGGGATTCAACAACAAATTTTAGTTTTAGCCGAGTCACAACCAGTGAATGCCAAGTTACATTCAGAAGCCGAGTTACAGAATGAAACAAATGAACAATCTGATCCTAAAGTCAGTACACATGAAAGAGATGAGGAACAACTTGAAAAATCAGTGTATAATGACCCTAAATTTGAAAGATCAGACATGGAAACAAGGATAGAACCAAGATTATCAAAATATGTAAAATGACATCACCTTGCTGAATAGATAATTGGTGACAAAGGTGCAAGACCAATGACAAGGAACAAACTAAGACATGAATCATGTCTGATTAGAAAATCTAAACCTAAGATAGTATATGGTGCATTACAAGATGATGACTGGTGATGCAGGAGCATCCAGAGGTATAAGGGCAATCCTATGTCACCCAAAAAAATGTACTTAGACTTAGTTTTTGCTTCATGTGTTTTTATTTTTGGACACCCATTTGGGTCAAATAAAGGTTCCAACTCTCAAAGTTCAACTATCAGTGTGCTAGAAAATCTCAAAAAATAGGAGCATGCAATTTGGCCACCATTTTGGTGACCTAGAAAATGTGAATTGGCCATATGAATGTAATTGTGATTTAGAGCATTCCAACAAAAGAATCAGGTCAAAAGGCCCCATGGTTTGAAAGTTATTGCAATTTTTTGGGTTTTGGAGACCTCCTAAGAATCCTTCAAAGTCAGGTTAGGGGCATTAAATGACCTTGAAAATGGCCAAAAAATGGGACGAGTGAAGCTTCCATAGGGCTATAGAGAACTTTGAGAGCTTTTCAAAAATGTAAACGGTTTGTCAATCGGAGCTACGGTTCAAAAGTTATGCCTCCTGAAAGTTCGGTTACCATTTCTGGATTCTTCTAGATTTGCACCAACTTCTAACATAGCTTCTGGAACCTTCTATTTGGTCTGTGGATGTCTACTAGCACTTTCTAGAATGTACTCCTAGTCCTTAACCCTATGGGGTCAATTTAAGGAGATTTCTGGCATTGTAAAAGGCAGTTCGGAGTGGAGTTTGAGAGGTGGTACTAAAAGGAGAAATTATCTCTAGATTTATGCTATTGTAAGCCCTTAGGGCATGTTTTGAAGTTTATTTTCTTGTACTATTTATACTAGCTTATTTTATCAGTTAATATAATTTTCCCTTTCTGTTGTGTCCATTTTGTTCTTGGGTTGTGTCCCCATCAAGTAGTATCAGAGCTGGTTTTCCTGAGTGTGTAGACAGAGCGCCGACTGTGAGGCAGTTTGCACCAGGACTGTGTGGTTGTGAGTTTGAGTTAAGAAGATGCCTCCACGAAGAGAGCATGGTGGAAGGGCCAGAGCTATTAATCTTCAGGAGGTTAGAGCCCTCCAAAGGCAGGTGCAGGCATTGCAAGAGGAGCTCCATAGAGGAGAAAATGTTGTCGCAGGTGACGACAGTGAGGATGACAATGAAGAAGAAGTAATGGAACTAGAAGGGGAATTTGAGAGGAAATTTTTGAATCATGTAGAGGAAAGGCTTTTTAGGGCCATTACTAAGTTTGGGAAAAGACCTACAATTGAAGTGGGTGTATTTTCAAGAAATCTGAAACTAGATGAGTTGATCGATTGGATCGATGAACTGGAAGAATACTTTGAGTATGAGGATATAAGGGAACCAGATAGGGTTAAGTTTGCAAAGACCAAACTAAAAGGCCATGCCAAAATCTGGTGGCAAGAGGTTCAATTGGAAAGAAACAGAAGAGGAAAGGAGAAGATCACAAGATGGGATCGCATGGTGGACAAATTAAAGAAGCAGTTCATTCCTGTGGACTATGAGCTTGATTTGTTTAAGAAAATGCATGGGTTAAAGCAAGCAGGAAGATCAGTCCAAGAATATATAGAGGAATTTTATCGACTCTTGATTAGAGTGTGGCATGTAGAAGCAAATAAGGAGAAGGTTGATCGTTATATCGGTGGGTTGCGACCTAGCAGCCAGGAGGAATTAAGTCTGGTAAGAATGATCAGCATTGAAGAGGCATACTAGTTTGCCCTACAAGTTGAAGAGAAGCTGAATAAAAGGTTTGAAGGAAGACAAAGAGGGTGCAGTCAAGGAGGAAGGGGAAGCGGTAGATCATCTGGAGGCTGCAATGAAACCCAAAAAAAAAATGAAGATGTGGGTACTAGCAAAAACCAGAGGAATAAGGGTTTCATCCGTTCCCATGATCAAGACTTTGGAAATTAGAGAGGAAGAGGTAGAGGACATGGACAAGGAAGAGGAGGCTTCTGTGCTACCTGTTTCCATTGCAATGAAGAAGGCCATCATGCCTTTGAATGCCCTCAACGACAAGGAAGGATAGATAGGAGAGCTGAGGGCCAAGCTAGGGTTGCTCATGTGGATGAGGATGCACAATCATCACATTTAGAGGATGCAGAAAGAGGAGAGACCTTGGTAAATGAAAGAGTCCTACTAAGTGGTGATATTTAACTAGGACAATGGAGGAGTTTGTTCCATACCAGATGCAAGTGTGAGGATAAATGTTGTGACATGATCATTGATGGTGGTAGCACTGATAACTTGGTATCAGAAGAGATGGTCTCTAAGCTAAAGCTCAAGAGGGAGAAACATCCCCAGCCCTATCGAATTGCATGGGTAAAAGATGATCATAAGGTCTTGGTAAGTGAACAATGTTTAGTGAAATTCAAAATTGGGAGTTACCATGATGAAGTTCTCTGTGATGTTATTTCAATGGATGTTTGCCATCTATTGTTGGGTAGACTGTGGCAGTTTGATAGACATGCAGTGCATGATGGACATGCAAACACATACTCTCTAACAAAGGATGGAGTTCGCCACAAATTGAAGCCCATGAAAAAGGAGGGTAAAAAGGTATGTAGCAGTGCTAGGATTTGTCTTGTTGATGGAAGGAAGTTTTTAGATGGCATGAAACATCAGCATATGTGCTATGCTTTGATTCCTAGGAAAGATAAAGAAGGTAGTAGTGAAATACCAGTTGAAGTTTCAGATTTACTAAGGGAGTTTGGAGATATTATCTCTGATAATGTTCCAGATGGATTGCCACTAATAAGGCAAATTAGTCATCAGATAGATCTAATTCTAGGAGCTAGTTTTCCTAACAAGGTTTCTCATAGGATGACTCCTACTGAAACAGAGGAGCTAAATATACAGGTTCAGGAGCTATTGAGGAAGGGCTTGATTCAAGAAAGCCTGAGTCCATGTGTAGTACCTACAGTACTTGCACCAAAGAAGGATGGAGAGTGGAGGATGTGTACAGATTCTTGAGCTATAAATAGGATAACCATCAAGTACCAGTTTCCTTTGCCAAGGATGGATGATCTTATGGACTGCTTGAGTGGAGCTCAATACTTCACAAAGATAGATCTGAAGAGCGGCTATCATTAGATATGGATTCGAGAAGGAGATGAGTGGAAAATAGCCTTCAAGACCAAGGAGGGTCTTTATGAGTGGTTAGTCATACCCTTTGGATTGACGAACGCCCCAAGGACCTTCATGCAGCTCATGAATGAGGTACTTAAGAAGTTCTTGGGAAAATTTGTTATTGTTTATTTGGATGATATTTTAATTTTCAGCAAGACTTTGGAAGAACATTTATTGCATATTCATAGTGTCCTTGAAAAGGTTAAGGGACGAGAAACTATTAATTAAGCTGAAGAAGTGTATCTTTTCAAAAAGGGAGTTAGTCTATTTGGGGTTTGTTATATCACCTGAAGGTCTCAAAATGGATCCAAAGAAGGTAGAAGCCATGTTGGAATGGCCTACTCCAAGGACTGCTACTGAGGTAAGATCATTTCATGGTCTTCTTAGTTTTTACAGGAAGTTTATTAAGAATTTTAGTGGCATATGTGCACCCCTAACTGATACAATAAGAGGGGATAGAAAAGAGTTCAAATGGACTACAATAGCTATGAGAAGTTTTAAATTGCTAAAGAAGAAGGTGACAGAACAACCTGTGTTGGCACTTCCAGATTTTAGAAAGGTTTTCCAAGTGGATTGTGATGCTAGTGGCAGCACTATTGGGGATGTAGTAAGCCAAGAAGGTAAGCCTATTGCATATATTAGTGAAAAATTGAATGATGCAAAAAAGAAGTATTATGTTTATGATCAAGAGTTCTATGCAATAGTTCAGGCCTTAAAGAAATGGAGGCATTATTTATTGCCAAAGGAATTTGTTTTGTATACTGATCATCAGGCATTACAATACCTAAATAACCAAGGTAAATTGAATTAGAGGCATATGAAGTGGGTAGAGTTCTTGCAGAGCTATACATTTGTGTTGAAGCATAGAAGTGGAAAATCTAACAGGGTTGCAGATGCACTAAGTAGGAGACAGTTGTTGCTTATAGTAATGCAAGTTGAAGTAGTTGGGTTTGATGAACTCAAGAATTTGCACCCCAAGGATCTTAATTTTGCTGAAGCATGGAAAGCTTGTAAAGAGCCCATTGCTGTAGATAGAACCAAGTGGTTAGACTATTTGATTCAGGATGGCATGTTGTTCAAAGGTAGTCAATTGTGCATTCCAAGGAGTTCCATGAGGGAAAATTTGATTAAGGAGAAACACAGTGGAGAGATGGAAGGACATTTTGTTCGAGATAAGACCATTTTCATTCTTAGAGAACATTATTTTTGGCCTCAAATTTTACAGGATGTGAAGAAGTTTGTACAGAGTTGCCAGGTTTGTCAAGTTGCCAAGGGGTTTAGTCACAATACTGGCCTATATCAGCCATTGCCTGTTCCATCAAGGCCATGGGAGGACATAAGTATGGATTTTGTTCTTAGATTGCCAAGGACACAAAGGGGTAATGACTCAGTATTCATGGTGATTGATAGGTTCTCCAAAATGGCACATTTCATTCCATGCCACAAAACTCATGATGCTGTCCATATTGCAAACTTGTTCTTCAGAGAAGTGGTAAGACTACATGGTCTTTCAAGGAGTATAGTTTCTAATAGAGATAGTAAATTTGTGGGGTATTTCTGGAAGAAATTGTGGAAAAAGTTGAGAACAGACTTGAAATTCAATTCCACGCATCACCCACAAATTGACGGCAAACAGAAGTGGTGAACAGAAGTCTGGGCAATTTTCTGAGATGTTTACTTGGATGGGATTTTATTCTACCACAAGTAGAGTTTTCTTACAATAACTCTATAAATAGGAGTACTGGAAAATCACCATTCCAAATTGTATATGGGAATAGCCCAAGGACTGCACCAGAATTGAGGAAGATAGAGCAAGGGGAGAGGACAAGTGCTAAAGGGAAAGAATTTGCTGAACATATCAAGTGTCTACATGAGGAGGTTCGAGCACACATTACCAAGATGAATCAAGAATATAAAACTAAGGCTGATCAAAGAGAAGACATAAGGAATTCCAAGTAGGAGATCTAGTCATGGTGCACTTACAAAAAGAAAGATTTCTAGCCGGTACTTACAACAAGCTGAAAATGAAGAAATTTAGCCCCTACAAAATTTTGAAGAAACATGACTCAGGAAATGCATATGAAGTGGAGCTGTCAGATGGTATTCACATTTCTCCCATTTTCAACATTGCAGATTTAACAGAGTATCATGATGATGGTGCAGATGAGGAGCTGGTGTTAGAGCCATGTCCAATTCTTGCTTCTAAGAAGGAGGAGATAGAAGACATTCTAGATCATTGTGTGGGTAGGAGTACCAAAAATAGGTAGTATGAAGAGTATTTGTTCAAATGGAAAGGACGACTGATCGAGGACTCAACTTGGATTTCAGCAGCTGAGGTTTCCCATTTGGGATTTCCTCTACCATTCATAAAGTGATAAGGTCACTTTTCAATCTACCCTGGGTGTCTGATGCAGGAGCATCCAGAGGTATAAGGGCAATCTTTTGTCACCCAAAAAAATGTACTTAGACTTAGTTTCTGTTTCATGTGTTTTCATTTTTGGACACCCATTTGGGTCAAATAAAGGTTCCAACTCTCACAGTTCAATTATTAGTGTGCTAGAAAATCTTGAAAAATAGGAGCATGCAATTTGGCAACCATTTTGGCAACCTAGAAAGTGTGAATCAGCCAGATGAATCTAATTGTGATTTAGAGAATTCCAAAAAAAAATTAGGTCAAAAGGCCCCACGGTTTGAAAGTTATTGCAGTTTTTCGGGTTTTGGAGACCTCCTAAGAATGCTTCAAAGTCAGGTTAGGGGCATTAAATGACCTTGAAAAGGGCCAAAAAATGGGGGATGAGCAGAGCTTTTCCATAGGGCTATAGAGCACTTCAAGAGCTTTCCAAAAATGTAAATGGTTCATCAATCGGAGCTACGGTTCAAAAGTTATGCCTCCCAGAAGTTCGGTTACCATTTCTGGATTCTTCTAGATTTGCACCAACTTCTAATGCAGCTTCTGGAACCTTCTATTTGGTCAGTGGATGGCTACTAGCACTTTTTAGAATGTACTCCTAGTCCTTAACCCTCTGGGGTCTATTTAAGAAGATTTCTAGCATTGTAAAAGGCAGTTCAGAGTGGAGTTTGAGAGGTGGTACTAAAAGGAGAAATTATCTCCAGATTTATGCTATTGTAAGCCCTTAGGGCATGTTTCGAAGTTTATTTTCCTGTACTATTTGTACTGTCTTATTTTTTCAGTTAATATAATTTTCCCTTTCTGTTGTGTCCATTTTGTTCTTGGGTTGTGTCCCCATCAACTGGTATAAAGCTATGGAAGAAGAGATTGATCAAATAAAGAAGAACAAAACTTGGACTTTGGTTCCCAGATCGGTTGACAAGAATGTAATTGGCGCTAAGTGGGTATTCAGAAACAAGTTAGATGAGAATGGCAAGATTACTAGAAACAAAGCTAGACTAGTATGCAAGGGTTATGCTCAAGAAGAAGGATTAGACTATGGGGAAAAATTTGCCCCTATTGCTAGAATGGAAGGAGTAAGAACTTTACTTGCATATGCTGCATATAAAAGTTTTAATGTCTATCAAATGGATGTAAAGTCTAATTTTTTAAATGGTATACTAGAAGAAGAAGTCTATATTGAACAAATAGAGGGATTTGTTGATGAGAACAATAGGAATATTGTTTGTAAATTACATAAAGCACTCTATGGTCTAAAACAAGCACCCAGAGCATGGTATGAGAGACTTCACAAGTATCTAGTGCAAATAGGATTTGAAAGAACTGATGATAATAGCAACATGTACATCAAATTAGAAGAAGGTAAGGATATTATTGTATCTAAAATCTTTGTGGATGACATAGTTTTTGGAGGAAAGGAAGTGCTTTGCAAAGGCTTTGCTAACAAAATGAAACATGAGTTTCAGATGTCTATGTTTGGAGAGATCAATTTTTTTGTTGGATTGCAAGTACATCAACTAAAATATGGTATATTTGTAACACAATCAAAGTACATCAAAGAGATACTTAAAATTTTTGGATTGGAGGAGTCCTAACTAGTCAGTACACCAATGACAACAAGAAATAAGCTATCCAAAAATTATGTATCAGCTGAAGTCAATCAAGCAATGTACAGATCCATGATTGGAAAACTACAATATGTTGTACATAGTAGACCAGACATAGCATTAGCAGTTAGAATAGTAGCTAGATTCTCTACTAATCTCAAAGAAAATCATATCATAGCAGTAAAAGGAATAATGAGGTATCTCAAAGGAACTGATAACTTTGGTCTATATTACAAAAAGAATGAGAAGTTTGAGCTCAATGCATATACAGATGCAGATTGGGCAGACAACAGTGATGACAGAAAAAGCACAAGTGGAGGTGCATTATTTTTAGGTAAAAGGCTAGTTACTTGGACTAGCAAGAAACAAACATGCACATCCCAGTCCACTGCAAAATCAAAATATGTGGCAGTAATAGTTAATTTCACAAACATTGTGTGGCTCACACATATATTGAAAGGAATGAAACAAGAGGTAACTAAACCTGTGATATTGTATTGTGATAACACAAGTGCTATAAACATATCCAAAAATCCAGTAATGCATGCAAAATCCAAGCATATTGCAATCAAGTATCATTATGTCAGAGAATTGGTAGAAGACAAACAAGTAAAGTTGGAGTACATTCACACAAAGGAACAAACTATTGATATCTTCACTAAACCATTACCCAAGGATGCTTATGAATATCTTAGAGGCAAGTTGGGGGTAATACCCATAACTCAAGTAGTATAAAATAACAAGGAAGCTACCCTGCATCAATAGGAATAAATTATTGAAATATCTGAAGAATGATGCAGAGGAATACAACAGGAGCAGAAACTCCAAATCAATCACAAGCATGGTGATAGAGGGAGAAGATATCATAGCCAAAGCTTATATTGTGTATATTAAAGATGCTACATCTTTGGCATTTATGTCAAAGAAGGAGAAATATTTAGAAAACTGATCAATACAAAGCAAGAGGGAGATATATAAGAAAGAGGGAGATATATGAGATCAGTAGTAAGGATGCAACAATCAAGAATGTAGCAGACAATATATACAATCTTGGTGGAAACTAAGTTGATCAATTGATCAATTTGCTTTGCCATCAATGCCAAAGAGGGAGATTGTTGGAAATGATTGAAAATATCATGACGGAGATTGTTAGAAATGACTGAAGAGATCATACATAAAAATTAATGGAACTGGTAAAAAATGTTCTCAATCATTGTTTTTTCATTGATGTCAAACTTGCTACTTGCAAGAATGACAATTGCTTTAGTGATCCAAATACTATCAATTGGTTGATTGACAAGGAGGAGGCAATCAGTAAGATGTAACTAGAACACCTAGAGAAAGGTTGAAGTTATGATGTTGTAATGAAGTAGAAGGATTAGCTAGGCCATTGATGAAAAAGTGTATTGATGACATACTCTAAGACACAGAGAATGGGCACATTGAAACATATCAAAGATGTAAGGTTTTAGCTAAGTCATTTGTAGAGTAGATACAAGTGCTGAGCAGATACAAGTGCCGAGCAGAAACAAGTGCTAAGGAGATACAAGTGCCAAGCAAAAACAAGTGCAGAGCAGAAACAAGTGTCGAGCAGATACAAGTGCTGAGCAGAAATAAGTGCTGAGCAAGAAACAAGTGCCAAGAAAATACAAGTGTCGAGTAACAAAAAGGTTCCAAGCATCAATAAACCAATAGTGTGAAGTTCCTACATTATTTCAAAAATCAAAGATTCATCAGATCTAAGCCGACAAGGTTGTTATCTTGAATTCTATGAATTAAATAGAAGATAAGAATGATGAGTTGGTGGCATAGAACACCATGTTGAATGTTTTTGGAGAATACAACTGGACTCTAGACAAAGTTTCTAAATAAGAGCAAGATATGGGGTAGATACATTATATCCTACCTAATCCATTTGAAACCCTAAAATTGGAGAGGGAGAATAGAGTAGCAAATATAATCCAAATTTTTATTTAAGGAGTCATAAGGTCACGAAAAAAAGAGAGAGAAGAGGTCAAGAATGAAAGCATAAAGTGTTGAAGGAGGTGCTAAGGAGTAAGAAAGCATAGTTACTCTGCTTCAACAGATGACCACAGATATGGTTGCATTAGTATAATGAGTAGGAAGACTCAAGGAGGTGAAGCTTGAGATGACAAGCTGTTAGAGTTGAAGTGATCAAAGCCATGCAAAAGGACTGAACTAAAGTGTGATCTAAAATCTACAAAATATGTTGTAAGTTGTAACTTTCTACCAATTGTAACAGATAGTTTAAATCCTATGGACTTAGGTTGGCTTAATAGGCATGTTGTAAATCCTTTAACAAGGTGACATTCCAAGTGAATGTTCTAAAGTCCTTTGATTAGGCCCATTCTTAACAGTATGGTGAAATCCTCTAACAAAGTCACATTTAATAGTGTGTTGTAAGCCTTTAATAGGGCAAGCTTTTAACAGGGCATCACTTAAGAAGAGTGAGAATTAAGTAGCATGTTACTGGTGGTTTTTTTCAAATTGAGTTTCCACATAAATCACTGTGTCATGTGTTGATCTTGCATGTTTTATCTCTGCATATTGATTTAGTATAATTTTCTAGGATGATTGATTTAAGCTTGGATGGATGAAAAGTTTATGGATTCACTATAATTTGTGAAAAAATATTATTAGGGCATTTGGACCTTGGGTAATTGATTCACCCCCCCCTCTCAGTTATTGTAAAGAATTCTAACAGTGACTGATCAGGAAAGTATTGTATATACTTTATAATTAGTGGGGTTCAGGTCATCGCCTCGAATTTTTTTTTTTGTACTATTTGTAGATTCACCATTTGTAGCTTCACCACTAAAGTTATGGCTAATTTATGGCCGACATGTTATAAACCTAAAGTGGTTTAATACTTGTATAAAAAGATTTAGGGTTGGGTATTTTCATTATGTTGTGATGTGAAATTACTTCTTGCGATAGTATTGAGCTATAAGGGATTACAGATTGTAATCAGGTTGTAATCACTGGATTGTAATAATATTGGACTTGCTATTTGGTGGACATAGGCTAGGGATTGGGTGAACCATGTTAAATCTTGGTGCCTTGTGTTCATTTTTGTGTGATCTATTATTTTCTGTTATTGGTTATATTTTCATGTAGTTTTTATTTTTGTCCATGGTTTATCCTAACAAGTGGTATCAGAGCAAGGTTATCTTTTAGTTATCCTCTATAGGAAAGTCTCATAGTTAAGTGGGAGTCTCATGATTGAGTGGGAGTGATGGTAGATGAGGGTAAGCTGAGGGTTGACAGGTTTAATGGGCAGAACTTCTAGCTATGGAAGATGAAAATAGAAGACTATCTATATTAGAAGGATTTATGGAAGCCATTGGAAGGCAAAGCCAAGAATTAGGGAACTATGTCAGATGCTAAATGGGATCTTTTGGACAGAAAGGCACTCAGAAGCATTCGATTATGCTTGGAACCATCTATGAAATTTAATATTACAAAAGCAAAGACGACAAAAGATTTGATGAAAACCCTAGTGGATTTGTATGAAAAGCCCTCCACTTAAAACAAGGTATTTCTCATGAAGTTTTTATTTAATATGAAAATGGAAAAAGGTGGATCTATTGCAGATCATTTAAATGAGTTTAATACTATTACCAGTGGTATCAATTTTGATGAAGAAATTAGGGCTCTCTTGATTTTTTGTTCCATTCCTAAAAGCTGGAATGGCTTGGTAATGGTGGTAAGTAATTTTGTTCCTAGATCTAGGACCCTAAAATATGATGATGTGATTGGTGTTATTTTGAGTGAGGAAACTCATCAGAAATCCTCAAGTCGATCTACATTAGGAAGTGCTTTGAATGCACAAAGTTGGGGTAGAATGACTAAGAGAGGAAGTAACTCTAGAAATTGTGGGAAATCAAGAGGAAAGTCAAAGGGGAAGAGGTCTCAATTGAGAGGACCAAATGATTGCTAGTACTATGGGAAACCAGGGCACAAAAACAAAGATTGTTAGAATTGAAAGAAAAATGAAGGAGATAAATCAGATTGAGACAAGTAGGCAAATGTGGTAAGTAAAAAATCCAAAGAGGATGCTTTGCTTCTGCCTTTAGATAGTGTAGATGATACATGGGTTTTAGATTCTGGTGCTTCATTTCGTGCTACACCTCATAGAGGTTATTTCATTGATTATGTCCAAGGGAATTTTGGGCTTGTTTATTTGGGAGATAATGAACCCTGTCAAATTTTTGAAAAGGGAAAAATTAAGATTAAGTTGCAGAATGGGAATCATTGGCTACTACATGAGGTAAGACATGTTCCAAGGCTGAGTAGGAATTTAATTTCAGCAGGGCAACTTGGTGATGAGGGTTGTGTAGTTACTTTTAATGATAAAAATTGGAAGGTTTCAAAAGGTTCACTCGTAGTAGCAAAAGGTGTGAAAGTAGGCACCTTATATCTTTGTACAAGTCATATTGTTCCTTCTACTTTGATTATTTCATAGAAAAATGAATGTTCAGGAATAATTGCCGCAATTGAGCAAGAAGAACAAATAGTTGTTGTAGATTATGATATAGCATTGTGGCACAACAAACTTGGGCACATAAGTGAGAAAGGTATGAAAGTAATTCATTCAAAGAAAGTTTTACCAGGTCTGAAATGTGTTAATATGGATTTATGTGAAAGTTGTGTGTATGGAAAACAAAAGAGAGTGAGTTTTGTAAAGACTGGGAAGGAAAACAAAAAGGAGAAATTAGAGCTTGTGCATGCAAATGTATGGGGACCAACTCAGGTGTCTTCCCTTGGTGGCTCTCATTATTATGTTACATTTATTGATGATGTAACTAGAAAAGTATGGGTTAATTTCCTTAGATAGCAATCTGATGTATTTCAAACTTCTAAGAAATGGAAATGCTTCGTTGAAAATGAGACTTGTAAGAAATTAAAATGTCTCAGATCTGATAATGATGGTGAGTATTGTAGTCATGAATTTGAAGATTATTGCTCCACTAATGGTATTCATAGATAAAAAAATGTTCCAAGGACTCCATAGGAAAATGGAGTGGCTAAATGCATTAACAAAACTATAATAGAGCGTGCAAGGAGCATGAGGTTACATGCTGGGTTGCCCTTACACATGTGGGTGGAGGCTGTCAATACTACAATATATTTGATTAATAGAGGTACCTCTACTCCTTTGGGCTATGGTATTCTAGAGGAGACATGGACTGGTAAGAAGGTGAGTTATTCATTTCTCAAGACCTTCGATTCTGTAGCTTTTGCTCATATAGACTCTAAAAATAGAACCAAGCTAGCAGCTAAATCAAAGAAATGTGTCTTTTGTGGATGTGGCATTAATGAATTTGGTTATAAGCTTTGGGATTTTAAAAATGATAAAATTGTTAGAAGTCGATATGTCATATTCAATAAGAAAGTGTTGTACAAAGATCTATTGTAGCAACATGAGTAGAAAGAAGATGATTATGTAGTGCTAGATGATACTCCAAAAGTCATTGTTCCAGCCATTCCTCATGATGTGCAACAATTGCAAAAACAAATACCACACATACCAGTGAATGTTAGATAGTCAACAAGGAAAATTAGACCTCCACAAAGATTTTCTCCCTCTTTGAATTCTATTTTATTTATTGATGTTGGTGAACCTGAAAGTTATGATGAAGCTGTGTAGGTGGATACTAAGATTCAATGCGAGTTTGCAATGAAAGATGAAATGGACTCTTTGCTAAAGAATAAGACATGAAATTTGTGCAAGTTGCCTACAGGTAAAAAGGCTTTATAGAATAAGTGGGTTTATAGGTTGAAAGAAGAGGAAGGAGGTAAGAAAATATTTAAAGCTAGGTTAGTTTTAAAAAGATTTGCATAGAAAAAGGGAATTGATTTTGATGAGATATTTTCTCTTGTTGTTAAAATGACTTCTATTCATACTATTTTAAGTCTTGTGGCTACTGAAGTTTTACATTTAGAGAAGTTGGATGTTAAAACAACCTTTCTTCATGGTGATTTGGATGAAGAAGTATATATGGCTCAGCCATAGGGATTTGAGGTCACAGGTAAGGAGAACTTAGTGTGCAAATTGAAGAAAAGTTTATATGGCTTGAAGCAAGCACATCAGCAATGGTATTTGAAATTTGACAGGTTTATGCATGAGCATGGCTATAATAGGTGTCATTCAAATTATTGTGTTTATTTTAAGAGGTTGGATGATGATAGCTACATTATTTTATGTTTATATGTTGATGGTATGCTTGTAGCTAGGTCTAACATGGATCATATTAAGGGGTTGAAAGGCTAGTTAGCACATGCATTTGCTATGAAGGATTTGGGGGAAGCAAAACAAATCCTTGGTATGAAGATTTGCAAAGATAGGAAGAACAGAACATTAACACTATCTCAGGCTGATTATGTTGAGAAGGTGTTGCAACGTTTCTCTATGGAGAATGCTACAGCTGTTAGCACACCTTTACCTGTTCATTTGAAGTTAACTAAGGAGATGTGTCCTAAGACATAGGAAGAGGAGGATAAGATGTCCAAGGTACCCTATGCTTCAGCTATAGGAAGCTTGATGTATGTTATGGTGTGCACTAGGCTAGATATTGCACATGTAGTGGGAGTCGTTAGTAGGTATATGAGTCATCTAGGATTTGAGCATTGGAATGCTATCAAGTGGATTCTCAAATATTTGAGAGGAACATCCAATAAGTGTTTACACTTTGGCAGCTCTACTACTGATCTGCAGGGCTATGTTGACTCAGATTTGGCAGGGGATATTGATACCAGGTGGAGTACTACAGGTTATGTCTTTACTATTGGTGGGGCAGCCATGAGCTGGGTTTCTAGGTTACAGAAGATTAATGCTCTATCCACTACAGAGGTAGAGTATGTTTCTGCTACAGAGGCAGCGAAGGAGATGATATGGCTTCAGTTCTTCTTGGAAGAATATGGACATCCTCAAAAGGATAATTATTTTTTCACAGATAGTCAGAGTCCCATTCATCTTGCAAAGAATTCAGCTTTGCATTCTAAGACTAAACACA
Source organism: Cupressus sempervirens (assembly GCA_028749045.1). Taxonomy (NCBI): domain Eukaryota; kingdom Viridiplantae; phylum Streptophyta; class Pinopsida; order Cupressales; family Cupressaceae; genus Cupressus; species Cupressus sempervirens. The sequence goes on along the minus strand of CM053786.1, from coordinate 264,442,827 downwards.
TACAGTTGCGGTATGATTTCATTCGGTCAGTTTTGGAGGATGGATAGTTCAAGCTGGAGAAGATACATACAAATGAAAATCTAGTAGATATGTTGACAAAGGTTGTAACAAGGGAGAAGATGAACTCCTCTTCAGCTTTGGTTGGTCTTCTAGACTGAACATGAATAAAAGAATAGTAGAGTCCAGGGTGGTTTGATCTAGTGGGAGCCCCATGTGGTAGTGGTATTGCTACAAGATTAGTCTCCAAGTGGGAGATTGTTTTTTAGTGTGGACCCTAATCAGCCCCCAAGTGGGAGATTGTTAGATTATAGTGATTGATCAGGAGAGTATTGTACATACTTCATAATTTTTTGGTACTATTTGTAGATTCGCTACTAAAGTTATGGCTAATTTATGGCCGACATGTTATAACCCTAAAGTGGTTTAATACTTGTATAAAAGGGTTTAGGGTTGGGTATTTTCATTATGTTGTGATGCAAAATTGCTTCTTGTGGTGGTATTTTTCTCTAAGAGATTACAGATTATAATCAGGTTATAATCACTGGATTGTAATAATATTGGACTTGTTGTTTGGTGGACGTAACCCAGGGATTGGGTGAACCACGTTAAATCTTGGTGCCTTGTGTTCATTTCTATGTAATCTATTATTTTTTGTTATTGGTTATATTTGCATGCAGTTTTTATTTATGTCCATGGTTTATCCTAACATGAATCAAAAGGCAAAACAAGGCTAAATAACTTAAATGAAAATACAAATGCAGTATGGCACTTTAACTCAATGCATTTGCACAAAATATCTAAATAGACTAGAAGAGACATAAGACTAATACAATAGACAATATATGTCATGATGAATCATCTAAAGCAAGGAAATCAATCTTCATACCTAAATTAACCAAGATATCTACTAAAATGAAAAAATACAAAAGACTTAATAAATAGTGTCTAGAGATGAATTTGGAAAAAAAATTTGCATCAGGAGAAAGAGCTTGCAAATGCCTTTCCAATGATATAAACATTTCCTAAACTGAAGATCAGATGCTCAAGATATGCCTCCAGAAGTATAAAATTGTACCCCTAACTTTGATAGAAGAAAAAACCATCAAAAAAGAATCAAAATTGAAAACCAACTATACCACTTTGATTGGCTCAAAACCAACTTTCTAGTGATGTCTCATTCATAGAAAATGAAGTATGCCCAAGATATGAGCAAAAAAGAAAAGGTAGGGCCAAACAGAGCCCAAGGATGTGATAAGAATGCTAATGTAATTCTAATGTGTCACTGATGTAAGCAAGTGATGATCCCAAATTTGATAGGAAAATGACCATCAAAGCAAAAGAAATTTACCAAAAAAAGACTCCTACTAGAGTAAAAATCCAATCAATGAAAACAAGAGTTGGATCAAAGGGTTGGTGATAGAAACAAATTCAGTGGACAAAGAAAGCATATTTAGTAAAAAAATCCCATGAGAAGGCCCAATCCCCATTCAAGAACCACCTTTAAAAGTGAAAAATCTATTGTTCATGGCCAAACTCACTAGGAGGAGCATGATCAAAACTAGTGACCAAACCAAAAATCTTCACAAAAAGAATAATTGCATCAATAGAAACAATGACATAGAGGTCTCCCATAAATGTGTGTGGTAGTGAAAATTTGAACTATTGGTGCACAATGCTATTGACATCAGTTCCCACATGGTTTTCATCTATATGGAATGCAAAATTCATGAATGTGTCAAACTCCACAGCCACAATTTGATTGGAGTTTCATTCATTAGGTGTCTGATTGAAGAGAGCAAGTCCTTATCTCCCACCATTTTATAGGTGGCTCTAACTCACAATGTCCTATGAAAAAAGTGAGTGCACCCCCTAATCTATTGGCAACATTTGGAGAGGTATTGAAGGAAAAAGTGGTAGAGAAATTGGTGAGAGAAAGAGAGTAGGCCCAAAGATTGTTGGATGAAGTCATCTGCAAAAAAAATATTTTTCATGTCTTTCAAAAAAAATGTTCTCAATTTCCACAAACCCACACTATTAACACCAAAACCATTGATTGTAAAATCTCTCCAGTCCACATTCAATGTCGCCATTATCGTGAAGAGGTATGAATCATCTTTAAAAAGCAATGGATGTGGAGGTGAGACACAAAAAAATGGAGAGAATTTCTTAAACTACCAAAAACAAAATTAGGCACATTAGTCTATTACCACACCTGAGGCCTTCTCTCCATCATCATAGAGAAAGGTTCCAAACATAGAGGAGATGAAACCACCATGAATCCACCAATCAAAAAAGAAAAGAATTAAAAATTATCACTCATAATGGCCAAACATGCATTGATGGAGTGTTGGAGAAATGTGTGTACCATATAAATAAAATTAATAGCCCAAAGTATATCTTTATGCTCAATAAAACATGAGCTCATGAGCAAACAAGAAAATCCCTTTTCCTATGGTCACCACAGGTGACTTGATCTACTGATATCTAATTAGATAACTCCAAACTACATAGACCACACAACACCTAATAATGCTTCCATTAAAGGTGTATAGACTTTGGCAGAATCAATGCCACCCTTCATATGAGCATGGAGGTATGGGAGTCTCCAACTCAAATGGCACTTGCATGGAGGGAAGTATTAATCTCATATTGGTTTTGACATATGAGCAACAATATACTTAAGTCATTTACTTAGTTCATCACAAACAAGTAATACATGTCAAGCATAAGTTGTCAAATAGTATATGTCAAGTGATAGATATTTAGTATGAGCCAAGTAACTAGTAAGTGCCTAGTCACTCAAATGTCAAGTAGATGGTATGTATTGAGCTATTCAAATGTCGAGTGATTAGTGGATGTTGAGTCATTCAGAGGTTGATTTATAGCATTAAAGTTGGAGTTCATGTCGAGCATTAGGGACTTTAACTACCAAGTTATATATTTTTGACATAAACATTTGTAATGGTACAAACCTCTATGTAAACCATTTTAGGGTTGACTTAAGGATTATTTTATGATTTTTTATGATAAGTACAAATCTTAATTGCGAATACCTATGTATTACATGCATCCAATTAGAAAAAAAGAAATTTTAAGTGGCAATATGGGTGGATCACTATTATTGATTCATACCTAACCCTAAGTCACCTAGGTCTTCTCAAGGAAGAAAAATCCTAAACTTTTTATGAATTCTTAAGGAGAACTGAAGAGATTTTTCATGGAAAAACAAAGCATTCATGGTGATTAAGGTGTTATATTTTGAATTACATTATAGAAACGATTAAAGGAGAACAAAGGAAAGGAATCAAAGGACAACACAGACACATTTGATTAGAAAGGATCATGTACACATCAATATAGAGGTGATCTGACATCAAGAAATAGACTTCTAATTGAAGCATCATTTTTGAAACATTCTAACAAGTGAATTAGTTAAATCTCTTAATAAAGTGGTCTTGAAAGGCTATTCTAAATCCTTTAACAGGGTGCTTACTTCATTGTAAGTTAAAGTCCTCTTACCAAGCACACCTTTCTTAGGGTGTTTAAATCCTTTACCAAGGTAAAATTTAACATCCTTGTAAGCCTTTAATAGGGTAGATCATGTTTCATGATCAAATATTGTAACCCTCATTAGATACACTTTATTATTGTAGTAGTGAAGATTTGTGGATGTCATCCCCACCATAGTTTTACCTTCTCCTTGCAAGGTTTCTAGGTAACCAAATATCTTGTGTCATACATGTGTTGAATATTTTACTTTCATGCTATGGATGTATATGTATAATTTGGACTTTTAGTTTATATGCATAGATTGTGAGATGGATGTGTGGTGAATGATTTTAAGTTTAAAAGTTTCAACTACTAATTCACCCCCCCACCACCCCCCCCCCCCCCCCCCCCCCAACAACACTCAAAGTTTACTTCCCTATTGTATTTCCAAAAATTGGTATTTCAGGAAGGTTCTCTAGAAAGTAAAGCTTTACATCTTAGAGGAAAGATCTTGGAGATGGAAGTCTACAAGTTGGGAAAGAGTATTGAGAACCAAAAGATTGAAATACAACTTTCCCTACATCAGTTGAATGAAGCAATAAATGATTTAAAGATATCAGTCAAGAGAAGGGAGGAAATAGCTATTGAAGAGAATGACACAAAATACCAAGAGATTGAAACTACTAAATTATTTGCAAATGGAAACACTAATGAATTTCATGCAGCTTTTGCAAATCTGATGTAAAAGAATGGAACTCGAACTGAAGTGGTCAAAAATCTCAATAGAGAATAAGAAGTCAAATCAATATTTCTATGTGAAGTGACTAAGCAAAAAATAAAATCTAAAGAAGACAAAGTCATTACTAAATATGACAAATGGATTTTTACCAATAGACTAGAAGAGAAAACATCAAAGCTAACTAGGATTGCTAACATACAATTGGAAACTTTGGGTCAAATGATTATTCCAAATCATGAACTAAATGCAAAGGATATTGAGATCGCAACACTAAAGTTGTAGAATGAACAAATAAGAAATGATCTAAAAAGAGAAAAGGACTCTAATGATAGTTGTAAGAAACCAAGTGAAGCCATCAAGTACTTTGAACAATTGATGGGATACCCTAGAGCCAATAGTGACACTTCTAGATTGCATTACACTAGTAGTGAAGAAAGAGAATCATCAAAAAGTGGTGAAGAAAGAAGTCAAAAAGGTAAGAACTCCAAACCTACTCATCATAATTGTGGTAAGATAGGTCATTCTACTAATGTTTGTAGAATCAAGAGTACAAATCAAAATCCTTAGCATAAGTTCATGGGTCATTGCCACAAATGCAATAAACAAGGACATTAAGAACATGAATGTAGAACCAAGACCATAAGCACACAAATATTTGAAGGATGTTGCTATAACTATTAGGAGTATGGACAAAGAGCATATGAGTGCACATCCAAGCCTAAATTGTCATCAAACATGCAAGAAAAGGTAAATCATAATGGAAACTCTTATAATTGGGATTATAATACTAGGTATAGTTGGCACTATTGTCAAGAATATGGACATGTTTCTGAAAATTGCATAAGAACACATTTCCAAAGTGACTACAAAAGATGGTTAAGTAAATCCACATGTTTTAGATATTTGAAGACTAGTCACATAAGTAGGAATTGTCCAACAAGGTCAAAGGCACTATGTAGTGAGTTCAACAAAGACAAAGGAAAGGTAGATGTTGAAAATGTTAGAATAAGATGAACAAGACATGGAAGAGAAAGGAAGATTATAGCACATCAAGTTTAGATGGGATCACTTCACCCAATGGGTTAGGTGATCACACCTCCTCCAATTAAGAAATTGAGAAGTATGTTGGGACTAATATTTAAAGGACATACCATACACCAATTCCAAGGATTTAGTTTTGAATAGATTACATATGAATGGATAGAGATGCAAGATGTTCATTATAACCTAGAATAAATCTTTAAGTTTTGTCAATTTTCACTATGGTTGTCAATTCAAATGTTAGTTGATGTTGAGCTATCACAAGGTGATAGCGTTGACCAAGCTCATATTGGTTTCCAAGCAAAAAGGGAAGTTCATCGAAGCTGAGTGAGTCAAAATCTCTATTGAAGCCAAGCTTATAGTTGTGTAAGCACTAAGCATTAAATATGAGGTTTTAAGGTCTATATGATTGATCTCTACTCATTTGAAATCATTTAAATTTGAAGGAGAGCACAAAGAGAGAAAGGAGAATTGAAAGAGATCATACTAGTATTTTCAAGCTAAATTCAATAGTTGCTTGAAACCATCACAACAGATTTGTAAAGGTATTTATCATGTGCCAAGCTACGCAATTTTAATTTTTGCAATACATAGTTTATAGAATGTCATCAAGTTATTTAGTTTCTAAGGTTAAAGATGGTAAATAAGTTTTGAATGTACAATTGATAAGCAATTAGATTAGGCAACCTAATTGTAGAGCCATAGCTAATATTGCTTATAAGAAAGATCCATCTAATGCATTGTCTATGATGCGACCTTAGATTTTAATGATTCAAGATGTAAGAATTTTCTACACATGCAAGGTGGGCAGAATAGGAGACATGAATATTAGGGAAACCTTTGGAAAATTGTGTGAAAAAAGAGTGTTAAGAGATTAATTCAAAAGTGTAGAATCAAAAGGGCTAACCCATGCCCTAGATTTCCCTAATGTTTTCAAGACTGAATGGATTAAGATAGTTTTGAGTAGAATTTGTAAGGAAACTCAGGTGGGGAAACAACTTCCTAAACTAATCTCATAAGGAAAGTATGGTGCAAATACTTTGTTTAAAATCTTCTACACTTACAGATTCAATAACATGTAAACAACATTATAGCAACCAGCCATGCATACAAAAAATAGATAGAGAAAGAAACACATAACACAAAGATTTTCCGATGGGGAAGAACCTTTCGGTAAAACAACCCCACCCCTCCAAAACCTGCACAATGTATTATCTTCAACACAAGATTACAATACACTTGCAATGCAAATTCAACATCAACGAAAGAAAAGTTCCAGCAGCACCTCATTACCTGCAAACTTCCATCTATCACTCAATTGCATTACAACATGCAATGAACATCTTAAGACCCAATAAAATGCCCACAAAGAAATTGGGCATTTTTCATGGCTCAACCACCAAGAAACATGCACAATGCCACATGTACATCCCATACCAAGAAAAGGGCATCCATCCCTTGAATAGGCAATGACAGCTTGTCATAGAATCCACCAAAAATAGCGATCACAAGAGAAGTGTAAGAGAATCTGTCATACCAACCTATTTTTGGCATATTCTCTTCCACACACCAACCACTCTTTCTTAGGCACCCAAATAGGCCTCATGTCATAAGATGCACTTACACCTGTCATAGCATATTCCTTAAATAGCTCTTACATGTCATAGGAATCTGTCATAACCATTTCAGCCATGATCTCCTTCACACACTTCAAGATGTCGACACATGTAAGTGATCAACATGCCAACTAGACATGTACACTCACATTTCATATTATTTGCAAAAATAAATTTTAAAAAACAAATAAGAATAAGAATAGGAATTATAAAAGGTTGAGACACCTTATTCCTAACATTCTCCCACTTGTTGAACACCTTGTAAGAGCAACAGGAACATAACATGAACTAACTGCTATAGGCCGAAAGGCCCATAGACTCCGAACACCATCTAAACTTCTCAGTGCCCACTGGTTTCGTTAATGCATCTGCAACATTCTCCACAGTATCTACCTTTTCCAAATTTGCCTTTCCATCTTCCACCATATCTCTCACAAAGTGAAACTGCACATCAATGTGCTTAGTTCTGGCATGGAAAGTTGGATTCTTCACAAGGCAAATAGCACTCTAACTGTCACACCAAATAGTAATCTGTTCTGCATAAACACCAACATTAGAACACAATCTCTTAAGCCAAATGGCTTCCTTACAAGCATGAGTAGTAGCCATGTACTCAGCTTTTGTAGTGGACAAAGCAACCACAGGTTGTCACTTACTCATCCAACTGATGGCACCACCAAACATAGTGAACACATAACCACTGGTGGATCTCTTGCGATCAATATCACTTGCCCAATCTGAATCCACAAACCCATGAATACAAATTGAATGCAGAGATCCAGAAGAGTTACCATGATAACATATGGAGTAATCTAATGTACCCCTCAAATATCTGAATACTCGCTTAACTGCATCCCAATGTATCCATCCAGGATTAGCCATAAATCGACTCAGGGCTCCCACTGCTTGGGCAATGTCTAGTCTAGTACAGACCATAGCATACATAAGACTACCAACTGCACTAGCATAAGGTACTCTACTCATGTCCTCCACCTCACTAGGAGATTTTGGACAGTTATCTATAGATAGCTTTGTTCCCACAGAAATAGGAACACATAGTGGTCTACAATCTGCCATGCTGAACCTGTCCAACACAGACTTCACATACTTACTCTGACTCAACCAAAGTTTTTTGTTAGACCTGTCTCTACTGATTTCCATACCCAAGATATACCTCACTGCCCCAAGATATTTCATCTCAAACTGTGCTGACAACTGAGATATAAAATTAGAAATCATACCCTTACCCTTCCCAAACAGCAACATATCATCAACATATAATGCAATAATAAGAAGGTGATCATTTTCACCTCTGAAATAAACACAATGATCTAATTTCGATCTTAAAAATCCAATTGACAACACAAAGGAATCAAACTTAAGGTACCACATCCTAGGAGATTGCTTCAAACCATATAGAGATTTCTTCAATCTGCAAACAAAGGATTCTTTACCTTTAACAATGTAGTGCTCAGGCTATGACATATAAATCTCTTCCTCCAAATCACCATGAAGGAAAGTTGTCTTCACATCCATCTGTTCTATCTCTAAATCATATGATGCAGCAAGAGATAACAGAAATCTAATGGATGTCAACTTTGCAATAGGAGAGAATATTTCACCATGATCTATTCCCTCTACCTATGAATACCCCTTTGCAACCAATCTAACTTTGTACCTTTCAACACTGCCATCTGCACATAATTTCTTCTTGAACACCCATTTACAACCAACAGGTTTTCTCCCTTTAGGAAAAGGTTAAAGGTCCCATGTTTTGTTTTTCTCTAATGAAGCCATCTCATCATCCATAGCCTCAATCCAGGAACTTGCATCTTCCATGCCCAAAGCCTCTTTCACAGATCTAGGCTCATCAGTGTTATTAATCAAAGAAAAAGAACAACTGGAATCTAACATAGAATAACCAATCCTTTCTAGTTTCTTTCTTTCTCTTGTGTATCTCCTCAAGGGCTAAGGTTGAGGTTTTTCTTCCTCTTCTTCTGAACTGTTAGAGCTGCTAGAGCTCTCCTCATCATTAGTCCCAACATGGTCTCTCTGTTTAGTCTTCTCAGGGGTAGGAGGCAACTGAACAACATCTTTTTTCTTTTCTTTTTCATCTGGTTGTAGCACAATAGGAGAAGATGTTAGCTCTCTAAAAATAACATTTCTGCTATACAACACCTTACTAGTCACAGGATCCCAAAGCTTGTATCCTTTCACACAAGTACTGTACTCAATGAAAATACATTTAACAGCTTTATTTTCCAACTTAGATCTTTTCTCCTTTGGAACATATGAATAAGCTTCACAACCAAAAACACGAAGATGTCTAATTGAAGGCTTCTTACCAGACCACACCTCCATGGGTGTCTTACCAACAAGAGCTGATGTAGGAGATCTGTTAACCAGATAGCAAGCAGTGGCCATAGCTTTGGCCCAAAACCTTTGTTCTAAACCAACTCCACTAAGCATACTCCTAGCCTTCTCCATCAGTGTCCTGTTCATTCTCTCTGCAACTCCATTCTACTCCGGGGTATAAGGAGTTGTCTTATGCCTCTCGATACATTGTTCTTTATAGAACTGTTCAAACTTTGCTGAGCAAAAATCACCACCATTGTCAGTTCTCACACACTTAATCTTCTTACTAGTCTGTTTCTCTACAAGGGCTTTAAATTCTTTGAATCGACTAAAGACTTGTGTCTTAATTTTAAGGAAATAAATCCATGTCCTTCTACTGTAATCATCTATGAAAGATACAAAAAATACAGACTTGGAGATCTAAGGAACTTTTACAAGACCAAATACATTAGAATGAATAAGATCCAAAACATCAGAAGATTTGTGAGAACTCAAGTAAAATTGAACACGATTTTGTTTACCATATACACAGTGTTCACAGAAGTCAAACTTGAGATTGCAATCATTTAACCCCTTAATGAGATTTTTGTTTTTCAGGGTTCTGAGACCCTTCTTACCAATGTGGCCAAGTCTCATATGCCACAACATTGTCTTTTCTGCAGGAAGCTTTCCTTCCAAAGTGTTTTCATTGCCATCAGAGCCTATAACCACAGAATTCTTCATTGCTCATTCAGATGGTGAGGATGAAGAACTGTTACATAGAGGAATACATGCATCTAGCTAAAAAAAAGTACCTCTCCTAGTACCCTTATCAAGCACCATCGATCCTCTAATCATCTTACATCCTTCTTTTGAAAAAACAACTTGCACACCTACATCGTTCAGCATACTTACAGATAATAGGTTTCGTGCTAGACCTAGAATGTGCATAACTCCATTGATTCCCTTTATTCATCCATCAAGAAATTTGATAGTGACCCTTCTGCGTCCAACTATCTTCAAGTGAGAATCATCACCCAAGTACACCTTTCCACCATCGAACTCTTCATATCTTGAGAACCAGTTTCGATGAGAGGTCATGTGAAAAGATGCACCCGAGTCAACCAACCACACATCATCAGATGCATGGGCTGCCAAAGCTATGATGAATGCATCGCCATCTTCTTGAGATTTTTCAGAACCAGAATCTGAGGCTTTCTTCTTCTTCTTAGGCTCTTTACAGTCTTTACGAAAGTGCCCAGTCTTTTCACAGTTCCAACATTTTGCCTTGGACTTATTGGAAGTCTTTGACTTCCCACGGGATTTGGATCTACCCTTATTGTTAGACTTATTGTCATTTTTCTTTCCTCTTTTCGTCGATCTCCCACGAATAGCAAGGGCTTCTTTTTCTAAAACAGAAGCCTTTCCCTGCATCTCTTCTGATAGTAGCGAAGAAACCACATCATCCATTTTGAAGGTGACTAATGTGCTTTCGAGAGCCATCACAAGATGGTCCCATGAATCCGGTAAAGAACACAAAAGTGTGTAGCAACGATCCTCCTCCTCTAACTTGACACCAGAAGATGTCAACTGTGCAGCCAGCAGATTAAATGCATTTAAATGATCCGTTAAGGATCCACCTTCCTCCATTCGCAGAGAATACAACTTCTTTCTCAAGAACAACTTGTTCACCAGAGATTTGGTCTGATACATGGCCCCAACTTTTTCCCACAAACTATATGCGGTTTTCTCATCTAGAACATTCAGAAGGACTGCATCAGTTAAATAGAGTCTTATGAGACCCTTAGCTTTATGATCTTTGATATCCCAATCTTCTTGAGTTATAGTTGATGGTCTTGTAGCAGTTGTAGTCGCTTCCCATAGGTCACGATCTATCAACATGTCTTCCATCTTGAGTTTCCACAACTCAAAATTAGTGCCATTAAATTTCTCCACCTCTATTCTTCCATATGATGAACTCGCCATCTCAATCTGCAAATAAGATTTAGGATGCTCTACACAAGACTCCCACTCAACTTGAGATTAGCTCAAAAAACCCTACCCAACAACTAGGATCAAAAGTTGATCAAGCTCTGATACCACTTGTAAGGAAACTCAGGTGCGAAAACAGCTTCCTACACTAATCTCATAAGGAATGTATGGTGCAAATCCTTTGTTTAAAATCTTCTACACTTACAAATTCAATAACATGTAAACAACATTATAGCAACCAGCCATGCATACAAAAAATAGATAGAGAAAGAAACACATAACACAAAGATTTGCCGGTGGGGAAAAACCTTTTGGTAAAACAACCCCACCCCTCCAGAACCTGCACAATGTATTATCTTCAACACAAGATTACAATACACTTGCAATGCAAGTTCAACATCAACGATAGAAAAATTCCAGCAGCACCTCAGTACCTATAAACTTCCATCTATCACTCTATTGCATTACAACATGCAATGAACATCTTAAGACCCAATAAAATGCCCACAAAGAAATTGGGCATTTTTCATGGCTCAACCATCAAGAAACATGCACAATGCCACATGTACATCCCATACCAAGAAAAGGGCATCCATCCCTTGAATAGGCAATGACAGCTTGTCATCGAATCTGCCAAAAATAGCGGTCACAAGAGAAGTGTAAGAGAATCTATCATACCAACCTATTTTTGGCATATTCTCTTACACACACCAACCACTCTTTCTTAGGCACCCAAATAGGCCTCATGTCATAAGATGCTCTTACACCTGTCATAGCATATTCCTTAAATAGCTCTTACGCATCATAGGAATCTGTCATAACCATTTTAGCCATGATCTCTTTCACACACTTCAAGATGCCGACACATGTAAGTGATCAACATGCCAACTAGACATGTACACTCACATTATATATTATTTGCAAAAATAAATTTTACAAAACAAATAATAATAAGAATAGGAATTATACAAGGTTGAGACACCTTATTCCTAATAGAATTCATTATAATTCTATATAGTTGGATAATGGACCAATGAAATTGACCAATAAAATTGTACATAGAGTAACTGGATATCCAACACTTGACCAACCTAAAACCATGAGGAGTGAATCTAAAGAGATAATTGAGAAGAATAGAAGGGCAAGGTGCAACAAATGAGGCATGACAATTGATACAATCATAGATACCCTAATTGCTTTTGTAGTGAGGATAATAGCACATAAATTCTACAAATCTAGCAGACTTAACAATGTACAATGTATTGATGTTGACATGGGCTATACGATAGTTAAGAAGGATCATACCCATGACCTTGTCAAGTTACAGATGAAACAATTGTTAGGAAATTTGGGAGCTATAAGAAAGACCAATAGTGCACAATGTAAGTTTGATTCAATTCTTGTATGTATAGAATAAATTCACCACATTTCATAAAGTTTCATGGAAAACAAATAGATCTATTATAGTGCATATCAATGAATTTTATTGAGCAACTAGGAAACAATTTTGAGTTAGCTATGACTAGCTACTTTGAAGACTTCAAACAATTAATGAAGGAAAGACTAAGGATACTAGTCTTACTAGTTGAAAAACATTTCAATGATGTTTGCTTTCTAGGTGACATTGATTTTACATATGTCCAAGCTACAATTCCAAGGTTAAGGTGGCTAAGGCCACTAAGCTATGAAATTAATGTTGATGAAACCTCTGCAGCAATGAAAACACTAATTGCAAAAGATGTATATGCTAAGATGACAGCCTTTGGAAACTATGACATGGCTAAATCAAAGATAACTATAGATTTAAAAAATGCCTCAGTCATGAGGAAGAAGACCAAAATTGTCAAGAAACTTATGTAGAAATTTGGTGAAGGAGTAAATAAAGAAGAAGAAGAAGAAGAAGAAGATGACGATGATGATGATGATGAAGAAGAAATATATATACTTGCTTCAAAACCATTGGCCTTAACTCAAGTTCAAGGAGAAGACCATGTAAAAGAATTAGAAATAGGTGCTAAGGAAGAAGAATTTGGTTAAGCACATGAGGAAAAGAAAAGGGAATCTAAGACACCATATGCTATTAAACCAAGGAAGATTGCAAAACCTAAGCCTATAGTTCCCTCCACAAGAGAAAGCACAAGGGCTACTACCAAGAAGGCTCATGAAGTAGTTAAGCCAAAATAGAAGAGAGCTAGACCAGCTAGTAGTGAAGAGGAGCTTGAGAAGAGATCAAGGATAAAATACATTGCTCCAACTAAATTTGATGAAGAGGGTAGAATATAATGACAACAACTATCCATCATATTTAGACAATATATGTGAGAACATAAGGAATAATGTTGATTTATCTAGTCTCACATATATTAAATTTGACACAATTGGAAAAGTTGAGATGAACCAAGTAGAGGAGTCAATTTATGCCATGATGGAAACATTTAAACAAACTCCAATTGAGATTGTGAACCCTCTACCAAAGGAATTATCTAATAGAGTTGATAAAAAATGGGAGTATATTCTAAAAATAGAAAGACAAATTAGAGAGACTACACTTGGTAGAGTGATGCCAGAACTAGATAGGGAAGCAATGGCCAAGGTATTAAAGAAACATACTAGAAAATTTGCACTAAGGTACATGGGATTCAACATATTGTACAACAAGGTTGAGGATGTTGTACAAAAGACAACTTTCATGTAGAAATCATTATATAGTTTGACAACACCCAAGGCAATAATACAGGCACCTATCAAGGTAGGTGAGGACAAAGAGGAGAAACAAAAGGTAATTGAGGTAATCATAGTTGACACTAAGATAGTTACACAAGAGGAAGGTACTAAAGAAAATGAAGATAAACAAGCCCCAGGTGAGGATGATTAGCAAATGAACATAGTGTACCAAATTAACTAGTGCTAAGTGTTAATCTTCAACATGAGGTGAATATAGAAAGTGATATATCAAAGATTAAGGATGTTTCTAATACTATCACTTAGAAAATCAATCGCCTCACAAAGGATGACTTTAAGAAGATACTAGTAGAATCCACTACCCAGACTAAACTTTGTCAACATCATGTACTAGTGAGTTTTGATGAGATTAAGAAGGAATACAAGGTATCTGCAAGGGAGGAAGTATAAAAACAAGTGACATCTATAGCACCTCCTCAATTTACATTTGTACAACTTACATTACCCATTGTGGTATATCAAAGCAAAGAGATAACTACTTCCACCATTAGTACATTGGCACAAAGTACTCCAGTCTCAATTAGTATAAAGGAAACCAAAAATGACAAGGGTTAGTTAGTCAAAAAGTAGAAAAATAAGACAAAAAAGATTGAAAGAATACAAGTTCAAATAGGTTAGGTAGGTACTCTTGCACATATAACACAAGATCAAGGTGCCTCTATAATGTAGAGAATTTAAAAGATAAGACTGAAGAGCTAGGTATGACTACCAAACCTAAGGAGAAAATTGCAATACAAACACTAGTAACTTTACCAAAAACTACTACCCCTCCTAGTCAAGCTCTTCATAGGATGAGTATAAAAACAAAACCCCTACAATCATCAAGGCCAATTCTAAGCACATCAAAGGTAGATAAAGTTATATAATTTATTGATGTGAACTTGGATGAAGTAATTGAGTTTTCCACGTTTGATTTTGCAACCATCCCCACTAAGCAAATGAGCATACTCCAGGATGCCCTTGCAAGGAAGAAACAATGAGAGCTACTAAGACAACAACAAAGGAAGAAGAAAGATTTGATAGATATCAAGGACATTTCAAGAAACTAAATGATTTAGACCTAGATACGAATGTCAAAATCCCTAGCTCAGAGTGAGAAACATTTCAAGAATCTCCTCAACTCCCAAAGTTAGTTAGTAGTGTTACATACAAATGAAGAAAACATCAAGGCTAAACCAATCAACATCTAGTCCATTTTGACTTCACATATGGAGATATTGCACAAGGAATTAGCCTTTGCTAAAATACTCATTAGGAAAGATCTACATAATTCTACTCATGAAGGCTTAGTTCACCTTGTTTTCAAGATGGCCATCCAGATCAAGGGTAAAAGCACAAAACTATGTCACCCTTTTGTAAAGAGAAAAGCTAACAAAATTATAACTATTCATCTTCAATGACATAAAACTGGTAGTATTATTTAGAATTTGAAAATGAAGTGAAATAATGGAATGTTTAGAAATGGTTGAAGTTTAAGATTATGATTTTTAATAATTATTTGGAATAAGAAATGATATATTTTCATAATTTTTATAGATAATTATTTAGTTTTTGAAAAATGTTGAAAATTACAGGTTTAGTTCCCACCATAAAACTATATGGAAATAAACATATTTTCATTTAAACTCAAACTATGTTATAGATAACACATATAGCTAGAACAATCAAAAATAAAAGTTGACTTTAGAATATATTTTCTCTTTTATGTTGATTCAAATTTCAACTCAACTAAAATCAATATTTTTCATCTCCCACCACATTTTTCAAAACAAAGCTATTCTAACAAGAAGAAAAATTATACATTCTAAAAGAGGACTCTGTCCTCTAGAACATCATATAATTTTAATATTTTTATATGATTTTAAAAAATAAATTGTTTCTTAAAATCAGCATCTCTACAAGTGTTAAAATAAGTGCTTGTAGAATTTTTTAATTACAATATACTATATCTAATTAAAAAAATTAAAACTCTATATCAAAATATTCTTAACTTTGAGATCTATTAAATGGTTTTTATATTTTACTAAAAAAATATCATAAAAAATAGTAAGAGTTATTAAAATACCAATTTTATGAAATAATTTTATTTCATTAGTAATTCGATACAAACTAGTATAAAACATGCATGTAATAGACATTTCCAGTTGAAAAAGTGTGAGACCATATATAACTTAGCTAGAATTAATTTATCTAGATCATATTTTTAAGAAAAAATTATTTTTGGATAGAAATGCTCAAATTCAGTCATTCTAATAAGTCAGGTTGAAAGGTGACACAACTTTTTAATTTTACCCTCAAGTCATTGGAGGTAGCTTGTGATAACAGGGATGTAGCTTTAAAACTCATGCTTGAGGTCCACAAATAATTTTTGGAAAAATAAACTATTAGTGTATAACCCTTTGACATCAGTGTCAAAATGGGGGAGAAATAAATATGGGAGAAACATGAAGTACGGGAGAGATACAAGTTTTGAAGTAGATGATAGAAATAGAGTACACAAATTAGTCAATAAAAATCTACTCAATAGGAGGAATGATTTTGACTCAGATATAGAACAAAACAATTAACTTAGGGGGAGTTATTGAATTTTGAGGTATTACTTATAGGGCACATGCTTTTACAAAAAAAATTGAAGTTTTGTATGTAAGTGGATATTATCTGAGTTATGCTTGAAAGGCTAAAGGTTATTCATGCATGACCAAGTATTTTTCCACTTGGGTCAAAGGGGGGGACTATTAATCTTAGTTTGGTTTTGACATATAAACTTAACAATATATGTAAGTTATTTACTTAGTTCATGTTGAATAAGTAATACATGTTGAGCATAAGTTGTTAGATAGTATATGTCAAGCGACAGATCTTTAGTATGAGCCGAGTAACTAATATGTGCCAAGTCACTCTAGTGCTGAGTAGATGGTATGTGTCGAGCTATTCAAATGACAAGTGATCAATGGATGCTAAGTCATTCAGAGGCCAAGTTACAACTCTAAAGTTGCAGTTGATCTCGAGCATCAGGGACTTCAAGTACCGAGTTATACAATTTTGACATAGATTTTTGCAATGGCACAAAATTATATGTAAACAATTTTTGTGTGGACTTAAGGATTGTTTTACAATCTTTGATGATAATGATTAATCTTAATTCTGAATCCCTATATATTACATGTATCCAATTAGAAAAAGGGGAGGTTTAAGCAGCTATATAGGTGAATCACTACCATTGATTCATGCCTAACCTTAAGTCACCTAGGTCTTTTGAACGAGAACAAACCCTAAAAATTTTATGAATGCTTAATGAAAATTGAAGAGAGTTTGCATGCAAAAATAGAGCATTTGTGGTAATTAAGGTGTTATGCTTTGAGTTACATTGTAGAATCAGTTAAAGGAGAAAAAAGGAAAGGAATCAAAGGACAATAGAGATACATCTAATTGGAAAGCATCAAGTACACAATAGTATAGAGGTGATCTAACATCAAGAAAAAATGTGCTAATAGAAGGATCATTACTGAGATATTCTAACATGGGAATTAGTTAAATCTCTTAATAGGGTAGTCTTGATAAGCCATTGTAGATTTTTTGATAAGGTGCTTAATTCATTGTAATTTAAAGTTCTTTACTAGAAACACTTTTAGCAAGGTGTTTAAATCCTTTAACAAGGTAAGATCTAACAATCTTGTAAGCCTTTAGCAAGGCAGGCCTTTCATAGGGTAGATCATGTTTAATGATCAAACATTGTAACCTTCATTGGATAATATTTATTACTATAGTAGTGAAGATTTGTGGGTGTCATCCCTACATCAATTTTACCTTCTCCTTGGAGGGTTTCTAGGTAACCAAATAGCTTGTGTCATAAATGTGTTGAATATTTTAATTTCATGCTATGGATGTATATGTCTAATTTGGTATTTCAGTTTATATGAATAGATTGTGAGATGGATGTGCGGTGAATGATTTTAAGGTTGAAATTTTTAACTATTGATTCACCCCCTCCCCCCTAGAGTTTACTTCCCTATTGTAGTTTTAAGAGGAAGTAGGAGGAATCTACTCTAGAAGTGATGATTAACAAGGCAAGTTATTAACTAGATCTCTAAAACCTCTGAAGTTGAAACTAAGTCTAGACATGAGTCTTCAAAGATTCCAACAGCATCACAACTAGCTCAGAAAACATCTTCAAGATTGCATTTCCAGAAGACCCTAGCCTATGTGTGAGGATGAAACTGCATGGAGAGGCACACTGTACTATCACCTAAATCTTAGGTTTGTAAAAAAGGAGGTACAAAAAACTAAGCTTAGGCTAGAAAATTTACCAAGGATGGATAAGTTCAAGCCCTAAAGATAATTAGATTTGTTGGGCTTACATCATCACAATCATGCACAAAAATAATGCCAATGAAATAAGCATGTTTTTGTCTCAATAGGATAACAAATACCCTATGCTCTCTTCAATTGTGAGAATAATATTTAGTGTATATTCAAAGGCAAAAATGTGTTTCCCAACACTAAAATTCTAGTGTAGGTTGTAAATTGCCTCTAGAAATATCATCCTCTTGTTTTGTATGCCCAAGTCAAAATGGCCTAGGTAAAAAATATTTTCCTCTCATTTCAACAATGTCCAAATTGGATGTATTTTATATAGGAATCAGGGTTTTTGAGCACTCTGAGCTATTATTTGGGCTCCCAATGCTTTGAAAATAGGTCCCCACCAAAATCAATACAAAACTCTTTTGAAAACTAAAACCCTCTAAAAGAGAAAACTTAGATCTAAAAGCTGATGTCAAATCTATCAAAAACATAATAGGGGCATGAAGATCTTGATCTCTGATACCATGTTGAAGTTGATCAAAGATCAACCCGATAGCTCCCAAGAATCAACTACATGAAAACACTAGTCATAGAAGAGAGAAGCAAAATGGTATGGAGGCTAGAATAACCAAATCCATAGATGAGACATTCTTGATGAGAAAAAAGAGAAATTTCTATTATCAACAATGAATTAATCTCAATGAGAGATCATCCTTATAAAAGAGATTGAAACCCTAAAAAGGTCTAACATAGGTTGCATAATAATAATTAATAAAATAATTAATTAGTGTATTCCTAAAGTTTAGCTTAAGAAAACTAGAGTTAATTAGAAAATATCTAATTACTCTAACACAAAAATGATGTCATTTCAAACTAAAATGAGTGCTTCAACAATTTTCTTTGGAAAGAGATTTCTGAAAAAAAAATGCATAGCCAACTCCATATTTGAGGATTTCTTACAAATTTGTTGCACTACCATTATATCAAGAACATTACCATTGCCATGACTCAAAATAGAGGTTTTTGCATGGCCTTCATGTATTCATGTTAGAAAATATAGTCCACCAAGATAACTAAGAAGGGGGGTGAATTAGTTATCAAACAATTAAAACATTTATGTTCTTTAAACAAACTTAACCATTCAACCAAAGTAAATAGCAGCCATAATAAGATGCACATAAACAATTACACCAAATATTTTGACTAGGCAAACCCTTGATCAAAGGGAAAACCCCAGTGGGAATGATGCCCACAAAGTGATGTACTATATATATATATATATATATATATGTTCTGTTTTAGAGGATGGACCTTGTTAATAGTCTATTACAACATTTAGTACATAGAGTCCCTATTAGGAGACTTTGAATCCCTCTTAGGAGATTCCAACCTTGTTAGGAGTTGTGTCAACCCTGTTAGGAGTTTTAGTACAATGTATGCAAGAAGTGCCCATTGCCCAAACATGCAATTTCAACTCCAAGAAGAGCTCACTACTCAAACATGCAATTTATTGTAATGTTCTTATTTACTTTGTTCTATTAACTAAACCAATCACTGTCAGACCTTGTAGAATAGGTCACAAACCTTGGATCCAAATATCAAAGCTTGGATCACTTAGCAAAACCTTGGTAATGAAGTTGCCTTCACTTCTGCTTTGTTATGCTCAACTTCACATTTTGCTCTCTACTACTTACAAAAATTTCTCATTAATTCATTCCCATACCATGATAAAGGAAAATTTCCTTCCTTTATACCAATTCCATAAAAAAATTCCTTGCATTAGCTATTACACCTTCTCAACTAATCATTATAGGACCACATTAAGAACATGTTACACTTTAGTCATAACATTAATCTTCCACCTTGCAACTTGAATAACTTTCCATAAACACAATATTATGACAAGAAATCTGAGCTATCTCATCACCAACATGTCTTCTACATGTCCTTAACATCAATTCTCAAAATAACAATTGTACTAAGAGATATAACAAGTTTACTAGAACATGCCTCTGTAAACGATATCTTAGAACAAGCATCACCAAAACTTACATAACTTCTTTTGAACTTATCATTTCTTCTTTTTACATTAACTACATATACTAGATACTTAGAAGTATCTCCCATAACCTCAAATAGTTGAAATACTCAACTAGCCATTCGTATCAACTTGATGTTTATGTTGTTCTTCTGTCAGATACCACAAAAAATTGCTATCTTGACATCAATGACAAACTCAACCATGAATGAAACATCTCATCATAGTACCATATCTACAATACTCCTCCATAGGAATATCATCATCATTCATGCTTCAAAAAATCTTGCAACAATCTCGTCCTTTGGCATTGATGGCAACATAGATGAAAAACATCTAGTTTGAAGAATACCAACAAAAGACTATTCATCTTAGTTTTCAAATCCTCTTCATCAATCTTTCTCCCCATTGATATACCTCAATGCAATTTATATGAAAATTTCATTCCATGTTTGTGCTTCTATTTTTCTTCTCCAACATGATTTCCTCATGATGTTTTTCATCCTAAACTTCTTCCCCATTGGCATTAATGTCAAAGGTTTCAACAACCAACTTCACTACAACAAACTCTGCAACAATTGAATCTTACTCGCTCAAGTGTCCAAAGATAGTATTCAAAAATAACATCCAACAAGAGTCATGGATGACTTTGCCCATCACATATACTCCCCCATACAAGAAACATCAACATTTAGTCTAGACAACAATGGTGCTTTGTTACACTAGACTGATGCACTCTTGCATCTTCTACTCCTATGTAGGAAGGGGCATAACCCCAAGCATACCACACAAATACTAAAAAGTATCTTTGGGAAGAGGCTTAGTGAATATATTTGCAATCTTCTCTTTAGTGCAAGTACATGCTCCAATCTAATTTCCTCATCTATAACTTTCTCTCTCAACATGTGATACTTAATAGAAATGTGCTTAGCTTTAAATGCAATGCTGGATTATTAGACATATTTATCATGCTTATGTTGTCACAATATATGACAATAGGTTCATTGATTTCTATCCTTGTATCCTTTAGCATCTACTTCATCCAAAAAACTTGATTGCAATTGTTTGCTGCTGCAACATATTTTGCTTCCATTGTACTCTATGATGTATAATCCTACTTCTTGCTTGGCCAAGAAACCAATTTTCCTCCATGAAAGAAGGCTCCACCACTAGTGCTCTTTCTATCATCCATATTGCTTTCCCAATCAAAATCATTATAAGCAATTAAAGTAAAATCATTAGATCTATCATACCATAATCCAAACTCAGATGTTCCCTTTAGAAATTTGAATATCCTTTTAACTCTTGCATAATGTACTTCTCTAGGATTAGTTTGGAATCTTGCAACAATTCCAAATGCATTTGCTATATCCAGCGTTGTGTGAGTCGAATATTGTAATCCTTCAAAAGTAGATCTATACTTCTTCTACTCAACAATAGGTGTCTCATCTTTTGTATATAACTTGTGTCCAGTTACCATAGGTATCCCAACAAGTTTACATGTTTCCAAACCAACCCTTTTTAGTAAATCCTTCAAGTACTTAGTGTGAGAAATAAATCTTCCTTCTTTATTCTATACAATCTACAATCCTAGAAAATGTTTCATTTCTCCTATCATACTCATATCAAATTCTTTTTTCATTCATTCTACAAACTTCTCACTTTTTTCATCATTTCCTCCAAATATGATATCATCAACAAATATTACCAATATTATCAAACCATCATCAATTTCTTTCCAATATAGATTACTATCTACCATGCCTTTGCTAAATACAAGCTTTGTCAAATGCTTGTCCAACTTTGCATACCAAGTTCTTGGTGCTTGTTTCAATCCATACAATACTTTCTTCAATCTACATACTATGTCCTTCTCATCTATCAAAGGATAACCTTTAGGTTGCTCAATGTACACTTCTTCAAGTTCTCCATTTAGAAATTTTAGCTTGACATCCATCTGATAGACTTTGAATTTCTTTTGTGTTGCATAGGCTAAGAATACTCTTACTACTTCTATTCTAGCCACTGGAGCATAAGTTTCACCATAGTCTATTCCTTCTTGTTGTGAGTAACTTTTACATACTAATCTTGTCTTGTTCCTTACAACTTTTCCTTGCTCATTCATCTTGCTTTTGAATACCCATTTAGTTCCTATCACATTCCTGTCTGCTGGTCTAGAGACCAATTCCCATGTCTCATTCGTTACTACCTGATCCAATTAATCTTCCATAGCTTGTTTCCAATAATCATCTTTAAATGCTTCATCTACATTCTTAGTTTCAACTTGAGATATCAAACATAGTTCTTCATTGACTCTAATTCTTTTCATCACATCTTTATCTTTTTTTCTGATGATCTTCTCAGATGGGTGATTCTTTATCATATTCTTTGTTGAAGTAGGAGTTTCTATCTCAACTCTTGGCTCTATTGAAGGTTTTTAGCTTTGTTCCTACCTTGGCTCCCCTTCCTTCTACAAATCATTGTTAGTCTCAAGAAATACTTCATCATTCCCTGACTTAGTAACAACATCATTATTTGAATTGTAATCAAGTATTCTTTCTTATATCCTAAATTTCTCATCAATTCTCACATTTGCACTTTCCATAATAGTCTCCAAAGTTGTCTCTTCTATTACTTCCTTTTCATTAATCAATCTAGCCTCATTATCATAGTCTTTCAAGGATCTTTCCATACTTTCTTTAAATTCTTCAACTTAATTAGAAAGTATACTCTTTGTAGTTTTCCTTAATCTCTTAGGACATCTAGATGAAAAATGACCAAATACTTTACATGTCCAACAAACAAAAAAATCGCCCCTATTTTTCTTTGTGTAAGTACATCAATACCTTCCTCTATCTTTAAGTCTTCTTTAGATCTTGATCTATCTTTTCTTAGGCTTCTATTCTTTTATATATAGTAGAAGGACTTTGGATCTGAACACTCAATACTCTACTCTTTACACAAATTTGAGTTTCAAAATTTCCTCTACCAGATTTAGGACTATCTTTCCTAAACATGCTCGCCATGGATCTCCCAAAGTTGTTAAACTTTATCTTCAAGGACCTAAAGCTCTAATACCAATTGTTAGAAACAATATTCCACCAAGATAATTGAGAAGTGGGGGTGAATCGGTTATCAAATAATTAAAACATTTATCTTCTTTAAACAAACTTAACCATTCAACCAAAGTAAATAGTAACAATAATAAGATGCGCGTAAGAAATTACACTAGATATGTTGACTAGGGAAACCCTTGATCTGAGAGAAAACCCTAGTGGAAATGATGCCCACAAAATCATGTACTAATATAAATATTCCTTGTTAGAGGATGGACACTATTAGGAGTCTATTAAAAAATTTAGTACATAGAGTCCCTATTAGGGGATGTTGAATCCATAGTAGGAGATTCCAACCCTATTAGGAGTTGTAGTGCAATGTATGTGGGTAAAAGTACAAACCTATGTCACCCTTTTATAAAGGAAAAGGCTAACAAAAGTGTAACTATTTACATTCATGACATAAAATCAGTATTATTATTTTGACTTTGAAAATGAAGTAAACTAATGAAATGTATAGAAATGGATGAAGTTTAGGATTATAATTTTTAATAATTATTTGGAGTAAAAATTTATATATTTTTCTAATTTTTATAGGTAGTTCTTTAGGTACTGAAAAATGCTGAAAATTAGGGGTCTAGTTCCCACTACAAAACCATATGGAAATAAAATTATTTCCCTTTGATCTCAAACTATGTTATAGATAACATATATATCTAGAACAATCAAAAACAAAAACCAGCTTTAGACCTATATTTTCTCTTTTATGAGGATTGAAATCTCAACTCTCCTTAAATTGATAGTTTTCATCTCCCACCACATTCTTTAAAACAAATCTATTCTAACTAGGAGAAAAATTATACATTCTAGAAAAGAACTCTCTCCTCTAGAATGTCATATAATTTTAAGAATTTTTTGATATGATCTAATTTATTTTTCTTTCTCAAAATTGACATCTTTTCAAGTGTTAAAATACATGGTTGTAGAATTTTTTAATTACAATATGCTATATCTAATTAAAACACTATATATTCTATATGAGATTATTCTTGACTCTCAACATTATAAAATGGTGTTTACATATTATTAAAAAAATATCATAAAAAATAGTTAGAGTTATTGAAACTTTACTTTTCTAAAATAATTTTATTTCTTTAGTCGTTGGATACAAACTAGTATAAAACATGCATTTAATAGACATTTCCAATTGAAAAAGTGTGAGACCATATATAACTTAGCTAGAATGTATTTATCTAGATCATAGGTTTAAAAAAATAGAATTTTAGAAATAAATACTTAAAAATTTAATCATTCTGATAAGTTTTCCTAAAAGGTGACACAACTTTGTACTTTTACCCATGGAAGAACAACCCACTACCCAAACATGCAATTTCAACTACAAGAAGAGCTCATTGCTCAAACATGCAATTTAGTATTATGTCATTCTTTCCTTTGTTATGTCAACCAAACCAATCACTGTCAAACCTTGTAGACCAAGTAAAAAACCTTAGATCCAAATATCAAACCTCGAAAATGAATTTTAATTCACTTCCACTCTACTCTACTCAACTTCACATTCCACTCTCTCTACTGCTTACAAACATTTCCCATCAATTCATATCCATACCATGATAAAGGAAAATGTCCTTCCTTTATACCAAGTTCATAAAATAATTCCTTGAGTTGGATGTGAGACCTTCTCAATTAATTATTATAGGACCACATTAAGAACACATTGCACTTTAGCGATAATATTAATCTCCCACCTTGCAACTTGAATAACTTTTTGTACATGCAATATTGTGACAAGTGATCTTAGCCACATCATCACCAACATGTCTTCTACACATCCTTAACCTTGATTCTCAAAATAAAAATTCTTCTAAGAGATATAACAAGTTTACCAAAACATGCCTTTGTAAACTCTATCTCATAATAGACATCACCAAAACTTTCATAACTTCTTCTAACGCTAACTGCATATACTAGATACTTAGAAGTATCTCCCATAACCTCAGATATTTAGAATACTCAACTAGTCATCTGTACCAACTTAATCTTTCCACTATTCTTTTGCTAGATACCACAGAAAATTGCTATATTGACATCAATGATAAACTCATTTGTGAATGTAACATATCATCATAGCAACATATCTACAATACTCCCTTGTAGGAATATCATCAGGATTCATGCTTTCAATAATCTTGCAACAATTCAACCATAAAAGATATAAAGAAAAATTAACAAAAAATATTGATAAGAAATACGTTGGAACTTGTCCTCTATTTAATAGGATGAAAACATTTAAAGTTTCAATAGATTTAGTGGAATTAATGATACACTTACAATCACTAACCATCCTCTCATATATAATTGATTTTTATTAGACTCTTAACAGTTTCTCATAAAATCTTTTTGAAAATTTAAACATATATGTGTATAGTCACACAGATTTAACATATTGATTCATATTGGCATAGTAATCTAAATCTGAAATAATATTGTTCATTCATAGAAAAGTAAATTGTGGGCTCATGAAATTTAATTTAAATAGAATTATGTTGGAACTTGTCCTCTATTTAATAGGATGAAAGCATTTAAAGTTTCAATAGATTCAGTGGAATTAATGATACCCTTACAATCACTAACCATTCTCTCATATATAATTGATTTTTATTAGACTCTTTTGAAATACATACACTTGCTAGTAAAAGCCTTTTGAAAATTTAAACATGTATGTGTACATTCACATGGATTTAACATATCGATTCATATTGGCATAGTAATCTAAATCTAAAACAATAGTGTTCATCCACCAAAAAGTAACTTATGGGCTCATGGAATCTAATTTAAATAGAACAACTAATGGTATCATTTCAAGAGCAGCTCTAAATCAAAGAGTGATAACAACGAATACTTCTACAAAAAAATTAATAACATCAAAGAATGAAATGATTGACACGTATTAAGGAAAATAAAATAAACTCCTAGTGATTTAATTACTAACTTGGCAATGGTTGAAATCAAAGAACATATATAAATAGAACCCCATCATCTAAATTGTGCTTTTTTTTTAAATTCCAACATAGAGGAAAGACAAACCAAATCTTGTAAAATGAAAGCATATGTTGGCTATGTATATATAGTGGAATTGATGAAAAGACACTAAGTTCTACCTATTTCTAATGTCAAATTCTACTATAGTCCTTCCAGTCTCAAATTCCAAGGGAATAAAGTAACTTAGAGCTACACTTTTAACAGTAGGAAATAACTTTCGAAGAATTTATATCCAACCACTTATACAAACTACAGTTAGTAAACATGAATTGACAAGAAGGATTTGTCCAAAGTCTATGTTGGTTATTCTTGGCTCGAACCAAAATAGAAATGCATCTCTAAAGAAAATGATTCTAGTATTGAAAAATGTGTAGCTACAACATACATCTCTTTTCACAACAAGATAATGCAAATACACAAACTTTCCATGTATTTATAAAAGTAATTATCTATTTTGAGGATACGATTGAAGAAAATGTTATCATTGTAAATCAAAGAAAGAGACTTAAGAAGAAAAGCTCGACAAAAGAAGAGCACAATTGACTTCTTTATAATAGAGAGCAATGAAAGAAAGTTTCTTTTCCAAAAGGAATTTCTCTTTAGCTATTAGTTTGTCACTAGATTCTATTAGTTCTTCTAATGTCAGAAATAAAACAAACACCAAATTAAACTAAAAAAGAGAACCTATAACAAAGACAACATGAATCTCCTCTATTGTTCTACCAACATCTCATGAACAACAGGTTTCATTCTCCACGTCATTTTTGAAGTGGATTCACTTGCTTGTTTCAACCCACTACCTCCTAATAATGGTTCATCCTTATTGCCAAGTTGTTAAGTGACAATTTTCTAACATTCAACATTCAACACTTTTCTGATATATGACAATTGTTTAGCCATTGTGTACCACAATAAATAAGCTCATCAACTTAACTAATTAAATTTAAGAAATTTTTATAAACATAAATTAAAATAATAAGAATTTTCTTTTTAAAAAATTAACAATTTCATTTAAATACTGTGCACATCACTTGTATTAGTAGACAAAAATAACGAAGATAAAGACACTCTTATACTCCAGCCATATAGAAAATATAAAGTGGAATTTATATAAAACATTTTATGTGATGCAAAGAAAACGGTTGTATTTGTTTGGGAGCATTGACCAAACAAAAAATTAAAGAATGTACCTGTCTTTCTTTAATTTCTCACGTTGTTTTTTAAATTCAATATTTGTGCCATTATGCAGCGCCATAGAGGGGATAAATAATAATTAATACAAAATTTCATCGGGAATTTTTTTAATAAAACACAAAATGTTATCGTATTTATAACTTTCACATGATAAGCCTTGGAATCTCTCATGATTTCCCATTAATACAGCATACCGTTGACCCCGAGTAGGATAATAAAATCATAAAATCTACGCCAGAATATTTATTAATATTTGATACCCTACAGATAAGAAGACGAGGTTTTAAATACTTGTAGGTGTGTAATGAGGAATTAAATAAATTATTTTAAACTTTATGAAAATTTGAAATATTGTTAATAATTATTTGTTGTCTCTTGATGAAATTGAAAGGGTATTATTAAGATTAAGATCAATAATAAGTATGGCTTTTTAAAATAGTTTTTG
Source organism: Cupressus sempervirens (assembly GCA_028749045.1). NCBI lineage: Eukaryota > Viridiplantae > Streptophyta > Pinopsida > Cupressales > Cupressaceae > Cupressus > Cupressus sempervirens. The sequence goes on along the minus strand of CM053786.1, from coordinate 264,414,779 downwards.
GATAATTTTAATCTATTTAATTAAATTTTAATAGTTTTTAAATTATGAATGTGGTTCACTCTATTATATTCTAAATTTTGTATTAATCTGTGAAGTATCACATAAGAATGTTATTCTAGAAAAATTATATAGCAAATTTGTCCTTAAAATCTTTTATAATTATTTTTTTAATTAATTAATTTTTTATTTATTATAAATTATTTAATTTTATATGAGTAACTTAGTTTTTCCAAAGAATATAATTATAATCAATATATTTATCATAAACATTTTTTTTTTTTTTGATGAATAGTCCTTTTCAATTAATAAAATTTACTAAGATTACAATTCACAAAAAAGGGGCCGGGGGATACAGGATCACCTCGCGAATGAGTTCAAATGGCCGAAGCCGGAATAAACAACATGGCCTCAGCCAGAAACTATAAACTATTCATTAAAAAAAAAACATTTTTAACAACCTCAGGCTGCCAAGGCAGTACCAGCAGAGGGAGCAGGATCATCTTTATCAGGAAATCCCCACGCATCAATGGGATTGTGAGGCGGACTGGGAACAGTCCAGCCGTCAGCAACATTAGCAGGATTTGGGGTAGTCGTAGTCTCCGCATCCTTCTTGTCTAGCCGCAGAAGAGAAATTGCCAAGGCCAACCAAGGAGACTTTCCAGAGTGCGCCTGTCTAGGGGGAGGAGCTAGAGACTGGCTAGAAGCCTGCCTAGGGGGGGAGCCGGGGACCAGCTAGAACCACCACGCAGTAGGGAAGCAGAGCGACACCTCCAACTGCCATGACCACCGCTGGGAGAGTGGTGGCGGGGACCTTGGGAGCACAGCGCGTGTGAATGGCAACCAGAGGACTGGCGTCGGGAACGGTGATCGCGAGAGGAGGAGGCATCAGCCAAGGCATCCGAAGGCACTCTGGCAATGGTGCAAGGAGCATTGCCCCAATGATTTAACAATTCCTATAAGTGTGCAACCTCCAAGGCAACTTTATTAGCTTGCACCTATATCTGCATAATGACATTGTTACAAATGCATGCCTTAGTGTACATTGCAATGTTAACATCTAAAAAATTGTGAGTGAATAAAACTGCATTCCTATCTTTCCATAGAGAAAACAAAATTTCCATCCTGAAAGTATGCCAAATATGGGAGAACTTCTGAGGAAATCTGGGGGAATCACCCAGCAAGATCATGTGCCATGAAAAAGGTTCGGTCTTGAAAGGCTTGAAAAAATCATGAGTCCAGTGCCAATAATTCTGAGCACGCTTGCAAAACCAAAAAATATGCAAAAAAGACTCAAGTTGGCCACAGAAGGGGCATCTAGGATCAGGAACCCCAATGTGCTTGAGCCGAAGCCCCAAGGGAAGACCTTGGAAGGCAAGGCACCAAGCAAAGTGTGCAATCTTAGGTTCTGTAATGGCACTCCAAATGGTGTCGAACCGTTTTCTCCATTGAGAAAGTGAAGAATGCAAATGCCACCATTGATTAAGCGTGTCCACCATCGAAAGGTGGGGCGAAAGCCATCTGTATCTCATATTGGGCTTATAATTGGTAAATGGAGTGGCAGGAAACCACTTCCAATCATACCACCAAGGACGAATAGACTAAATCCCCACTTTATGAAGTAAGTGCACAGGGATGGAAGACAACAGAAGGTCATAAGTCTGGCGATCAGCATGAACAAGGTGGTATTGAACTTGCATATCCTCCCATGACCTAAAATTCATGGTGACTCTTGAAAAAATGTCCTTGGTAGTGCCAATGCCACGTTTAAAGAAACGCAGAGCACTGGCACCTTGAGTCTTGGCAAGAGGAGTACCTTGGAAGGCAAATAGGGGAGACCACCAAATGTTCTATTGATTTAAGGACAACCCATTTTGAAACTCATCACCATCCCAACGAAGCCAAGGTTTAATAGCTTCCCAAGCTTTTCAAATGATCTTTATAACAAAAGAGCCCTGTATGACCATTGGTTCACGCATAGTGAGAAGGGTCTGAAAACCAATCCCCTTCCACGTCGGTCTGTTAGCAGGGAAGCCTGAAGAGATGCAATGCCTAACAAGAATTTTTCAGGCTTCATCTCCAGAAATAGCTCTAATAATCCATTTAGCACAGAGGGCAAGGCCTTGCTTCTGAGTGGAAAGCAGGTTGAGACCCCTAGATTCCCTTGGGAGACAACAGAAATTCCAAGCAACTCTGTAAAAACCATGATGGTCAGAACCAAAGGCCCAAAGAAAATCTCTGAGAAAACATTCTAATTTGAGATAGGAAGCTTTGGAGGGAGCTCAACAAGAAGAATAATACACATGGGTGGCAGCCAAAATCTTAGAACAAATCTAGAATTTACCAGCAAGAGAAAGTGGTTTAGTGATCCAATAATCAAGCTTTTTGCTAATCTTTGTAAGCACAGCATTCCAAAGTTCCACAGGGGAAGCCTAGAAAGCAAAGGGAATGTCAAGAAAGCAGAAGATTTCTCCATGAGTAACCCATTTCCATTGGAATTGGCTGAGCCAAGGTGGAGCTGGCAAAAAAGATTATTGGTAGCAAAGCGTTTTATGCCATTAAATGGCAGAGCCAGAGGCTTGACAAAAAGTGTCTAGATAATTTAAAGCATTTTTTATGTTTTCTTCATCTTCAATAAGAGTAAGAAAAGAATCATTAGCAAAATGACCATTGACTAACTGGGAGGAAGAATTAGGCAAGAAAATGCCACAGACCAGTCCTGAAGACACAGAGTGAGCAAGTAAATAACCAAAACCTTCAGCAGAAAGGACATAAAGCACTGGAGCTAGCTGACAACCTTGTCTGATGGAACGAAAAAGTCCAAAAGCTTCAGATTGCAAATTATTGATGGTGATGCAAGCATTAGCGTCACCAAAGAGCATCTCCATGGACTGAAGGAAATTGGGACCAAAACCCAGAGCCTGAAGCATAGCCAAAATGAAAGGCCATTCAATGCAATCATAGGCTTTAGCAAAATCTATCTTTAAAAAGATAGCCTACTACTTGGACTTACAGGCCCATTCCATACCTTCCCAGACAACAATGATGTTGTTAAGAATATACCTGGATTTGATGAAGCCAGTTTGTTCAGGCCGCACAATTAGAGGAAGCATATGGCGGATTTTGAGAGAGAGTGCCTTAGCAATGATCTTATAAGACACATTTAGGAGGGTGATGGGCCTCTAGTTGCAGATGTCCTCAGGATCACCAACTTTAGGTATGAATTTAATATTGCCTTAATTTATGATTGCTCCTAAGCTTTTAGAATGGTATGCTTCAAGATAGACTTTGTGCAGATCAGGACCAATTTGCTCCCAAAGATGTTTGTAAAATTCACAGGGAAATCCATCACACCTAAGCGATTTGTCATCTACCATGGAGTAAACTACCTCTTTAAGGTCTCGGAGGGAAAGAAGTTGCTCACAAAAAGCACGTTGCTCAACCGCGAGGCGGTTTGGAGTAACAGTAATACACTTTCTAAGAGCCTCCTCCTGAGTAACCAAATGGCCCTGCAAAGCAAAGACATTCTCATAGTGAAGAACAAAAGCTTGCAGGATGTCAGACAGACTGGAAAGAACATCAGTTCCAAGTTTTATCTTTTTAATCCCAACATTGGTATGACGGGCTCGGAGAGCCTAGAAGAACTCCTTTGAGGCTTTGTCACCAACCTCCAACCAATGGAGACGAGCTTTGATTTGAGCTCCTTGGGCAGCATAGTTATCAGTAATTTTCTTTTCATGGTGAAGCTTGGCAAGCTGAATTTGGAGATCCATATCAAAGGGGTTGAAGGTGAGTGCTTCAGAGGCTTTTTTGAGGGCAAGGGTGTTGGCTTCATAAGACCATTTTCTAAAAATTGCTAGCTAACGCCCGTAGATGCACAAAAATTGAGTCGTTTTGGTAATGGCATCATTCCACCATTGAATCCAACCTCGATGGGAATGTGGACATGGTTCCAAATTCCAAACACGTTGAATTTGGGAGATGGTGGAAGCATGCAACAGCACAGACGTGTTGAGGAAGAATTGAGATTTGGCCACTTTGGGGACAGCTGTTTGCCAAAAAATGCCAAAATAAATGGGATAGTGGTCTGACAATGTCACATCTATCAGGGGAATGACAGGTAGATCACGATCTTCAAAAAAGGAAAAAAAAAAAATTGCGCCGAGATCATAGCACGATCAAGACGTTTCAATATGCGATCAGGACCAGCTCAAAAATTGGACCAAGTGTGCCAGGCCCCACTATCATGGCAGCGGTTAGTATTGGGATCAAAAAGGCCCAATTTATGATGCATGTAAAACCAGGCTTCTCTTTCCCCAGCTGTCCAACAGAAAGGCAGAATGCCATCTTTGTCAGAGGCCACTTCAACCATATTGAAGTCCCCACACAAGACCCAAGTAGCTGGCGGCAAGTTGTTAGCAAGCCAAACCCACATTTGTGCCCTTTCCATAGCATCATTGGAGGCATAAACATTAATGAATCCAAAGGAATGATTGTTAATGGAAAGCAAAAGCCAAATAATACGGTGTGTGGGGTCAGAACCGTGCGAGATAATGGCAGAATGAAGGCGAGGTGATAGGAGAGTAACTACACCACCTCTGCCAGCTTCATGCTAAGAAGAAAACATGACGCTATCCTACCAAATGACGTGGCATGTAGCAGAAAGCATGAAACCATAAATCTTAACTTCTTGCAGGCAAAGAAAATCTAAATTCCCAAGTCTATGACGGGTATCCCTGACATAGAACTTTCTGGGGAGGTCTATAAGACCTCGAACATTTTAAGAGAGGAAGTTCGTGAGAACTCTTCCATATCATCCTCGTCCTCCAGAGAGGAGTAACTATTCTGCAAAAAGGTAGAAATTGGGTGGAAGTCAGACAAGAAATCCTGTGGACTTACAACCTTCCATTTAACCCCTGATATCTTCGCACATCCAGGAGTACTACAAGAACGCCTTGTTGCTAGTGGTACTATGGAAGAGACTACAAGAGGAGAATGAGCCCCAGCTAAGGATGAGGCCCTGGGCTGCCTTAATCCCCTACGAACTAGTAGGTTTTGAAACCTGCGAAATTGGAACAAGTGCAATGGAAGCCGCTAGCATCTCCACGCTAGTAGGTGCTAACATTCGGTGGAAGCAGGAGGAATCGCGATAACTACCGCATAGGATGGCTTGGGGGCCAAAGGATTCAAGGTAGGATTGCCCTTGTGCCCAACAGTAACCCATTCTTCTTTTTTTCCTTCGACCTATTTGACAAGTGTCGCTTTAGGCTGGGGTTTGACCCTAGGTGTAGCCAAAGGGAAATCCCTAATCTTGTGTTTCATAGACTGGCACCTATAACTGGTGTTAGGTAGGTTCAAGTAAAGCACCTTCTGTGAGAAGGTTTGAGCACCAATCTGGATTTCCACAGAATCCTTGAGATTTTTAGAAAGATCAACTTCAATGCAAACACGCCGCTGAGGGCGAGCATTAAAAAATTTCTCTGGCTCCTTGGTAACAACTTTGCTAAGGGCTTGGGCAATAGACTCAATAAAAGGCCAGCAGGGCAAGGGTAGACCTGGAAATTTGACCCAAATAGGAACCCTAAGCTTTTAATCATCTGAGACAGAGAAGTCTCGGGACCATTTCTGAAAAACAAGTAGAGAGGAATGCACAGACTAAGGGCCGTTGGTAAAAATTGCATCTGCTTGCAACGAGTTAGCAAAGCAAAATAAATAAAAAACCTTTGGTAAGGTTTTGCACAGCGTCAAGGTGGACTCCATGAGGAGTCTAGCTTTTGTTGACCCATTCTCTGAGCATAGCTTCAGGGAGAGTCCTACCAACAAAATACCCTATCAAGGTATGTTTTTCTAACTAGTCACATGTAGCATCAAATTCTTGCAAAGGAAGGACAATATCAGGATTACCTCGTGGAAAACCTTCGGGACAAACTTGCACGGGCGTTTGTTTGGTGGTAGCGCCATGGCAGTCCGAAGCAGCAACGTGAACACCAGAAACAACTGGTTCACCACTGGCCAGAGCCATTATATCCTAACCTAAAGCTCCCATAGTAAATGCGGTATGACAAGTGCTGACAGAAGGGGAGTGCAGGCGAAGGGCCGTACGCAAAAAAAACTGAAAGTTTGCATGAAGCAAGAAAACCCTAGCAGAGCTTGTTTTTTCCATAAACACATTTTAAAATTTAATAATTATTTAAGAAATATTTTTATTTTGTATAATAATATTATTTTATTTTATTTTTAAAATTATTGTATTTAGCATGATGTGTCTTCCATTTCTACATAAGTCACTTTTGAGAACCATATGCTAGCTAGGCTACAAGTGGAAGACCTCAAACATCACTTGTTCCTAGATCTTAAACTAAGACACTATATGTCCTAAGAGGTAATTACATATATTAGTTGAAAATGAAGAAATAATATAGGAAAATTTAAAACAATTATTTAGAAACAAAAAAAATCATGAGGTAAATATAAGAATAATGAAAAAATTCAAGGGAATAAAGGAATAAGGATCTAGACTTTGGTATTTAAAAATGATAACATATATCTTTGTGTTAGTGCAAGAAAAGAAACATTATAGCAATATATTTTTGGTAAAGAGATCATTAGATGCATAAAGACGACCCAAAACTTCAATGTATCAAGAAATAATCAACACTTCTTGCAAAAAAGATTCCTCAAGTGAATGGAATACATAATTAGTTAAAATATTAATTCAACTTATCTAGACTCTTGCAACATGAAATATCCTTAGATATTGGATGAAATTTAAACTACATATATCTAATATTCCATTAAGTTACATGCATACACACTTCTATTTATTTATTTTATTTTTATTTTTTCAAATTAGACTATGCTATGGTTACTTATAGTTAAATTTACTCAATTTCATCTTGAGCTGTAGTCATGTAGAAAAAGGGATATAATGTATATTCAAAGGTTGATAATTTCATAGTGTTTCTAGTAGATACATTTTTAAGTGTAAGGGAAGTTGAAATCTAATCAAAAGATGTAGAAGAAGATGTGCAAACAACATCCCATTAAGAATTTCTAACCTACATGTATTCCATGTCTATGCTTCATCAAAAGGAAGAGTTGGTAACTATACTTTGTGACTTTTTTCAATGCAACGAGATCAACATATGTTTCAACATTTAAGGAGAAATTATGGATCTAGACTTTTTTAGTTAAATATGATAAGATATCTTTGTGCTTTTGCAGGAAAATTAACACTAAAGAAATATTTTAAGGGCAAAGAGATCATGTTAGATGTGTAGAGACCACGAAATACTTCAATATTTTATGACACAATCAAAGCTTCTTGAAAAAATGATGCAAATAAGTGGAACAGTTTACTTGATAAAACATTATCTCAATTTCTCTCTATGATTTACAACATGAGATATATCCTAAGATATAGGATGACACTCAAACAACATATATTTGACATTTGCACAAGTTACATTCTTGAACACTTCTTCTATTATTTTTCCTTCATTCAAATTGGAATACGGATATGGTTACATACATCTAAACTTACTCAATTTCTTTGTCACATGTACTCATAACTAAAAGGAAATAATGTACATTCAAAGCTTGATAAATTTGTGTAGTTTTTCTAGCAGATACATTTTGGGGTGCAAGGAAAGATAAAATCCAATCAAGAGTGGTACAAGAAGACATGTGATCAATATTACATTAATAATTAGTTTTAAATGGGAACAAGGTTTGGTCAAATGTGTGAAAATTATAGAGTTCAAGGACTTGTGATGAAAAGGATCTATTGTGTGAAAATAATGTTATAGTAAACATTGTTAATAAGCATAATTTCAAATTAATTTTCCATCATGAGCATTAAAGAGTATTTGATAGTTAATTCAAAATAGTAGATGTATTCCACGCATATTATTTAGATGAAAAAGAATAGTTGTTTACCTCTTCAAGAATAGGATATGTCATAGTTCTCCAAAATAATTAGAAACTAACAATGAGGGTTTTAAGAAAAATTGTCATTCAGGTTGAAATAATTACTTCTAACCAAGTTGAATGATGCACTAAAGAAAATGTTTGGAATAAAATTTCATCTCCTATTAGTTTCTAAAGTTTTTAAAACATAGTGCCTCTTGATTACAAAAAAATGAGATGAAATTAGTTTAGGAGAGAAATTATTCTTCTTTGATGCCATGTATAAGAGAAAATATAATGCTTTGATGCTATGTAGGAGTTGATAACATGATATCAAGTCACAAACTGCTAAAAAACCTGAAGGCGTGTAACTTATTGGAGAGATGAGGTCAAAGAAAGATAAATCATATACTATAAATTATTTATATTGATTGGATAATGATAAATTACAATTGAGTGACATGGTTAAAATTAATGAAATCAATTACTTTAATATAAAAACAATAGCCCCAAGAATTGAAAATAAATAAAAGATAACTCTATTGAAAAATAAAACTAAATTTAGACTACACTCAACTAAGTGAACTTGAGTAAGGCATCCATGTGCAATGATGTGCATAATTATGCATAAGAATATGTATGAAAATATTAGTGAGCATGTGAAAAATTAAATAGATATGAAAATTTGCATGACACGACAAATATGGATGACCTAACAAATAGATCATTTTTTAGATCAAATATTTGAAAATTGAATAATTAAAATACTACTTTTCAAATTTAATTTCGAATAAGGTGTCCATTTTATCATTTATAGATAATAAAATATTTATGTGTAGAGTTACTGAATAGTTGGGATACTCTAATGCATCTTGCATAATAATGCGTAGTTTTCAACACACATATAAAGAAGTATGATTTTCATTTTATTAAAAAATAACCTCTTCTCATAGAAAAATGAAAACATCATATGCTCTAGTGCATAAATCAGATTGTGGCACTAGTATTTATCATGATGACTTGTAATAAACCTATTAGAAAAATCACCCCTAGTAAGAAAAACAATGATGATAGTCTAAAGGCAAACTAGATTGTGAAGGGTTTTGACTATTTGGTTTTGTTCATTGGTGTTTGTGTGTTTGAGCACAAAAGATGTATGAAAGATCCTATATTAACAAGCTTTTATGGTGAAATGGTTTACAAGTTTAGCATTTTATTTTACATAATACATGAAATTTCTACTTTGTGACCTGATTGGTTGATAACAATAAAGAGGAATTTGCATTCCTTTTGCAAGATTTATATCCTTATTTATAGTTTATTTTAGTTGAAATCATTTCTATGACCATTATCATTTATATTATTATTAATATTTTATGTTTCATTGATCTTTATGAATGGAAAAATAAATTTTAGTTCAACATTCATTAAAAAAAACATTATTTAAGGATTGTTTGTAGGAAGTCAAATGCAGAGAACATTTTGTTGATGAATTATTTGAGAGTAACTCAATTTTTGGATCCCATGGTTGTGTGTATGACTTCTATAGTGCCTCTCATGTTTTCATTTTATACCTTGATCTATTTTGTTCGGTGATACTTTATGATATTCATGTTTATGTGCATTTTAGATGCTTTGATGATTTGACATTATTTTGATTGCCAGTATCATAGATAATAGATGTTTAGATACTACATTTTTCAATTTAATCATATCTATATGATGGTGTTAGTAATGTGACATGATTCCTTCTGATGATACTTGATTATTTTGTATTCAAATATAGTTTTGTTTATGGATATATTATGGACTTATCAAGTTATGGTTGATGCATTTTTGCTACGAATATTTATAAAGTTCTTGCAGTAAAATTTTATCATGGTGCAAATGAATCATTTAAATAGGTTATTTTAATGAAATTAATTAAATGATTATTTACACAATTTCATGCACTATTTCTTCAGCTATATTATTATTGTGCATCTATACTTGATCACGTTATTTATTCTGTGGGACTTATATCCCTGACAGTGGCACATGGAGCTAGTGGTTTGGCCATTCATACCTAGCTAATGTCACCCATGTATGGGTGACATATCATGTTTAATTAAATAATTAAACCCTCCAATAATTTGGTAAGTCTGAATTTATTATGCATTTGTGACTAAACTAGCAAAGTGTTTGTGTATTTAGGAGTTCATAGTGGTCACATAAATTATTAAGTTGATTTATTATAATGTTTAAGGGAATTTTGTAGGAAATTTGGTTAGGTTAGGGTATTTGATGTTTTCATTTATGAAAAAATATTATTTGTATGAAGAGGAAAAATCATGAAGATTGAGTTATGACAGTTGTACTTAGAAAATTGTCTATGTATCACTTAATTTATCTGGTAGAATAGTTAGAGTTTAAATTAGCATGGTTTATAGAGGCAACACTGACATGTGGAAAGTTAGGTACAAATACTTGAGATAGTCATGACAACGTGTTTAATTCTGCAAGTCAGTACAGACAATACCAATAAAGTTATGGATAGATTACCAATTACAACAACCTACAAGCAAAATAGAGCAAGACAGAGAAATGCGTATTTTGGGGTAAGGAATTATTTTGTTTATAAAATAATTTCTTAACTAATTAGTGATGGCATCGTAGATGTTAACCTTAAGTTAGTGAAATTTAATTTAATATTTTGTAAAGTGTATAAATACGTGTAAGGTATAAAAGAAAAATTGTTATATGTGAAGTAGTGTGAAGTATGTGAAATGCTTGATATGAAAATTATGATATATGATTGAAGGAATGAAAACTAAGATCTAAAAAATTGTGATGAGCAACAAAGGTAATATCATATATTCAAGATATCGACAATGGTGTAAAGAGGTTTTTGTATCTATCTCTTTGTATTGAACAAACTATATTGTATATTGCATCTTTGGCAAGTGCACTCATCTTGCATACATTTTTTATTTGTATATAGAAAATCATAACATGGTTGAGGCTTCTAACAAGGCCTAGTCCTCTAATAAGGATCATGACACTATATAGATGTAATAGACTCTTAACCAGGTCAATATATTTCACAAGATACTTTTTGATTACTGGATCATTTTGTGGGTACCATCTCCAATGGAATTTTCCCTTGGCCAGGGTCTGCCTAGTTAACAAAATATGGTGTTATGAGTTCACTTGTTGCATGGTTTTGTTTATTGTTCAACATAGTTAGTTTTCTTTCATATCCAAGTTATAAGATTGTTAATAATATCATTTTTTTGGGTTAAAGTTTATAAATTCTATCACCCTACATTGATGTAAAGTGTTGTATTGGACCTATTGGAAGACCTGCTTGGCCAAACAATGAGAATTTCTTCACTTGTCTAGTATGTTTTGGAAGATTATTTCAATACCCTTTTTCAAGTTCTTGCTCCGTATGCCTTGACTATTCAGTTTGGGATGTATAAAATATATCATTAAGTAGAAGTGGCATACTCTTCTTTCTTATACTTAAATATATTTTATATATGCAAAAACTTATTCGAGATAGATTCCAATCCTCTAGGGGTTAAGGTAAAGATTCTAGATTTCTTAGGTTGACCATATTTAAGACCTAGCCTAATTTTAGGGTTCTGGGGTTTTAGACATAGCCAAATTTCAAGGTTTAGCATTTGTCTTTTAGCATGGTTTCCATTAGATGAGTGGGAAACTTGAGCCCTTGTCTTGTGCATGATTGTTTGAGGGTCTCTTCTTACTATTCTTGATTATGTTATGGTTAGTTAGAAATGGACTTGTATGTTTAACCATGTTAGGAACTCTTACTTTGGGCTTAAAAGGAACATTTTTTTGGGATTAATAGTTCAATATTTCCCTCTTGGGATCCATGGATGTTATGAGAATCTCCTTTAGGTATTCTCATGATTCCTGTGATCTTGGACACTAAGTTGGTAAGTAGTAATGCTTGGAGATCTTTGGCATTTGGTTTTTTTATCCTTGTTCCAAGGATCTGTGAGTAGGGCATTACAACTTGGTTCAAATTATTTCAATGAATTCTCTTGGGTTGATACTTAGATTTGCCATCATGTTAGAATTTTCTATATTCTGTGAAACTTTCCTAATCAATTGACAATAACTATATAATAATATTAATTTACTAAGTTGAGAAGAAATTGTAAACCCATATAAACTTTTTGGACTTTGAGTTACTTGTAAGAAAAAATTTAAAATTTAGATAATTTAGACAACTTATCTAGCCACAAATGATTCATATTACATATTCCTAATCAATTGACAATAACTATATAATAATATAAATATACTAAGTTGAGAAGAAATTGTAAACCAATATAAACTATTTGGATTTTGAGTTACTTGTAAGAAAAAATTTAAAATTTAGATCCTTTAGACAACTTATCTAACCAAAAATGATTCATATTACATATTATAATGTCACCTAAACATCTTATAGTAAATTTGATACATAAGATTTATCTAAACCTCTTATTACTTCTATACACCAACCTTTAAATTGTGACTTCTTTCATTCTTATTAGTAGAAATCTTATTCAATAGTAGAAAGCTTATTCAATATATGTATTGAAATTAAAGAGTTGTGTTTCTTTGTATTTTAGAAAAGACTTCACCTCTTTTATCCTCTCTCAAATCAATGTCTCTATTTTTTCTCTCAGCAATCCATTGTGTATTTAGATATTAAGACCTTTTCTCCTTCCTAGCCTAATTTGTGATTGTGGAACTAGAGTGTGATTTGGAGAAACCTTGTTGTGGCTGAACTCACCTTTATGTCCTTAGGCCAAAGAATTAGGGTTTAAGGAAGGGAAGCTATGAATATACAAGGGATTTAAAAAACGATTCCATCATCAACTTTTCTCACAGTCGTTGACTAATCCCGTCTATTCACAGTCATTATCTACATGAACGGTTGCTAATGGTTTTTTTAAAATTGGTAGGATGTGCTCGCAACTTTCCCTGAGCCATTTTTCTGTAGGTCTGCAAACAAATGCGTGGGGCGTTAAAAGGTTAGCTGTATGAGACTTCCAAAGCAATTCAGTGACATTTCACTGTTCTAATGTACAAAAATTGGGGGAAAAAATATGTTAATCTCAGTATACCAATGCTTAAATAATATAAAATAATTTGAAAGGGACTGTACTCAATTCAATAGAGAAAAGGGCTCACAAACCAAATGTCTAATTTGTTAAATTTCGACAATAAGTTAATGGAACTTCATGGATATGAAACTTAGAAAAACACTCTTTGGAAAAGCATTACAAAAACTAAAAACAAAAGCTAGATTTAAATATTTGAAGTGTTGTAAATGGTGGAGTCTAATGGTTGTGACTTTTCAATTGTTTGGGCTGTCCATTTCATTGGTGTCTCTTCGAGTTTGAAGAGTTGAAATATTCGAAGAGCTGAACAAATTTGTGTGTAGGCTGTCCATTTCATTTGTATCTCTTCCAGTTTGAAGAGTTGAAATATTCGAAGAGCTGAACAAGCAAATCTGTGTGTAAATTATATGTATATAATTTAAACGAGTAATAATAGGATATTCTCCTGCTTGTAGAATAGACAAATCTATTGTCTTTTCAAATCTCTTTTATAGTTTTAAGAATCTTCTATCAATTCATAATTACCATGAAGCCTGACAAATTTGCAAAGATAAGAGTACCAAAACATAAAAAACAATCCGACAAACTGAAATTGAAGATTCATATTTTCATTTTTCCGAAGATACAATATCCTCCAAAATGTTTATATTTACCCAAACGGATCAAGAACTAAAACACAATAGCCTTTCAGTAATCTATAAGAAAAAAGAACTCAATCGTAGTGATTTTGCAATGCTCTAAAATAAAATATAGTACCCACTTGTGGAAAAGGATCTTACTCAAGCTCTGATTCAGGTAATCTGCAACCATCATTTCGCTCATAGATGTTACAGAATGGAGAATTATTCTTCACTAAAGGGATCCCAGTGACTGATCCCCTATGAAAAAGCATACCCAAGTTGTTGAATCCTTGAGAGAAACCAGCAAAGCTTGGATTTTTAGGCTTCTCTTCACAAATTTCAATACATGATTCCTCTTTCTCCTCTGTAGATTTCCCTGTGAGCTTTTGAACCAAAGACTTGAAGTTTTCAGGATCTATCTTGATTATCTCTGGTTCATAAACATGCACAACTCTAATGGATGGAGATCTGATGTTTCTATTGCCCTTCTTTTCTGAACTTTTGCTTGTTCCTTCACCGCAACAAGACTTGGAGATTGTATGAGAAGATTCACTTGTACCAAGCATGCTAGAAACTGAAATTTTGTTGCTGAATTCTTTAACAATCTTCATCTGTTTCATATGAGTTTCCTAAATCTGCTTCATTCAAGTATTGAATTCAGATGATTTGTGTTGGTGAGGAAGGAATCCATTGAAGGATAGGTAAGAGATTGAGGGAGTTTCTTGCCATTGAATCTTCTCATATAAAACTAGGATGAAATTCTGTTGCTGAATTCATTTAGCCTTCTTCATCTGCTTCACATGGGTTTCCCAAATCTCTCTCTCTTTCATGTTCAAGTACTTAATTCGGATGATTGACATTTTAGGGTTGGTGGGGAAGTCATCCATTGAAAGAGAGGCAGAGCTTCTTTGTCAAACGCTATTGTGCTCATATACAACTAGGATGAAATCATCTGTAAGAATTTCAATATGCTCTTGTAAGTTTTACTGGGTCTCTTCCTATATAATTTTTAATAGAATTGACTGGCCCTTCTAGATATTTTATACATGTGCGTATCTATTGCCAGATAAGATCCCTTTGATGAGAATTTCAAAAGAACATGAATATTACACTATTTCAGATGCTGACTTATGACAGAGAGCAATTGGCACACAACTCTGGACAGCTCTGCTTAGACTTTAAAAATAAAAATGAAGAAATTGATAATACTTTGTGAAGTCAACGTTTGTTTTCCATTGGTTTTTCAAAAAAGATTGTGGTACGTTGCATTTGCACATTACATTGTATGGTACATGGGTTATGACAAAAGTAGTTAAGTAGCTACAACTACCACCTACAGCTAGCCTTAAGCTGCCCAAATTGTGTACCTTTTGGAGATCATTTTCTACTAACTATCATTGTCTACTTCAATTTTTGTGTATCGAATAGTGAAATTGCCTCTTTTATTTAACCATTCAACTTTTTAATCACATATGTGTTGTAAAGCTTAATTTGTCAGTTCTTCATGCAGTCAAATGACATGTTTTTTGGGGTGATGAATTTGTATGCCATACAACATTCAAGCAGAGCCATTTTCAGAGTTCTAAAGTCAATTAACACGTTTCTTATATATATTTTTAATGGCGAAAAAGGTTAATACATGATGGATGACTCTGTCACATCTTAAGATCAAAGTCTATGCAATAGATGTGTTTTTAGGTAAAAAATTGTGTGCTTCACAATTTGAATTATATATTCTATTTCGAGTGTTTACATTATATAATTAAAAAAATGTTTTTTTTGGAAGTTTAATTATTGTAATGTTTTCTCATATAATATGGTTCTATATAAATGGTTTGATTAGAAATTCTAGTGATTTTTTTACATAATTGAATTAATCATAAATATTTTCTTTTAAATGAGAGCAAAGTTTCATGTGTATTGTCTACAAGCATGTACATGTGGGTGGTTGGGCATCATAGCTTGTGTGGAGTTAATCAAATTCTAAATTTTCAATACCTTTTTCAATACTTTAAAGATGGCTTTCACCACATTGGTGTTTAGTTAGACATAAGTTTTTGAGAAACCAAAATAGTACAAGGGTTCAAGCTAGATTAATTTAGTCTTTCTCCTCTATGTAGATTCAAGATCAATTCTCAAAAAGGAACATCATATAAGTTGAGACCCTTAGTCCTCCATAAATATTTTCTAGTGTCATTGCTAGCATTAGTCCTATTATTGTACTAGCAAGGAGTGTGCTAATGCTAGACAAGAAATGTGTGTGTGTGTCTATATATATATATATATATATATATATATATATATATATATATATACATACATACATACACACACACATATATATACACACACATATATACACACACATATATATACACATGTATATATACATATATATACATGTGTATATATATGTGTGTGTATATATACATATATACATATATATGTGTATATATATGTATGTATATATATAGATATATATACATATATACATACATATATGTATATATATACATATATACATGTATGTATGTATATATGTATGTATATATGTATATATATACATACATATATATATATGTATGTATATATATACATACATATATATATGTATGTATATATATACATACATATATATATGTATGTATATATATACATATATACATACATACATACATATATGTATATATATACATATACGTATATGTATATATATACATATATGTATGTATATATGTATATATATACATAAATACATATGTGTGTGTGTGTGTGTGTGTGTGTATAATTGAGTAATCATCACATATTACTAAGACAGTTAGCTTTTATAAAAAAAAATTAAATGAGTTGTAAGTAGTAATGAGAGAAATAGATACTAGAAGTAGCTATAACACCTTGGTGTGTACAATAGATACTTAGATAATGATTACACTAGTTGAGTTCATCATGTTTTTAGAATGTAATTTTAAATCATCTAAAAAAGGTAGAGAAGACATACCATCTAATGGTTGACCATGCTTTATTTATAGTGTATTTGTCAAAAAAATTCTATTATTCTAAGGTTTTAATAAAATGATATTAGTAACCACTAAATAATTTTATCATGTAGGATAATTATTATGCATATAACACTAACTCATTCTTTTGCAAATGATGAAATACATTATATTAATGGAAATAGAAAGTGGGCATTGACGGGTGAAGTAGACACAATAATAATGAACATAGAAAATTCAACATCCACATAACATTGCAAGGTTTTCTAGACATTTAATTTCTTTGAAAACATTAATTTTTTAGTTGTGGTACATATAAGCTCAAGATCTATATTGATATGATTTTATGATGATAGAAATGAACTATTATTTATGACTATATGGAAAATTCATAAACTTTTTGCAAGATAATTTTGTTCTCTCAATAGATATATATTAAAATAATGATTATCTATTTAGAAAATGTAAGACTTGGATGTGTTAGAAATTTAAATAGATTAGACATTAGAAGAGAGTAGATATCACACAATAAATGATACTCACTTCAAAAAGTGTGCAATATAGAATTTTCTTGATCACTTGCACTATATAGGTTATTGCAAGAAATTGGGTCTTAGTTTTGGCCAAAAAGTGGAAGTCATTTTCCTGTTTTTGAAATATCTTGTCAATTGATGCCAAAATTTGAGGTATTTAGAGATTAAATATTTTAAAATTTTAGAAATTAAAATTGTTGTGCCTGGAATCTCCATTTTGAATTTTTAATTTATTTGTATAACCATATGACAGATTATTATTTTTGGTATGGATCTTTAAAAATCACTTTTTCAAAATGGTTATTTTAGGACCATACCATAGTCATGTATGGGCACCATAATTTGACACAACTAAATGAATTTTTGTGAATCCTTTTGAATGAAGTTACCTAACACACCAAAAATTGATGAGAATAATTTTCTTTAATTTTTTAGTGAATTTTTTGTTTTTTAAATTGATGATTAAGTTAATTTCTAAAACCTCTCATATATGGACACAATAATTTAATCAAAATTTAAATTTTTTATATATATTTTTAACTTCAAAAAAATTTTGAAGATTGATGACATGTAAATTAATTTAAGAAATATGAAATTTTTTTAAGAAGTTATTAAAGTTTTAGTAAATCTCACTATTTTATGTTTAAGAGACACTTTTGATCAATAAATAATGTAAAAATAGAAAATGAACTCATAACACTATAAAATTTACATTTTTGAAATTAGAACAATAAGACCTATAATGGGTTTTTTTTTGTCAAAAAAATTCAATGGGGACGACCACATAAAATTACAACAATCACTGAAATTGTCGATTAAATGTCTTACTCAAAATTTGGTTCATAAAGGCATAGGCTTGGTCCCACCATGCCTATGCCATGCCTTTCCCCAAGGAAAAATCTAGTGCAAATTATTGCCCATGGTATTAGAATTGGGCACCTGATTTGCAATTCAAAAATTGGGTGTTTTATTATATTTCAATTGTTATCAGAAACCAAGACTCGAAATTAAAACAATTGGGTACCCAAATTAAAATCAAGTACCTAATTTTTTAAATATAGGTGTTTGATTTAAAATCAAGTACCCAATTCTAAAGTACCTGTTCGACCCCAAAAGCTACCCTGCGAAGCACTTATCAATCATTGCTCATTACGTCAACAAGAGAGAAGATAAAGAATCAAAGAGTTGAGCAATGTCTCAAAAGAGAAAGAAATTGAGGATACCATGACAGATGAAGAGGTTGTAGAAGAGAACCAAACACAAGGACATTCAAGTTCACATTCTAATCAAACATTCAATACACATATGTCTCCAAATCGTCAATCTTTTTCTCATGATGAAATTGGAGATTTTGTAGAAGCAGGTTACAATTTAAATTATTTAGTTTTTCTTCATGATAATAGATTGCCAAATGATTATGCAAAACAAATTCCAATGGAAATGCAAGCCCTGAAAGAAATACCAAGAAAAATTGAAAATGAGATTCAAAATCCAAATAACATTAAAAATGAAATGCCAATTGAAAATAAAAATGGTATGAATGTAGAGATGGAAACACGAAGTACTGAACAAACATGTCTAAATGATACTAAAGTGCATGAACATAATTTTCATTTTTCTAATGATGTGCTAAATAATCTTCATGGATTGGTTTTGTGAAGATAGATTAGGACACATGCCAATAGATTATATAGACATTTTTTTATAGTAAAAAATTTTGGTTTCAAGGTTAGTTGATGTTGCAACTTATTAAAATGTCTAAAATATGAAAAGTAATGAAAAAGTTAGGAGTGTATGCAAAACACAAGAATAAAAATGAGTCTTTAAAACAAGTTGTATTCACTATTGCTAGTGCCTTTGATGTTATCAGAAAGATAAGTTTCTCTAAAGATAAGAATGAAGTACATCAAGCAACAACAACATCTCTAGTAAACAAATCAACCACTAACAAAAGATTGATTAGTAACATAAGTGGATATCTTAATGTGAATCATAACTTTGAATGTGATTCAACAAGTAGTTTGTGGACTTCTAGTGGTAGACTCCCAAGATGTGATAGGAAACTTACTAGTGAAGTCAAAGTTTGGTTAAAAAAATTTGGCATGATAATACAAGAGTATTTCCTAATTTAATAGATGTTCATAAATTGAGAGTTGTCTCAAAAATATGTGATCCACATCCTAAACACCTTTTGGACATGACTCAAATTGAATTGTTTAGAAAAAATTTATATGATAAGGTGTTAACTATTACCATTAGTCAAAGATCTTTCAAATGAAAAGTGTTAACCATGGTATGTAAGGATTAACAAGGAAAGAATCAAATGTTGTTTTAAAACTCATGTTCAATTTCATGACCATTATAATGTATTTTGATCTAGACATGGTACCATGCATAGTAAAGAAATTGTTGCAAGAATGTGGTTTAAAAATACCACCTCAAACTACAAATGATTTCATATAAATTTTGTTTTGTAAGCCACCTAATGACCAATATTTTCTTTTCAATGCATGTCTTTATAATACATGTGATATGTGTGACAAATTTTTTTTTTAGATGAATGTTTCTATTTAAATTCTTTGACTACTTCTGGACAAAAATTAGTTGATATTAAATGAATCAAAACTTTTGAATATTCATTGAAGGATGGCAAGATTGGAAGAACGTGTGATCTAGTTATAGATAAAGTCATTTGTCATGTGTTTATGGATTAGTTTAAGAGTATGATCATAAAAAAATATGTTAAACACTCTCAAAATGCTAGATAGCATGATGGAAAAATTTTCATATGTAAGAGTACATTTCTAATTGGTCTTATACTTTCAGTTTTTGACTTTCCATCTAGAACTGCACACATGCACCATAAGATGAGGTGCAACCACAATATTACAATTCAGTGCAAGTAACAATTTATGTTCATATAGTTTATAGGCATGCACTTGATAGTATAGAGGAGGATACAAAAATATTGAGAGTACCATTTCTATATGAGTGATAATAAACTTCATTCATATGAGTTTGTCCAATATTGTTTCATGCTCTTTTATGATTTTTTAAAAGAGAGACAAATTCAAATGACACAACATTGGATATGGTTAGATAATTATATAGGAAAATTCAAGAATGCTAGAATGTTCTATTGGTTGAGTAGGACACATGGGAAAACTAATATCCAAAATGTATAGAGTCTTTCTAAGGTTGGAGATGGTACAGGAGAACATGATGGTGTTGGTGCATGCATGAAGAGAGCCCTTTACAAAGAGCAATTAAAATTTGAGGAAAAAGCCAAATTCAAAAATACACATGATATTGTGGAATGGTGTAGCAAATATTTATGCATAAGATCAAGTCATAACTCTATAATTTCTTCTACCTAGTTGAAGAGAAGAATATCCTTTCAACTATGACTATGACACAATTAGGAGGCTAGCTAAATGGCATTCATTTAGGAGTTCAGATTCTAACACTTGGACTATATGGACTAGGGAGCTTTCTTTCTTTTATCAATTTTGTATTGCAAGTGAATCGGAAGAATGCAAGAATACAAAATGGGTTAAAGATTCGCAACAAAAATCATGAGCACCTACAAACACACATTTTCAAGATGATATAGTAAATGAAATCCAGAATGTTACTTTTGCATTAGAAGACTATGGTCATATTTCAAACCTCATATAACCTAGAATGCACAATTTAATTTATTTTTTTTGTAATCATACTTCAATTTATATTATTTATTTATGTACATGTCATTAATATAATTCAAGTACATGTAGTTAATATATCATTTATTTATAGGTACACATGTCATTAAAGTGTTTATGTACTTTACCTTATCTTGTAGGACATGTTTATGTTGTTATTGCACCTAATGATAATAATGAATAGATTGAGTATTGGCTAGCTAGATGTGTAGAACCTAAGAAAAATTTGATATGTCATTAAGTAGATGATGATGGTTTTGAGTATCCAATTGGGTCTATCATTGTAGCTAGCACTAATCTATGTACATATGTAATAAGAAGAAATGGTTTACTGGCATTTAAAGACTACCAATCAGAAAAGAAGATTTTTCACTATTCTCATTTTGTTGTGGCAACAAATATCAAATTAGAAAGATACAAAGGGAGACCTGCCAATAAGGTATTATGGACAATTTCAATGGATGAGCACGAGACAATCATAGATACATTGTAGGAGAGAGAGGATGTAGATGGTACAATGGGATGACTACATTTAAATCAAACACATTTAAGTTTTTTCTTTATTGTGCTCTTTGTATATATGTATTTATATAATTTAACATATGTATGCATTGCCAATAGCAATTTAGAGAAAATATATATAATTCTTATTTAGGTCTCAATTATAATTTATGCAAATTTAAATGCTTAAGGTGGATCAAACATCAGCATCTTGTGCAATTACACATAGTGAGTACATACATTACACATATTTACATAATATATATAGCTCTTATTACACTCATACTTTTATTAACACATGTTTTTGTTTTAAAATTTTATTTAGCACGACCTCATTTCAAGAAATGTGTTGAACCAATTACTTATTTTGAAACTAAAACATGTTGTAAACTTTTTTAAATAGGAGTGCACTTCTATTTATGTCTTACACATTGTGTTACATATATATGACTTCACTTGTTTTAAATTTATATGATTTTAGTTTTCTAAAATAAAGAAGTTCACTTCTATTTGAAATTTAAATGTGTGCACTTGATATTAAATTTTCTTTGTCAATTAAAGTAATGACCTATATTGTTTGATTACTTTTACATTCAAACATGTTCAAATTAATGTTCCTATATCTAATTAAAATTACAAAAATCATTTTTCATCTAACATATACTAACAAAATGTGTCATAACATGAATAAAATATGTCACAATAAAGAAAATGGTTTATACATACAACATGGTAACATAAAAATCTATATTGCATACACTACCATAATAAGAAGTTGTAAAATATATATAAAACATAATAGATATAATATAGTTAATTGTCATAATACAAAGTGTATTAGAATAAACAATATGTGTCATAAAAACACAATCTAAAGGTGCCAAAAGACCTAATCTATCTAATCTACAATCCACTTTACTCCACACGAAGAGGACTCAAATGGATCATACTATGTAACATGATGTGTCACATCATGTGGGACATCCCATGGGGCACCATGTGTCACATCCTAAAAAGACAATATGTACATGCTTAATTGAAATGGGTTTCAAAATCTAGCTTGCAAACAAATTAAATATTTAGTACTTATTAAAAATAATACCATGTGAGATAGGTGTCCCTCTACAATAGGAGGAGGTGCACTGTCAAAGTTACCAAATTGTTAATTTTAGATTGTTTTTGACATATGAGTGAGAATATACTTAAATCATTTACATCATTCATACCGAACAAGTAATACATGTCAAGCATAAGTTGTCAAATAGTATATGTTGAGTGATAGGTATTTATTATGTGTTGAATAACTAGTAAGTATTGACTCACTCAAGTGCTAAGTAGGTAGCATGTGTTGAGCTATTTAGATGTCAAGTGATCAATGGATGTCGAGTAATTCAAAGGTTGAGTTATAGCATTCAAGTTGAAATAGATGTCGAGCATTAGGGACTTCAAGTGTCAAGTTATATAGTCTAGGCATAGCTATTTGTAATGGCACAAACTTTTGTGTCAATCATTTTTGGGTGGACTTGAGGATTTTTTATGATCTTGGATGATAAAGATGAATTTTTTAGTTGTTAATACCTATGCATTACATGCATCCAATTAGAAAAAAAGGGACAGATTAAGTGGCAATATGGGTGAATCAAAATCATTAATTCATACCTAACCCTAAGTCACCTGGGTCTTCTTAAGGATGACAAACCTTGGTAAAAGGACATTAACTTACAATGAAGTAAGTACCCCTATTAAA
This sequence comes from Cupressus sempervirens, assembly GCA_028749045.1. Taxonomy (NCBI): domain Eukaryota; kingdom Viridiplantae; phylum Streptophyta; class Pinopsida; order Cupressales; family Cupressaceae; genus Cupressus; species Cupressus sempervirens. Next base: position 264,391,653 of record CM053786.1, on the reverse strand, counting down.
GGATTTACAAAAACCTGTCAAGACTACTCTATTAAGAGATTTAACTAAATCATCTATTAGAATGTCTTAGCAATGATCTTTTGGTCAGCACGCTTAGAGTTTACTTCCCTATTGTATTTTCAAAAATTGGTATTAGAGCATAGTTCTCTGTAAGAAAAGCTTTAGCAACTTTAAGGAAAGATCTTGGAGATGGAAGTTTACAAGTTGGGAAATACTATTGAGAACCAAAAGATTGAAATACAACTTTCCCTACATCAAATGAATAAAGTAGGAAATGGGTTAAAGAAATCATAAGAAAGAAGGAAATAGATATTGAAGAGAATGACACACAATACCAAGAGATTGACACTACCGAATCGCTTGTAGATCAAAACATCGATGAATCTAATGCAGTAGTTGCAAATATGATGAAAAATAATGGAACACTAACTGAAGAGGTCAAAAATCTCAAGAGAGAACCAGAAGTCCAATCAATATTACTATGTGAAGTGACCAAACAAAAAAAGAAAGATGAAGATGATAAAGTCATGATTGAAGATGAAAAACAATTTTGACCAATAGACTAGAAGAGAAAACATCAGAGGTGAATAGGATTGTTAACATGTAATTGGAAACTTTGAGTCAAATGATGATTTCAAATCATGAATTGAATGCAAAGGATATTGAGATCTCAACACTGAAGTTACAAAATGAAAAATTGAGAAATGATCTAAAAAGAGAAAAAGAGTTTGCTGACAATTTTAACAAATGTAGTGAACCCATCAAGTACTTTGAACAATTGATGAGATCCCCTAGATCCAACAATTATACTTCTAGATTGGGTTACACTAGTACTAAAGAAGGAGAATCATCCAAAAGTGGTGAAGAAAGAATTAACAAAGGTAAGAACTCCAAACCTACTTGTCATAATTGTGGTAAGATAGGTCATACTACTAATGTTTGCAGGAGCAAGACTGCAAATCATAATCCTAAGAAGAAATTCATGGGTGCAACAAACAAGGACATCAAGCACATGAATATAGAACCAAGACCATAAGCACACCAAGATTTGAAGAATATTTCTATAATTGTTAGAAGTATGGACATAGAGCATGTGAGTGTAGATCCAAGCCTACATGGTCATCAAACAAGTAGACAAAGGTAAAGAACAATGGAAATTCTTATAATTAGGATTATAATACTAGGTATAGTTGTCAATATTGTCAAGAATATGGACATGTTTCTAAAAATTACATAAGAACACATTTCAGAAGTGACTACAAAAGATGGTCAAGTCAAACCACATGTTTTAGCTATTTGAAGACTAATCACATAAGAAAGAATTGTCCAACAAGGTCAAAGGCACTCAGCAATGAGTTCAAAAAATAAAAAGAGAAGGTACACATTGAGAATGTAAGAGATGAGATGAACAAGACATGGAAGAGAAAGGAATATTGCAGCACATCAATTTTAGATGGGATCACTTCACCCAATGGGTCAAGTGATCACACCACTTCCAATTAAGAAATCAAGAGGTATTTGTGGGACTAATATTTAAAAGATATACTATACAATAGATCCAAGGATTTAGTTTTGAAAATATTTTATTTGCATAAAGAAAGATGAAAGTGTTGTTTAAAATCTAGAAGAAGCCTTTATCAATTTTCATGTTATTGTTGAGCATGAAAATTTTTTCCATGGTTGCGAAGTGAAATGTTAGTTGATGTTCAGCTATCAAATGTGATAGTGTTGACCAAGCTTGTAGCAGTTTCCAAGTGTAAAGGAAACTTCATGGAAGCTGAGTGAGTTATAATGTTTATTGAAGTTGAGCTTACAGCTATGTAAGCACTAAGCATTAAATGTGAGGTTTTGAGGTCTACGTTATCAATTTATACTCATTTGACATAATTCAAATTTGAAGAAGATCATGAAGAGATAAGGGTGAATTGAAGAATTCATTCCAAGTGTCTATAAATAGGATGCAACAGTTCCTCAACATCATCTCAATAGATTTAAAAAGGTAGTTTTGCAAACCCTAATTTTTGTAATGGCATCTAGTTCTTCAGTTCCTAAGGTTAAAGAGGGTAAGGAAGTTTTGAATTTAAAATTGGTAAGAAATGAGATTAGACAATAAAATTTTAGAGACATTCATGATATTGCTTACAAGAAAGATCCATCTGGTGTGTTATCGATGAAACCACCTCAAGTTTTGATGATTCAAAATGTGAGATGTTGTTGCACATCCAAGGTGGGTAGCATAGGTGAAATGGAGATTAGGAAAACCTATGGGAAATTGTGTGAAAATGGAGCATTGAAAGATGAATTCAAAATTATATAGAGAACAGGGCTAATCTATGTCCTATATTTCCCCAATGTTTTCAAAACTAAATGGAAAAGATAGTTCTAAGTGAAATTCATGATAATTCTATATGGTTAGATAATGGACCAATGAAAATCACAAAGAAAACTATACATAGAGTAATAGGGTATCCAACACTTGACTAACCTAAAACCATAATGAGTGAATCTAAAGAGGTTATTGAGAGGAATATAGGGGCAATGTAGAATAAATGAGGAATGACAATTGATACTATCTCAGATCCTCTAATTTATTTTGTAGTGAGTATTATAGAAAATAAATTCTATCAATCTAGCAAGCTCAACAGTGTACTTTGTATTGCTATTGACATAGGCTATAAGATATTTAAGAAGGATCATACCTATGACCTTGTCGAGTTGCAAAAACAATAGTTGTCAATAAAATTTGGGAGCAATATGGAAGAACAAGAGTGCACAGTGTAAATTTGGTTAAATTCTTATATGTATATTATTTTATGTACATAATGCATTCCCTACTTTTGGTAAAGTTGCATGGAAAAAAAACAAATCTATTGTAATGCAAATAGGTGAATTTATTGAGCAACTTGGAAATAATTTTGAGTCTATTATGACAAGCTACATTGAATATTTCAAGCAATCAATGAAGAAGAGATGAGGATACTAGTTTCACTAGTTGAGAAACATTTTAATGATGTTTTCTTTCTAGTTAACACTGATTTTACATATGTTCAAGCTGATATTCCAAGGGTAAGGTGGCTAAGGCCACTAGGGTATGAAATCAATTTGGATGAAGCCTTTGCAGAAAAAATAGCATTACTTGTAGAAGATGTAGATGCTAAGGCTACTACCTTTGGGAAATGTGGCTAAATCTAAGATAACAATGGACATAAAGATTGCCTCAATCTTAAGAAAGAAAAACAATATTGTCAAGAAACTTAAGGAGAAATTTGGTAAAGGAGCATATGATGATTATGAAGAAGAAGATGATGATGATGATGATGACGATATACCTATTCAAGAACCACTAGCCTTAACTCAAGGTCAGGGAGAAGATCAAGTCAAAGAGGTAGAAATTGAAGAAGGTGTCAAAGAAGAAGAAGCCAGTGAAGCACCTAAGAAAAAGAAGAGAAAAGCTAAAGCCCTAGTAGGTAGAAAAAAAAGCAAGGTTGCAAAATGTAAACCTACTATTGAAACCACTACAGAAAGCACAAGAGCTACTATCAAAAAGGCTCAACAAGAAGATTAGCCTAAAGAGAAGAGGGCTAGATTAGCTAGGAAAGAAGAGGAGCCTAAGAAAAGACCAAAGAAAAAGCATAAAACTCCATCTAAATTTTATGAAGAGAGGAAAAAATCTAATGACAATAGCCAATTCAAAGTGGTAAGTCACTATCCTTCCTCAGATTTAGAAGATATATGTGATAACATAAAGAATAATGTTGATTTATCTGGTCTCACACATATTGAATTTTTTTATCTTGGAAAAGTTGAGATGAACCAAGTAGATGAGTCAATATATGCCATGATGGAAACATTCAAACAAACTCCAATAGAGATTGCCAACTCTCTACCAAAGGAATTATCTAACAGAGTTGAGCAAAAGTGGCAATATAGTCTTAATATAGAGAGACAAATCAGAGAGACCACACTGGCACAAGTAATGCCAAAATTGGATAGGGAAACAATGGCTAAGGTAATAAAGAAGTATACTCAAAAATTTGTACCTAAATACAAGGCATTCAGCATATTACTAGACACTATTGAGGATGTTCTATAGAAGGCCACTCTAATTTGGAAATCATTAAATGGTTTGACAACACCCAAGGTAATAATGTAGACACCTATTGAGGTAGGTGAGGACAAAGATGAGAAACAACAAGTAACTGAGGTTGCCAGAGTTCATACTGAGATAGTTGCACATGAGGAGGGCACTAAAACACATGAAGATACATAGACACCACCTAAAGATGAGTAGTAGATAGAACAAAGTGTACTAGATACACTAGTATTGAGTGCTAGTCCTCTACATGAGGTGAACATAGACAATGATACTATAAAGATTAAGGATGTTTATGATATTGCCACTCAGAACATCAATCCCCTTAGAGAGAAATACTTGAAGAAGATGTTGGTAGAATCCACTACCTAGGCTAAACTTTTTGAAAATCTTGTACTGGTAAGTGTTTATGAGATTGAGAAGGAAGCTAAGGCATCTGTAGGGGAGGAAGTACAAAAAAAAGTGACATCTACAACCCCTCCTCAATTCACCTTGATACAACCTACATTACCCCTTATGTTATATCAAAGGAAGGAGACAACAACTTCTACTATCAATACATTGGTACAAAGTACTCCAATCTTAGGAAATGAAAAGGTCAAAGGAAATGAAAATGGTGAGGTAGTTGGAGAGCACAAAGATGAAATAGAAGAGCATGAAGGAACTCAAGCACAAATAGGTCAGGATGTGACTCTTGAACCAATAGCACAAGATCAAGGTGCATCTTTGAATGAAGAGAAAGTAAAGGATAAGACTGAAGAGTTAGGTATGACTACAAAACCTAAGGAGGAACTAGCAATACAAACATTGGTGACTTTGCGAGCATCTGCTATTCCTCCAAGTCAAGTTCTTCATAGGCAAAGTATAGAAGCTATATCCCTGCAATCAACAAGGTCAAGTCCAAGTACATCCAAGGTAAATAAAGTTACATCATTTGTTGATGTGAACTTGGATGAAGTGATTGAGTTTTCCAAGTTTGATTTTGGAACCGTCACCATTGAATAGATGAGCATACTCTAGGATGCTCTTGTAAAGAAGAAAAACCAAGAACTGCTCAGGCATGAGCATAGGAAAAAGAAAGCCTTGTTATATATCAAGGACATTTTTCTTGATGCATTTATCCTACCAACACCAAAAAAAACAAAGCCTATCATAGAGAAATTAACCAGCATAGTTGAGAAGGTTAATGACACAGACCTAGATTCAAATGTGAAATTACTTGAATGGTCTAAAAGGAAGTTTTAAAATAAGGTTGTTGAAAAGATATTAAGTGTTATTGCACTATCACAAGTTGAGTTAGCAACCAAATTTGATAGTGTGAAGAAGGTACTAGAGGAAATTTTCTCTTTGTACACCAAAATTGTGCAATCCCACAATATTCACACAAGAAATTAGGAGTCACATTCTGAGTTTGGAGAGCCATATGTAGACATCTAGCATAACTTTACCAAGGTCTCTAGCCCACAGTGAGAAACAACTCCCAGAGTCAATTAACAATACTACATGTAGATGAAGCAAACATAAGGGATGAAATTATCAACATCTAGTCTATTCTTGCTCCACATATGGAGATATTGCACAAGGAACTAGCCTTTTCTAAAACACTCATAAACAAAGATCTACATCTTTCTACTCATGAAGGCTTGGTACACCTTGTTTTTGAGCTAGCCATCCAAATTAAATCATTGGAGGTAGCTTGTGAAAATTGGGATGCTACTTTGAAAATAATGCTTGAGGTCCACAAATATTTTTTGGACAAATATACTCTAAGTGTACAACCCTTTGACATAAGTGTCAAAATGGGGGAGAAATAAGAAGAATTGAAGAAGTATGGGCAAAATAATATTTTTGGGGGAGCTACTATTTTTGAGAAAGGGGGAGTAAATGAAAAAAATAGAGTACACAGATCAACTTATGCAAATCTACTTAGTAAGAGAAATGATTTTGGTTTAGATACAAAACAAAACAATCAACTCAGGGGGAGTTATTGAATTTTGAGGTATTACTGATGAGTCATAAGTTTTTGCAAAATTTTGAAGTTTTGAAATTTTGCATGTGAATGGATATTATTTGAGTTATGCTTAAAAGGCTAAAGGTTATTCATGCATGACCACGTATTTTGCTAGTCATGTCAAAGTAGGAGACTGTCAATCTCATATTGGTTTTGACATATGAGAGACAATATACTAAAGTCATTTACTTAATTCATGACGAACAAGTAATACATGTCGAGCATAAGCTGTCAAATAGTATATGTTGAGCAAAAAATATTTAGTATGTACCAAGTAACTAGTAAGTGCTGAGTCACTCAAGTGCCAAGCTATTTAGATGCCAAGTGATCAATGGATGTCAAGTCATTCAGAGGCAGCGTTATAGCATTGAAGTTGTAGTTGATGTCGAGCATCAAGGACTTCAAATGTCTAGTTATAAAGTTTTAACATAATTGTTTATAATGGAAAAAACTTCTATATAAACCATTGTTAGGCCAACTTAAGGATTGTTTTACAATCTTAGATGATAAGGAAAAATCTTAATTATGAATCCCTATGCATTACATGCATCCAATCAGAAAAATGGAAGGATGAAGTGACAATATGGGTGAATCACAATCATTGATTCATACTTAACTCTAAGTCATCTATGTCTTCTTAAGGAGGGAAAACCCCAAACTTTTTATGAATGCTTAAGGAGAATTGAAGGAAGTTTACATGCAAAAATGGAGCATTCATGGTGACTAAGGAGTTATAATTTGAGTTTCATTATAGAATCAATTAGAGGAGAATAGAGGAAATGAAGTAGAAGATAGAAAAGATACATCTGATCAGAAAGGATCAAGTATACATTAGGATAGAGATGATCTCACATCAAGAAATAGAGTGTTTGAAAGCCAAAGGTTTGACCCACATTCCTCACATGCCTCAAGGTTTTCAAATCAAATAGATTAGATACATTCTAAGCTAGGTGCATAATGGTTAGCTATGGCTTGAGAAACCTATTGTGATTACAAAGAAAATGATTCATCGCATCACCGAACTCCCCATGCTCACCAAAGCTAAAACCACCAAAACCCCAGGTCAGGCTAAGTTAGAAAAGAAAACCCTAGTCTAGTGTGATGAAAAAGGCATGAAAATTAGTGGTGTGACTAATGCAAAACTAAAATTTGGGATACATCTGATAGCTCACAAGATATATAGTTCAAGCCACCTCAATAGTGTATTATGTAAAGTTGTAGATTTAGCTTACAAAGTTGTGAAGAACAATCTAACTTATGACTTGGCAAATCTATTGTTGAAGCAATTCAACAAGAACATGGAAAGTATTCAAACTTCCAAAAATGATGCCTAAAAGTTTGGCTCTCTAATGACTTGTTTGTTCTTCTATGTTCAGAAGTTCTTCCCTTCCAAAGGCATGGTAGTATGGAGAAAAGATGTGCATGTACTATACCAGATTAATGAATACATTATAGAAATGGCAGAGAACTTTATTAGCATGACGGACAACTAGTTAGAAGTTTTCAAATAGAAAATGAACAATAGGTTTAGAATACCTAAGAAATTAGTTGAAGATTACAGAGATGATATATGCTTTATGGTTGATTAAGACAAAGTTTGTATTCAAGCAGTGAAGCCCAGAATTGTATGGGTAAAACCTCTTCCTTATGAGGTAAATATTGATGAAGGAAAGGATATAATTGAGGCTCTTCATAATGAACCTATTGATCCAAAGGCATCATACTTTGGAACCTATGATGAGGCCAAGGCAAGAATAGAACTGGAGATAAAACTCCCTCAAGCAGTTAACAAGGGAAAGAGGAGGATAGCTAAACTAAAATCTAGCACACCCCTCATGTTAATTGAAGGAAAAGGAGAAGATGTAGAAGAGGCAGAGGATGAAGAGGAATTGAAAAAGGAAGAATAACCTATGAAGAAGAAAGACAAGGTGATCATCACCAAGCCACCTAAGCCATCCACTACAATTTTTACAAGGAGTTCTAGGCTGGAAGAAAGGTAGTGATATTGTCTTTAGCAAACTTCCTCCCACCTTCTAGGAAAAATTGAAATAAATGGAAGAAGGTGCAATCATAAAAAAACTTTAAATCTTTAAAGTATGAAACTAGGACATAGGCAGAGAAGAAACAGGTGGAAGAATTGGTGTTGACCAAAATGAGAAAATGTAAGTATTCTGTAGTGCCTCCCCCTTGGTCGCGACTCTGTTATCTTTGCCAAACTCTTCTTGGTGTATTTTTCTATTAATTAAGTCTAATGAAAAGATTTAATTAAGGATTTAATTTAATAGAAAATTAAAAGGATATTTTAATATTGGTATTTATTTAATTAATTGGAAAATTAATTAAATAAAAGAGAATTAAATAAAAATAATTTATTTGAAAATGAAAGTTATAAGTCTAATGAACAAGATGATATTTATTTATTATTAATTTATATAGTGTTCATTTCTAAATAAATTACTAAATATTATTATTATTTAAGTTAATAAATAATTACCAATTAAGTTTCAAAAATAAATGTAAAAGTGGAAAAGAAATTATAAATTAAATTTAAAGGGGTCAAGTGAATATTTATAAAATTAATGCATATTATTTTAATAATATTTACCTAGGAGTATGTGCACCTCTATTATGCACGAGTTGTCTCCATCATGGGAATTAGCATGCCAATTGAGCACATGGTGTCTACAACCATATCCTTGTCAGCACTCAAGGTTGGGATAAGGCGAAGGTTGGGATAAGGCTTACGCTTAGTTGGCAATGCTTATCTTATCTCCTAGTTGCTTCTAGAGGATTCTAGGTGCTCCTTGAGAGGTCTTTATATCCAGGCATTCTTAGTCACTTGGGGAGAGAGCGGGGAGAAAGTTGTAACAACACCATCAATGCATAAGGAGAAAACTTGGAGAATTTTGATAGTGCTTCTGCCTTGGTAGAGTCAGGTTGGATCATGCGGCAAGTGCCCATGATACAGATTTGATGACCATATATGTGCTTCATGCTTAATGAGTAGTCAAAACATCCAGAAGCATGGGGTGACATCACAATTGCGCTCAATTACGTTGTCTTTGGTTGCAAATTGGTATGCTCTTCTATCAGCAAGTCACAAAATTGGGGTTGAAGACTGCAAGTAGCTTGATCTCGATTCTTGGAGGGGCCATTTTAGTATGAAGAAGCACAGCCTCCTGAGGGTGCCTAGTGAGTTCAGCTTCTTTCTCTCAATTTCAATTTGTTTGTTCATAAAGTGCATAGTTGTGTTGGTTAGAAATAAACACATGAGATATGTTACTATTGCTCTATTATTTAAATCAGCAATTAGTATGTGTTGTTCATGTTCTTTTCTTTTGGACTTCTTAGCTATGGTAAATTGTTTTCCATTTTCGTCCGATAAATCCCACCATGATATATGTGCCCAGATGGAAGATTACAAACCCTGTATTTGTTATCAACTTGCGTCTTGTAATATACCTATGGTATGGGGAGCCGCACGGTCTAATAATAATAATCAATGACTGTATAAAACCATGTGCATATGAAACTAAGGATAGATTAGAGTCAGTGACTTCTAGACTCTATTAAAGATGTAGTTGCCACAACGTTCGTGTCAATCCTCCCTCTGATGTTGTCTTTCTAGAATGAGCTTGTTTGCCAAGTAAATAATTTATCTGAGAAAAGAATTCCTCAAGAGAGCCATAAATCGGTGATACATCTCTTGTCGGTGGGTGTAACCATGATAGAGACATTACTATTACCATCAAAATTGTCCTCATATCTCAGAACTTGCCCGAGTACTTTTCTTCCTTGCTAGGGATTCACTTGGCCATCACCAGTGTAAGGAATGAAATCCATATTTGGTGCCCCAAACATATTTGTGACTTCTCCATAAATGGAATCTATTAAATTCAATCACCACTGGGTAATATCTCTATAGACGTAACTCTGCATGATCTGCACAATATTGTTTGGGGATCATGGGCAAAACAACAGCACTCATAAATACCAGTTAGTTTTTCCTGGCACTATGCATATAAATTGGCACATGAATTTGTAATGATAACCAGACCCAGTTCAATTTGTCATGTAAATATGAACCCTAAAAGTAGCCCATTCATAGAGGGCACATCAAAATGCGTCAACAATGGTATATGTGTAGATGAGAAGTATATAGAATAATATTTATTTATTAGTTCTTATAAGTCTAATTTTCTGATTATTCCTTTCTCATATAATGTACAAAGTTCTTAACAAAATTAAAATCTTCTTTCCATTCTTCGATATCTCCTTATATCTTTATTTTCTTGCTTTTATACGAAACATTCTACACACTTCTAGTACTTTTCTTAGCTGTCTTTAGTTGTGTATAAAAAAATCTTGGCGTTGGCAAATAATTTGTTATCTCCCGATGCCCCTGCATCAATATGTTTTGTCCAACCTTCAAATCTCCTCCATATGGGCTTCCATTATAGTCCTTGGGTAGTGGTTAGAGTCACACACTAGCTTTAGTATCCTCATGTCTATGCTCAACAGCTTTCTCCACTTGATCATCTCTCTTCGCAACGCAGAACTGATCATCTTCTTTTCCATCAGCAAGAAACTGAGTCCACTTCTCCTTGTCATCAAAGTTTGAATAAATAGACAAAGGCTCATTTATCAACAAGCTCTCAGAGTTATAGGCCATGGAATTATTCCAAACCAATAGTTCGAAGCTTTGGAATGGGGATTGGTCATTGATTTGGGAATTCTAAGAAACAGTATCCCAGTTCTCCATGATCTCGTAAGGAAAAGATGAAACTCTTGCTTGTCGATTTACCTCTATTGATGAGTGTGTGAGTGAAGGGAATAAGATTCTCAATTAGTTGTCAGTCATGTTGGGATTGGAAAAAAAAAAAAACAAAAATCCCTCATCTTTTATGCAATGTTTATTACATTGCAATAAAGCAACGTCTAATCATAGTTAGTGCCAATATGAGTTAGTTTTAAGGTAGATCCATTTGGAAATTGATTTTATTAATGGAAAAGTTTAATAAAGGTTGTTATGAGTGGTAGTTTTTGTTTATTTTAAATTAATTCAATTTATTATAAACAATAGCTAAATAGGACATTTATCTTTTATTGTTTGACTTAGTAGTACTACAAATATTTTATTGGGGATTTATTTAATTATTCACAATCCTAATTTTCTTTAACAATAAGTTGTGAAATTATTCATAATAATAGAATAGTTGAAGAGTAAGGAATGGTAAATTATATTAAGGTAATTAATAAAATAATTTTGAAAGAATCATATCGGGTTGTATGGAATGATATGATTGAACAAATCATTGGATAATGACATTGAGTCATTGTTTTAGTAATTTAAACAATAGTTCTTTCTATGCCATTTGGAGTATTAATGCATCAAAATATAGTGGATTGTTAGTTGTGAAGTGGAATTATAAAGTCATGTAATTGTTAAATTAATTAAATCTAATTGAAAAGTAGGTTATGCAATGGGTTTTAACTAAAATGATCACCAATAGTATCGAGGTTAATGAAATGTAAATTAGTTAATTGAAGATTGATAATTCCTTTTCCAACAATTGAATAATGGGAGATGCTTTTTGAAGTTAACAGAGTATTATTTAATTATTAGTAATGTTGATTATTGATTGGTTTCCAGTTCCTTGTGTGAAGCTGAGGCACCTTGAGTGATTCATTCTTGGTAATGCCATATTGTGATATGTTTGGGTTGATCTTGTTGGAATCCTTAAATAGTATTACTTTGAGATACTTTCAGAATTCTTGCTAAGAGTCGATGGATATTTACTACCTTTCAGTCGTTCATTGTGAACATTAGGGTTATCTTTTGTTGCTACCAATCGCTTATATATGACTGAGGTGCTTTTATATGATTCTTTGGTTTAATCAGCGTATACCAGAGGTATTTGTGAGATATCTTTATGTATGTCATGTGATTTATATTGGAAATTATAGTTGTGAGGTTTACCTTGCAAAGGATTTATTCTTACTTGGGTAGAAGTACCCGCTTATTTTCAAGTTGCCTTCTAAGGAACTGAGTTTGATTATTGTGAAGGTTGTGGTATGGGACACAACTGTGTATTATGTTCCCAAGAGAGGATGTCTAGGTACATGTCATTGGGAGTGGCTTGCAGAAGGGGTCTAGGGCCCAAAGTGGTCAGTACCAGGGTAACCTGATGCAAGTTATTTAATAAGTGATAATCTAGTAAATAAAATTTATGGGGGGAAAACACATGAAAAAGATAAGTTAGAGATATTTGATCCACCCATGCCTTGAGTGCTTGTATAGACTAAGGATGGGAATGAAATGATTGCCTCGTCTTCATGAGAGGGCTTTCTGGTTCCACATGTGCCATGTTGAGGGTTTGGGGTTCAGATTAACTAGTCCAGGGTAACTCAACGCTTGAGGGTTCGGGGTCTATTGAGAGACCAGTCCAGGGTAACTCAAGCAGCCATGTGATGAAACTCCCTAGAATGTAGCCTAAGTCTCCTCTATAGAGTTTGTGTGTACCTCTAATGGTGTACTTATTGTTGAATGTGCTTATTATGACTATCGATTTACATTGATGATGATTGGCGATTTTTGGATGATGTACTCTTGACAATTGGATTTTTGACTTGAGTTTATCTCTTTCAGCACATTTCTTGTTGGCATTTACCTTCCTTGTATTTTTGGATCATTATGATGGATTTTATATCTTATTTTTTATTTTGTATGATTAGATTTCTCATGCATATGTTGTAACATGTTAGATTTCTTTCTGCGTATGATGTAGTATGTTTTAGGAGTGACATTCCTACTTTGATAATACCGATGATCTCTTCGATGACTTGGGATTTTACTCACGGAGGGATGGCTAGGGCCCATGATGGTCTAATGATGCTATTGAAGATTGGGGAGGAACCACGCACTTAGATTAATTGTGTATTATGATAGATGGTTAGATTTTACAATGCTAGTTATATCTTTAGTGATGAATGGATGTATCATGTATGTTATTAGTTTCATTACTTGAATATACTTGTAGCATGGATTTAATAAGATTGATGAATCATTATCTTTGTATTTTTATATCCTTTTGAGCCAATCATACCATGTGACATGTTCAATAGATGATTGAGCATTTAGAATTGATTTACCAAGATGCATTTATGATGCAGGAGCATCTTGCATGGAAAAATTATTGGCAAAAAAAAAAAAATTTGAAAAAAATAATAATTTGGAAAAAAAAAAAAAAAAATTGTGGAGGAGAGAGAAAGTGACGAAAATTAGAGGAAAAATAATTTTAAAAAAAAGGGGGGAAAAGGAGAAAAGAAAGAAAAAGAGGATTTCTATTTTTGAGGTGCATAGGTGGCATAATAGAAAAAAATAAAAAATAAATGGTTGTCATTCCATTTATCGAGGTGTGTGGGAAGAATTCTAGAAATTTATGAATATTGTAGAAGGTTGTGGAAGTTGTAGAAGGTTGTGGAGGAATTCTAGAAGGTTGTGGATAAGTCATGCATAGGTAGGTAAGTGCTTATTTAAGCAAGGCATATGAGCATTTCTAAATCAAGCTCAAGAAGAAGGTGAAAGCTCGAGGAGTAGAAGCTCAAGGAGAAGCTTGAGAAGTGGAAGCTTGAGAAGGAGAAGCTCGAGAAGGAGAAGCATTGGAAGGAAAGTTGGAAGGTGTGAAGTTTTCAAGGTGTGAAAGAGAAGGAGGAAGTGAAGAGTGAGTTTTCCTGAGTTTGTGAACAGAGCACCGAATGTGAGGCAGTTTACAGCAGGATTGTGATGGAGTTGTGAGTGTGTAGACAGAGCGCCGAATGTGAGGCAGTTTACACTTGGATCTTGGATTAGAGTTTGTGAGAAGAGCTAGTGACTGCGGTTTAGAAACAAGGAGGTTGCTTGGTGGCTTGTGAGCACAAGTTGAGATCTTAGAGGTTTCGACCAGAGTGTGGATCTGGGCTAGCTTGGGTTTGGATTGGATCTTGAGAGATCTTTTTGCATTCTTTGTCATGAGTTGGTAAGGGTGGTGTGGTCCTTTGTTAGTGGTATCAGAGCGTACCTTTGTCAGTGGTATCAGAGTGTATCGTCATCAAGTGGTATCAGAGCTGTATCTACATTAGTGGTATCAGAGCCGTATCATCATCAATTTAGAACAAAAGAATATTATCAATCTTAGAATTTCTATAATTTATATGAATGTGGAAGTAGATGTTGTTAAACTTAGTTTGATTAAATTAAATGTGACTCAACATTTTGGGATCCTTAAGGAATGTAACCTATTAGGTATGCTTTACATGATTAAATGTTAATGCTTCTGCTATCATGATTTGATGTGAATGGTTGATCTCTCATGTATTAGGAAAAAAAAAATGTTTGGAAAAGTTTGTAAAACTTTAGGTTTATTCTTTTGGGATCCCTTGGCGGGGCATTACATATTCTCTAGATCAAATAGCCTCTCAAATCTCTAATGAATTATTAGAGAAAATAAAGCCAAGATGGGACTTTGCAATTCAAACAACAAAAGATATCTATGCACAAACCCTAAGGTAGTTGCTACTAAGCATGATAGATGCTGAGGTAAAAGTGTCTTTGAAGAAAAATGAAGATAAAATGACTATTAGATTTAGTAGATGTTTAATTTTGATCAAGGATATAGAGCATGCGGTTAAGAATTCCACAAGCATGTGGAAGAATGTTTATCATTTGCATAAACAAAGTGACTTCCCAATAGATGTTAAGGATAATGATGATGATAGTGATGATGATGAAGAAGAAACTTACACTGAGCCCACTCATTTTGACAATGAGGAAGTTGAAGAAGATAAAGAGGAGGAAGCTACTGAGGAAGGAAAAGAAGATTATGAAGAGACTGACCCAATGAAGATAGTAGCCACAGTCATTGCCTCACCTCCTCACTCCCAAGTAAACTAGTAGCCATATCAAGCTCAAAGATAGCTTTAGCAAGTTTGGTTGTGACAACCACAAAAACTTCAAATGTCCAATAACTCTTTGGCCCCATTCAGCTCAATGTAGCTATAGAAAAAGTGACTTCCACTTCATCTACCGAGCTACAACCTCTCACTTCTTTAGCTACCAAGTCATCAGGTATGGATATAGTGGTTTCTACAATTTTCAGCTCTTCAATAGTAAGTACTTCAGTTTTGAATATTACAATTATGTCCACTTCAATTTTGGATTTAATAAGCATTTCTATTAGTATTCCTTCTGTAAGTACTTTATCAATTTTCACTACAAGTCCTAGCATATCTACAATTGTTTCCATCCTAGATTCAAAGGCATTAAGTACAAGGATAGTTGAACCTAAGGTTCAACTGAGTACAAGATTTTTGGGTAGAGGAAAGGAGATAGATGAGGACATAAACCTAGATGAGAAAATATAAATTCCCAAATGAGACATTGATAATCTTACTATGGATCAAATACACATAGTTGGTGAACTCCTTTAGAAGAGGGAAAAGTAGTAGAAATTTAGAGAATAAAGAGATAGAGAATATAAGATAATTGATGATGCTAAAAACATTTTGTCTAAGGCAATAAGTATTGAGGTAAATTCTTCTCAACCTATTTTGTTGCAATTAGTAGAAATTGTTTAAAATTTCAATGAGGACACTAGTGGATAGGATAAGCTAATTGAGAAAGCTGAAAAGAAATTTGATAATAAAGTGCTTGAGCACATTTCTCAGTAAATTTCTATTCAACAAGTTGAGCTTTCATCAATTTTGACCAATCTTGAATCATCTTGCTCCAATGTGACATCACTTTTTGTGAAGTTATGTGATGTTTCTAAATTCACAAAGGAAATAAAGAGAAAATTGTCAAAAATTAATGAGGATCTCAAAGCTAGTGCTTAGTAGTTGCAACTTGACCATAGTTCAAGTTATGCACATCATATGAAGATCAGATTTTTAACAAACATGTAGGTAGAATTGTTAAGAGAAGAAGCAAGGATCTGGTCATCACTTATTGATATTTAGAATATGATCCTACCTAACATGGATACACTACAAAAACATATTATTTACTCAAAAACCTTGATCCATGACAACAACTTCTCTATTGTAGATCACATGATAGAACTCTTCACAAAAGTGAAAATTGCTCTACATACATGTAATATTTTGTAAGAAAATTGGGATAAAACCATGGTACTTATTCTTAAGGTACATTCTAAATTTTTTAATCTCATATTGGTATCTCTATGTAAATAAGTTTTGAATAATTCTTTGGCATTATTGTCAAAAAGGGGGAGATTATTATTGTTGAGTCATGGTATGTTGTATATAAAGAGACATTATATGGGGAAGAAACATGCTATGAGGAGAATGTATATAACAGATGATGTACAATATATCTTACAAAGATAAATTTTGAAAAATCTCAAAATAGTATATTCTACCGAGCTAGTATTACATGGTGATGTGTATAAGATTTTGGCTAAAAAGTGTTCTTGTCACTAATGCCAAAGGGGGAGATTTTTGACATATTATTCAAGTTTTTTATTAGTGACACACACTTATTTAGATTTTGAATGGCTACCAAGAATTTCAATGGTTACTAAGTATATTTAGTTAGTATGAAGCCCAATAGTTCAAATCAAGCAAATTCAGTTTGGTAGTTCAACCCAAGCAATTTAGTAGTTACAGAGCATTACAATTTCTACCAATTTTACAATTCATGGAATGTAAAGCTAGTGTTAACCGAGTTGTATGATGATTAGAGTTTGTTGAGTGATTCAATTTATGTCAAGTTATATAGTATCTACCGAGTCACCAATGCAGACCAAGTTCAAGACTACCTTGAAGTGATTATTATGGATCGAGCTTCTGCTTCTACTAAGTGCATGATGATGTTGAGTAATGATAGTGGAGACCAAGTATCAGAACTTCACCAAATTAGTCTTTAGAACTCGAGTGTCTTCATTTAGACCGAATTTATATTTTTTTTAATTGGATTAGTATGTATATGTAATGCATTGTATCATATCCAAGTAGTATGCAAGATAATGAACATGTAAGAATGTGAATGTAAGAAAAAGATAAAGAATTGTGAAGGCCATATCAGCATAAGGAGCAGCAATGATAAATCTATCAAAATAAGGTGATCAGTGCAATCAAGGAATCTCTATTAGCAATCTAGTTGTAAGTTAGAGATCTACTATTTCATTCTAGTAGGTGAATCAATCAAAATCCTTTCACAAGGTAGACTTAACAGTCTTTCAGAAATCTCTTAATAGAGTGCATACTTTATTGTGTGTTTATAAAACCTCTAACAAGGTGGACCTAGCAGTCCTAATTGCTCTTAATAGGGTAGATCATCAGAAGTGATTATTGTAAGCCTTAACAGGCCAACTATATGTTGCAGTTATGAAGTTGTGTGGGTCTCATCCCCACCCCAATTTTACTTTCTATTTGGAAGATTTCTAGGTAACCAAATCATTGTGTTCAAGCGTTGTGGATGCTTTTATATTTTCAGTTTTACATGCATGCAATTAGATCTGATGTGATAAATTAATTTTCAAATCATTTATTGGATTTAGAATTGAAATTGGTATAGAAATTTTAGAAGTTACTGATTCACCCCTCCGCTCTTAATAACTTAGCATAGTCTTGAATATTTCCAACACTAGACTATATAATAGATGATAACCCCTACAAAATAAGATAAAAATAAAATAAGATCACATGTTATTAAATTTGAGTTCCACTGTACATTATTTATAGTGTAATTCAAGGTGTATACTGTATGAGGGATGGCAACTTCTAAAGGTCTCAAAAGAAGACTACACTACCTCCTGGGAGGAACAATATCATCCATCCTCTATTAATTGAGAATCAACATACATTAATATGGTTAATTATAAAATTATGCATATATGTAGAAAGTAAACAATCATGTACTTTATAAATTTTAAAATTAAATTTTTACATTTTGTTCCTAACTCTCTCCCTTTCGACAAAGAAGGTCAACAAATGACTCAACATCAATCTCATCACTCCCACCACCATAAGCATTGTATGTCCAATCATCAAAACTAGTGCCCTTGGCATCATGATCATCATGTGCTTCATCATCATCACCCTGGGGACCTCTACATATACCTCCACAATTGGTACAAACATCTCCAAGTGGATGAATATGTCTTACCTACATCCACTGCTCTACTAAATTGCCCAAAAGGGCACTCAAAGAAGTAAGCATAGATGAAAATGCTCAATGATGGAGAGGCACTAGGACAACTAGTGCAATAAGTGGTACAAGAGGCTTAGGATATTTGTGATTCCATGTATTATCGCTAAGCTTTTCCCTAGACCTATCCTAAGGCATCCCTCCACAAACCCCCTGAAATGCTCTAATATCAAAATAATTCAATTTCAAACCCAATTCAAACTTAGTCCAAAGTTTCTTAAAGAAGTACATGGGCACCTCATGATTAGTGTGTGGTGGATGGTCAAATACCATCCACCACTACTCCCAAAAGTGTGTTGATATACGCGGATGTGTACACCATCTAATAGAAATGTGAGGCTTCTTTTTGCTAATCTCAAGACCAATCTTAGGTTTTACAAAATATCTTTTAAAATTCCCTTTATTTAATTTAAGTTGATGGACCTCTCTATAAGATAGGCCATAAGAACAAACGACATGTATGTTTTAACTCCATAGTGCAAAACTATCAATGTCACTATCCAAATGCTCAATAGAGTGTACAACAACTTCCATTCTATCTATAAGGTGAAGTAGGTGAGGGGGCTAGGCCTCACACCTAATAGTCTAAATATCTTGCACATGAGGTTGAAAAGGTTGTGTCTCATGCTCTCCCTTAGATCCTCTATGGTAGGTGGTGGAGGAGGACTAAGTAGTTGTGGAGGTGGGAGTGGAGGTGGAGGTGGAGATAGAGGGGGTGGGGTGGGTCCATCAAATATAATTTGCATACATGTAAATAATAGAAAAATTCACAAAATTACTATTTGATAAAATAAATCTAAAATGCAAATTATATAAATGTACATCTTTAAAACCATATCAATTTACATCTAATACATCTTTAACTACTTGAATATAACAAAAAGAGGAGCTCATATATTTGGATTAAGGAAACATTATGGACATCATAAACATACAAAATTGTATATAGTAAACAAAACCTACTTTAACAAATTATATGAAATTAAATATCATCTTAAATAATAGTGAAAATGAAGAATAAATAAAAGTTTATGCTTAATTTCCTTTCTTGGAATCTAATTTAATCCAAAAAATAATAATCTAAAAAACTTTAATAATAAATTTAATTTAATCTTAATCTACACCAAATAGAACCATAACACTAAAACTAAAATAAAATTAAACACTTAAGTAAACTTTAATCTTAAGGCTAATTGAACATTATACCAAATTTAAGCCTAATCATAAAATAATACTCCAAAAAACTATTAATAAATCAAATTAAATGTGAATTCTAAAAATAACTTGATAAATAAATTGAATCATTACTACAAATGAAACTAAAATCTATGACAATATGAATGATGACTTTAAACCAAATAAAATAATGATCCAAAAAGATAAATAATAATGAAGAGGTGAAAGTGGGTAGAAACGAAAATGAGGGATTGTGTGTGTGTGTGTGTGTGTGAGAGAGAGAGAGAGAGGGGGAGGATTAGAGTTACATCCATGAATCAATATTTTACAACTTCAATTGTATTGATTTTATTTTTTATTAATTAATATTTTTATCAAATATATTAAATTAAAAATTTTAATTAATTTTTATTTATGATAAAGATTTTTATTTTTTATTTTTATTTAGTAGATATTTATATCAAAATTAGATTTTGATTTTGATTTTAATTAATTATATATTTAAAATTATATTTATTACAATATCACTTTTTTCAAATATATATTTCAAATTTATATATTTAATTTCACATTTGATTTGGAAGGGAAACATGACTTATTGAAAATAACATTTAATAGAATTTAAAAGAGAGTCTAGGTTTATGTCATAATTAGGACTAAGATTGTGTTAAGGATTTGGTTATGATTTTTTAGGATTAGGTTTTAGTTAATGTTAGGATTAGAGTTGGGCTTAGGATTAGAGTTACATTCATGAATCTAGGGTTTAGAGTTAAAATTTTGCATTCATGAATCAATATTTTAGAATTGGGCTTAGGATTAGAATTACATCCATGAGTCAATATTTCACAATTTCAATTGTATTAATTTTATTTTTATTAATTAATATTTATATCAGATATATTGAATTTTAAATTTTAATTAATTTGTATTTATGATAAAAGTTTTAAATTTTTTATTTTATTTAGTAGATATTTATATCAAAATTAGATTTTAATTTTAATCTTAACTAATTATATTTTTAAAAGTCTATTTATTACAATATCACCTTTTTTCAAATATAAATATCAAATTTATATATTTAATTTTATATTTCATTTAGAAGGGAAACATGACTTATTAAAAATAACATTTAATAGAATTTAAGATTCAATCTAAGTTTATGTCATAATTAGGACTAAGGTTGTGTTGAGAATTTGGTTATGATTGTTTAGGATTAGGGTTTTAGTTAATGTGAGGATTAGAGTTGGGCTTAAGATTATAGTTACATTCATGAATCTAGGGCTTAGAGTTAAAATTTTACATTCATGAATCAATATTTTAGAGTTGGACTTAGGATTAAGTTACATTCATGAATCAATCTTTTACAATTTTAATTGTATTTATTTTATTTTTTATTAATTAATATTTATATTGAATATATTGAATTTTAAATTTTAATTAATTTGTATTTATGCTAATGGGTTTATATTTTTATTTTTATTTAGTAGATATTTATATCAAAATTAGATTTAAATTTAAATTTAAATTATATATTTATTGCAATATCATTTTTTGTCAAATTTATAAATATCAAATTTATATTTAATTTTACATTTGATTTGGAAGGGAAACATAACTTAATGAAAATCACAAATATAATTTAAGATCTAGTCTAGGTTTATGTCATAATTAGGGCTAAGGTTGTGTTAAGGATATGATTATGACTGTTTAGGGTTAGGGTTTTAGTTAATGTTAGGATTAGAGTTTGGCTTAGGATTACAATTATATTCATATATACATGTACATAGCTCTAGATCATTTGATATAAAGGTGAATTACTTAAATCATCTATTATTTGATATATTGAATTTAGAATTTATTTTAATACATAAAGATTGATTATTTATTATTTAAAAATTAAAACAAATTCTAACTTAATTTTTTCATATAATGAACCATCAATTCATACATGTGAACAGATTTGAATAGTTGAGAGACTCCAACACTTATCAATTTTTATAAATATAATACATCTACATGAAATATTAAACTTACATTCAATTCAAACATACATACATCACCTTAAACTACAAGATTAGGGTTACATGGTTAAGTTTTATAAATAATATTTTAGGGTATGAGTTTATTATACTCGGTTAGGTTTAGTGTTAGGCTATGAATATGGGTAGCTAACATCATGGTTTACATTTACGTTTAGAATTTAGTGTCTATATGGTAGGGTTAGGAATATAAAAATGTATTTAATATGTACAAAAAACTAATTTACAATTAATTACTATTTAGTTGAAATTAATCTAAAACATCAATCTGATTACATGTTTAAACAATCTAAACATCTATCTAATCATTCATCTCTTTAATTTTTATTAAAAACATCAAAACATCCAAAATAATAATTTTTAGATGAATAGCTAAAAAAGAAAAATTTTAAATGAATAGATATAAAACTATTTAAATGAATAGATACAATAATCTAAATATAAAACTATTAAATGTAGAAGTTTATGTATTCATGACTATTAAATGTATAAGAACAAAGAAATTATTTGATGGAATTATAAAGAAAAAAACTAAAAACAATAAAAAATAATAATAGAAAAAAGAGTTAAATACCTAGTAGAGTGAAAAACAATAGTTGGGGGTCAGTAGAAATGCAAAAATGGGCTCTTGTTTCCAAGCTAAAATCAGGCTCACATTCATAATGAGGGTGAAAATAAATAAAAATTCACAAAAAATTTTGGTTTTATGCTTTTTCAAAATCAGTTATCTAATTTGTTTAAAATTGAGCACTCAATTTTAAAATCATGGTTTGGGCTACCGATCTTTATTAAAAAATTGAGTGCTCAATTTTTTAATACAAATTGGGTACCCAAACCATAATGGGTACCTAGTTCTAACAAATTGGATACCTATTTTTGAAGAGGTGTAATTCCATGGGATTGACTTCTGCAGAATTGTGACCCAACTTTGCACATTCACCCACATACTCTATTTCCTATTTGTTAGTGAACATTATTTTAATTAACAACTCTATTGCCAATTTTAAGAAAAAAATTTGCACAAACAAATGAGTTTCCTTGCTAGTAACTCTCTACATTTACAAGGTGTAGCGCCCTTACTTAAAATATTTTGTAGTTAACTCTTATTATGAAAGAATGATTCAAAATAGTACTTTTAACCAGAAAGTATAAGGGGGTAACATTCAACTCATAGAAATGAAGAGAATGTGTAGATTAAAGAACCATTTAAACCTCACTATAATAATAAACCACGTGACATTTCTAATATGAAATCACCAAGATCAGTTAACTAAAACTTACCACTTTGTTAGTTTGGATTAGAGACTATTGTATGATGAAAAGAGAACCAACTTCACATATCATTCAATTCCATAAGAAAATGAATAATGTGCATTAACAAACCACACGATTTGTTGTCTAAATGATTGATAAATAAAACCATAGGATTTTAAATATCTATTGCATCATTTATAGTTTCAAATATAGATCCCAAACAAAAACATTAAAACATAAGTTTTTTTTTTCTAAAAAAAGATCTGACCCTTTGAATTTCTTAGAAACATACTAAAATAGCCACAAATGGCTTCAAAATCCAATTCTAATAACTAACTCCTCCCAAAGTTGGTAAACCACCATAGTCTTTGCATAACATTTTAAACAACTAATTCAAAGAAAGAAGCACCTTATTCATTATTACCATCTAAACCACCTATTGCAGAAGTAGGATTGACATGTCCATCCTAGTTCATAGCAATACCCCCACCTACTTCTTTCCACTTCATATGCACAATCATGAACTTGATCATTTATTTTTTATTGTAATACACATAGGTGCTCTAGCCTTAGCTTCCATATGTCCTTTACTCTTAAATTTGATCCATTTTCCTTTCATATGCCTCGAGCTGGTCTCTAAAAATAATCATCATGGAGTCAGTGTGGATGATGGTAGTGAAAATTTTTACTAAAATTTCTTTGATTGCTTTCATGATTTTCATCTTATCTTAGAATTAGGTCAATATTTCCTTATTTCCTTAGTTCCTAAACTTGTAGTGATTTATGCACATGGTGTTCAACTTTGGGTTTAGACTCCTAATTACCTATAGAGGTAGACATGGTACAATTTAATTAGTATGTAAGGGAGGAAATGTTGAACTATAACTAATTAAATATATCTAGGGGATCCAATCTATTCCCTTCAATTTCAATTCCCTCTTTCCCTTTGTTCAAGGGGAAAATGGCATCGATGATAACAATGCAAAAAAGATCAAGCAAGTTGAACACTTCATCCCTAACCTATTCAATACAAGAGAAAGATTGGCTTCCAAGCATAACTCACTATAAGCCCATAATTTTATTAGAAAAAATCCCAAAGAGGATAAAGGGATGCCAATACAAAATCTAGAAACTCATTGAGGAAGTACACTAGAAAGTTTTCTTTCATGCAATTTAGACAAGAAATATGAAAAACATAGATCATAAATATACACCAATATCCGAATAGAGATCTAAAAGAAAATGTATCATAGGATGAAAAATAGGAGATAAAGCACTCACCTTGAAATACAAAAAGGAAGTTGTAATTTAGCTCCAAAACTCACAAATCTAAACTATTATTGAACTTTTGACCATAAATCTTAGAATATATGATGAAAGGAACATACTACAACATTTGGAGCCTTTTTTTAATGGAAAACTATCATAATTGTGACACCCACCCATTACACAAGTAACAAACTCTCCTGTTAGCTCTGGTCTGCTCCCATTAGACTTTTGTTGTCATAAATTGCGATGGAAAAGGCATATATCATAATGGTGAGGATAGACATAGTCACAATTTAGAGGAAGGGAAGGGCAAGAGTTTATTTTGTGGACATCGCAATTGTGATGATAGTGCTAAACAACCACATATATCTATTAGACTATTTTGAGAGACACCTATCATAATTATGATGGTTAGAGTTGTTAATTTACCATCGCAATTGAGATGACACTATACAAACTATGTTGTATAATTTACAGATATGTATTAGAATGTTTTGAAAGTGTCAGTAGCTGATGGAACTAATTATCGCTTATAGTGGATTGTCCTTAAAATTATAATGGCTAGCTAAATTATTTTTAAAAAATATTACAAACTCAAGTTCTTTCGTTGCTATGAAAAATTAGGTAAACATTCACAATAGAAGCTTTCTTGCATCTGCCATCATCAAAGTGTAAAGTCTAGGGAGTAGAGATTTTTATTCAAGTCCTCATATTCAACTACATCATCTTTGGTCCCCTAAAAATTATATTGATTGTTTTTATATATTAGATAGGTTTCCAGAATAGTGAAATGGTAGTTTTAGAATTTACTAGCCTTAACATTGTCATTTAAAATTGCTTCCTTTGTTGCTTCACATAGGGCTATCCTCATCTTGAAGGAAGTTTTCAAGATGTGCTTCTTTGGATGTGCTTCTTTGGATTCAAAATTAGTTAGAGCTTTGAACACCACATGATCAACATGTAAAGGTTTAGAGACACTTTATAGTTTTTCTACATGCATGTTCCTTAAGATAAGGTGGGACCAATCTAAAGAGATATACATGCCTATCTTATTAGTGAAAAAAGATTGTTGTATTACAGTTGAATTCAATATTTGGAATTTTATTTTAATATAAATTTTTGATATGTGGAAATTTCAAAGTAAAATTATACACATGAGTTGAGAAACAAAAAAATCATTTGAATTAGATATAAACCCTAAAACACTTATAGGTGGTAAAATTAAAGAAATTGGTGTTGTTCAAAAGTAGTAGAGATAAATTATCAAATATGTACATGGGAAATTATAGATCATACTTGAAAAATAAGAGCTCATGACCATGTGATTGTAATAAAGGACTACTTATAGAAAATGAGAGTAATGAACCAATGGAGATAGCCCAATAGTGGCCAAGATAAACATTTGCAAGAGATACCCCGACCAAAGGAGATAGATCATTCCCTCCATTAGAGATATTGATGATATCAGTGGTTTCAATTATTTTTATGTTAAACTCAATAATCAAATAAAAAATCATATTTTCAACTAGGCTTGTGATTATTGTTGTAGCATAGCTCATTTCCTGCATACACCAATCAAGAATTAAACACAACAATTTTTTTTTATCTCAAATTATTGAATAATTCTAACCCTTGATAAAAGAAATGTTCAAAGTACCAATAATGCGTTGACATTACTGTCAATTTTTTTAATTAGTGACACACACTTAATCATATGGTTAGTAGCTATCAAACTTATCTTATAGTTAACCAAAGTAATTCAAGCTATATCGAGTTCTATAGTTGCTACTGAGTTCTAGGAACAATGAACCTATGGATCCCAAGGCCACATATTTTGGTACATATGATGAAGCCTAAGCTGGAATTGAATTATAAATAAAACATCCTTAAGTGGTCAGAAAAGGAAAGAAAAGAATGGAAAAACTAAGATAAACTAGTTCTACTCTCCTATTAATAGAAGGTAAAGGATATTATGTGATTGAAGATGATGCAGAAGATGAAGAAAAATCAAAACAAGAAGAGCTAGTCAAGAAGAAAGGTAAGGTTATCATAACCAAACCTACCGAGACATATACTTTAATGTTTACAAGAAGAACATCTAGAAAGAAACTAAAATTGGGTGAAGAATCAGAGGATGTTATTTTCAAATAGCCTCCACCCACATTTCAAGAGAAACTAAAAGAGATCAATTCTGGAGCCGATGTGGCAATTTTTAAGTCATTAAGATATGAAACCAAAAATATAGAAGAAAATAAGCAAGTTGAAGACATGGTTATGTCTAAACTAGGTAAATGGAAATATTCACTAGGCCAACTTGTATAGTAGATTTCCAATAAATTAATGGAAAGAATCAAACCAAGATGGGAACATTCCAAGCAAACTGCAAAGAACATATATGAGCACACTCTAAGGCAACTCATGTTGAGTCTTAATGGAAAAGAATTAAAAGAGTCCATTAAGTAGGATGAAGTAAAACTTAGTTTAAAATTTAACACCTACTTGATATTGGTTAATGACATTGAACTTGTGGTGAGGAATGCCACTACCACATGGAATAATATCTACAATCTTCATAAGCAGAGTGACTTTTTTATTCATGTTAGTGACAAAGATGATGATGGTGAAGATGAAAAGGAAGAAAAGGACAATGATGATGAAGAAGAAACAAATTATGATAATATAGATGATGACGAACAAGAGCAAGAAGCTACCAAGGAGAATCTCTCTAAGATTTAGAGAGAGGAAATAGACCCTAAAAAGATTGTAGCAATAGTTCTCACCCTCTAAGAAAATTTAAAGCCATCAAGATCAAAGAAAGCTACTGCTAAGTTGGTTGTGACAAACACTACAAATCCAAGAACTCCAGCAATCTCTGCACCTATTTAGCTTACTACTTCATTGAATGAAGTGATTCACACTTCATCTATCAAGTATTCAGTGCTTCCTCCTTGATTAATTTTGGTTACCTATTCACAAGGTATCTCTTCAATTAGTACAATATCTACTTTTGTTTCTAGTCCTTCCATTTCCACCATTGTTACTATTTTGAGTATGCAAATAATTAGTACAAATATAGTTGAGAGAAAGCCTCAACCAAGTACTAAAGTGTCTAGGTAAGGGAGAAAAAGGAAGAAGACATTAATCTTGATGAGGATATAGTTATCCCGAGTTGGGATATCCCTATCCTAAATCTTGATCAAATGCATATAGTAGGAGAGCTTTTGTAGAAGAAGGCTAAGTAACGAAGGCATAGAGAGGAGAGAAACAAAGAAAATCAAGTACTACAAGATGCAAAGAACATTCTTGCAAATGCACTTAGCATTGAGGTTGATACATCTCAATCTATTTTGGCTCAATTAGTAGAATCAATCCAAAAATTCAATGAATATTTGAATGGACAAGAAAAATTATTGCAAAGAGTAGAGAAGGAATTTGAAAAAAAAGTATTGGAGAAAGCTGCACAAAAGGTTGCAATATATCAAGTAGACTTGTCTCCTATTCTTATCTCATTGGAAACCTCTACCAACAATGTTACTTCTCTATTTGGTAAGCTATGTGATACATCTATCTTCACATAGGAAATCAAAGATAAACTCTCCAAGATAGACAATGATCTGAAGTTAAGTGCACACCATCTATCACTTGACCCAAGTTATAGTTCTGCTCATTATACAAAGATCAAATTTCTAACTGGTATGCAAGTAGAATTACTAAGGGAAGAAGCCAAGATAAGGGCTATACTTGTAGATATATAGGGCATGACTCTTGAGAACATGGATTCATTGCAGAAACATATTACACATGCCAAAACTCTCATCCATGATAACTTCTCCATAGCTAATCACATGATGGAATTGTCAGCATAAGTTCAAATTGCATTGCATGCAAGCAAGGTGTTGTAAGAAAATTAGGAGAAGACAATGTCACTTATTTTAAAGATACATTCTAGCTTCTTGTCACATTTTGGAATAACTATATAGCATACACCTTTGGCATTTATGTCAAAAAAGGGGAGAAGATGTGATGAATATAATAAAAGGTGAGAGATGAGAAGATGTATATAATGTGTAAAGTGCATTGAATATATATGTATGTGGGAGCATCATGATACTATACATATACATGTATAGATATTTAGATAAAACATCTCTTACAAAAGCAATTTTGAAAAATCTCAAAAATAAAGTATCTTATCAAGTTGAAGACATGGGATGGAGACAAAATTGTTTTTGAATTCAATTCTAATTGATAAGTGTTTTTATCACTAATGCCAAATGGGGAGATTGTTGACATTATAGTCAAGTTTGTTTATTATTGATACACACACACCTAATTAGATGGTTAGCAACTAGAAAATGTATCTTGTAGATAAAAAAAGTAATTCAAACTATACCAAGTTTCACAATTGCTATCAAGTTCCAAAAACAATATTCAGTTCACACCGAGTAGTATCTACCAAGTTAGTGATTATCAATGTAAACTAATTTTTGCAATGTTTACTAAGTCTCTCAGTGTAAACAAAGTTTCTAGTGCTTACCAAATTTATATCTTCAATAATGTGAATCTAGTATTCATTGAGCTATATAGTGCCAACCAAGTGATTTACTTTATACTGAGCTCAC
This sequence comes from Cupressus sempervirens, assembly GCA_028749045.1. NCBI lineage: Eukaryota > Viridiplantae > Streptophyta > Pinopsida > Cupressales > Cupressaceae > Cupressus > Cupressus sempervirens. The sequence continues at coordinate 264,362,981 of CM053786.1, read as the reverse complement.
AGTGATAGTGTTGATCAAGCTATCTAGTATCAATCAAGTGATTTAGTTTATATGTCAAGTTTCATAGTATTCACTAAGCCACAAAGTGTAGATTGAGTTTAGACTACTTGGAAGTGATTAGTGTGAGCTAAGCTTCTATGTCTACTAAGTGCATGATGATGTAAAGCATTGAAAATGGTTGTCGAGCGTCAGAACCTCACCAAGTTTGTCTTCAGAACCTGAGTACCTGCAGTTGGGATGACTTCATGTATTTTGGTGAAACTTGTATTGTAGCTGACTTTGATGAATTGTAAATTAGATTGGTATATATGTAATGAATTGTATCACATCCAAACAATAATGAATATGAATGGAATATTAAGAAGACACACCTAGAGTAGAAGTGCAAAGTAAGAAAGCTACAACAGTATAAGGAGTAGCAAAGATTTATCCATCACAGCAACGTGATCATTACACTTCAAAGGAATCTCATTCAAAAAATCAAAATTTGTAGATTAGAGATCAGCCACTGGTTCATCCTAACAAGTGAAATAGTTAAATCCTTTCACAAGGTAGACTTAACAGTATTTTGTAAATCTCTTTACTAAGTGCATACTTCATTTTATGTTTGTAAATCCTTTTGCAAGGTGGACCTAGTAGTCCTTATTGCTCCTAACAAGGTAGATCAGCAAAAATGAGCATTGAAAGCCTTAACAAGCCAACCTTATACTGCAGTACCAAAGCTTGTGGGTATCATCCCCACCTTAGTTTTACTTTCCATTTGGAAATTTTTTGGGTCACCATATTATGTGTCAAAGTCATGTTATGAATCTTTTAATGTTTTAAGTTTTTTTTGCATGCAATTAGATTAGAATGCATATGATGGACTAATTGGTGAATTAAGATTAAGTTTTCTTGGTTATTAATCTTCACCTCTCCCCTCTTAGTAACCTAGCCTATCTTATATTTCCAACATAATGAAAGGAAAATTCTTCCCACCTAGTTCAAACTACTAAGGTACACTCAAAGTTTGCACACTCCTATTAGTGAATTTTTCTCTATTTAGTATTTAATATGCTACAATTGTGAAGGAAAAATAGAGATATAGAATTTCATATTGATTCTTGGTGGAAGAAATGTAATAAGAGTCCACATGGAGGTGGTCTCAAGAAGTCTATAATGGTCATTAGCATTAGAATGATCATTGCTTGAAATTTAACATAAAAAAATACACCTAATTATTCTTAAACTCGGAAGAAAAGAAATTTGTACATAATCTAGTTCAAGCTCCATACTGAAAAAAAAATTGTTGTATTACAATTGAATGATATTTGGAATTTTTTTACCATGAAATATTAAAAAAGAAATGTATCTTTATGTTTTTAGTCATCTATTTAGTGGGATGTCAATTTCTTAAGAAAGAGAACTTTATTGCATGTCACTCCTTTAAATAACTCTCTAATTCAATGAATGTGGATCTCATTATAGTTTATTTTCTAATAATGACCCAAATCATTTAATATTTGGTTGTCACATAGAATCTCAAAGTAAATCAAGATATTCTAAAATAAAAGAGCTAAAGTGGTGGAATTAACAACCTCCTGATACTTACAATTCACTAACAAATATTTGTGTAGCTATTCATGTCAATTTGTACACTCTCATCTTAAGCATCTTCCCTATGGAAATCATTAGGATAGAGATATGTGACATTGAATCTAAGAGTGATATTCAAGAAATTTTTCCAAATATACATTCTAATTTATTTTCTCAAATATTGTATTAATTTATTTTCTCTAATATTGTATAAGGAGCAATTTTTTTTGACTTCACTTCATTGAGGGAACATGTCCTTTCTCTCTACTATAGATATAGATTTTAATACTATTCATTAGTTAGTTAAAGTTGATGCCTAATCTGTTGTTGCACATCCTTCTTATTCCTCTATTTTTTCACATGTGATTTTAACATATATTAAACTTCAACCTACAATGTCTCAGTCTAATATGATCTCTTTTTATTGTAAGAAATTTTTTAACAATAAATTAATGAAAATTTAGTTTCTCAAATCATTGGATTCTTTATTCAAAATAAAATAATCTTCTTATGTCTCTAGCTTACTAAAAGGCACATATTCATTGGATATTTCAAAGGAAAAACATGCACCTAAAAGGAACCTATCATGTTGCAAGAGGCATTTGCAAGGGTCCAAATTTAGACCATTCATTCCTAAAGTGTAGGTCTTCCAAGATAAGGACAATATGGTATCTAACACCATTCTATTGAGGACAAAAAAATAACCTAGCTAAGTGTCATAAGAAAAGACCTCACTTCTTAAGACTCACATTCTAGAAGACTAATGTAGCTTGTTATCTATTCTAAACTAGTATAACATCAAATCAATGCACCCATTAAGATCAACTAGAAAAAACTTATTATAGATTAGCATATAACACATTGGCATGATAAAATGAAAAGGCATCAACTACACAATCCCCAAAATTTATTGAAAAAAAATGGAAAGGTGAGAGAGTGCCTCATGTAAAGAAAATTATATAGTATGCACCCCTAGACTACAATCCATAATATCTTATTCTAAGAATGTCATGCCTGCCATCTTTTATATTTTTCTAGATACATTGTTGCTATTATTGCCGAACTCTGTTAGACTAGTTTTATGTTGATGGTTAGTAACATTGTTCTGAGACTATCAGATGTTGTGTTATGGATTCAGTGGATATATGATGAGATTACATAGACTCTACATTTCATGTATGCATGATGATTATTACATTATTCTCAGTTATTGATGATGTTTAGTTAGATGGTTTATTACCACATGTGTTTTCTTATGGATACTTACCCCATACTTGCATGTGTATGGTGTGCATGTTTGTTTTCCTTATGTATGGCATTTTTGATGTGGCTAAGGAAGGGAGTCATAGTCACCTGCTAGTCAGGATCTACACGATGCACCATTTCCTACCATTGCATGTTTAGCTTAGCATATATATATTGTATGTACATGCATGGATTTTATGCAAGTTGCAAGTACCGGGTATCAACTTCCTTGAATTGCCAGGATGAGTGTACCCTATCGCACTATCTCAATTGTAAGAGAGGGGAGATAAATTCTCAAGTCCAAATCCTAAACCCGTAAACCATTTGTCCTAGAAAGGTAAGACAAGTATCTGAGATGTTTGACCTTCCAAATGCGTTGGCTGACCGAATTCATGATTTTAACCCCTTAGACTGATTTTGTGTGGATTGTTCTATGATGGGTTTTCATATTTTATTTTGGAGGTCTTTGGTGAATATTCTATTAATTAAGTCTAAAAATTAAAAGATTTAATTAATAGTTTAATTATTTTGGAGAAATTAATATAATGTTATGATATTTTGATACCTTGTTTTTAATTAATGAAATGGTAAATTAATTGAGTAAAAGAATTATATAAAATAAAATAAATTAATAATAATAATAAATAATAATAACAAAAATAATTAAAGAATTAAAATAAAAGTTATAAGTCTATCTAGGAGTAAGTGAACCCCTTGATTGCACGTATGTCTACAATGCATGAGTTAGCACACAAATTTAGCACATGGTGTCTACACTCTTGTGATTCATCTAGAAGGTTGGAAAAGACTTGTTCTTAGTTGTCAATGCTTATCTCATCTTTTGGTTGTTTCTAGAGACATTCTAGATGCTTCCTAAGAGTTCTTTATATTCATGCACTCTTAGAAGCTCAGGGAGTGTGTTTGGAGGACCTGAGAACATTGGAGAAGGAAGGAGCTTGCTCTGCAGATTCTGAGAGGAAGTGATTTAGCATCAGTGTCCAAGTAGACACTCATGATTTTTGCATATGATATTTTTCTTTTTGCACTTCCTATCTTCTTCGTGTCTTCTGAATTCTTTTTGAGGATTTCATGTGTTGAATATCTTGGTTATATGCATTCTTGTCATGGGTAGTTAAATTCCTATATGAGAAAATCCCACATGTGTAGATCTGAGGAATCTATGGGACTAGGGTTTCAGTTGCTTATGGAAAAACCTATTAGAAGGATTAATAGATAAATCTAGAGAACGATCATTATAGGAAAATTCTTAATTTATAAAATTGAAAAGCTCTTTTTGTTTAAAAAAAAAATTATGTATATGTTCGCAGGCATTATTGTAAATGTTTTCTTTTAAAAATATACATATATATTTACAAATCTATAGTGTTTATTAAGAAATATGTGTGTGTGTGTGTGTGTGTTTATTAAAAAAATTTGCTTATAAAAATCACAGTGGAAAAAAAAAACATTTACAAAAATTCGAAGCGCATTTTTGCGAAAAACGTTTGATGAAATCGTTTTAATAAAAAAAAAAAATTTAAATTATATATGTGTTGGGGAGGGGCGGGTTTACCCACCCCCTACCCCCACCTTCCTTCATCATTAAAGGTCAGCAGTCTCCCATACCACTGTTGTAGGCCCTATGACAGGGTGCAGGGCCGCACGACCCTTTTTAAAAGAGACGACAATGATTTAAAATCACTTTTTTTTTTAAAACTTATAAAAATGCCTTCGTTTTCTTTTATATATTGCACAATTTAAATTTTGTTAAGTTATTATAATATGATATTTAAAAGGTACGCATTTACTAATATTAATTATTTTATATTAATAATGTATAATAATAATTGTTATATAATTTGATAATTATTATTATTATATATTATTATATAATTTTGTTATGAAATTTTATTTAGTTTATAGGAATCAATTAATGAGGTAGTTTATATTTTTTTTAAAGATTAAAATAAATTAGAATTAATTTAAGGGATATGGGGATGTTTTATAAATTATTGAGATTATAAATTTAGTTATTTGAAAGTGAAAAAAGATTTAACAGATAATTCTTCCTAGAGTAATTTAGAGGAAATTGATCTTTTTAAAGGAGGAATCGTTTATCAATATAGTGATTAAATAAAGTATTCTTAAAAATATTATGAAATTTGTTTTGAAAAGAGCTATTAGGGAAAAAACTTTTATCCATCAAAACAAATACATGGGTTAGGAAAAACCTACAATTTTCTTCACTTGATATCTTAATCCGAAATGAAAACTAGAGACCCATATCTCATTCAACTAAGTTATTTTAATGAACCCAAACATGTGCTTGCATTTTGTGTTTTCTCTATGCTATCTATTTTGGGTTTTTGGGTTGACTAGTTTATTGACCAGTTATAGGACGTCTAGCAGAGGCTTGAGGAGTTATAATTTGTGATGTCATGATGATGTCTTTTGATCTCGATCTTTTAAACCCAACCATGGTTATGAGATGGCATGCCCTATGGTATGTGTGGGTTATTGATTGATATTGTTTTCCAGTCTTCTTGTGTAAGCTGTGATATATCTAACCATTTATGAGTTACCCATCAGTTGTGTTTAGATTACTTTCTAGTCACCTTGATGGGACTAAAATGTTTATCTGATCTTGATGATGTCATTTTGTGACATGTTTTGACTCGACCATTTAAAGATTCTTTGATTAGTATTAATTATTTTGAGATTCTTTATGGTTGCTTGTTGAGAACCGATGGATATTGTGATTATCATTGATACCTTCAGTTGCCAATAGAGAATTGTTGTGGTCATGATTATCAATGGATTCTTTTCAGTTGCTCATGGAGATTTGATGCTCTTATTGTGGATTATCTTTTGGTATTTTTCTAGTTGCTTGTATAGGACTGTGGTAATTTTGTGATTTATGAGTCCATGAGCCTAGGGTAGGTTATCTACTTGTAGTGTCAGGAAGTGGCTTGCAATGGGGGCCGAGACCCTAAGTGGCTTCCAGGGTAACTCATTGTAGGTTGTTTTAACAAGTGAAAACATTACACTAAATGGGGATTAAAATGAACCTAATAAGATAATTGTATGTTCTCACCCATGCCTTAAGTGCTAGTATAAACTAGGATGGGAGTAGAGAGAACACTTGGTTATGACCTTGCATTCCATAGTATGCCTCGTCAGTACAAGAGGATACTAGTGGCTACATAGGGATCAGTAGGGGGCTCGGGTCTATTGAGAAACTACTAGGGTAACTCTAGTGTGATCTGTGCGATGACACTTTCTTGCTTACATAGTAGGTTTCCTACATGTCATTGTTGTGCTTCTGGGATTAGATGTCAGTTCATGTTGGAACCTTTGAGTTAGTATATTTTTAGGATTCCTGGACTTAGAGAGTTTTTGTGCTATGTTATTTGATATCCTATTTGGGACTTGAGATTATCTCCTCCACATGGTGGGAGTGGGCCATTTAGGTTCCACACAGTTGGGTGGTAGTGCTTTTTCACTCTTACAATTTGAGATCCATCTAAGACACTGTGGCTGATGCATTCTTTGTTGACATCTATCTTCATTCTATTCTTGGATTATGATGGAGGACACATATCCATATATTGATGATTATCATATGTTAGATAATGTTATTTACTTATCTTATGCTTGTTTTGCATGATTAGATTTATTATGTAGTAGCATGATAGATTTCTTTCTCCATATAATGTAGTATGTCTGAGAAGTGACATTCCTACTTTGATAATATTGATGATCTCTTTGGTGATTTAGGATGTTATGCATGGAGGGATGGCTGGGGCCCATGATGGTCTAATGATGCTAATTACAGTTGGGAGGAACCGTGCACTTAGATAATTATGTGTTATGATTTATGGTTATCTTCTACGATGGATGTTCATATCCTCTATGATGATGTATCATGTATGGAATATGGTTTCATTTACTTTATTACACTTGCATCATGGATTAGAATAGGATGATGTACTTTATTTCACACATGTATATTCTTTTAAGCCTTTCATACACTGTGACATGTATAGTGGATGATTGAGCATTCTAAAATGTAATTTACTAAAGGATATTTGGAACCAAAGTATATTGTTTTAAGAACGTTAGAATTTTCATTATTATGTCATGTGGATGTGATGGAATTAATATTAGTTAATTAAAAGTGATTCAACATTAAGGGATCCTTGCACCAGCAAAAGGGGTTTCCTCTGACTTTTTGACACGTTCAAAAGGACGATACCATTATTTTCAGAAAGGGGTTTATTCATGGGTATCATAAAAGAAACATCACCATTTTTTCGAATGCAAATAACTTGCACAAATCTGAGTTCATGAGAATTGTGGAAGTTGATCAGGTAAACATGACGGGTGAGAGGAGCAGAAAGGAGCCGGTGGGGGAAGTTCAGAAGTGGAAGAACAAGGCCAAAGTTTGGAGAGAGCTAGAAAAGGGTGGGGTTACTAATTTCTTCGAGAAACTTCATGGCTCGGATCCTGAGATCACTAACAGCATGGTGAATTCGTGGAATAATGGTAAGGTTAAGGTGAACGGGGTCTACTTTCAAATTATTGAGGATGTGGTTGCTGATGTCACGGGGATTCCGAAGGAGTGGCATAAATTTTTCAGAGACAAGAAGATGTCTTCTAATGCTATCAAGGATTTTGTGAAAAACACTGAAGAGCTGAACAAGCTGGGCAAGAAAGAGACATTTTTTGTAACGGATACAATAAAGAATCTCTGGAGGTATGTTCTCTACGCTGTCATTGAATATATAACCTTAGACCCCAGGTTTGATAGGGTTAGGACTCACCATTTTGTGATTATGAATCATTTTCGACATAGTAGTAAGATCTCCTTCCCGTATTATCTTTTTAGCTCAATGAATAAGGCCATTTCTAATTTTAAAAAGAAAGCTACCGTCAACCCAGCTCTGCATGAGGGTCTTCTGCTTCTGATTCATGAGCATTTCCACGCTCAAACCATTAGCAAAAACCCTATCCAGGGGGCGGATGTTGACAAGAGCAGCTCCAGTTTTTCCTCAGATTCTGACGATGTTGAGAGCATCAGCTCTGATGAGGTTTTTGAGCATTCAGGTAAGAAGACTAAAAGCCATAAGAAGGATTACCCCTCTATCAAATTACCCAGCAGAAAGAGCCCTAGAGGTCATACCCCAGCTAAAATTGGCTCTGCTGAGGAGGAGGAGGAAATGGATATTGATGATTCTGACAAGGTTTCGAAGGAGGAGTTGGATGAGGAGAAACTGAGAAAAAGACAGAAGAGGGAAGGAGAGAGCATGGAGCGATCCAGTAGTCAGGGAAAGGATTCTCTGCCCATTCCACTCACCCCTATACATCCCTAGCCTCCTTTGGAGGAGAATGATAACTTTGGACAGATTGGGGGGGAAGTGCAAGTTAATAACAGAAGGAAGGCTTGGAAGAACTTCAATGTGAGAACGGCCACTATGGGAATTTACAGAGAGGCGATGAACCCCCAACTCCTGGTGGATGACCTCGAAAAGCCTAGACTCAATGAGCTAATTGACCCGGCTATGGTGGCTATTTTTGATAATGCAAGAGAAATGGGAATGAATCTATTGAACAATGACCGCAATATCATGATCGACAACTTTAGGTCAATTAAATGGCTTTTCCATGAGCTTGAGGATGTCAGAGATAGGGTTTCCCAAATGGAAAAAATCAAGAGCAAGACTGGTGCTGAAAGCCAAGGTGACCGGAACAGTTGGGAGACTCTGATGGAGAGGAGAGTAAAAAATATTGAGAACTACAATCACAACCTGGCTAGTCAAATGATCTCCCTCCTCGCTTCGATCAACGACAACATCCTCTCTCTCTGGGATAATCTCAAAGACAGGAACCAGATGGAGGAAGATGATAAACAGAACAGAGACAAAGATAGGCTGGATGTGGATAAAGCCAAGGACAACACTATGGAGCAGGATCTGACGAACACCCAGGACCATAAGGTAGAAGAGCAACAAGAGTGCGCCGAAGCTGCCCAGACCATGCTCGAGATGGAGAAGTAGTCTGCTAGGTTTGGTCTCTGTCCTTTGGTTTTTGTTTCTCCTGGCTCTAGATTTTTGTCTGGTTTCCATTTTTTCTGGTTGGTTCACTGGCCTTTTTAGTGGGCAGCTGTTTCGGGCTGGGCCTTTGGGCTTATTTTCAGCCATAAGGATTATGATTTGGCTGGGCAACTTTTTGCTTATTTTCAGCCTATCTTGTTGTTAAACTTATGGGTTTCAAGACCCCTTAAAACCTGTTTACCTTATCAAAAACATTAAGGGATCCTTAAGGAATGTAACCTATTATGTATGTTTATGTATTCTTTCAGTTGAATGTTGTTATTGCTTCTGTTACTATGTGTATTTTGTGAATGGTTTAACTTTCATGTTTCAAAAAAAAAAATGCTACCAAACTTAGTAAAACTTTAGGTTAATTCTTTTGGATCCCTTGGCGGGGCATTACATTTGGTATCAGAGCTTGAATCTCTACATTGGGAGCTCTGGGTATTTTGGAACAAAAAAAGTACTTTGAACTATCATGTGTATCTCTTTGAAACTTGAAACTAGGTGAACTGAAACAAAATCTAAGAACTATTTCTTGCATATGTTTCACACTACAAAACTTAGCTTTCAAACTGAAAATTCTACTTAAACTTAAACATAGGCAAAATTGAAAATTGAACTTGGTCTATTTGCAAAACATGTGCTTCTATGCTATACAGTAGCATGCATTATGGTTGTGATAGTGTTTTGAATATTGGATATTTTTCTAGGATGGTATCTAGGACGAGGTGTTTTGTTAGAGGCTATGATAGAGGCCATGGAAGAGGCCATGGATGTGGTAGAGCTATCAGTTTCCATGAGTCTATTCATGGAGGGCCTGCTCAGGAAGAGAGTGGGGAAGAGCATGTTAGTAAGTAGCAGGAAGAGAGCCTTAGATGGGACCAAGCTGAGTCTAAGGAGGTTAACTTGAGATAGATGATGCAGACAATTCTTGATTGCCTACCTCCTGTTCATGATTAGCATAGAGCATGTCAGTCAGAACATGAGCATAGATCTAGGTCTAGGAACCCTCAGAGGGATCGACAAAGATCCATTATATCTACTCAGATGAAGGACCTTTCGAGATCCAAGGTCAAGCCCTTTAATGGGTTGGGTTTTGGATATGTGGCTGAAGAATGGCTTATTGCCCTTGATAGGATTTTTTCCATCCAAGACTTTGAAAGCAATCTTAAGGCAAGATTGTCATTACCAACTTAGAGAATTTTGGGGCCACTTGGTGGACAATTGAGGAAAAGAAGTTGGGCATAGATATGAATAGTGTCACTTGGGAGCTATTCTTAGAGAGTTTTTGCGAGTGATTCCTACTAGAGGAATGGAAGTAGCAAAGGGAAGATGAGTTCCATAATCTCAAGTAATATTCTATAACTGTAAAAAATTATGAGCAATTCAACGAGCTCATGTCTTTTTTAGGATTCAATGACAACTCAACTCAGTTCACTCAGCACTTAATCAAAGGTTTTAATAAATGTATAATTGGGGGTGTCTAGGTATTTGAGCCTAAAACCCTCAAGGATGGGGTACGACAAGCCATCCTTGTAGAACAAAGTGTCAACCTTGGACAGGGAGGTTTTGTGGGAGTGGCTATAGCATCAAGATCTAAGGGCAACCACAACTTAGGTGGAAATAGGAAGCCTCCTTTTTCTAAGGGGAAATAGTACCAGCAGTAGTCTTAGCAAACACAGTAGTAGAAGGGATCATACCCTCAGGATCAAGGATGTGGTAGAGGTTCTAACTCCAAGAACAACTACAATGCTCGATGCAATAAACAAAATTAGCCAGCTCAAAGCAGTCAGTCTTTTGTTAGCAGGGATAGCCATCAGCAGTCAAATGCACCACCTCTAGGGAGAGGATCTAGTATAAGTATAGGATGTTTTACATGTGGGTAGGTTGGACATTTTGTAGCTTATTGTCCACAGCGAGCACCCCAGTACTCAGGTCCTAGGCCAACAGCATCAAATCCTATAGTTGGAGATGTAGGAAGAGCTCATAGAGTGTTTGCAGCAGTAGATCATCGTCAGGCAAACCACCAAGGAATAGTGGTTGAAACCACAAGAGCTATTCAAGGTACACCTCTTTCAATGTTATTTGATTTAGGTGTTATAGATTCATTTATTTCTCCATCTCTAGTTGCTAAGTGTAAGTTGGAAGCATTGAAGCAAGATCATGGTTGGCAAGTGGAACTAGCCTCGAGAATTAAGGTCTCCATAGATTTCGTAGTTCATAAGTGTGGGCTTAGCATAGGAGGATTTGATACTGTAGTTGACCTTCAGGTTATATCTCTTGGTTCCTACGATGTAGTTTTAGGAATGGATTGGATAAGCTCTCATAGAGCTAGTATAGACTAAAAGAAGAAGGTTATTATGCATCAGAGATTCATAGTTTCATGGGTTTAGCTAGTTATTATCATAGATTTTTCCAAAACTTCTCCGAAATAGTGCACCCTATCACTTCCCTTCAGAGGAAAGGAAAGAAGTTTATATGGACAAAGAAATGTGAGGAAACATTTTGAAAGCTCAAGGAGCTTTTGACTAGTGCACCGATCTTAGCAGTACCTGATCCAAAAGGTGATTTCATGGTGTGTGCAGATGCTTCCCTTGAAGGGATTGGAGTGGTTTTGACGCGGAATGGATGGGTGATTGCATATGAATCATGCAAGCTCAAGGATCATGAGCTAAATTATCCTACGCATGATCTTGAGTTAGTAGTAGTAGTTCATGCTTTGACAAGGTGGAGATATTTCTTGTTGGGGCATAGATTCGAGCTACATAGTGATCATCATAGTCTTTAGTACATTTTCACTCAGCCTAATTGGAATGCTCGCCAGAGGTGATGGATGGAATTTCTATGTGAGTATGACTTCAAGATAAAGTACATTCAAGGAAAGGAGAATATTGTGGTAGATGCTTTGAGTTATAAGAAACATGTGATATCATTTATGACTCTTAGTGTTGATTTGAAGAGTCAAATTCTTTAGGCACTTCCTATAGGTTCTTGGTACCAGGAGGTGTGTAGAGAAATTGATTTAGGAAGACCTTTGGAGGGTAAGTTTTTAGGCTATGTCCTTGAGTTGGATGGTCTTTTGAGACATACAAGAAGGATTTATGTGCCGCTACTAGATGAGCTTCGCACCTTGATTCTAGCAGAGGCCCATCGTGCACCTTACTTGGCACATCCAAGTGTCAAGAAGATGCATGCTGACTTGCGATGCTTATTCTTTTGGTCTAGAATGAAGCGTGACATTGCTGATTATGTGGCTAGGTGTCTTGAGTGCCAAAGAGTCAAGGTAGAAGCATCTGGCATGATTCTTGCAACCAAATCTCATTCCTTCATGGAAGTGGGACATCATCTCTATGGACTTCATAGTAGGATTACCTATGACTATTCATCGTCATGATGCTATCATGGTCACTGTTGATTAGTTGACTAAGGTGGCACATTTTTCACCAATCAGGTCTTCCTACATAACACCTTCGATAGCTAATGTCTTCATGTGTGATATTATTAGATTACATGATATTCCCCGAAAGATCATTTTAGATAGGGATCCTGTATTCACATCTACATTCTAGACATTGTTGCAGCATGAGATTGGAGCAAAATTGAATTTCAATTTGGCATATCACCCAGAGATAGATGGTTAGACAGAGAGGGTGAATTAGGTTCTGGAAGATATGTTAAGGATGTATGTGATGGATAGGTAGACACATTGGGAGGACTATCTCTATCTAGTGGAGTTTGCTTACAACAAGTATCACAGTTCTATTGGCATGGCACCATTCCAGGCTTTATATGGATATTCTTTCCATACACCTTTGAGTTGGGACAGTCTTGAGGATCACATCCTATTGGGTCTTGAGATGCTTCTTGATATGGAGCAATAAGTAGTGCATGTCTACGAGCACTTGACTACGACATAGGATAGGCAAAAAAAGTATGCTCATGCACATAGGACAGAGAAGAAATTTGCTATGGGAGACAAGGTATTCTTGAGAGTGTGTCCATGGTAGATTCTGATCCAATACAAAAAAAGGTTTAAAGCTAGAACCTTGCTTTGTGGGACCATTTGAGATTCTTCAGAGGATTGGCCCAGTTGCTTATCGCCTTGCTTTACCACCCAGCCTAGCTCGCATTCATGATGTTTTCCATGTTTTAGTACTTAGGCACTATATCCTTGATGTACTACATGTTCTTGATTGGAATGCATTGTAGGTAGAGGACAGGCAGCTAGCTTTGGAGTTGGTTCGTATTCTGGAGTAGCGGGAGTTGACCGTCAAGGGTCGAACCATAGAGCAGGTAAGGGTCCAACGGGACCCTACTGATGACTCTTCAACTACATGGGAGGATGCAACTAGATTATGGGATTTATATCCCTACTTTTTTGTAGGCTTCCAAGAGTAAGCCTAATCCTAGGGGGGTGGATGTAGTGCCTGCCCTCATTTACATTTTTCTAGATACATTGTTGCTATTATTGCCAAACTCTATTAGACTAGTTTTATGTTGATGGTTAGTAACATTATTCTGAGAGTATCAGGTGTTGTGCTATGGATTCAGTGGATATATGATGAGATTACTTAGACTCTACATTTCATGTATGCATGATGATTATTACATTATTCTCAGTTATTGATGATGTTTAGTTAGATAGTTTATTATCGCATGTGTTTTCTTATGGATACTTACCCCATACTTGCATGTGTATGGTGTGCGTGTTTGTTTTCTTTATGTATGGCATTTCTGATGTGGCTAAGGAAGGGAGTCATAGTCACCTGCTAGTCAGGATCTACATGATGCACCACTTCCTATCATTTCCTATTTAGCTTAGCATATATATATTATATATACATGCATGGATTTTATGCAAGTTATAGGTACCAAGTATCAACTTCCTTTAATTGCCAGGATGAGCGTACCCTATCGCACTATCTCAATGGTAAGAGAGGGGAGATAAATTCTCAAGTCCAAATCCTAAACTTGTAAACCATTTTTCCTAGAATGTAGGACAATTATCCGAGATGTTTTACCTTCCGAATGTGTCAGATGATGTAATTCATGATTTTAACCCCTTAGACTGATTTTGTGTGGATTGTTCTATGATGGGTTTTCATATTTTATTTTGGAGGTCTTTGGTGAATCTTCTATTAATTAAGTATAGAAATTAAAAGATTTAATTAATAATTTAATTATTTTTGAAAAATTAATATAATGTTTTTGATTAGATAAACAGGTTTTACAGGGATCCTAAAACCCAAGCTAAAACAAGACAAAAGGTTGAATAAGCAATCAAAGCATAGCGAAAGGACAAAGGCCAAACAAAAGGTGACCAAAGTAGCATCATGACAGCCACCAACACAAGTTTTTCCTAGGCTCCTGAAACCCAAAGAATAAAGGGAAAGAAATCCCCAACCATGATGCACAACAAAGATCAACAGGCCAAAAGCCAAGGGGCAAAAAAGAACAACAGACTAAAAATAGTTAGGCAAAATTAATATAATGTTATGATATTTTGATACCTTGTTTTTAATTAATTAAATAGGGAATTAATTGAGTAAAAGAATTAAATTAAATAAATTAAATTAATAATAATAAATAAATAATAATAACAAAAATAATAAAAGAATTAAAATAAAAGTTATAAGTCTATCTACGAGTAAGTGCACCCCTTGATTGCACGTATGTCTACAACACAGGCGTTAGCACACAAATTAAACATATGGTGTCTACAACCTTGTGACTCATCTAGAAGGTTGGAAAAGACTCATGCTTAGTTGTCAATTCTTATCTCATCTTCTGGTTTTTTCTAGAGACATTTTAGGTGCTTCCTGAGAATTCTTTATATTCATGCACTCTTAGAAGCTCGAGGTGCATGTTTGGAGGACCCGAGAACGTTGGAGAAGGAAGGATCTTGCTTTGCAGATTCTGAGAGGAAGTGATTTAGCATCAGTGTCCAAGTAGACACTCATGATTTTTGCATATGATATTTCACTTCTTGCACTTCCTGTCTTCTTCATGTCTTTTGAATGCTTTCTGAGGATTTCATGTGTTGAATATCTTGGTTGTATGCATTCTTGTCATGGGTAGTTAAATTCCCATATGCGAAAAATCCCATATGCATAGATTTGAGGAATCTATGGGAGTAGGGCTTTAGTTGCTTATGTACAAACCTATTAGAAGGATTAATAGGTAAATCTAGAGAATGGTCATTATAGGGAAATTCTTAATTTATAAAATTAGAAAGCTCTTTTTGTTTAAAAAAAATTTATGTATATGTTCATAGGTGTTATTGTAAATGTTTTCTTTTTAAAATATACATATATGTTTACAAATCTATAGTGTTTATTAAGAAATTTGTATATATATATATGTTTATTAAAAAATGTGGCTTATACAAATCACAGCGGAAAAAAAAAATTTGTAAAAATTTGAAGCGTGTTTTTTGGAAAAACATTTGATGAAATCATTTTAATAAATAAAAGATTAAAAATTATATATGTGTAGGGGAGGGGCAGGTTTACCCACCCCCTATCCCCATCTTCCTTCATAGTTAAAGGTTGGTGGTCGCTCATACTGTTGTCGTAGGCCCTACAACAGGGTGTAGGGCTGCACAACCCTTTTTAAAAGAGCCGACAATGATTTAAAATCACTTTTTAAAAAAAACTTATAAAAATGCCTCCATTTTCTTTTATATATTGCACAGTTTAAATTTTGTTAAGTTATTATAATATGATATTTAAAAGGTACGCATTTACTAATATTATTTATTTTATATTAATAATGTATAATAATTATTATTATATAATTTGATAATTATTACTATTATATATTATTATATAATTTTGTGATGAAATTTTATTTACTTTATAGGAATGAATTAATGATCTAGTTTGTATTTAAAAAAAGATCAAAATAAATTAGAATTAATTCAAGAGATATGGGGATGTTTAATAAATTACGAGGATGTTTTAATAAATTATTGAGATTATAAATTTAGTTATTTGAAAGTGATAAAAGATTTAATAGATAATTCTTCCTAGAGTAATTTAGAGGAAATTGATCTTTTTAAAGGAGGAATCATTTATCAATATAGTGATTAAGTAAAATATTCTTAAAAACATTATGAAATTTGTTTTGAAAAGAGCTATGGGGGGAAAAAAATTATCCATCAAAACAAATACATGGGTTAGGAAAAATGTACAATTTTCTTTGCTTAATATCTTAATCCAAAATGAAAACTGAAGCCCCATATCTTATTCAACTAAGTTATTTTAATTAACCCAAACATGTGCTTGCATTTTGTGTTTTTTTTATGCTATCTATTTTGGGATTTTGGGTTGACTAGTTTGTTGACCAGTTATAGAACGTCTACCAAAGGCTTGGGGAGTTATAATTTTTGATGTCATGATGATGTCTTTTGATCTCAATCTTTTAAACCCAACCATTGTTATGAGATGGCATGCCCTATGGTGTATGTGCATTACTAATTGATATTGTTTTCTAGTCTTCTTGTGTAAGCTGTGATATATGTAACCATTTATGAGTTATCGATCAATTGTGTTTGGATTGCTTTTCAATCGCCTTGATTGGACTAAAGTGTTTATTTGATCTTGATGATGTCATGTTGTGACATATTTTGACTCGACCATTTTTGGAGTCTTCGATTAGTATTAATTATTTTGAGATTCGTTACAGTTGCTTGTTGAGAAACGACGGATATTGTGATTATCATTAATACCTTCAATTGCCAATAAAGAACTATTGTGGTCATGATTATCAATGGATGCTTTTTAGTTGCTCATGGAGATGTGATGCTCTTATTGTGGATTATCTTTTGGTATTTTCCAGTCACTTGTATAGGACTGTGGTGATTTTGTGATTTATGAGTCCATGAGCGTAGCGTAGGTTATCTACTTGTAGTGTTGAGAAGTGGCTTGCAATGGGGGCCAGGGCCCTAAGTGGTTGCCAAGGTAACTCATTGTAGGTTGTTTTAACAAGTGAAAATGTTACACTAAATGGGGATTAAAATGAACCTAATAAGATAATTGTATGTTCTCGCCCATGCCTCGAGTGCTAGTACAAACTAGGATGGGAGTAGAGAGAACACTTGGTTGCAACCTTGCCTTCCATAGTATGCCTCATCAGTACAAGAGGATACTAGTGGCCGCATAGGGATCACTAGGAGGAAAGGGTCTATTGAGAGACTACCAGGGTAATTCTAGCATGATCCATGCAACGACACTTTTCCACTTACATAGTAGGTTTCCTACATGTCTTTTTTGTGCCTCTTGCATTAGATGTTAGTTTGTGTTGGAACTTTTGAGTTAGTATTATTTTAGGATTCCTGGACTTAGAGAGTTTTTGTGCTATGTGATTTGATATCCTATTTGGGACTTGAGATTATCTCCTCAGTGTGGTGGGAGTGGCCCATTTAGGTTCCACGTGGTCGGGTGGTAGTGCTTTTTCACTCTTACCATTTGAGATCCATCTGAGACACCGTGGCTGATCCATTCTTTGTTGACATCTATCTTCATTCTATTCTTGGATTATGATGGAGGACACGTATCCATATATTTATGATTAGCATATGTTAGATGATTTTATTTACTTATCTTATGCTTGTTTTGCATGATTAGATTTCTTATGTAGTAGCATGATAGATTTTTTTTTGCATATAATGTAGTATGTTTTAGTAGTGACATTCCTACTTTGATAATGTCGATGATCTCTTCGATGATTTTGCATGTTACACATGGAGGGATGGCTAGGGCCTATGATGGTCTAATGATGATATTTACAATTGGGATGAATCATGCACTTAGATAATTATGTGTTATGATTTATGGTTATCTTTTACGATGGATGTTTATATCCTCTATGATGATGTATCATGTATGGAATATGGTTTCATTTACTTTATTACACTTGCATCATGGATTAGAATAGGATTATGTACTTTAATTCACACATTTATATTCTTTTAAGCCTTTCATACCCTATGACAAGTGCAGTGGATGATTAAGCATTCTGAAATGTAATTTACTAAGGGACATTTGGAACCAAAGTATATTGTTTTAAGAATGTTAGACTTTTCATTATTATGTCATGTGGATGTGATGGAATTAATATTAGTTAATTAAAATTGATTCAATGTTAAGGGATCCTTAAGGAATGTAACCTTTTATGTATGTTTATGTATTCTTTCAGTTGAATGTTGTTATTGCTTCCGTTATTATGTGTATGTTGTGAATGGTTTAACTTTCATGTTTCAAAAAAAAAAAATGCTATCAAACTTAGTGAAACTTTAGGTTAATACTTTTGGATCCCTTGGTGGGGTGTTACAAAGAAAATATAGAAATATATATTATATAGTATATTTCTTCACCTACTAAATAGAAATCCAATATCTCCAACCTCTTTTCCAAATACAAGTCATTGGGGATTTATAGAACAACATTTTATCAAGATGGCCTAAGAATTATTTATTATTTTTTATAACCTATAAAGAATTCCAATAAATCTAATATAGATCACTTAATTTCATATGTTTCAATAAAAATTTTGAATCTTATTAGTTTACCAAAAACATAACTTCAAATTGGGTTCCAACTATAAAGGTGTGATAGTCTAATTAGAGTTGCCATGATTGCATAGGAAAATATGAGCATTGTAAAGTAAATAGCTATCTAGAGAGATATTATTTGTGAAGCTTTATCTATAATGGGAAATTCATATGATGTAGCATTGTACCCTATTCAAATAAGGGATTCCATAAGGACATGCGGAGATCAATTGGAGCTTGAAGGAAAGATTAACAAATGACTAGTCTCACCGTATTAAAAATGTGATGACTTCCAACCAACAAAGATCATAGGTCAAGCATGTAATATTGCAAAATTGTAAGGTGGTAGATAAAAAACCCTAATATTTCACCTAGAATGTGATAAAAGGATATCTCATCCTTATTGAAATAGAGAATATGAGGAATTATGTTTGATTTGTCAAGTTGAACTAAACAGTGCATATTAGGCATGCAAGGATGATCATTGGATTCAAGCAATGAAGGAAGAATTAGATTAGGTTGTGAATAATGAAACTTGGGAATTGATTCCTAGACCTAAATATAAGAATGTTATAGGAACTAAATGGGCATTCAAAAATAAGATAAATGAACAAGGTGAAGTTGTGAGGAATAAAGCAAGACAGGTATGCAAAGGATATTCACAGCAAGAAGGCATAGATTATGAAGAGAAATTTTCTCCTATTGCTGGAATGGAAGTAGTAAGAATGTTTTTGTCTTATGTTCCAAATAAGAATTTCCAAGTGTATCAAATGGATGTAAAGTTAGTGTTTTTGAATGGACAACTTGGAGGATAAGTCTACATTGAGAAGGTTGAAGTATTTCCTTTGATAAAAGAAAGGGATATAGTATGCAAATTAAAGAAAGTATTGTATGGTCTAAAGCAAGCACCTAGAAGCTGGTATGCAAGATTGGACAAATATTTGGAAAAATTAAGATTTTCTAAAGATATGGAAAGTGGTAACCTATATCTTAAATAAATTGAGAATGGATTATTGATCATTGTAATATTTTTTGATGACATAATCTTTTTAGGTAATGATGAAGCAACTGATAAGTTTTTTGATGAAATGAAGAATAAGTTTGAGATGAGTATTATTGGTTAGATGAAATTTTTCTTGAGTTTACAGCTTGTGAAGAATAGTGATGGTATCTTCTTATCTAGAGAAAAGTATTTGAAAGACTTATTGAAAATATTTTTCTTAGAAAATTGTAAGCCTATTGGTACACCTATGATTAGTGGTCACAAGTTATCTAGTAGAAGTTAGACACCTATAGTTGAGTAGGAGACGTATAGAGCTATGATTGGAGGTTTATAATATCTAACTCACACCAAACTAGATATAGTAAATGTAGTTGGCATAGTAGAAATATTTCAAGTTAATCCTTTGAGTGCATATACTAATGCAGATATAGAAGGTAGCATGGATGAAAAAAAGAGCAATAGTGGTGGATAATTTTTCCTTGGAGAAAGATTGGTTTCTTGGCTAAGAAAGAGACAAGGTTGTATTTCATAGAGTACAACAAAAGTAAATTATGTAGCAACAAAAAAAAATTGTAATCAGATCATATGGATGAAGAAGATGTTAAAGGATATTGGGATAGAGTTTTTTGTGATATCACAAGTATAATAAGTATGACTAAGAATCATGTATTTCATTCTAAGACTAAGCATGTATCTGTTAAGTATCATGTTTTGAGAGAGAAAGTCCTAGAGAAAGATATCACATTAGATTATGTAAGTAAAAAGGAGCAAATTGCATATATCTTTATGAAGCCCTTTCCTAAAGATAAATTTGAGTATTTGTGAGGTATGATTAGGGTTATGCCCCTACCTACTTCTAAGTAGATGATGCATAAAGTGAATTACACTAGTACTATAGAGCACTATTATTTATCTAGACTAAATGTTGATGCATCATGTATGGGGGAGTATCTGTAATGAGAAGAGTTGTCAAGGACTTTTTGTAGTTGGTATAAAATAGTGTCTTTAGACACTTGAGCTGATTGAAGACTTAGAGTATATGATTGAAATAATGAAGCCTTTATCATTGATGTCAATGGGGGAGAGATTGCATTAAAAAGATCTCCTATGTATGGGGGAGAATTATTGTAGATGTAAAATATAAATCTCTCTAACACAATGAGGGAGAGATACTATTGAAGGTGATTAATGTCAATAGAGAAAAGCATTGATGTTTATAGGATAGAAGTTGTGAACAATTGATTTCCATCCATGCAAATAATTCCTATAGTGTGAACAAATAATCCCAAGAATGAGGAAGCATAGTCAGAGTAGCATTCTAGAGGATTTTAGATTTGATTGATGAAGAGGGTTTAAAAAGAAGAGAATAGCAGCAGTAATAGAGTTTGATTTTTTATTCTTGGAACTTAGATGTTTTTCATCTATGTTTCCATAAATTCCAAAGGGGAATATTATTACCATGAATTTTTATTGTATTACTTTGGGGGAGTATCCTAAGAATTAGAGAGACTCTTTATGTTGCATTCATGATTGTGTTTATCATTGATGTCAATATAGCAATTTTTCTGTAAAGATTGGTAGAGTAGCAGATAGAGAATGAGATCACATGGACTGTGTATTGATGATGAGGTTAAGTAAAATTAAGGATGTGTTATACACTATATTTTAGTGATGTGGATAAGTGCACATATAGAGAGTCAGATACATGCAGAAGATATGATTGATTTACACAAGATAATAAGCAAATAGAGTATCTAACAAGCATTTTTTAATGATTGATTTTTTTATCTTAACTAAAATAGAATCATGATGAGCATAGTTAGATAATGACAATAGATAGCCTAGTGATGACATGTGCAAAGTCTAACATTTCATATGTGGTCATTTGTAAAGATTGTTATTTGATTGTAATTTGTAAGTGTGAAAAGATGTAAATTTTTGAAATATCTTAATGAGATTCTATTATAATTAATTGGGAAAACCTCAAGAGTGACCCAAGGAATTATTTTGAGGATATGGTACAAAGGAATTTCATTTTACTTATGGTGAATTGTGTGATCAGTGCATTCAAGTATGTGATTGTCATGCCCACAATTTACAAGGCAAAACACAACAAACAATTTTTATTTTTATTTATTTATATCTTTTGAAAGGTGAACTAAAGGATAGCACATAAAGACCTATACTTTTTTATGAAAATTCTATCAAACTATGAGGTGTCTGGAATACAACAATCCATGTTTCCTCGAGAATATTGGAATGTTGTTTATTTGATCATTGAGTTGGAGATAATTAATTTAAGTGGATGTGGAAGAATTTTTTTTCATTCAAAATTTATTACTTCAAGTTTCCATGGGAGGCCAATTAGCTCTCTAACAATCATTGGAAATCTAGGTTGTAACATAAGCACTAGATGATATTATCACTTCAAATCCATGTCCTATACTAGGAATTAGACATTACATATATGAATGTAAAATACAATTTCTACACCAATGTAGTCATAATGATTCAATATTTTGCAAATGTGAAGATGTTTTATAGTTTTCCTACTTATTCCAATTACAAGTTGACTTACCATGTATATATGACCTTAACTCATTATGTCTTATGTCCAATTCTCCTCTATTTTATTATTATATAGGTATACCTAATTAAACTAATTCCTTACATTCTATCCTTTGTTAACTTCAACTATTTTGATGTCTTACGAACTAGGTACTACTACTAAATTTTAAAGCAATTATCAACTATTTATTTTTCCCAAACTACTATGTAATGTGTTACCATCTATAACCCTTTACTTTTAGTAATTCTAACACTAAGCTTACATGCATCTAATAGCCTTTTCTTGCTAAATAGGAATCTCCACTTACCTCTTCATATTATTTCACATGCAAATCTCATTTTAAATCAACTTCTTCCCACTTGATTGAAGGATACTTTGTACTAATTAGACGGATTGTAATTACATATTTTAAATATCTCTATATATATATTTGCAATCCACATCATAATAATTTAATATTTTTACATGTCCCAAATAAACATATTATTTCTCAATGTTATGCTTTACTCTCGCAAATAGATCATAAGTACACATTTTCTTATCATATATTGCATTTATTGATTGTAGTTTGTGGGAAAGATTAAGTATAATACATTATTTAATATATAGGTCTATAAAAAAATTCTAATTTCCTCTTTAAATTAAGTACATTATTTATATAAAGAAAATAAATAAAATAAAATAATTATAAAATAAGGATAATGTGCAACACATTTCCTAAACCCAAAATTTAATTATATTCCTACTAAATAATATTTATAATATTTCCATGATCTCAATATTAATTCAAAACCTAATGTATTTTTCAAAATAAATCTATCTAATGCAACATGATTACTTATTACTATCAACTATTTTAATACTCTCATTATTTAAATATATATCTCCTAACTACTAACTAACACTACCTTTATACCCTAACCCAAAACATGATTAAATAGCCCATTTAACAACTTACCCTCCCCCTTCTTCAAATGAAGCACCCAAATAATAAAACAAACAATGAATACCTACCTTCTATCCTACTCTATCCTAGCACCTACCCTATCCCCCTAAAACTATGTCATTCCCAAGGTGCCAATCACATGGAGTGAGTGCATTTTCTTAGAATCATGGGTGGAGGTGCCTAAAGGTAGGACTTTTGACCTATGTAAGAACCATGGTAATATTTTCTGAATTAATCATGTGTTCCTAAAGGTATGAAATGCCTAGGGAGGGTGGGGCCCAAGTTTGTAACATTGATGTTCCCTTCTTCATAGAAACTGGGTGCCTAGATTTAAGTTCTTAAGTCTTTTTACTTGGTTGAATTTTATTTTATTTTATTTGGTGATGAGTATAGGGTGGTCAGCTATGTAGAGATTCTATTAGTATTTCTTTATTTTGATTATTGTTTTATCAATATGCAAAGTCTTAAGTGGGTGAATAGTCTTTTCAAGTGTGGTCTTGTTCCACTTTCCTTCATTATGTTTCATAAAGGCATATTATTTTCTTAAAAAGAAACGTGTAGACTTAGGTCCCCTTAAGGATCATGTGACCATCTTGTAAACCTACATGTATATTATTTTATTTTGTAAGTTATCACCAGATATGTTTAATAGGCTTATTTAAGAGTCAAGATCCTAGGGAATATTCTCTATGATTAATTTATTGTTCTGTAATGGGGAGTGGGATATTTTCCCTACAATTTCTAGAGAAAAATGTGCATCTATATCTTGTGTTTTCTCTCACAAATTTTAGACCATGTATTATGCTAAAGTTAATTTTATCCTATTTCTACTAAGGAATTTAGGGAACCACAATTATGGTATATAAATGGTTTAATTCAACTTCCTTCTTTCCACTACTTACAAGATGTTATCAATTCTAACATCTATCTAATCTATGCATTTAAGGTACTCAAATTTTAACTCTTTGTTCACATTACACAAAATCAATTTTAAGTGTGTTGAGGGATGATAGGACTCATATACATCAATTTGTTTATACTAAAACCATATTAAATCATTTCATCATGCATACATAAAAACCATTAAGAAACTTGACATTATTCATTTCATCAAAATTCATAAAAGAGAATCTTTGAATGAAACCTCTCAAACTACATTAAATAGTCATTACAATATTCTTCTCACATGGAGAATCCCATAGGGTCCAGTTATTGATTGCATACAAATCAAGACAAAAATAATGAGTTAATCTACATAACTTCAATATGTGTCCCCCACAACATTAGATATTCTTGTATATGGTTTGATCTCCTCTTTCCTACACAATTATGGTAGTGCTACAATATTTTTCTTGCAAAACAACTATGTACAAGTTTCCAAACTTCACTAAAACACATTTGCAACAATATGCAATGGGGAGTAAATCAATTTCATATTACAATGAAAACAACAAAGGAAAACTTAACATCACAAAACATTATGAGATGGCAAGGAAATAGAACTATCTCTTCACAAACACCTAGTTCTTCAACATTACCTAAAGGTGAAACCCTAATCTCTTCAATGGAACCTATATTCACAAAATATGTAAAAAAACACACAACTTAGAACCATGAAGGCTCACCTCTCATCCTAGTCTTATATGAAGCCACCCACCAAGTAGGGGAAACAAGATTCAAATTGGGTCTTACACATGCATAAACATCACATTACAATAATTTCATCCTAAGGGTATTTCACAATGGTTCACCAATAGAACCTTGAACATAGGGTGAAGGTGTGCTTTCAAATAGGAGACTTTCCATATCATACCATATCTACAATAAAAATCTTCAATCCCTTTCAAGGCTTTCACAAATTAACAGTTTACATGCCCTTTTAAGGCTTCCACAAACCTCCTCCAAACCTACTACCATCAGTTATAGTTTCCTTGAAGCTCATACTCCATAAAATTCATTTCTACATCATTTTTTCCTTATCACCCCCAAAGCAAGTTATGAATAAATATGGCATACAATGGAGCCCACACTCCAAGGTTCTCAACTATATTTTAATTCCACCTAAGCCCTTCACCCTAGACTTCTCTTCCCTTCCCAAAGGGTGAGTGAAACCCTCACACCCATAACAACACTCGTGCACAAAATTATGGGAACACAAAAAAAAAGAGGGTAATGAAAATCCAAACTTCATGCTCATCACAACACAACATGATATAAGATGATACCACACATTTTTCTTACAATTCCATTCTCCATACCTACATACTCATGAATGCAATACCAAGAGTTAACTTCAAAATGGAAGAATTTAACTACATTGTAAGAATACCAACCTTGAATTTATTTGAAAAATAGTAATGAAAGGTTGTAGAAGAGCTCCCTCCAAGCTTCCAAACCCTAAGAGTCTCTAAACTTGAGTGGGTCAACACGACACTAGTTTGTCCAAGACTCTCTAAAAATTCCTTCCCACTAACTATTTTAGAAAAAAACACCAAGCCACTTCCTCTTACAAACTTGTCTCCCCCTAAGTTTTCTATTTTTTACTTAGTGGAAACATGAGAAAGAGCTCATGTGACAACTCCATTTTCGAATTTATGGAAGAAGAAATTGGTAAAGAGGGATCCTAGGCTATCTAGGCACTATCATGGTCAAAATTTGGTCCCTAACATGTTATAATATCATATGGGTAGCTTATTTTCACACAAAAGACACTTTCGGACCACCTAATGGCCCTTCAAAACCCTAGTCAAGTCTAAATTTGAATTTCCTTTTATTGTGACCCATTATTTCCCTTGTCAAGTGGGTTTGTTAGACCATTAAAAATGTAGTTATTTTTAGGGTAAAATACTACCATGACCTAAACCCTAGATGACATGTCATTAACACACAAAATTTACAAGTGTCAAGTGACACATAAAAGCACATTCCACATCATCATGATATGTCTCTAATATATCATCTAGATTACAAATTTCACACACAAGTAAGCTTACATTCATGAAATAAAACACATCACAACAAGGCTTTTGAATCTTTTAAATATTTTCCTTGGCTAAATTGTGTTCACATAGGTTTGGACCTTGTTTCCCCCAAAAATTTCCATGGTTCCACTTCTTGCACACTAAACTAAAGCATCAATAGTCCAAGGAGGTCATATAAAATACATATCATAATTGAATATAAATGCAAATGTTATGTAATCCATATTAACATAATTCAAATAAATTTCTTCTCCTAATCATTTCCAATAAATCATTCAAAATGTTAGAATATCAAAATCTATGTATCAATTAAATCATAAATCATCATAATCAAATTAACCTTTCACATCACAGCATAATCTAATTTCTATCCTACCATTTGTAAATTTGTATTCATATTTATTCAATCATTCCATTCACAATATTTGGTTCTTAGTGTTGGAGTTGACGAAATCCAACTTTGAAGATGCCCAAGATCACCTGTATGCAAATAACCTATCAAAGGAAAGCCAAAGAAGGAAGAGTGTGGAGCAAGGGAAAACCCCTAAATAGACATGAGAGAGAAGAATATATTGCAACACAAGAAAATATGTATTTACAATATGCAAGAAGTTGTTGATGTAAAAATACAATGAGGGACAGACTTCTTATAAAGGCCTCAAGGAATCTCCTAGAACAAGCTAGAAGATACTAGGAGATAAGTGTGACAACTAACCATACATCCACATAAGGTGGAAAGTCCTCAAACAATGTGAGAGGATAAGTATGACTTAGGAGAGAACAAACTCCCATATTGTCAACAACTTATAACAAACTCCTAGACTACAACTAATAAATAAATGAAATGCATTTATCTAAGTAAGCTTAAGTAAATAGAATAAATAATTAGTAAATTAATTATTTACTCTAACACTTAGTACATATCATAAATGCAAAACACTATTGAAAATGTCAAAATCAATAGATAAAATAAGTCACTGTCCATTTAAGTCTTGAATAATATCAAAATATCAAAATGCAAGTAATATACCTCCACTTAAACATTGCAATTTCATATAACCAGAATTTCTACAATTTAGCTTCTATCAAAGC
The DNA here is from genome assembly GCA_028749045.1 of Cupressus sempervirens. Lineage (NCBI taxonomy): Eukaryota > Viridiplantae > Streptophyta > Pinopsida > Cupressales > Cupressaceae > Cupressus > Cupressus sempervirens. The sequence goes on along the minus strand of CM053786.1, from coordinate 264,335,922 downwards.
AATTGAAGAAGGTTAGTACATGAATGAAATCATTAATTATATCATTTAGGTCTTAATGTGTATACATAAGTGAGGATCATCAAATGCATATATTAAAATAACATAACCCTATAGTCTCGAAAGTATATCAAAACATCAAATTAGAAGTATCATAATAAAAATATTTCATCTATACTATGATGGATCAGGTGAGGCCTCATAGTGATATATGAAGTATTTGGTAAATGTGAGTAAGTGATCGAAGGGATTATTGGGTGCAAATTTGGTAATCTATTATTAAGATCCAAAGAAGATAAGTTTACTCAAAGGATAGAGAAGGAGCTATAAATTTTATTTATTCTAGAAGGAATAATATAGAGATAAGTTGGATAGTGAGTTTCATGGTCTTTCCCTTGAAGTTCTTTGGACAATTGGTCCATCTTCCTTCTACAACTCCTAACAGGGTTAGAATATCTTAACAAGGATTCAAAGTATCCTTATAGGGTCTAATATGTACTAAATGTATTTTATTAGCTTAGGTAATAGAGTCCATCGTCTAACAAGGAAATTTTATATTATTACATCATTTTTTGGGTACCATCCCCACTGGGGATTTCCCTCTAATCAAGGTTTTCCCTAGTTAACATATATGATGTTATTGTGCATGAGTATCTTCTTATGGTTGTTGATTATATTATTCATGTTCTTAAGGATAAATAAGGTGGATAAACTTTTAAATTTTTGGATAGCTAATTCACCACCTCCCCTCCCCCATCTCAATTATCTTGGTGGACTTTACTTTCTAACAATATTTTAAGATGAAAAGAGAACCAAATTTACATATCATTTAATGCTTCAATAAGAAAATGAATAGCATGCATTTATAAACAACAAAATATTTTTTTCAAATGATTATGTTTAAAACTAGATAGGATTTTAAATATCTATTACATCATAGAAAATTTCAAATAGATCCAAAAAAAATACATCTAAACATTAAAAAAATTCTAAACAAAGATATGACACTCTCATTTTCTTAGAAACATACTAAACTAGCCATGTATGACTACAAACTTTAGTTCTAACAACAAACTCCTTTTGGAGTTAGTAAACTACCATAGTCATTATATAACCTTTTAAATATCTAATTAAAAGAAAGAATAACCCTATTGGATATTAGCCTCAGAATTCCTATATAAAATGAAAGTTATGGTAGAGGATTGGCCTAGTCATCCTAGTTTGTAGCAAGACTTCCACTCACTTCTTTCCACTACTTTTGTGCAACCATGAACCCGATCAATTCTTTCTTTTGTAGTACTCCTAGGTGCTCTAGCATTAGCTTCCATATGTCCTTTACCCTATAAATGTGAACCATTTCATGCACCTCTAGGTAGTCTCTACAAATGATCATTGTGGACTCATCTTTGGTGATGGTAGTAAAATATTTCATTACAATTTCTCTTATTTCTTTCATGATTTCTATCTTATCCCAAAAATAAGTAAATATTTCCTTAGTTCCTCAGTCAAAAAAATCTTCATTCTTTATTATCTTGACATCAAAGCATTTGATGCCATTATCAAGGATCTATCTAAGAAACTCCATTTCTTTCAAGATCTCTAAAGAATCATCTAGAAGCCCTGTTTAATAAACACATTCCTCTATTCCAAATTATCTCTTACTAAAAATAGGAAGTAAGTACTAACACTAACATTAGTTTTTTATGTTAAATATGTGGACACACCATAGGCTTGAACCTCTCTAATACCGATAATATATTCATCTCATTTTACTTTCTCTACATTATATGCATCGAGTTCAAACTCTAGTTCATAAATCACATTGTTTTCTCTTGTCTTGGTTTTGGTGAAATTCTAAATATAGTTATCTCCATTGGCCATTATTAAGTCTACCAAATTATTTATTACCTTGGTGATAGACCTATCCCTCTTCATTTGATCTACAAACCTCTTGTTAGTAGAGGATGTGACATCTAGTGCAAAAGTAGTTTCTAGCAAGGCCAATGCATTAGAATTTGAAAGGCATGGATGTGTTGAGCCATCAATCATATGGATTTATTTAGATTCCTCTTATCCTTCCAATATATTGAAAAAAAATTCAATATTCTAATTTTTGGCATCTAAAATCTGCATGTATGCTTCCCTACTTGTAACCCCAAGGTTGGTTCTTTCAATTATATAGTCCTATACCAAAATTTCATCCATGCTTTTGTCACTAGTTGGATTTTATGCATCGGCTACCCAATATCTAGTTTTCTCATCTAACTTGAGCATAGCTTCAACTTTTGGCTCTTTTCTTCTTGGTATTTTACCCAAAAAACTACTAACCATATCCTCTAATAGAACCACAACCATTATGCTCCTCTTTTGTTGACAGCAAGATCAAACCAATTGGATGAAATTGATTTTCTTTTAGTTTGAGGTGTTTGGATCCCTAATGGGTTTCCAAAAGCTAGCGAGTTCAAGGTATTGATATCCTCATTTTTCTTCATGTTCTCCTTTTCCATAGTTTCTATAGGGCTTCTTGCAATAGATTCTTCTACCAGATAACATTCACCTTATTCTTTGTCTAGATTTGGCATGATCATTTATTTCTTTTTTCTTCATTTTTCTCTATGAGTAGGTAATCCATAGTCAAGACTAAATTCAAGAACTTGAACTAATTTATACATATGGGTTTGGCTTTGGGTTCAATCTCTTGATTACTTGCAAAGTGACGTTGTAGGATTTCATAAGAATGTAATGGAGGAAATGTTGAGCTAGAACTATTTCAATCTATCTAAAGGATCTATTTTGTTCTCTTCAATTTAAATTTCCTCTTTACAGTAGGCCATTTCCTATTCTAAATGGTTACAGAAAGATTTCTTTCTTGGAGGTCATCTTCCTCTCACTTACTACAATCTAGTTTTTGTATAAGAAAGACTTAAAAATTGTCAAAATTTGGGATATACTACTTCTTTGTGCTAAGCCTCTTTAATCCTAGAAATATTCATTGGTAGCTTCAACTCTATTATTTATTTCAAAGTGAATCTAGACATCCATCTCTTCCTCACTTATAAGTGTTCCTCACAATCTGGCTACTAATACTCCATCTATGTTTTATGGATAAGTGAGGGGCCTAGTTTAAATTGAGACTAGGTGAAGCCAATGCTATAAAATTTAGGTCATGTTGAGTAGGGCTTCAAGTTCATAGATTTTAATTTAGAGTCTAGTCTAAAAGCATCTTGAATGGTCTTGTACCAATAGTGACCCAATGTAATAGGGAAGACAAATATGGAAGCTTTCCTAACTTTTGTAGTTTGATCCACCTCAATAACTTGTCAACATATCTTGATTAGCACATATATATCTAAACAATACATGGAAACTTTAATGACTTCCCCAAAAGTATGCCAATCCTTAAATATGTGAATTAAGGCAATTAGATAAAAAAACTTCCATAGATTATAATTAACTAAAAAATGTCCTCAAACAACCTTCTATTTTCCTTCCCTTGTAGATCAAAGACTAGTATGCCCAAAAATGTGTCCTTCCCCTCCAAGAATCTTTAGAGTTTCTTTTCTTTTGTAGTACAACATAATATCATAAATGCTCATGTTATCAATCAAAACTTGGTGAGTTAAGCATTTCCCACTAATACATTAGGGGTCAATTTGTGACGGCAAGAAAAGGTAATGTGGTTTTGGCTTTTTTTTTCAATTTTAGCCCAATGTCATCACAATTGTGACGCCAGTGAGATATAAGAGAAAAAAAAAAGCCAAAAACCCTCATTTGAATGAAATTGCGCGACACAGGGTTCTTCTAAAAGGAAAGGCGCGTGCATTGCAAGATAGCATTTCGCATAACATTGGAAGTGAAGGTACACTAATAACAAGATTTTTGTATTTGAAATAGATATTTATATTAGCTGACACCTTACAAGAATCACTAATAACAATATTTTTTCTAGTTCAATGACACAACTATGGACATTCTATCAAGTTATCTTCGAATCAGGGCTTATTCAGTTCTCCTGAAATCCTTAATATTACTACTAACTATAATCGTCTCCTACATATATGCTTAAATATTTCTAAACATTTATTGATACCCACAAAAATAGAATTTAACACAACGAATAGACCAAGCAAAGAGTAAGAGAATGACTCATTCTTGGCAAAAACTGAAGAAAGTGACAGAAAACTAATTCACATTCATAGAAAGAGATATTTATTATACATAGAAAATCCTTTCAATAGGCATCAAATTAAATGTAAATCAAGTGAAAAGACAGCATCGTAATAGCATACTCTTCCATACAGATTTATTTTATAGAATGCAGGTATTGTAACAAGGAGATCGGTAGTGGTACAACTCCATTAGACTGGTGATATTGAAGCAGAATATGTCAAGATTTTATATATCACAAAGAACCATTTTTTAGATTTTTTTATGGATTTTAGTATGATTTTTATATTCTAGGTCAGGTACGATATTGTCCATAAAAGCTAGATTTAACTCATGATGGACTTATACCTTAATCATCTAGGCCCCCTTCCTTTGAGTTGAAGCACAAACCTCAGTTTCCTCTCCATTTTGGAACCTTACCATTATTTATTCTATGTAAGAAAATTGGCATTCCTCCTTCAATACATGTCTTTCAATAATTATAAACTTCACAATTCTAAATGGCTAAGAGGCATTAACTGCATTTTTTCTTTTGCCTCATCAAATTTCCTCCTACCCAGCAAATTGATCCAAGCCAATCCAAAGTTGCATGGTACAAGGACAATGAGTATTGCAAGTTCCATAGGGTAAACGGTCACACCACCCTCAGATGCATGAAACTGAAAGACTATGTGCAAGACCTCATTGATCGGAAGGAAATCATTGTTGGTGCCCAAACCTCTCCCAATGCAGGCTTACAGATTTATCAAAATGCTTTTCCTCCACACAACAACCAAAATCCTGGAAAAGCACCTATCCCAAACAACACCAACAACCGCCAGCCAAACCAACAACATGGGAAGAACAATGACCACACTTCATCCTATATAGACTATGGTAGCCTTATAGGTTGTATATCTAAGAAAGAGCCTTCTGTCAATGTTATCAATATCCGAGGACCAGACAATGAGTGTGCGGTCACCACTCGAAGAGCGCGATTTAACATAGTAGGCCCACCAGTTTCATCAACACCATTAGCTCCATCAAAAAGCTGGTACAATATCTTGGAACACCTTGGGAACATGCCAGCCCAAATATCCATTTTAGACCTTCTCCGCACTAGTCCTGTGTACAAAGACATCCTTGACAGTGCTCTCATAGAATCCCGTGTCCCTTCTGATATCAATGCTACTGATTTTCATAATCTTGTTGGACACCTTTCATCCTCATCTGCCCTATCTTTCAAACCCACCGACATACCCACGGTTGAGCCAGATCATACCCTTCCGCTTCGCATAGCCATCATGGTATCCAATTTTGCCGTGAAAAGAGTAATGATAGATAATGGATCAGCCTTGAACATTTGCACCCTAAAATTCATAAAACAAGCTGGGTATACTGAGGTAGATATGATCAGTGAGGTTATCACCATCAAAGCTTATGACAACTTGGAAAGGACCACAGAAGGGACTATTTTGCTACCAATCAAGGTTGGGCCAGTCATTCAAGAGACAGTTTGCCATGTTGTTGATCTAAACCTACCATTTAACATCCTCCTTGGTTGCCCATGGATTCATGCTATGAAGGCCGTTCCATCCACCTACCATCAGTGCATCAAATTTCCGCATCAAGGCAACGAGGTAACCATCCATGCCGATCCAGAACCCTTTGCTTACTGCAATGCGGTTGAAGCTTCATATACAAACCATTGCCCTGGAATAGACATCGGCATAGCCATCGCCAGCTCATCCCACACTTGTAATGACGCAGAAACCATCCTTGCCTCCACCCTATCTACTGTAAAGATCAACAACAAAGGATGTGGAGAATATAGTCTATCAGATGCATTTGTTGTCGAAGCAATCCCACTTGATCCACATACCCATGGACGGCCAACATATCACAAAGCTAAGGAGATTCTACCTCCTCGATACAAACAGTTTGGCCCAACCACCTGTGTGTCCTCAAAAACCCCTCTTCATGAGGAGCTGACTCCAGATATCAACAATTGGCTACATAAGGATGCACCTCCAAGAAATCAAGCACGCCTTGATCACTTCAGCCAGAAGTATCCCCAACAACATAAGCTCGTCACTGAAAAATGGAACTATCAAGGAGGTGGACTAGGACCAGAAGAAAGGGGCATGCAATGTCCCATTGAAGCACATGATTGGGAACTAAAGTCAGGTCTTGGCTTTGGCATACCCACAACTGGGGGCACCAATGAGAATGGTCACGCTTTTTCGAACATCCACCGTGACCTTGTCAAAATTGAAGACATTCCTGAGGAAGTTGAAAAGAGAGCCTACGATGATATCCCAAACCAAATCTTCCTAGGAGACTCTATTCTCCGAGAACTATCCATCCATCTCATTGACCTACCACTTGCTCATCCACAACTCATAGATTGGGACCAACCAAGTGTCATACATATTGATGAGTTCGCATCAGAGGAAGCGCTTCTAAGATTCATGGGAGCTGAAACTCCTCATAAGAAGACAAAGCCAGATTCTTCCTACATCTACAAGCTAGATCCCAAGGGGTATTTTGGAGAAAATCCCCAACCTAGTTTCGATACACCCAAAACTGGAACTAAGGTAAATCTGGGACTAGCTAAGGTAGCGAAGAGAACCCCTCAGCAAGAAAATCCAGAGCCACAAGCAGAACATGAGGATTTAGTATTGCCTCCTCAAGATAATCGACCAGAGGTGTCTTCTATTCTAATAGAGGACACTAGAGAAGTCAACATTGGTTCTTCAGAGATCCCTAGAATTGTTCACATTGCTGCATCCCTATCACAAGACCAAGCTGACCTCCTCTTTGAGGTTTTACAAGAGAATATTGGCCGATTTGCATGGTCATATCAGGACATGCCAGGACTCGATCCAAAGCTTGTAGTTCATCATCTTACAGTCGATCCAAAGATCAAGCCCGTCAAACAAAAGCTTAGGAAAATGCACCCCAAGGTGGCATTACTAGTCAAAGCTGAACTAGAAAGAATGTTAGCTACTAAGGTTATCCGACCTATCGACTACTCAGAATGGATCTCCAACATGGTCCCTGTCACTAAGCCTTCTGGTGACATCAAAATCTGTACTGATTTTAGAGATCTTAACAAAGCTTGTCCAAAGGATGATTTTCCCTTGCCCAACATAGATATGATTGTAGATCTTACAGCTGGACATGAAATCTTGTCCCTTATGGATGGATTTTTTGGGTATAATCAGATCAAGATTGCAGAAGAGGATCAGTATAAGACAGCATTCACTACCCCCTAGGGAACCTTTTGCTACACCATGATGCCTTTTGGCCTAAAGAATGTTGGGGCTACTTATCAAAGAGCTATGACAGCCATTTTCCATGATCTTATCCATAGCATTTTGGAAGATTATGTGGATGATATCCTGGTCAAATCTCACACCTTCATGGATCATCTTGCTAACCTGGAAAAAGTCTTTGATAGGTTGGCCCAATATTATCTCATGCTAAATCCCAAAAAGTGTGTCTTTGGGGTCACATCTAGCAAGCTTCTAGGCTTCATAGTTTCTAAACGGGGTATAGAGATCGACTCCAAAAAGGTCAAGGCTATCTTAGACATGCCTCCTCCCCAGACACTGCGACAGCTTCGCTCTCTTCAGGGAAAACTTCAATCTGTCCGGCGCTTCATCTCCCAACTTGCAGATAAGTGTATACCATTTTCACACTTGCTAAAGAAGAATGAGAACTTCAAGTGGGATCTTTTATGTCAGCGTAGCTTTGATCAGCTCAAGCAGTATCTCACCAATCCCCCTATCTTGGTTCCACCAGTTCCTGGTCGTCCCTTGATCTTGTATATATCAGCAACACCTACTGCTCTAGGGGCACTTCTAGCACAACATGATGATTATAGCAGAGAGAGAGCCATCTACTATATCAGTAGAACCCTAGTTGGTTATGAACTCAATTACACTCCTATGGAAAAAGCTTGTTTGGCAGTTATTTTCTCAACTCAAAAGCTTCGCCACTACATGCTAAGTCATACCATCCAACTAGTCTCCAAGATTGACCCTCTCAAGTATATGCTCTCCAGAATAGCACTTACAGGCCATTTGGCCAAATGGGTTATGCTAATAAGTGAGTTTGACATCCAGTATGTGGACAGAAAGGCAATCAAAGGGCAAGCTATAGCAGATCACCTAGCTGATGCACCTCTAGTAGATGCATATCCTTTGCTCACAGAATTTCCAGATGAGCATATCTGCCTAATTGAAGAACAGCCCCCATGGAAGATTTATTTTGATGGCTCATACACCTCTCATGGATCAGGGGCAAGAATATTATTAGTTACACCTCAAGGAGATTACATTCCAAAAGCCTTCAAGCTACAATTCCCTAGCACCAACAATATAGCAGAATATGAAGCTCTTGTAGCAGGATTAAAGATAGCTACAGAATGGAATATCACTGAGTTACAAGTCTTTGGTGATTCCCAACTCATTATCAAACAAGTCTTAAATGAATATCAAACCAAAGATGAAAAGCTATTACCCTACAAAGAGCTAGTTGATCAGCTGACCTAGCATTTTACAAAGCTTCATTTTACACAAGTGCCTCGAATGCAGAACAAGTCAGCAGATGCCATGGCCACTATCGGCTCGCTCTTGGAAATTCCCCAAGAAGCTACGCAGTATGAGTTTTTAGTTGAGCAGCTCCTCACACCTACCTATGCGAATGAGGATTCAAACCGTGTTTGTATCTTGGTTGGTCCCCAATCCCCTTGGTACCATGAAATTCACGCTTACCTTAATGATGGTATCATATCCCCTCACCTCACACGTACCCAACGCCAGAACCTCATCCAAAAATCATCCCGCTATGTTATCATAGCCAATACCCTATATCGTCAGGGTTATCACAATACTCTCTCTCGATGTTTAGATGAAAATGAGGCCGTGATGGCATTAAAAGAAGTACATTCTGGACTTTGTGGTGCCCACACGAGTGGTATTGTCCTAGCATGACAAATCCTTAGAGAAGGCTACTATTGGCCTACCATTGAAGAAGACTCTTGTGACTTTGTCAGAAAGTGTCTCCCATGTTAGCAGCATTCAAATCTTGTGCACGCTCCAGCATAGGATCTACAGCCTATTACACAACCTTGGCCTTTTGCTTGTTGGGGCCTTGATCTAGTTGGAACTATCACCCCTCTCTCATCTGATGGACATAAATGGATAATAACAGCTACAAACTATTTCACTAAGTGGGTGGAAGCAGTCCCCCTAGTCTCAGCTACAGGAGTTCAAGTCACCAAGTTCATCTTGTACCACATTGTTTGCCGCTTCGGCATCCCATCCACCATCTTCACTGACCACGGAGGTAACTTTGAAAATCTCAACATGGAAGAATTAAGCACTTCCCTCCGCATCCATCACCACTTTTCTAGCCCATATTTCCCACAAGGTAACAGCCAGGCAGAGGCAACTAATAAAACCCTCCTCAAAATCCTAAAGAAAGTTGTCAATGATTTCGGCCGTGATTGGCACCTTCAAATAAATCCGGCTCTATGGACCTATCGAACTTCCTTCTGTACATCCACGGGCACAACTCCATACTCCCTAGTCTATGGTGCCGAAGCGATATTACCTATAGAAGTTGAACTTCCCTCACTACGCATATCTTTGCGAGGGCAAATCTCAGATGAAGAATACAGAGTAGCTCGACTCACTCAGCTAGATCTCTTAGACGAGAAGAGACAACAAACCTATGACCATCTCATAGTCTATCAAACTCGTCTCAAAAGGAATTTCAACAAGAAGGTGCTCCCACGACACTTTCAACCAGGTGACATGGTCCTCAAAGAAAATATGAAAGTCCAAGTAGATCGAGAAAAGAAAGGCAAGTTTGAACCTACATGGCTTGGTCCCTATGTGGTTACTGCCTCCCTTGGCTCTGGAGCCTATCAATTATCTACACCAGAAGGAGAACTCTTGAATGATCCCACTAACATCATTCATCTCAAGAAGTTCTATGCTTGAAGATCCTTGGTATACCTAGCTTTTGAAAAAATACAAAAAAAAAAATAGTAAAGAGAAATAAGCGTCCAATGGTGAAAACTTGGCAATTCAAGTGCCTTGGATAGGTACCTTGGTGAAAACCTGGTAATTCAAGTGCCTTATGTGCTAAAGACTAATCCATTATCTATCACTATCCTATCCCTCATCCATCCACCCACCATCCCATAAAACACCTACTTGTTCCCTTGGTGTTCCAATCAAATATCCAAAATCTGATGGAGCTTGTCAATACCTCCTGTATAGCTTGTAAATCTTGTACCAAAGCTTGTATTATACCTTGTAAATCTTGTACCATACCTTGTATATATTCGAATCTTGTCCAAAGCTTGTACCATATTCCAGCTTGTAAATAATCTTGTATCCTAGCCTGTATCCTATCACATGCACACATAGAATCCCATTTTCCTTAAGCTTTTCACAAACCATCTACCTATCCACCTATCAACTATTATAGACATCCCATCCTTCACAAACATTTCCATCTCGCAAAAAAAACCAAAACATGAACAAACTTGTACATTTGTAACATATCTTGGTCTATCAGCTTGTACATCCTCTTTAGCTTAGTATCATTGTATCTATTCGGCTTTCGTGTTAGTTCATCCTTGGTCAACATCTTGCACACATCGCACACCTTGGTTAGATATTCCAATGCATCCTTTAGCTAGATCTCCTGTCACCAAAGTGTTATCCTTCTTAGTTCAACTTGCCAGACGCATCACTCATCCTGATCCATCAGCTTAGGTGCTCTCTGATAGGTCCTTGCAGGATATAGCTTTCCTCATGTCTAATCTTGGTCCGTTAGTACCTCGTCCTACCCATCTCGTTGGCAAATAGTTCTCTTTTGGATTTTCACTTTCTTTTGATTTGGGATCTTCCCTTTTGGGTCTTGAAATATCTTTTCCAAGCAATCTCCTTGTTCCCTCCTCAAGGTTGCCATGATCTTCCATATCATGGTATGCTGCGAATGGGGCAATTAGAGCGTAAGGTCTTGATCAGGTCTTTTGCTTGTTTTCTTTTTCTGCTTGTGGGTTACCTAGTGTCGTTTCCACGCTGCTTCCTCTAGGATTCATGTGTGATACTGGGGCAATCCTTGTGTGTTTGTTTTGAGTCAGTTCGTCAGTCCTCTGGACGGTTGGTAAAAAGGACTTGATGTTCTTGGTAACCCTGGCAATTAACCAACAGTCTTATAGAAAATCTAGTGCTCAACTACATGGTGGTACTTCTCTTTGAAGTATCCCCCCGCTCAAAAAGCTTCAATGGATTCCCTTCATCTCCATTATCCCCCATCCATATCCTACATCTGTCGCTCCTACCCTAGCTTATGCATCAGTATCTCTTTGAATCACTCCTCACGCTTAGCTTTAGGGATCCACAATCCTAGTCTTAGGGATCCACCAATCAAATCAATCCACCAAGCCTCATCTTTTGAGATCCACAATCCTAGTCCTAGGGATCTTCGAAACCCATCTTCCGCCAATCTGACTCTTTGAAACCCTGTTGCATCAGCTTTATCATTCTATCATCCATCTCCCTATCATGGATTCCTTTTATAACGCTCTGCTCCTCCATCTCCCCCCCCAATCCTGGAAAGTCTTAAGCTTGCTTTACTATTGTGCCTCTGATTTCCCTTTATCATTCTCCCGTAGTGAGAGTTTGAGCTAATTCAGCCCCTTTGCCAACCTGCGTCTCAGCTCGTCTCAATTTCTTGTACTTTTCAAGAAGTCATCGACCCTCATTTCTCTCCCCGCCGCCTTCTTGAGGGGGCATCATCTAAGTCTAGTCTCTCCTCTTCTTATCTGAGACTGGGGCAACCTTGTTGCTAAAACATCTTCCTCATGTCGTCTTCATTCAAACTTCTTTGAAATAGTGTTGTCTCAACACTATGTCAAAGAGGGGCAAAATGTAAACACCTAAATTTGATTACACTATTTTAGTAATCCTATTTAGTTATCTAAAAAGGGCATTATTAATTAAATTTCTATTTAATTAATCCTTTGTCATCCCCTAGTTGATTAATTTAATTAATCATCTATAGTCCTAATTGATAAATCAAATAATCTATTATTTATCAATTAAATCCTATTCTTCTATCTAATTCCAAAAATCCCCATTTATTAAATAAATCTATTTGATAAATAAAATCCTCAAATTCAAAAACCCCTAACCTATCTCTAATCCTCCATTTAGCCTAATCCACCCCATCCACCCATACTAACCAAGCTTAGCCACTAACTCACCCACCCTCATTAATGCCATCCACTTGCACATCTCTAACATCCCTAGTCTAATCCTAAACCCAAGCCTAATCCACCCCCTAATGTTGTCACATTCCTTAAACAAGTTTAAGACTTTCCTAATCCAAACCAAAGTCTCCCCTCAAAAAAACCCAACCACTAAGTCATGAGTGCTCTTACAAAACATAAAGACTCTTACAAGCCCACTCATGACTCTTACACCCATCTTCCATACTCTTCCCTCTTCCACACTCATTTCTCTTACATCCCTCTTACATACTCAACCCCACTCATCATGACTTTAACCAACCCTTTACCCTACCCTCTCACACTCATCCTCCTTGTGACAAGTGTCACCTTCCCATTGGTGCTAAACAAGCACAATCCATGTGCTCCCCTTTGAGTGCATCTTAGCCCTCCTTAAGCCTTCATCCATCCTTGCATCTAAGCCCTCCATCTCTCTACCCCTTAGCCTATAAATTGAATCCCATCCCATGCCATTTCATCAACAATCTTTGAGCTAAAGTTACCATGCTATTTTGAGAACCAAAGCCATCAACCATACCCTTATAATGCCAAATTGAGAGCTCACAAAGCTACCAATTTGCCATTACCCATCTCCATTGAAGCAGCTTTTCAGCATCTTGAGCATACATCCACAGCAAAAGGACACATCTACAGAATCAAGAAAGCATGGAGTGCTTTTTCTTGTGAGGTTTGCACTTCTTGTTTTCTTCCTTTGTCTAAGCATATATGTGAATTTAGTTTTTGGTTTGTGAATGTTTACTTTATTTGTTAATGTTCTTTGCACACTGATTCTAGTTCTACATTTAGTATAGTTTTTTAATAGCTTTCTCTTGATGTGGATATAGCTTCCTCTTGAATTTTTTATTTTACAATAGATAGCTTAGCTAAAAAATTAATACCAAAAGTTGCATTTATGAAAACCATATAGTGCTCTAATCTGTTCTTATATTAACATCAAGTAACATTCAAATTGTGCAATAGAAGGACCATTGAGTTGTTTATATACCTAGAAGTGTGGCATGACAACATTCATTATGTTATATTTTTATGGACTAGTTAGGAATTGAACCTAAGATCTCCCATTTAGTAGTGAGAATATGAATTTTTGCAGCCTGCATGAAGAATCTCAAACTTGTCTGGCTCTTCCAATTTGTAATGCAGTGAGTTGATTTCAAAGAAAGCACTAGGCACTCCATTGCAAGAATATAGTGTGCAAGCTAAGGTATGTCTCTAGTCATTCATTGGTCTCCATTACTAGGTATGTCTAAATTCAAGTATACTAAACACCTTTTTTCTAGCAAACAATTTCTAAAAATAGAATAACTTGAAAGTGGTAGTGGTACATGGAAATTTTGTAGAAAGTTGTCCCATAGTTGAGGGTATGAAACTTGCAAAATGATTATTCATGCTCTATCACTCTAAGAAGAGAACAATTAATAAGAGTAGTGAGAAAGGGTAATTAAGATGGTAATGGCTATCCAACAAACTAAAACTTAAGCATAATCTCTCTTAACATTTTATCACTTTAAAAATAGCAAGTACCTTAAAAACCTTCTAAGTAAACAAGTACAACTTAGAGGTACTATGAAAAGAAGCGGCAAATGAAACATGAAAAGAAATATTCAAATTCATATAAAAGATACGGTGAACATGCTATCAGTATTACAATTCAAAATAATAATATGTACGATATAGGAAAACATCAATGCAAGAGAATGCACATAATTATATTCTACATCTAGGTTCTACATAATTATCTCTCGCTCACATGCATCCTACTTGATTATTTTACTTTGGAATATATGGAGCATGGTTCAAACTTCAAACAACTTGGAAAACTAGTGATTACATGCAGAAAAACTCAGTAATAGAAAAAGAAGTGGTTTTGGCATTTTCCTTTAGAGCAGAATCAAATTCAAAAATAGTTGGTTACTTATTTGTACTGTGGCTGCAGTCTCGATCAGCTGAGGAATGAGAAGAGATCAAGTATTTCAAAGATGGTACCCAATACAAAGAGATAAGATCTCATAACATCATTAGATGTATTCCAATGGTGCCTTTGGAGACATGCACAATAGGATTTTACTTTCCATGAGGCAGGGCATTCAACATCATCATATTTGACTTTATGAGTAGCAGCCCAAGAATTTCCCACCCACACTTGTCAGTGCAACAAAATATATTAACTATTAGTTGGTAAACATCCTTCTATTTGGTGAATTAAAAACAACTTTCTGTTATACATAACAATTTTTCTGCTATCCAAGATTTTACTTGATTTTGTTTCTAGAAGAGATTTTATATGTTTTTTGAATCACAATGTTTCAGATCTCACTCTATGATAATCATATGGGATCTAGTTATGATCCTCTATATTCATATTAGAGGCTTTGATGTTGAAATTGTCTTAGCAAATAATCATGACGATGACCATAGGGTCTCTTGATAATTTGTTTGGTGACTAATCTATTTATGTTAAAGCAGGATGTATCAGCATTGACTGTAGCAAAAAAAAAAGTTACACAGATGAAAACTTGCATTGTTGCACTTACAATTGGCATTTGACACTTGGAGTTGATATGCACGTTTCTTTGAGGTGGGTAATAACAAAGAGCTCATCAATTTTCACTGTGTTATCTTCTCGCTACAAGTCTACACCATTCTTCACTATTTTTTATTTATACCTAATACAATTTTATTTTTCAAAATGTTTATCACTGCCACAATTTTTGACAGTTGGCGTCTTTGTATTAACGCCTATAAGGAGCCATTGGATATTGGAAGATAAAGGTTATAAATCTCAGGTAGTTTTTCTACGAGATTTCTTTTGGATTTGGTTGTGTTACATGAAATGTTGAAGTAAGATGCACTGATTTCAACCCATTCTAATTGATTTGTACAAATTCTTATAACCAGTTCCATATATTTAATTACATTTAGACACTATATTTTAATGCTTTATTTTAGTGTGCTACATATTCTATTTCATATTTGTGATATATGATGAAAGTATTATAACATATGGAGGAACAGTCCATGAGTGGCATGGCCAGTTGAAATGGTTTTAGTTCCAATTTTACACCATTTGATACAAATAATTAGTTTACCAATCAACCCCTAGGTTCATTCCATTTGCAGTAAAATCTTCATTACATAGAAAATGTTCACAAAATCTATGTCAATGCTCACACATCTTCTTGGACTTACGCAAATCTATGTGAATCCTCACACATTTTCTTAGACTTACGCAGGAACTATGTTGCCCTGCAGCTCTTGTTAAATATGTTATAAACTTGACTTTTCTATTAAAGGCTCTCATGCTGAGTTGAAAGCTAGGTAAAGAAAAAGATATTATACACTATTTTGTTGGTACCCTGTGCAGCACAACAAACTTGTTCTTACTATAAGAAAATTTTCTTTTGTTTCATTGCAGATCTTCTGCTTGCATAGAGTTCTCTCCCCATCATTGGACACACTTGATAACATTCAAGCTTTGGATCACATACAGGAAGTGCATCTATACACATAAGTATAAACTTCTTCTTTTCCTGCAACACATATAACAACAATTTTAAGTGCTTGCACGATATATACTTATGAATAAATATTACATCCTGATTTAAATGTATGAAAACAATTTTCTTTCCCTTTAAGCTTCATTCATCTTGAGGTGCAATTCACAAACTCAAGAATAGTGGCTTTTGTTCTTCAGGATACCTTTAGGGGAAGAGTATGTGAATGCCCCCTCGTGTCTGGAGTCTAGTTTAGAGGAGATGGCTATTTACACTGCTAAGGTTTGTTGAATCTAATTCTGAATAACATTGCTTGCTATTGTTGAATCTAATCTAATGTATATTTTAACTAGACTTGTAGCTTATATATTTTCAAAAAAAATTTAGGCCTTGTAGTTTGTATAATTTGATTGCTAGAGAGCTTCTACAGCTAAGAAAGAAGGCCATTGCACGAGTTATAGCCGTGCGCTCGGGTATGAAAATTGTTTTTTTTTTATTCTAATGTATATTTTAACTAGACTTTTGGCTTATATGTTTTGAAATTGCTTTTAATGACTTAATGTTGTAAGGTCTCTTGAAATAAGACCTTCAGGCGGTTGGTCAAATTTTTACAAATAATCTTAGGAATAAAGTCAAAGAAAGTATTTTTAAAATATTAAAGTATTTAGCTACGTCTAAGAAGATTTGTGTACTTTTGACAGTTTTTCTTAGTTTGTGAAAGTTGTAGACCGAAGTTTTCATAGCCCAATTTTTGCTTCCTGCAAAGAATGATCATGTCAGATAATATAAGTGAAGAACAAATCAGGGAGACAATCGCTAGATTATGGTCTAACTTGAAAAGAAAAGGTGATGGAAAATGTTATTGTCCTTGCAATATTTGTAAGGGCTTAAACTATAGAAGACTGCTAATCAAAACAGTTAAGAGACATTGTAGAGAGAATGGTCACATTGAATGGGGGCATGACTATCATCCACTGGTAAGTCGTTCATTATATCATTTTAACAATTTATATACATATGAAATCACTTGATGATGAGTTGATGATCATGGTTTATTTATGTTAATCAATTTTATATAGGTTGATCTTCCCAAGGAAGTACACGATATGAACCACAAAAATCCGAAGAATATGGTTTTTGAAGTGGAGGAACATGGAGATGCAAATATCCAAGGTGAAGATAATGATCCCATGGAAGATGATGATCATGTGCCAGAAAACAAAATTGAAGAGGATGGTATAAATACATTGATCCATGACACATCTAGTCCAAGCGTATCTGATCATGATGATGATGATAGCCTCGATGTATCTCTACTTTAGAAGGCATACGAGCCCCTATACAAAGACTCCCAAACAACTCTTCTCTCTGTTGTATTGTTGTTGTTGAACTTGAAGGTTATGAATGGTTTATCTAACATAACAATGTCACGTATGTTAAGGTATGTCATATATGTCTTTATAGTTAACAAAGGGTGAATAATGTACCACTAATATTGTTTATATTAACAACTTATATTTTTTGTTATGGATTGATAGGAGAGTTTTTTTTACCATCATCAAATATTCTACCTCGCTCATATCGAGAATTAACTGTTGTTATGAAAGATATTGGAATGGAGTATGAAGCAATACATGCTTGTCCCAATGATCATATTATATATTATAAAGAACATGAATTTCCAACACAATGCCCTGTATGTCATATGAGTAGATATCAAACAGATCAACTAACAAAAAAGGTGCCTCGAAAGGTTCTTCGTTACATCCCCATTATTCCACAGATGCGAAAATTATTTAGGTGTAGTAGCTTGGCTCAATTTATGGATTATCATGCACACAATAGAAGTCGAGATGACATTATTCGAATCACTACAGATGGTTTGGCATTTATGCACATAGAGGAAAAGTGGCAACACTTCAAAGAAGAACCTCATAATCTCGGGCTTTCATTGGCAGCGGACGGTGTCAATCCATTTGGAGAGATGAGATCTATTTACTCGGTGTGGCCTTTTTTTGTTATCAAAAATAACATTCCTCCATGGATGTCAATAAAGAGGGAGCACATTATGTTGGCAATGATTGTTCCAGGTATCTTATCATTTGATAGTTATTAATTTACACGTACTTACAAATCTTGCAGTAAAATGGTCACAATAACTATGTAATGTTACTGTTCATTCAAGTAGGTAAATATGAAGTAAAAGATATGAATGTATATATTGAGCCTCTTATCGACGAGTTGGTGGAGTTATGGAATGGTGTCACTATGTATGATGTGTCTAGACCAATACGACAAAGACAATTTCAATTCCATGCAATACTTGCATGGACAATACATGATGCCCCAGGGCTAACATATTTTTGTGGTATGTTATAGTAAATTCAAGTTGCCCACAATAATTCTAATTATAAAAATCAACATATTTAATAATCCAATTACATCATTATCTTGTAGGTCTTCAAACAAAGGGAAAATTTGCATGTCCAGTTTGTGGTCCAAAGATGAAATCTCGTCATTCAAAAAGTTTACGAAAGCAGGTGTTTGATGAGTGTAGACACTTCCTCCATAGGAATCATAAGTATCGAAGTACGGAAAAACATCTTTTCAATGGGAAAGAAGAAATTACATCAAAGCCACGAAGAATGACACCTCGCCTATGGAAGTTGGAATATAATAGAATTAATCATCGAGGTAATGCCATTCCACCTAATGGTTTATGTTTGTAATTTATATATTTCTATTCTGATTTTTGTTGACTAATTGTGTAATTGATGATCGTGAAGGTCGTCAAGACAATACTGACAACCTTCCAAAGGGACTAAAAAGCTATCCCAGACAATTTAGTAGGTTGCCCTACTATGAGCACTTACAAATTGTGCATTTGTTTGATACTATGCATATTGGAAAGAATATAACAGAGACATTGTGGAAAATATTGGATGGAAGGCGTGACAAAGAAAAAATTGTCAAAATTTGTAATGACATACATGAATCCAATCATGCATTGAAAAATTTCATTCACTCAAATAGCAATAGAGATCAGATTAATATAAGTGCCCTTCCATGGTTATTAACGGAGCAGCAAAGTGATGCCATAAAAGAAGTCATATGAAAAATTTGATTTCCCACAGGATTTTCTGTGAACATAAACAATCTCATATCAAAAAAAAATGAATTTGGGCCAGGGCTCAAATTGCATGATTAGCATACTTTCATCAAGGTAAGTTATATTCTTCTGTATTTACAATATATTCATAAACTATGTGAATTGTTTGTTATGTTATGTTAGAAAATAATGAAATGATTGGTTTATAATTACTGTAGTACGTGCTTCCTCTATCTCTCCCAGAGCACTTCAACAATAACATCAAACAAGTGATATACGATCTTGGAAAATATATGAGGTAAGCAGTAATATCTGTTCAATTTATTGTATATATTTATTATATTCGTGATTTGTTTTTCTTGCTATGTAATCTATTGTATATTATTTTGTAAAGTCTCATATCTATATATTTTTTGTGACTTGAATCTCTTAATGTAGGTGGTTGTCATCTAAAGAAATCCATAAAGAAGATATAAACTATTGGAAGAGAAGAATTCCTCATTTACTGTGTGAAATTCAAAAGTGTCTACCTCCAACTTTTTTCAATGCACAGGAACACTACCTCATACACCTAGTTGAGGAGATTGAATTGTGTGGATCTGTACACACTAGGTCAATGTAGATGGTTGAGAGGCATTTGAAATCTTTGAAGGCTTTGGTTCGAAAAAGAGCACATCCTGAGGGTTCTATGGTAGAGGGATATATGGTATACCAAAATATGGTGTACATTACTAAATATCTTCCTAAGTTTGCATCAAATATCCATGTAGATCGCATTTGGGATCTTGAGCCTTTTAAAAAATTAGAAGGGGAGTACTTGATGGGGAAAGGTACATTGAGGAAAGTGAGAGGTAATAAATTATAAGATGTTATTGTAATAAATTATTTCTTAATCTTCAAAATAAATCGGTTGTAAGTTGTCTATTTTTTTTTTGTACAGGTGCTCGAGAGTGGGATGCACTACATTTGTATATTGCAAACAATCTTGATTGGATGACGGTATGGATTGAACAATGTCAACATTTTGGTCACACATTAACATGGGAAGGTGTATCTTCATTGGTTAAAGAAGCTCATCGTAATGGAGATTCCAATGTTACGCATAGGGAAATAGATTTAGCACGTGGTTCAAGAGATTTCCAGGTACATAGAAATTTATTAATCACCCGTATGTTTATCAACTCACGATATAATAATTTTGATATGTTTCACATATTATTGCAGGTTAAACACCACAAGGCTATGTTCTGTAATGGTCAAAAATTTTGCGTCAAAGTGTTGGATGACACGAAGAAAATTTGTGATTCAAGAATAACTGCAGTCTTTCAAGTGACTAATATTTCATCTAGAAATGACTTACATCCTCAAGAGTTTGAAAATCAATACTATGGCATTTTGGATGAGATAATTGAGTGTGACTTTAGTTCCTTCAAATGAGTACTCTTCATTGTCAAATGGTACAGGCTATGACTTAATCCAAATGATCCTGATAGAACTGTTATTGAACATGATAATGGATTTACAATGGTTAATACAAGGTCATTTGATCCAGTTGGGGATGAGCCTTATGTTCTTCCAAGCCAATGTGAGCAGGTATTTTACTCAGAGGTTCCACATAAATCGGGTTGGTCATTTGTTGTTAGACATAAACCAAGAGGAAGGCCAATAAAGTATAATGTGATGGAAGAAGAAGATACCAAAGAAGTAGAAGATGATGTAGATGGTGATCATGATCGACAGTTATTGGATGATGTTCCTGACACAAATTTTCATGAAGAAGAAGAAGATGATGATGACGATGATGTTGCTACTGATGATGATGATGACGATGATTTTGATGTTGATGATGATGTTGATGATGAGGACAACGATGATGATGATGAGGAGGATGATGATGACGACAACGATGATGATGATGAGGATGATGATGATGATGATGATGATGACGATGAGGATGATGATGATGGAATTTGGAGGTATGCCATCAATCCTTAATCTATTTAATATTCATTTCTTGATAGAAATATATTTGTCTTATATATATGGTTACATAGTTTATTCATTATCTATTTAAAAGCTACAAGTTTCAACTACAAATAGAATACTGCCAATCTAAATTAACTATTAATCTAAATTAATTAAATAAAACTATTTAAAACACATATTGATTCGTGAATGTATTGAGCCTTATTTTCTTTCAGGTCAAAAGCATTTGTAAGTGTTTAGTTTAGAAAAGGGAATTCATTAAATATCTATAAAAGGGAGTTGTACCTAGAATAAAATTCATAGGAAAAACATAATATAAGTGCTTACCCAATTTGTTGGTTAATAATTCAAGTATCTCTAACATTTCATTTTAGAATAGGAATAACATTGTATCAGTATGTTGATTTACAGACTAAAACTAGAAAACTTATTTCAGTACATGTATTTGGATCTATGGGATTTACATGGTAAGTAAAAAGAAACCAGTAATCCATTTTAAAATTATTATAATGGGTTTTGGAAGAAATTAGAGTTATCT
The DNA here is from genome assembly GCA_028749045.1 of Cupressus sempervirens. Lineage (NCBI taxonomy): Eukaryota > Viridiplantae > Streptophyta > Pinopsida > Cupressales > Cupressaceae > Cupressus > Cupressus sempervirens. Next base: position 264,314,317 of record CM053786.1, on the reverse strand, counting down.
TAATTAATATAAAATATCTAACTGAATTTCAAAATGTTATGCAAGTGGCTTTAGTCTAGGTGTTTCCTCCACCTCCACACACATCAAACAACTTCAAATAGCATGTCCCCAAGGTGATTAAGCCCTCAACTCATCAGCTGATACAAAAACCCAGTTTTAGCCCTTCACTAGGGCTACTTCCCTAGTAGGCTTATAATGTGAGCCTGATTTAAGTATTTTATTGTGTACCTTTTAATGTTTTTAATTTTTATGTGATGCTAATGATGGATGTGATTATGATTATGATGTGATTATGCTCACGATAATTGAATTACATTTGTAGGAAATTCAACCCCTTTCAGGAGCATCCCGCACAGTCTCATGGATTGATAGGTATAAGTCAATACTCCTTATAGATAGTCTATTTAATACACTTATCAATAGTAAGATTGATGTCTTCTAAGATCTCTCCCATTTGCAGGTACCACTGAATAGGTATTTGTCAGAAGTGTCTTCCTCGAGTGAGGGAAATATAGGAATAGAAGAGGAAAGTGAGACATGCAGTTTATCTAGAACAGGGAGATTAACTAGAGGTCAAAGGACTAGAAGGAAATTCAATAAATGCATGAAATTTTTCCTTGCTCAATGGGGTTCATTTTCTTATGATGATGAGATGGAAGGCGACATCGAGGTGCCCTTAAGGTACCAACATCTACAGAAACATTGGGTACCCAAGGAACTTCCTCCAATAAACACTGATTTTTGTGTTAACGAGAGGATATATCACATAGCACCATCATCACTACATGGTTTGGGCCTATTTTCTATGGACGGCATAAAGTTGTCTTACAACAAAGTTTCTGAATTGATGGAGTATGTTGGACCATGTTACGATTACAAAAGTTGGATGCATATTGTTAAATATAAAAAAAGTATGCGTAGGTATGCCCTCTCGGAAAATTATATACAACAGAAAGACAATAATCAAAGTAAAAGTGTGGCTATATACATTGATGGAAGGCCAAAAGCAATAGGGAATATTGCAGGTTTATAAATAGTACATGACCTGGGTCAACTATAAAGCAACCCAATTGCATATTTGAGGCGTGCGAGGGAAATTGTGTATTCATCTATGCGATAAAATCAATACATGCAGGGGAAGAGCTTCTTATTGATTACAATTTGAACCGCATAGATACAAATGAGGCTACTATCATGGGGGTGGTACAGACTATTAAACCAACTTCTAATCAATGACTCCAACATACCATTTAGTCAATAAATTTTTGGCTAACATTTTCATACTTCATCTTTGACACAGGGGCACAATATGGAGCAACCGCCTGGAGGGGATGCTGACGATGCTCCCAGCTCATCTACACATGAGCAGGTAAAACTCATTTGTAATTGTGCAAACTAGATAGAAGCAAAATGTTATTTTTTTAATGTTGTTTTCTTTATTATTTTTGAGTAATATTGATAATATGAATACTATTGTTGTCATAGAGGGCTAGTGGTCAGAGGGAGGGAAAGGAACCTGCAGTCCCTCAGCAAGCCCCCCCTGAGGAGGACCCTTTCTATATCGATTTAGCAGAGACCGATGACCTGATCGGTTCGATTAAAATTAATTTAAAGAAAATTAGCAAAGAAATTCTACATTTGGAAACCATAAAGCCTATGACTCAACAAATAAAAGATAGGGCATCTGAATTGTTGCACACCCCTGAGTCCTTAAAAGTAAGTATTAATGAAATTTTTAATTATAACAAGAGTTCAATAATGGTTTTTATGTTATGCTCTTTTATGGCATTAATTAAAATATGGATGTGTTGTCTTTACAAAGTTTTTTGCTTGATTTCGAGCCTCGTTCCCATGATGAGGGTGCTGCAGGTGGTTCAGGTAGATCGCATGTTCCATTCCCCACTTTTGTTTTCCGTTGAATATATATAGGAATGATCATAATCATTGACAATACATGCTTGAACAATCCTTTTTTTTAATGCTCTAACAATCTTGTCCATGCTAGTCCACGCGTTCTATATTTATGCATGCTCTAACAATTTTATTCTTCAGCTTCACATCAATTGAATCCTACGATGATGTCGCCTCCATCTAGGACAACCACAAATCTCTTTTCGACTGCTGAGTCAGCAACACGCAGCTTACATGCATCGACTATTGCACCATCTGCTGGTACACAAATCCCTCTTTTTCTCTCTTATGACAGTAACAAACAATTTCTTTTTTACAACTTTATAACATCAATTATCATTTGTTCTTTTATAATTTGATCGTGACAAAGACTTATGAAAATTATGAAACTTTTTGCAATAGGACCTGCAACATCATTTCCTGGATGTTCCTATGTTCCTAGTATGGGAACGGTGAAGGATGTCACATTGATCGTCAGCGACGATGAAGGCATTCCATTAAAAGTAGCCAAAGTTCCAGGTACTTTAAAGTTATTATTATTCTATAGTGATATAATAGTAATTTAGTTTTTTATCACTCTTCATCGACTAATGATTCCATGATTATTTTGTAGGGAATGATTTTTTTGGAGAAAACTTGGTGATGAGTGTTTGCGAATATTTGGGCCCACCATGCATACTTGGTGGAACATCATATCCTAACTAAAACCCCAAACCACTATTTTGATTTCATATCATTGCTATAATAGTTTTCCTTTTCATCCATTTCTTGAACTATATTAAAGGTAGCTTCACTTCATTTATGAGTCTAACATGTTTTTTTTTACTTAAAAGGTGGAATCACCAACGCAAACTATTGAAGGATGATCTTATAGAGAGCATGACCCAACTCTTTGGACCTCGTGCATTCGAGAGAAACAAGCTCCTTGAAAAATTTGGTTTATGTTTGAAGTATATTAAGGACTAGTACGAAAAAAATTTACGGGATAACCCCAGGTACGAGCGTCCACCCTATGTTCCTGAGGCTGAGTGGCAGGCTCTGATTTTGGATGGAAAGTATAAAGCTGACAAGAAAAATAATATTAAACTAGTGGAGAGTACAGCAAGGTATGTGATACTGTTGAGAATCTAATTATGTACTAATTAACCTCCATATTTATACTATCTAACATATTTCAAACTTTTCATAGATTTCTTACACATAAAAGGCAACAAAGGCAAGACTAGAAAAGCACGGGACACACAAGCTCGGCTCTGGTGGTTTTTCGAAACTTCAAGCAAGAGTTGTAAGTATTAGTAAATGAAAAATTGTATCAAATTTTTTATATAATGTGAAGGGAAATGCTAGGACTCCCTTATTTATCTCATCAATTATAAATAGGTCAATAGAATATAATAACAGTAGTGGATTTTCATATTCAATATAAACAATTCAACAATTGAAGTCAAGACTCTGCAATCTAGATTAGTGAAGAAAACTTGTGATTCACTAATATGAGATTATTTAAAATCTCACCCTTGACTGAATTTTTCTCCAATAGTTGAGAATAAAGGCAGTGATTGAAAGAATGAGGGAATGCAGCAGCACTTGCAGCCATTTTTATTTCCAAAGAGCTGAACTAACTCTTACCCAACTTAAGAATTTGGAGAAAATATGTTGGTACAAGAAAAGCATACAAACACGCAACATTTATATAGTAGATTGCTCCATCAAAACTGCTCGATTTTTCTCCTATTATATTATAATGGATATAGATGATTTGATGTTGATATTTTAACTACCCTCCATTGGTTGATGAAACAATGCAAGTAAAATTCACCATACCATGCAAAAATGCAGGGCTCAGAGTTCAACAGATGCCTCACAAAAGACGATAAGAGAATTGGCTTCTAACAAGGCTATAGAGCAGTGGCTAAATGGCTATGAGCTGAAATTAGTGTGGAAGGTTCTAATACTGATGCATCTAAGCCACAGGTAAATAAGCTAAATGAAATTTATTTCAAATTGAATACTTTACCAATTAGTCTATTTGATGTTAAGTTCCAATATAAAGTGAGTATATCTATTTTAAGCAAGCAATGATAACAATGCATAGGATGTTGGAATGCAGCCTGACAATCCTTCTATATAATCTGTGGATGTCAAAGGTTCGCATGATGTGCATCCCAGTGGTGGAGGTATACATTTGCTATTAAAATTTTTATATGTAATTGCAATTGGTGTTTGGATTAACATAACATTTTGTATAGCAGCTGTAGAGGATCGAGGGGTCGATGTTCATGACCATGTTGATGTTGAGTCCAAATAAAATGATGTGGTCAGATCAGGTAAAGAGACACAATTATGTTATTTAAAATAATTAAATACTTGTAACAATTATAATAAATTATTTTTAGTTTAACTCTTTTATTTGTTATTGCAGAGGAACCCCCCTTTCCGACAGCATAGGAATTTGAGATCATCAAGAATAGAGAATAGAACAACTGATGAGGGGGGAATTCATGATGACACTGATGCTCCTCTTAGAGCTTACATAGAAAAAAGAAATAGAAATAAAAAAAAGAAATGATTGTCACTACATACCTTAATTGATAATGATTGTATTTTATGTCTCAATGAATTTAATTATGTGCTAATGAATGTTCATGAATTGTGTGTTAATGCAGAATATTGATGAATGTTGCATCTTAACGAATCTAATGTGTTAATGAATGTTATCATGTGATATTGATTGAATGTTACATTTTATTAATCGTTGAAAGAATGAATTAATGTTAGATGTTAATGGGGAATGTAGAGTGATGTTAGGGGGAGGGGGGTGGGGCCAAATGAGCTTCCACCTTCACGTGGTTGGCCCTGTTTAGTAGAGAATATTAAACTATTCTCGAAACAAAGTGAAGCTCAATAAGATACTTGTTATTACCTTTTTTTAAAAAAATTGTGTTCTTTAGCCTTGATTTTTGAGCATGACATTAACCTTTAAAAAACTCCATGGTTAAGAACATTTGGGTTGGAGTGGTGCTTGGGTGGGTAACATCTCAAGAAATCCCAACACTTCACCTCTGTGAGAAAACCTAGATGCAATGAGTATTTAGTGTTATATTCATTCTAATGAGAAAGAAGTTATTGTGAAACACTACTCATAAACATAGACCAATGAGTTTGACTGAAAACTACATAATTGAATCCTAATAGCAACATCACAACATTAAAAAAACTTATAACTTGTTAATGCACAAGAAAATTTTGTGTCAATAACAATAGTTTTTGGCTAGTTGAAAGTAATACTTATCAAAGTTGTGTGTACTTCCTCATGTAAGACATTTGATATTTACTTTATTGATACTAGAAGAAAATATAATGAACTCCTCCTTAGACCGTTGAAGATAATAATGCAACAAAACCAAATCTATAAAAATTAAGAAGAGTGTTGACATAAGAGAAAACAAGACGAGAAAAGAAACATAAGATATATACTCAAATAACCACCCTACCCCAAAACACATGAATGTGTGTTAATTCTCCATATAGGTTGTGATACACTCATAAACTCCAACGCTTTATAAGAGATCACCACTCAAATTTCTTATGAGTTCAAATACCATTTCCTTAAAAAAGCCAAATAAACTTGTCCATTCAATCTTCATCCAAGCCTTCAATATGTAGGCCAAAGAACCTACATTGATTTTCCAAAGAACCTGTTAGTGCTCTAGTATTATGCATTTTATCAAGCTCTAGGTCATTAAGGAAAAATTTCATAGGTCCGTTGTCTAATGACATAGGGTGGAGCCATTAGTAAATCTTACAGCTAAGGACTAATACAAATTTTAATGTTGCCAACCTTGGAGATGCATCTTAGTGAAAGGCTTATGATGCTCATAATTGTTCTTTTAACAATGTGATTTAGCAAATATGGTAGGTGATAGTTTTAGTTTTCCTGATGTCTTCTTTTAACTCTTAGGAAGTGTTTCTTTGAGCTTCTGGGACTGAGGGATGCAGGGAAATAGTTTTGAGGACGGCAATTTTTTTCCAAAAGGTTATGGCTACTAAAGTAAATTCAAGAAACTAGGAGAACCTAAAATTTTGAAAAGTAAATACAATGTACTAAATTTGCAATGACCATCTTCCCACCTCTACCTTCTAGAGGCTTTAACTTTTAAAAGTTTTTCTTTAACAAATTAGCTTTTTTTAGAACATTATGTAGAAAATGATGCAGGTTGTCTAGTTCTGAGAAAGATGGCATCCTTTCCGAGTCTCTGAGTCTTGAGGATGTCTGGAACATCAGGAACATATTCCACTCCCCAGGTAATGCAATATGCATTCCCATGGAAAATTGCATTAAGGTTGTCTTTTGGATGACAACTCTTTCTTCTGTGGGGTACTTGATGTCATGGTTATATGTTGGGAAGATTGTTCCATTGGTAGAATTTTTTTGTTCTTGATGCACTTCCAGAGATTCATAAATATGTAAAAAGGCATTGACATACAAGAAACTTCATGATAGATGAGAAATCAATACAAGATTGTATGTAAGGATTTCATGTCATACCCACCCCATGATTAATCTGTTTCAAATAATGTATCAATATGGGGCAAAGGTGTCATGGTCACAAGAAGTATATAATACTTAAATTGGCAAATGGATATTAAGTAAAGCTCTTGAAGAATTGACTATTTCAGAAACAGCATATCATTGTCACTGATTATACAGAATTGATAAAGAATCTCCTTTTGAGTTTGAGATTCAAATCACATGTTTTAGAAAATAACAAATATTTCACTATTAGTAAATTGAATGCTTTTGTGATGTCTGGCAACTCGTTCGACAATTATTATGTTTGATGGGCATGATGAATTGTCTCTTTTGCAAAGCTTCGTATATGAATTCATTTTTCATGCAATAGATTTAATTTTAATCAAATAACCCATATTTAATAAAGAGCCAAAGAACAGTATTAGTAATAGAATAAAAAATCCTATGTCACACAGATCTATCATGGCAATTATACTTTATATGCAGAAAGCTACAGTTTTTATGACCGTTTCAAAAATAATTGTCTATAATACTATATTGAGGAACACATGCTTGATAACTTATTCTGCCCCATTTTCAAGGCATGAAGTATTTAACATTCAAAGACGTTGAAAAAGAGTTGGTACTGCTCCCTAAATTAATCTTTAACAAGCAAGAGAAACCATGTTTACTATAGATTTTAAGCTAATCATTTAGAAATATCTTAAGAGGCATTCGAAGCATTTTTCATAGGCAAGAATAGAGAATATTAGACATTAAATCATTATTTTGAATTTGACCCCACTTTATTTTGGCCTTTGTTCATTTTCTCTTTTCGTATTAGTTTTAATCATTTCTACAAGGAGATGAGACTTGTTCTATTACACATCTACGTGAACACCAAAATTAAAATCGATAAAATGAATCTATCTTCAATCTAGTAGGTGTCAGGGGCTGCAATTTCAAGATTTGTTTGAAATTTACAAGTCAATCTATCTCTTTTATATTGCTTAAGAGTTTCATTGTTTGTCACAGGATGATGCACATATCTTCTGTTTGCCTAGTCAGATCAAGGAAGAAATAAGATCTGTTCTAGATCTTACAGAAGTAATATTGTCTCAATTTGGTTTTAAGAGCTATGAAGTCAACTTATTAACAAAGCCTGAGAAAGCAGTGGGTAGTGATGATATTTGGGAGAAAGTGACTTCTGCTTTTAAAGACGCTCTTCAAGACAAGGGTTCGGATTATTCTGTTGATGAAGGAGGAGGTGCATTTTATGGTCCAAAGATTGATCTTAAGATTGAAGATGCCCTTGGAAGAAAGTGGCAATGCTCAACAATTCAAGTAAACATATTTGGCCTATACTCATGAATTTTAAATAGTATAATCTTGGGGAGTTGACTTTGATTTTTCTAATCAAAATAATACTGTGGACATCTGTATGCAGGTGGATTTTAATTTGCCTAAGCAATTTGATTTATTCTATGTTGATTCAAACTCAGAGAAAAACAGGCCAATAATGATTCACAGAGCTATCCTAGGATCTCTTGAATGCTTCTTTGGCATATTAATAGAGAATTACACTAGTGATTTCCCCTTGTGGCTGTCTCCAGTACAAGCCCATCTTTTACCTGTAATAGACACCCATGTCTGTAGATTGATTGCATGTTCATATTTTTTTTTTCCTAAAAAGGGTTTTAGGTTGACTGATTAATATTGGAATTCAACAGGTACAGTATTGTCAGAAAGTGGTGGAAATGATGAGGAAAAAAAATATTAGAGCAGAAATATCATATGGTGAGCCTCTTAGCAAACTAATTCAGAATTTAAAAACACAGAAGATACTATTAATGGATGTTTTCGGGCCAAAGGAGGTGGAGAGTGAAACTTTAACTGTTCATTCAAGGCATGGTGGAGAACTAGGAATGATGACCGTCAATGAGGTTATAGAAAAAATTGAACAAGCACTAGTTGCCAGAAGTTTTTTGTAGTGGATGGTTGGAAATGGCTATCATGACAGTTTTTGCAGGACAATAACCTTTTCTTGTTTTCATTATCTTTTTTTATAGTTGAGGAAATCAGTAATGAAAGCCAAGAAGCCTTTTTCCATCTAGAAAAAATTTTTTTAGGCAACATATTTCAGTTCACACATCCGTATTCCCAACTATTGTTGGTATCAATTTCCTATGCTATTTCATGTTGTATTTAAACCTCCACTATGGGAAGATGTGTCAATATTTATTTATTGTAGGCACAGATCAATCTGTCTAGATAATTACTGTGAATATTCATCATTCAACATGGTGAATATTCATCATACAAATGCTAGATATTAAAAGCTGATAAGATTTTAATGGCCTCAGAAACAAATGTAATAAATTTGATTAAATAACCATTCTGACATGTGTCTAGGCTTCTTGTTGGTGTGAGCTTTATGACAAACAACACAAAATAAAATACCAAGGGGTACTTTATCCTCTCTTGATCAAAATCTTTATGTTCTAAATAGATGAATTGTGTGATCACAAAGACAACTCCAAGGTTCCAAATGTGTGTGTTTTTAATGTCCAGGATAGACTATCATGGTAGGATGATTTGTTGAAAACCTCCAAGGATACTTACATGGTTATTCAAGATTTGATCATTCAACTTTTGAATTTCCCTTTTCTTTTTTCTTTTTTTGAAATTTTGTGGGTTTAACGCTTACAAAGATTTCTGAAATGAAGTGTAAAAGAGTAGGGTTTATGAAGATAATTTTAACCTTAAACTAATTCTATACTAATCCAATGAACTTAGGGCCCGTTTGGTCACAGGCATAGGAATTGAGAATAGGCATGTAATATTGGGAATAGGAATGGCATAGGAATTGAGAATAGGCATGATCTGACGCTTTGGGGCCCAGCAGCTGAGCAAGTGGGCAGTGAATTGCAACAAAGCTACTACTTGCAAGACACTACAGTTCTAGTGGTTAAGGGAGGCCATGTTATTGAGTTCAATGGAAGAGTACTTAACACCATAGGTAATACACAACTAATGATCAATCTCCAAATTCCAGAGACAACAGAGTTAAAGTCATGGGTCGATGACAATGTTAAGGACAATGGTGAGCCATCGATTAGCTATGCCCCACAACCTCTTGTAGTATTGAGAATGACAATTCATGACATACATGATCAAACTGTGCATTCTAGTTGTGCTATAAAGTGCATCGTGAAAGCAACCATTATAGAGGTCAACACAGACAAGCTATCCTACCCGGCTTGCCCCAACCAAGTGGCAGGAAAGCAATGCAATAAAAAGTTGTCTAAAAATGCAAATGAAGAATGGTATGGTAAAAAATGTGACAAGCAATTTATGGAATGCAATTATAGCTACATAGTCTACCTATAATTACAAGACCACACTAGGGAGCTATGGGCAACTGCATTTGATGAAGGAGCAATACAACTGCTCGACATCACCGCGAACACATTGCTAGAGCTAGCAGCAGAAGATGATGCTTGTGGCGGGGTTGCTATGGCAGAAACGGTAGTTGGTATCACCGCCACAGCGGCCCCACCATATTGCTAACCACAGACGTCGCAATTGCGACGTTCGCACGCGCATTGCGATGAAATAAGTGTCGCATGCATAGCAACGCCATCGTAATTGATGATTTTGCATCGCAATTGCGACACATTCGCAAACATTGCAACGACCAGCGGCATCGATAGCACCGTCACAAGTTTCCATGGATGTTGCAAGTGCACCGCCCATGGAAGAACTGTAAAGGCTCCCGCCTCAGCGAACTTGTGGGCAGATGCTGACGCCACCCCGTCACAATGCGTGGTGAAGACGTCAGAATTGCGACGGCAACCACATCCATTGCGACAGGAGCAATGATGGGATAGAATGTTGAGCTTGCGACAAATAGGCATTGAAATTGCGACGTCCAAGAATAGACGTCATAATTTGCGACTAAAAAACAATGACGTCTGCTGCCGTCATAGTGGCTACATATTTGCATCGCAATTCTGACACTTGGCCATCACAAATCGATGCCAAATGTATTAGTGTCCATTTACTATAAAAAGAAAGGATTTGAAATAGGTCATATTACTATTGAGATACAATTGAAAAGATCATTGATAAGAGAGATTGTTAAGAGGGAGATTGTTAAAGAAGACTATGTGTTTCAATCATTATTTTGTCACTAATTTCAAACCTGCCATTTGGTGGTAAGACAACTACTTATAAGATTCAAGTACTATCACTTAGTTGATTGATAAAGAGGATTTGATCAATAAGAGGTAACAATAGCACCTAGAGGAAAGGTTGAGCTATAATTATGCAATGAAGTAAAAGGATTTATTAATATAGTGATGACATGATGTATTAATGATCTACTTAAGGTTACAAAATGTTGGCTACACTTATAAAGTTTAGAAGAACAAGTTAAATAAATTTTTTCTATCAAGCTTGACCGAGTGGACAATAGGTGCCAAGAAAAGTCAGTTTAAGCCAAGCAAAAAGTCAGTTGGAACCGAGTGAAAGAAAATTTTAGTGGATGTTGAGAAAAATAGTTGATGTTGAATAAAGTTTATTTGATGTTGAGAATCTATAAACTTTAGTTGATGCTGAGCGATTTCATAGTTAATGTCAAGCAATGTAGTATGTACCAAGCATCAGAAGATTTATAATGTTAAGCTATTACATTATGTTAAAGATCAAAGATTTGTTGAATCTAAGCTAGCAAATTTGTTTTCTTGAAACTTGTGAACTAGGAGGAAGATAATTTTGATGAGCTGGTGGCACAAGATTTGATGTAAACCATTTTTAGGTGAATTCTAATGGATTCTAGGAGAAGTTTCTAGAAAAGACAAGAAATGAGGTAAATACATTGTATCATACCTAATCCATCCAAAAATCCTAATTTGGATGATGTAAATGAATGAGAAAATATCCTAATTTCCTATTTATAGGAATGTTTGGTCATGAAGAAAAAGTGGTTGGTGTCATGTGCAAGAACCTAAGGAGGAGAAGGAATTAAGATTTTTTCTTAATCAAGTGACCCAAGAGAAGAGTTTGCAATGGCATTTTAAGAAAGAAGGCTTAAGGAGATGTATGCTTGAAGGGTGAACAAGCTATCAAAGCTATAATGTATGAAGGTCAAGTAGAATTGAGGATTGAATAAAGAGATCTAATCTACAAGAGAAGTTGTAAGTTGTATTAGATAAAAGCTCTACTATTACTCTCTAACAATTTTAATAGTCTAGGGTAAATCCTTTGGATTAAGGTTGACCTAACAGTCATTTAAAAATTCCTTACTGGGTAGAATTCCTAATGAATGGCCTAATTTCCTCTAACAAGGCTCACTTTTAATAGGGTGATTGAAATGCTTTAACTGGGTCACATTTTATAGTGTATATTGTAACCTTTAATAGGGTTGGCCTTTCATAGGGCATCACTTTAGAAGAGTGAAAAGGAGTAGCATGTTACTAGTGGTTTTTCCCAAATTGGGTTTCCACATAGACCATTGTGTCAAGTGTGTTGATGAATGTGTTCTATTTCATGGTTTACATTTCTACAAGTTGATTTGACAGTAACATACAAGTTTTAGTAATTACCTAATGGATGCATGCATGTGTATGAATGTTTTATGGGTTCACTAATTTGTGAAAAGTTTTATTTATACATTTGGACCTTAGATAACTAATTTACCCCCCACTCTCAATTATTCTAAAATTATTCCAACAATTACATGTAAAATTTAGTGGTTTTGTATACTTGTGATATCTCCTCATGAAGTTTTTTATGTGATAGCATTTTCCTAGTCAATGTACTTACCCTCTCTTAGGATAGCCCAAATGAATAAATACATCTAGTTTTTCCATACAAAAAAAAATTAATTTCCTTTTGTCATGTTCAAGAGAATAATAAAATCCCTAATTTATGAAATCATGTGTTCTCTAGTTAAAGGTCATAGCAAGTGAGAACTACCTTTCTCTCACCTCAAAATTCTTTGAAATGGGACTATTGTATAAGAATTTGGTATAACTCTAATACCATGTAAGAATTTTCCTTAGGGAAAAATTCACCCAAGAAATAAGAACTCAAACACAAGCACAACTATAGACCAAAAAGAGTATGATTAGAATAACAATGTATTCAATTCAATATGCATGAAAGTATAGTAGGAGTGACTATATATAAAGGCCTCTAAGATGCATCTAGAATGCATAAGAATCAGCTACATGATAAGTCATACAATTAGGCACATGTCCACTAGATATGGGTTATCCTCCATTATGCACAGAAGTAAATGTGATGATGAGAGGGTAAGCCTACAATGGTGTATCATGCAAATTTATGTTGTAGACAACATGTGGTAAAAAGGGAGTGTGAATAACTATGGTGTCTATATGACAACTCAATGAATGATGCAAACTCTAGTCTTGTAGATGTCATGTGCTGAATTAGAGTTGTGTACTTCTATGTTGTCAACATGACAACTCATAAAGGTATAAAAACTCCTAAGTGTCTCACAAAATAAATAATAAAATAATGCATTAATCTTAGTAAACTTAAGTAAGAGTAAATAGTAAATATGTATTTACACCAACACCCCCCCTTAAGTGCAACTTAGGGGAACGCCTTAAGCTTATGAAAACTAGGATGAAATGCATGATGGGTCCTAGCTACTAGGTCATGTTAGGTACCCATATACATAATGAAAATGTAATCTCTCATATAGTGAAAAAAGAGGGAAAGCCTCATGGGAAAAACCCTCCCCCATAAAGAGAGATGAAAGGCTAAATGCAAGGATGGATGGAGTAATCAAGACCTCCTCATTATGACATACATCAAGTATATACAAAAGTGAAGAATGAGAAGAACAAGACCTCATAAGAGGAAAATCTCCCCCCTATAAGAAAGAAGAGGAAGGGAGACAAGGTAATCCTCCCCCTAAATGAAGAATGTTGACCAATGATTGCTGCTCCAAGGAAGAAGCTAGTCCATGAGTGCAAAAAGATGTTCCTCCCCTTTGGAAGAAATAATGGTAGAGGTACTTGTGAGATGCTTCCCCTTGGTGTGGAAAGAATCTCTATGATGAAAGGTTTCTCTAAAACTTTTTCAAGTGTCCCTGTGTCAATACTAATGGTGGCTCCTTCCAAAACTACTGAGAAGAAGTGTAGATCTAGCAAGGATTGTTGTAAAACCTATTTCAAAGAACCAACAATCTCCTCAAATGATAGAGAGACCTCCTACAACTATTGTACATAAGGATCCATAATTACATCAGCCTGTAAAGACTAATCATGTAGAGAATGGACATTAGGGTCAAAGTGGGCCCTCGCAACAATTGTAGAAGGATCATCCTCATAAAAGAGAAGTGGGATATCATCAAAGAAGCCCTCCAAATCTATTGTGCATGACTCCACGAAAAAAATTGAAATGTCAGTCAAGAAGTCATCACCTGAGGTAGGAATTGGAAGATAAAGTGTACCCTACTATGCTAAAGTACATGAATCAATCACTATGGAAATAGATGAAGAATTTTCCACAAAGATATGATGAATATCATCAAGGATGTCTCCCACATCTTCAATGTGAGATTCCATGAATAGGTCGATGATGGTGGGAAGGAAGGAAGTTGCATGAAGGTAAAGTAGGAAGACATAAAGGGTCTTGCTACACTGAATCCAAATAATCTTTGGCTAGAACATGATTAGTACGACCAATAGGAGCATCTAGAGTTGAAAAAACCATAGCCACAGTGAGTAGATGTAGAATGTCCTCTAGAGATGGAGGAACACACTAATCTCCATATGATTCCCAAACAGACATCCAAATATCATAAGGAAAACTTGTCATTTTAAGAGGAGCAAAGGATTCCTTACTCATATTGTTATATAGAAAGTGATGAAGGTGCACAAGATGTATCCAATTAAAATGTGGTGGTAATGAATAGATAAGGAAGCAATTCTTGATGGTCTCTTAGATGATTGAGTATCAATGCACTCCATTTGTGATAGTTCCTTGTTGTCAACTATGGTCTAATACTAGATTGACAAATCTGACAAGACTCCATGAGATCAATCGATGAACCTCCCAAAATGTAAAAGAAATCAAAGAAACCCCCTCCTAATGTATGATTTAGGTACTTGGTAGTCGCTTGCCAATTTAGGGCCTATTTCTAAAAGTAGTATTTCTATCCACACAACCTATAATTTGATTGCAGATCTAGAAGGTAGAAAAAAAAATATGCACTTTCAAAAAAAATGGAACCTGGTTATGTGTCCAGATGAGCCCGTACGAAGGTTTTGAAGTGGTAAAAATTGGGATTTGTCTGTTGCAAAAAAAATCAGGAACAGAGATCTCAAACCACCTCTACCAATGTGTAGATCACAAAATTCTACCCCAAAACAAAAAAATGCTTATAAAAAGGATTTCGTATGAGGGAGATATCACTATTTAAAAATTGCCCTTGTTGTTATTTTTTCTGAATTGCTATCATCGCGCATCCAGAAATCAAATGGCTCTAGATTTTGCCTCAAATGTCTGATTTGGATGAAACAAAATCTGATTTGGGAGTTTTTTGACCTTTTGAATGTGATGCAATTATCTGATTTACACTAGAAAACACCAATCTTCACCTACAAAAAATCTTGCCTATGGCTTGATAGCCAAAAAAATTCTAGAAAATAATGTAAATCCAAACAAAAATGTAAAGATACAAATGAAAAAAATGCAAATCTAAAAATTAAATGTATAGATCTAAAATGATCATACCAATTTTGCAAATTGGTCCTTTAGGTGCTAGTTTGCAAAAAAAATTGCCTCACAATTGACTTTGGCCTAGGGTAGCCAAATTTATGTCAATTTTCATTGAATCAACATTCCAGATGCAATGGAAATGTTAGATATGGCTCTAGACACTCCCAGTGACACCAATACTCTGGATTCAAGCTAAGGTGCTAAAGCAACAATTTTCTCGAATGGCTATGTGAAGAGAATTTCTCCAAGCTCTAATACCATTTAAGAATTTGGTATAGCTCTAATACCATGTAATAATTTTCCTTAGGGAAAAATTCACCCAAGAACTAAGAACTCAAACACTAGCATAATTGTAGACTAGAAAGAGTATGATCAGAATATTAATGTATTCAATGCAATATGCATGAAAGTATACTAGGAGTGTCTGTATATAAAGGCCTCTGAGATGCATCTAGAATGCCTAAAAATCAACTACATGATAATTCATACAACTAGGCACATGTCCACCAAATATGGGTTATCCTCCATTATGCATGAAAGTAAGTGTGATGATGAGAGGGTAAGCCTACAATGGTGTATCATGCAAATTTATGTTGTAGACAACATGTGCTAAAAAGGGAGTGCAAATAATTGTGTTGTCTACATGATAACTTAGTGAATGATCCAAACTCTAGTGTTGTAGACACCATGTGCTAAATTAGAGTAGCATACTTCTGTGTTGTCAACATGACAACTCATAAAGGTGCACAAACTCCTAAGTGTCTCACAAAATAAATAATAAAATAATTCATTAACCTAAGTAAACTTAAGTGTTAATAGTAAATACATATTTACACCAACATATTGAAATCATTCATATTTCTAATAAAATGGGAATATGATAGTCTTATTATCCAATCCGCATACACCTCCTTATGTGGAATCCTCAAGGCTCTCATGATTATGATGCAACTAACATACATTAGAACCTCACCATAATGAGTTTTGATACATTTCTTAGTGGTATCATATTCATTCCTACACTCTAGAACCAACTTGTTACAAAGAATAGCTTAGGAAACCCACCAGCTTGCAGTAACCCACTTGCAAATACATTTTTGTTTACAAACCCAAATTGATTTCCTTGAACCTAGATACTACCTTTTCAATTTCTTCATCAACTAGTGTAATATCCCCTAATTCAAGTAGGAAAATCATCAAGGGAAAAAAATATATTTCCTTAGGTAATTTGGGGTGGGAGACAACCATGAGCAATTATAATATTTAATTGTGTATTATTAAAGAAGGTATAAGAAAAAAAACTAGATTAAATTCTCAATAATTAAGGAGAAAGCAAAAATAGAGGATTTGGGTAAGAGATACATATCCATTGTGTTCAAATCCACAAACACCTTTTTATGAAACACAACTTCTCCATTTCTTTTTTATTCTAAGAAGACACTATAATCTTACCTCATTCATATGACCATGGAACTTTTCTAGAAAAATTTTTGAGAAAAGGGATTTATGGTAGCTCAAGCTTCAGCAACTTGCTCACTAAATGATAGGATAAAGTATTGATTTGATAGGGAATTATAATCTTTAAAGAGTGAATTTGGCTTGACATAATATGAATCTTATTTTGTCATTACCTTTCTCAATCACCATTTAATACATTTCCTTTCACCTTTTTTAGAAGGTATTCAATATTTTCTTAATTCCAAGTTTCTATGGATAGCTAGCTATAAGATTGTAAACATTGAACTTTTAAACTATAAAATAATTGTTTTAGAGTTCAATTTCTATCTTCCAACAATATTGGGACATCGCACTCAATGGACTTGGCTCAAAATGGATTTGACATAATAGAAAGACACAAGTTATAAAGTTAAGATTCATTTAAGGGTGCCAAGGTCTACTAATTATCATTAAAATTCATCTTAGACATGTAAAACACATCAGGATGAACCATTGAACTTTGAAACTTGAACTACATGGTTCAATGGTTACAATCTAATGTCTAGGTTTTATATAAGTTAAATCAAGGTAGAAGAGCTTTTCATGAAGAAAGTGGTGATTTTTAACCTTTTAACCTTGATCCAAGAGGGTTAAAGTTCTAGGATTTAGGTTCCTTTGAAAATAATTTTCATTCAACCAAACTTTTGAAAAATCTAAGGAAAAATGTGGGTAACAGATGGTTTTGACTAGGGATTAGTATTGTAGGAGACTAAAAAGAAATCAGCATCTCTAGTGTTTCAACCTAACTAAAAAAAAGGAGACCAACCCAAAAAAAGGCATAACAAAGGAAATTCAACCTAAGACACCACAAAATATTTTGGACAAGGGGAGGGAAAAATCAGTGTAGTTGATAGAGCTTAAGATCATACTTGTTATATGACAAGATAATTTTGGTTCCATCTAGATATTTCAATTTGAAGGACTTTTATCAAAGAGCCTTGTTGATATAAAAGGGACCTTTCCACAATGATTCAAACTTCCCATGAGCCCCTAGTGGTGCCCTTTTCTTTTCTCAATGTAGAACTTTATCATTTTCCATAAACTTCCTAGGTCTAGTCCTACAATCAAAAAGCTTGTTCACCTATACTTAGTGAGTAGTGATATGATCCACTGCATTCTCCCTTTCCTCTTAAATTATGTTTAGGTAGATAATCCTCTTTTCCAATGCATTTTGAAAAGCTTAATATTTTATTAATTTATGGAGTTTTGTTGAGGCAATTTCAAGGGGAAAAAATAGTTGAGATTTAATACCATATACCAACTTGAAGGGAGTCATTCCAATAACTCTCTTAAGAAATATTTAATCAGCCCATAATATAGCATACAACCTTTTATGCCAATCCTTACTACTCTCATTGACTAACTTTTTTATGATAGAAATTAAATTCTTGTTGGTCTCTTAGGTTGAATGTTCCCTAATAGAAACTAATCTAAATAATGTGAAAGTTCTATCTCATTATCATAAAAGAAAGTTTTCTACATTACTAGCCACTATTTATGTGAGAACTCCAAATCTCACTAGGATATTTTTTTTAAATTATTGGGGCATTCACCATATGTAAATAAATATGCAATGTCCAAGAAATAGTTATCCTTCAATCCTACCAACAACACCCATGAGTCCTTCACTTTAACAACTCCTTTTTTTAAAGGAAGAGATGGAGAGCATTGGAAAGGAAGGGAAGAGTGATTTTCAAAATTTGAATCATGATAAGGGCAAGATTCCTATTGACTATCAGAATCAGATCCCTATCTTGGAGCATGGGTCACAAAAGGAGGTTGGTCAAGATCTTCTAGCACAGGTGATCAGTTAGAGAAAGATTATGGGGACCTAGATGATCCCCCTAATGTGGTGGTCAAGATTCCTTCAAGTCTCAAAGTGGGTCTACCCGACCCTAATAAATGGTCATCTCTTTTTGGGGTCAAACCCATAGGTAAGTCCTCTTTCCTACCTATTAAGATTCTACCAAAGATGGAGAAATGATCTTGTTCCATTGCCATTCTGAATGAGCTTGTGGATCATAGTATTAAATCCATGGCTTACACCTTCGTTGGTAAATTCTCAAAGCCAAGGCCAAATATTGATGTTGTGAGAACATTTATCAAGAAGAAATGGGCCCCTCAAAGGTCAGGTTTCAATCATAGCCATGGCTAAGGGCTTTCTATCCTTTGGTTTCACATGTTTGGAATATCTCTCTAACATTCTGTGTGAGGGGTCATGGGCTATTTTTTGTTCCACTTTGGTTCTCCAGAATTGGTCATCAAAGTTGAATCTAAATGAAACTTTCTTTGTACAAGCCCCTTTCTAGGTAAGGCTACCCAAGCTACCCTTAGAGTTCTAGAATGAGGATGTATTTGTGGGGCTAGCCAACTCTTTTGGGGAGCTTCTCTCCATAGATCTGACTACTACCTCTAAAAGATGCCTCACTTATGCCCATATCTGCATTGGGGTAAGGGAAGGCACTGGCATGCTAGAAATTATGCCATTTCATTCCAAACTAGGAGAGCATGTTCAAAAACTAATTTATGAGACTCTTCCATTTACATGCTTCCTTTCTTTCAAATCTAGGCATAAGGAAAATCAATTCCCTAGTGTAGTAAAGAAAAATAGTAATTCAACTGGTACTACTATCAAGGGGAAGAAAATGATCTAGAAATAGAAAACTTTGAAGCTTTTTGAGAACCAGGATGACATCATGGATAAGAAAAAAGCCCTTCAATAGGAAGGAGAGCAAGATATTGAAGTTGATAATGGACCTATAGCCTCTGATATAGAAAAGAGGAATGACCCTAGCTAGGAAGGAGACTAGAGAAAGGAAAGAGATATAGGACCAAATGTGTCTGATATTGAGGGCCAAGCTACTGAAGCCATAGTTGTGGTAGGAAATTCCTTGCAAACTAATCAAGAGCAGGATGTTAGTAAGTCAAACACCCCCCAAATGGAGATTTCACTGAAATTAGACTCATGAAACCTAAATGTTGGTGGCCTCCCAAGGGTGGATGAACTCAACCTAAGAGATAGAATCATTGATGATGGGATTAGTCTGGCTAGTAATGAATAGGTTCTACTTATTGTTCCCCTAGTGAATCCATCTATCTCCAAAGGTTTGGGGATGAAGATTGTAGAACTTATCAAAAATTCTTCCCCAGAATAGATTTCAAAATGGGAGTAATGGATTAACAGTTTCTCTCGAGATGGAAAAGGTAAGTAGAGTATGGTGAAAAAAAAGAAGAGCCAAAATATAGACCATCCTCCACTATCTCCAACAATGAATAGAAATAGAGTCAAGGCTAATGTTGGAGTAAAGTTAAAGTCTCCATGTAGGAGAAGCCTAAATCAGACATTCTAGGATGAGACTAAAAAGAACTTGGCAGATGGGAGCCAGAGAACCATCAAGGAATACTCTAGTAAAAAGAGATGAAGATCATATATTGGAACATTAGGGGCCTAAATGGTGCCCACAAGTAGGAGATAGTTTAGAATATGATCAGAGACCAAAGACCTAATTTTTTACTAATTCAAGAAAATAAGATGTGAAAAGATGTGGTTGGAAAACTTTCTTTTAGCAGAAACATGAGTACTGAGGCTACAGATTTGGAGAGAGCTGCAGGGGGGTGTTGATGATATACAACAACAGGGCTTTTCAAATTTATTCTGTTCATAATGAAGGTAATGCTCTCCTATGTAAGGTCTCCCATGTTCACAGTAATGACTCTTGGTTTATTTTAAATCTGTATGCTCCTAATACTAAAAGAGAGAGAATGATTTTTTAGGCTAAGATCCTTGATGTTATATGTAATTGCAACATAAAAAAAAGGGATTATTATGGAGGATTTCAACTCCCCCCTTACTAATGATGAAAAAGATGGAGGGCTGACCCTAGATTAGGAAAGTAAATTAGACCTCTCAAATTGTATTAACAATCTAGCTTTCATGGATGTTGATCTCTTGGGGAGTAGTTTCACTTGGTCTAACAGGAGAGTGGGTGGGGATTGCATCTAGGTTCATCTTGATAGAGCCCTAATTTCCCTTGATTGGATGCAAAACCACTCTTGTAGACTTTCCCTTCTCCCTAGAGTTGGTCTAGACCACTCTCCCATCTTGCTCTCCTTTAGTTTCCTAATGGTCAAATGGAATTTTCCTTTCTATTTTTAGAAGATGTGGACTTCCCATCTGGATTTGGAAGACAAGATTTCTTCTTGGTGGAAAATTGAGGTGGAAGGTACTACAATGTTTAGGATATCCAAAAAATTGAAGAATGTGTAAAGAAACATTAAAGTTTAGAATAAGTCAGACTTTGGGTATATATTTCAAGAGAAGGGTGAGAAGTTAGACCAGCTTCATACAATCCAAGAAGAGATTTAGTTTGAGGGCTATAATGACCTGAATAGGATTGAAGAAAGGACAATTCTATCTAATCTACATAATATCATTAGTAGGGAAGAACACTTTTGGATGCAAAGATCAAGAGTTAACTGGCTCAAAGAGGGGGACTAGAATACCAAGTTTTTCCATTTATCCACCTTAAAGCATCGAGCTCATAAAAAAATTTCAAGTATCAAAAGGGGGCAGACCTCATTTACTAAGGATAATGAGATTGTGGATGAAGCTATGAATTTCTTCTCTTCTCTTCTTTCTAAGGATCCTACTCTCTCCTTGAAAAATCAAGAAGACATCTTAAATGTTATTCCCTCATTGTTGTAGGATGACCACAATTCTATGTTGAAGGCTATTCCTTCTCTGCAAGAAATTTTTTAAGCTCTTATTTCTCTTCCTAGTGATAAAGCTCCTGGCCCAGATGGTTTTCCAACCTTCCTTTTCTAGATATATTGGGAGGTGGTCAAAAGGGATGTTGTGAAGGTTTTGCAAGAATTTTTGGGAGCTAGGAACCTTTTGAAAGAACTTAATGCTACTTTTCTGGTGCTTATTTCAAAAATCCTAGGGGTTGACTTGATGGATAAGTTCAAACCCATTAGCCTTTGCAACTCATTCTATAAAATCACCTCAAAAGTTTTAACTTTCAGGCTTCTCAATATCCTTCATCTAATTATCTCCATGCAGAAAACTAGCTTTTTCCTAGGGAGATAGTTCTTGACTCTATTAATATGGTCCATGAGGTGATCCATTCCTTGGAAGCTAGGAAGAGAGAAGGATTTCTACTTAATTTGGATCTGTCTAAAGCTTATGATAGGGTGGACTAGAATTTCTTGTTGGTTTTCCTTCAGGCTTTTGGTTTTGATGCCTAAGTATGTAGACTCATCTTTTAGGTTGTCTCAACCCCCTCTTTATCTATTTTGGTCAACGGTTCCCCCTTAAATGTCTTCTTCCCCTCAAGAGGGATGAGACAGGGCAACCCTTTATCCTCTATTCTTTTCATCATTATGGCAGAGTGCTTGGGGAGGTTATTTCTAAGGAAAAGATATGATGGGAGCCTGCATGGCCTCAAGCCTTCATCTTGGAAAACCTCTTTCACCCATTAGCAATTTGTGGATGATACTATCCTAGGTGGAGATGTCTTATTCTAGGAGGCTAGAGTGTTTAAAGGCTTGCTAAATTCCTACATGAGTGGTTTAGGCCAAGTTATTAATAGGGATAAAAGACACCTTTGGAGAGATAGAGGAAAATTGCTTGTATCCTGGGTTGTGGTGTTGGGTCTCTTCCAGCAACCTATATTGGAATGCCATTGGGGTCCAAACCTCCATAATCCTTCTAGAATGGTATCATAAAAAATTCAACAAGAAGTTGACTGGTTGGAAAGGAGCCACCCTCAGTCAAGTAGGTAAATGTACTTTGGTGAAATCAACCCTTCAAAATCTCCCTACTTATGCCCTCAACCTCTTTGGGATCCCAATAAAGCATGCTAATAGAATGAAGAAGATTCAGTGAGACTTCTTATGGACAAGTGTTGAAGATAATAAGAGATATGATCTTGTTGCTTGAGAGCATGTCTATCTCCCTAAATGCTATGGTGGTCTTAGCATTAGAAAAATTAGATATCTCAACAATGCCATATTAGCCAAGTAGATATGGTGCATTTTTCAGAACTTGGGAGAATGGAGGGACATAATGGTGGAGAAATATCGAAGAAGGAAATCCCTTTTTTTTTTCTTAGTGAGGATGAGATACCTCAAGGATCTTACATATGGAACAAGATTTTAAAGGAAAAATTTTTGGCCAAGTCCAAGGCAAAATGGAAAGTAGGCAATGGTGAAAACATCTTTTTCTAGCAGGATAATTGGCTATTCCAGGGACCTATTATTGACCACCCTAACTATGGGAGATGGGAAAAAATATGTATAAGAAGAATTGGTTTGAAAGTTAGTGACTATAGATCTGGTCAAGGATGGAAAGACCTATCCCTAGTCTCCTAGGACCTTAAAACTTTGATGATTACTCTGAATGCAATGATCCTTAATAACAAGAGGGATGAATTCATTTGGGGAGACAACTCAAATGGGAAATACTCTATTGCTTCAGGTTACTTCTCAATGTTTGAAAGAATGGAGAAACCCATCCGGGCTAAGGCCTAGATTCCTAGTCTTACTCAAAAAATTAACATTTTCTTTTGGTTATTGCTCCAAGACAAAGTGCTTACCTTGGATAGCTTGGCAAAGAGAGGTTAGATTATCCCTAATAGGTGTAGCCTTTGTAAACAAGATTTGGATATGGTTAACCACCTCTTTATTCATTGTCCCTACTCTTTTGAGGTCTAGAATCTTTTGACTAGGGACTATGGGGTCACTTGGTGCATCCCAAATAACATCCAATATTTCTTAAGATAATGGAATAGTCTGCACATCAGAATGAAAATTCAAATGTTATTCTCTTGGTCTCTTCCGCACTTCTATTGGGGAATATGGAAAGAGAAAAATAATCATATCTTCAAAGATAGGGAATGCCCTGCTTTTGTTATTGCAGAAAAAATAGAAGGATCAATGAAGGATAATTTTTCAATCAAAAAGGGAGAAGATATAGAAGAAGGAGGAAATAGCATAGAAAAGAAAAAGGACAAGGATAGGAAAAGACAGGAGGCTAGGTGGCTTCTTCTTTCTGAAGAGTGGCATAAAGCCAACTTCGATGGGGTAGCCAAAGGGAATCCTAGTCCTGCTGGTTGTGGAAGAATTATCAAAAATAGTCATGGGGGTGGCATTGTGGCTTTTTCTTTTCCTTTTGGGACTCAGTTGAACCATTTCACTGAGGCCAATGCAACTTGTCACATTGTCAAATTGGCCCTGGCTTCTTGGATCGAGAACCTTTGGTTAGAGGGGAATTCTTTAAATATAATTAATTGTTTAAATGGTCAATCATTTCCCTCTTTGACTATTTTGAATGTGGTGGAGGAGACCAAATTTGACCTAGGAAAATTTTAAAAGGTCCATATAAGCCATGTGTACAGGGAGGCCAACTTAGTCATGGACTGGTTTACTAATGAAGTGGTAGTCAAAAATACTGTGATGACATGGCATAACAGCGATAGCCTTTTGGGGGTTGTGAAAGATTTAATATTACCAAAATGTATCCAAGGAAGTATGAAGGAAATCCTATTTTAATTATAGAAATATTTGAAAGATTGCACATCAAACAAGGTGTAAATGAGAATCATGCAAAGTTATTAACTTTCCATCGTATCAAGTATGTGTGGCATGCTTTATGGATCAATTTTCCTTCTACCATTTTATTTGCCAAATGCAAAATATTTTTTGGGATTTGAAAGTAGAAGGAAGCTAAATTTTGTGAGAGAACAGGGAGGAGGTGCAGGTTTTTTGAACCAAAGGACATTATGATTGGGGAAAGAAGTAGGAAGGAGATAATGGGGGAGGCAAAAAATGGAGGAATAACTTGAAGGTCTGGCATAGGGTGGAGAAGGTTGGTATTATGAGATTCATAGAAAAACTCCATGTTTTGATAATGAGGTCACCAAGACTATGGTGAAATCCTAGAAGGATGGATGACTTAAAATTGATGGGGTTACACATCAGGTTAATATGGAACTAATTGCCCAAGTCATGGAGATCAACAAGAAAATGCCAGCTAATGTAGTCAAGGACTTCTTGAAGGAAGAGGAAAAAAGGAAGAAACTCATGAAGACTAAGACATACTATCAAATGGAGTCCATCAAAAGGCTTTGGAGGTATGTCTTAAGGGTTATTATTGAATATATATCTCTAGATACTAGATTTGATAGAGTTAGAACTCAACACTTCATTTTGTTAAATAACTTTAGGCATGGAATAAAGATTTCCTTTCCATTTTATCTTTTCACCTCCATGAGCAAGGGCATTGAGGGTTTTAAAAAGAAACCCACTACTAGGGTTTGCTCCTTCTGGTATATGAGTACTTAAAGACTTAGACCAGGGGCAAATCCCTTAGTGAAGTTGGGAAAGTTTTTGAGGAAACTAAGAGCTTAGATTCTGAGGAAGTTCAAAGCATAAAATTGGAAGATGAGGAAACTTCCCCCTCTAAAGGCAAGAAATCAAATAAAGGGGAGAAATTCTCTCCCCCTGCTAGCATTGCTCCCAGTAGAAAAAGCCTTAGGGGTTTAACCCCTAACCCCCCCGAGACTGAGGAACAAGAGGAAGAGGAGCATAGCATTGAAGAAAAAGATATAGAATGGGAGGAAGAGGTGAAGGGGGAGGATAGTGAGAAGGTTGAGGAGGACACAACAATTACACCAGAGAACCCCAAGAAAAGGAAGGTTGAGGAGGCTTCACTACTAGAAGAAATAAAAGACCTGACTCCTTTGTTCTTGGGCCTTGTCCCTTCTATTTCATCACTATAGGAGAAGATGATTTCTTTGGTGGAAGATAGTGGGAATGTGGTTCTAAAAGATAGGAGGGGGTTGTGGAGAAATTTTAACTCTAAAATAGTGAAGATGGGGATTGTGAGAGAGACAATGAACCCCCAAGTGATAGAGGAAAAAGATGGTACAGTCCATTTGATGAACTTCTTGTCCCAACTCTAGTTTTAATCTTTGACAATGTGAGAGAATATGAGCTTAATCTACTCAACAATTCTAAAAATAGCATGATAGATAACTTTTTCTCTATCAAATGGTTTTTTCATGAGATAGAAGAGCTCAAGGAGAAAATGAGCTAGAAGGATGGCCACATGAGAAGAAATGACTAGGGACACCATGTAGACTAGGAGGATCATATCTCAATAGTTTGGGTGAATCACTAAAGAAAGCTAGTTTTGGCAAGGAAAAAGAAGATAAGGCCAGTATGAACTTTGGGAAAACTGAGGTAGAAAAGAAAGAGATTAGGGGATTGGCAGATGACTAGAACCAGGACCAAGTGGGCACAAACAACTGGAGGGCCAATGAAGCTACAGAGACTCTATAGGTTCTAGATAGGGAGAACTAATAGTTTTTGTTTTTGTTTTTTGTCTCATCCTTATCTAGGGTTATTGGTTTTTATTTCCTAGTCATGGGCCTCTCTTTTGGTTTTGGCTTTTTATAAGTAGATGCATACTATCTAGACTTTACTTTTCATTTCTATTTTAGATATTATGTAAAACTTTTGGGTTTTAAGATCCTTGTAAAACCTATTTTTCTTCGTTAAAAACAACTCTTTTTTTTTCTATAAATAGTTTATGTATACTTGGCCCCTCACAAGTTGGTTGGTTTTATTTCTAGATCAAAATTTTGCACCCTTTTCATCCATGTTACTTGATTATTCATGACCACTTCTTATTGCATGAGCGTGCTCTTGACTGCAATATTAGGAACAAATATTAGAGAGTAAGAGTACAAGATGTAATAATGAAACTATTTTATTGCCTTTCCTAGCAAGAATTGTTTTTTTTTCAATAACCAAGTACCTTAGTTCATGATTTTTCAAGGGCACACTCATGTAGAAAATTTGAACCTCTTTTCCTTTATTTTTCTTCTATAATAACATGGTTAACATAGTGTATTCACTGGCATAGCAATAAATCACAAGGTCATTCTTGTAATTGGGATGAGATAAGGCTAAGGCTTGGGCCATAATGACCTTAAACTCTTCAAAACCACTCATAGCTTCATCATTTTATTTAAAGATTAATTTTTCACCTAGTAGGTTGGCAATGTGTCTAGTAGTTTCTTAAAAATATGGCACAAACATCCTTAAAAAGTTAATTTGGTCAAAAAAGGAATGTACCCCATTGTGGTTTGAAGGTAGGCACAATTTTTGAATTGATTTCAGCCTCTTATGATCAAATATGATATCTTATTTTGACACAAGGTAGCCTATTAGATTACCCTATGGATCACAAAACATAGAATTTTTGGGTTAGGGATATATTGTATGCTTTACATCTTTGGAGAACTAACCTTAAATCATGTAGGTGCTTCTTTCTCCTTCTAGAGAATATAGTCATATAATCCAAATATATGGAAATCACTTTTTCCAACAAGTGCCTAATGGATAAGTTCTTTGCTCTTTGAAAGGTTGCACATGTGTTTATGAGATGAAATTTTATTTGACTATACATAAAGGTGCCCCACAAAGTAGAGAAAGTTGTCTTATGTTGGTCTTAAAGATCCATGTTGTTCTTATTATATCCATAAAATACATCAAGCATGGACATTATCTCTAGGGCTATGATAGTTTGGAAGATGTGATCCATGTCTGGTAAAGCAATGTTATCTTTCAAAATTTCCAAAAATCTATGCAAAACATGATTTCTCCATTATTCTTATGTAGTAGAACTATGTTTACAATGCACATAGAATGATGTATAGGATAGGCTATATGGTTTTTCAATATTTGATGGACCTTTCTAAAAATATTTTATGCCACCCTTGGTGTATTATTTCTCAACTTTTGTTTAAATGGGGTTGCCCTAGGCTTTAGTGGAATTTAATGTTTGAATTGACCTTGTATGAAATATTTTACATCTTCATAAGACTAGGAGAACATATCTCCATACTCTTTTAATAACGTGGAAAATATCACCTTCTGAATTTTACTATGATGGGTATCCAAATTTATCAATTTTGGATTATCTTCACTACCAATTATCATTTTCTCACATTCACTGGGCTGAATCTCCTTTCTTTCTATAGCTTTGCAAACACAATGGTATCGTCTATCAAAAAGTGATTCCAATGCTACTAGAACTTTTAGAAGATGGTTCCCTTTTAGTTGGAAAATCCTATCATCTCCCTCATCACTAAGATTTGGGAAAAACTCCAGGAATTCTAAATTGGAACCTTCGAATAAGATAGACCTAAATTTTCCATTTTCTTGCAAGAATGTTTTATATATACATTATCCTTAAATGCTTCCCAAGAGTTAGAGAGGTCAGTAATGTTATGAAAGCGTATCAACTCAATAGTGTAGAGGTCTTCTTGCCAATATTGGCATGTTGTGATGGTTAAGTTGTTGAGTTTTTATCCTTTCCATCAAGGTTCAAATCTAATGGGGATGAGGTCCCCCATTTTTGGCCTCACTGGTTCATAGCTCCAGGTCAAAGTGTTTACCCTTAAAAAAAAATAGTGTAGAGGTCTTCTTGGAATTTAGGGTGGGGTATCATCAAGGTTGCCAACCTTACTAGTGCATTTTCTCTAGTATTGAGTTCTCTAGGCACTTCTTCTTGGAAAATGCCTCAAATCCTTCCATATCAACCCATAGTCCATTTCTATAGTGTCCCAATATTTCATTCTTTAGATTAAAAAAATATTTTGACTTCTTTAACCACTAATTATGCATCTCCTTGGGCTTTCAAAAGTTTGATCCCTCTACTTTTTACTTCTTTATTTCCCAATAGTAATGCATCACACTCTATAGTATTGTTTGTGTTTTCAAAATCTAATTTAAAAGCATAGGGGATAATATCTCTAGAAGGGGATATCAAGGCTACTCTAGTGCCTAAACCAGTTGATGAGCAGCTACCATAAAATTCTAGTGTCCAAAGTCCTTTGTCAACTAGTAGTTTTTGTTTTCTAAATCATTTTAAGAAAAGATAACATAATTACCAAAATATATTTCATTATATTAAATGCAGTGCCCAAGATATTCTAAAGGAAAGATGGTATACTAATTAGGATAGATAATATAGCTTAATCTCACCATCTAAATCCCTGTAGAATGTAATGCTTAGTAGCATGTCATAACTAGTTGACATATCTACAACTAGGATAATTAGCTTAAAATTTTTGTTAGGGAACTCAACTAATGACACTTGGGAATCTTTCATTTTCCCAATTAATGGAAGCTATCTTGAATCTATTTAGTAACACTTACCAAAGAATTTAGTCAAGGGAAATATAGGACCTTTGCAACATAAGATGACATTATGTTATATGATGCCCCAAAATCTATGATGTAGTTTCCCATTTTATCTCTATGAATGAGTAAAGATAAATAGAATGGATTTATCCTTTACATTGTAGGATGACTTATTGAAGTTTCTAAGTGGACAAAGGATTCTTGTATCAAAAAAAAAATCCCTAGTTCAATAAGAGGTTCAAGGGAAGAGATAGAGTTTATCTATTGAGTAGAATTTGAAGAAGTGGAATATTTTATACACACTTCTTGTTTGTCTAATTCACTAGGATTGAGCCTCAAATAATCAATAGGAGAAATCCAAATTTTAGAAGATAGTTAGAATTCAACAATGAAAAAAGTAGGATCTCATCAAAATTGTGATAATGACAGGTTGTAACACCATAATTTTGATGGACCTACCATGATAGTTTGGTATCAAATATAGTAGTGGGTTGGACTTCTTTAAAATTTAAACTTTCAAAACTAGAGTCCTTTGATTCTTTGAATCATTGTTGATTTTATGCATTTGTTCCTTCCCTTTGTTGAAAGGACTAGGAGAAGGGTTGGTTTGGAGATATGCCTCTATGCTAATTTCTCATGAGTACAGAGAAAGAGGTCTCCTTAACAATAAAAATAATATCACCGGCATGCTTAGAATTATATTTGTATTTGAGGTAATAGGTGACAGAGTCACTAGGTCCTCCTAATGCTCCTTCATCAATAGAAACTTCATCTATAGTTTCTTTATTTTCTTCCATTTTTTTGTAATAACCCATTTTTTGACACAAAGACCCATCATGATCATTCATTAAATAAAAAGTGCACATATTTCCTCTATTAAATGAAGGACCTTCCATGGGTAATTTCTTTGAACTAGGTAGCATATCAGGTTATCTTCCAAATCCTCCTCACCCTTGATTGGGATCTTTTCTCAAAACATATTGATATGGTGTAAAAGCCTTAGGTAATTATCTCTTTACCAACATCATATCATTCACCAATATATGTAATAAAGTGTCAATTGAATTTGAAGTGAATGGTTTCATATTTGAAATGTGTACATATTTCATCCATTTTCTTATTGAAATGAGGTCATCTTCTAATTTGATAGAAAGTCTTTTCATAGTATCAAAATATACTAGTCTTCCATGCCTCAAATAAAAAAAAAATTTAGGTGGCATACTGTACAAATAACCCCTTTCTATTCTCTACATTATTCCTTTCTTTTACTGGAATTTTATGTAAAATCTTATTGAACCTTGCCATAAAATATCTCACAATTTCAAGAGCCTCTTTTGTAAGTTGCATCAATTATAATAGGAGAGAGTGTTCATCATTGGTTTGAGTGTTAGTTTGTGGGGGCTAAAGGTCTATGTTTGGATTTAGTTTGATCTTTCTTCTATTAGTGTGATCAGGGGAAAAGTTCAATTTATTAAGAGCTTCATAATCATCATCTAGAGAAACTTTTAATTTGTCACTCCATGTATATTTCTTCTGAGTGGGTTTATCTCAATTAGGATACCAAGGGTTTGGTGGTTGAGCAAGGTCAAGAGCATAAATTCTAGGTTTATTGTACTAGCGTACCAACCAAAAATCCTTCTGCACAATAGGTAACCTTCTAATCAATTATGTGTGTTCTTCTTCTTAAAATACTTAACTAACTTGAAAGTACTATTCAAGGCTTGTTCTAAAATTCTAGGGTAGGGGATTCTAGTTAGATATAATGTCCTCTTGTGTATTTTTATACCCTAGGTTAGGTTGGAGAAAAATAAAATATCTTAGTGAGGTAATGCCATTATATATAATTATGAAATATTAAATTAATGGCTTACAACATTGGAAGTCTCCTTCTCTAGCAGAGTCTCCAAAAACTATTAGTGAAGAGTTTTTCCCTTTTGACAATTAAAATCAATTCACAACTCAATACCCAATTTTAAGAAAAATTATTTCAGCAACAAATGAGCTTCATTGCTAAGAAACTATCTACATTTATAATTTCCAACTCCCTTACTTCAAGTATTTTGTAGTCAACACTTATTATAAAAGAATGATCTAATATAGTACTTTTAACCACTAAGTATATGGGATAACATTAAACTCATAAAAATCAAGAGAACTTGAATATTAAAGAACCATTCAAACCTCAGCATAATAATAAGCCACATGACTAATTACTACAATAGAATCACTAAGATTAGCTAACCAAAAGTGACTTGTCTCTATTACATTTCATAAGAGAATACTATACAATGAAAAGAGAACCAAATTCACATATCATTCAATTCAATAAAAAAATGAATAGTATGCATTCACAAACCACAAGATTTGTTGTTCAAATGATCAATAGATAAAACCCTACGATTTTAAATATTTATTATATGAGATATAGTTTTAGATAGATCCAAAACAAAAACATTAAAACATAATCTTATTTTCCTAAACAAAGATTTAACCCTCTAAATTTCTTAGAAACATACTAAAATAGCCACATGGGACTTCAAAGCTTAGTTATAACAACTAACTCTTTCTAGGATTTGTAAACTACCACTGTCATTACATAACATTTTAAAAAACTAATTAAAATAAAGAAGCACCTTATTGGCTATTAGCCTCTAAATCCCTATCTAAATTAATAGATATGGTAGTAGTATTGTCCTATTCATCTTGGTTTGTAGCAAGACCTCCACCTACTTATTTCCACTCCTTGTGTGCAACCATGAACCTAATCAATTCTTTTTGTTGTGTACTCATATTTTATCTAGCTTTAGCTTCCATATGTCTTTTACCCTATTAATGTGATCCAAATTTATTTTCATACACCTATAGGTGGTCCTTGCAAATAATCATCATGGAGTCAACTTGAGTGATGATAGTGAAATCTTGCACAAAAATTTCTCTGATTTATTTCAGGATTTTCATCTTATCTAGGAAATAGGTCAATATTTTTTTTGTTCCTTGATCAACCTAATCCTTAGTCTCCATTATCTTGGCATCAATTCATTTGATGTTATTATTTAGGATCTGTCTGAGGCACTCCATTTCTTTCAAGAGCTCTAATGATTTGTCTATGACCTATTTAATAACTACATTACTTCATTCTAAGTTATCTATAGGTTTGAATATGAAATTAGTACTAACACGAGCATTGTATTTTTTCATTAATAATTTGGCCACACAATAGGCTTAAACCTCAGTGATCTAGATGATATATTTATGCCATTTAACCTTCTCTACCTCCTATGCATTGAGTTTAGACTCCAATTCTAAAATCACATTGTTTACTTGTGCCTTAGATTTAGTAAAATTAGAAGTATAGTTATCTTGATTGGCCATTATTAAGTCTACCCAATCATTAAATATCTTGGTGGTAGACATATCCCTCTTTATTTGATCTAAAAACCTCTAGTTAGTATGAGATATAATGACTACAATAGAAGTAGTTCTGGCAAGGCCAATGCATTAGGGTTTTTAAGTCCATGGATGTACTCAACCATTAATCATATGGATTTATTTAGATCCCTCTTATGCTTCAATCTTTCCAAAAAAAATGCAATCTTCTAATTGCTATCATTGAAAATTTTGATGTATACTTCCTTAGTTGTGACCCCAAGGTTGGTTCTTCCAATTGTAATGCCCTATAAAAAAAATTGATCCTTGCTTTTGTCACTAGTTGTCTTGTATACATTGGCTACCTAATGTCCAATTTTCTCATCAAACATGAGCATCACTTCAACTTTTGGATTTTTTGTTCTCAGTGTTTTACTCAAACATTTGCTGACCATATCTTCAACTAGAATAGTCACAAGCACTATCCTCTTCTTTTTGTTGAAAAAAATATCAAGCCAATTAGGAATAGTGGATTTTCCTTTTATTTGAGGTGTTTAGAGCCCTAAAGGGTTTCCAATAGCTAGTAAGTTGAAGGTATCCATGGTTTCTATATGGCTTCTTGCAATAAACTCTCCTATCAGTTAACATTCACCTTATTCCTTATCTAGATCTATCATAATAATTTCTCACACTTTTTTCCCTTTTATCCATCATAGGTAATCCACATTGAAGACTGAATTTCAACTTTAACTACTATCTACATAGAGTGTTCAACTTCAGGTTTAGGATCTTGATTACCTATAGAGGGACATGGTATGATTTCTTTAGTATTTAAGGGAACCAATGTTGAACTAGAACTAGTTGAATCTATCTATGGTATCTATTTTGTTCCTTTCAATTTTAATTTCCTCTTTCCCCTTAAGCTATTTATTGGTCTAGGTGATGACAAAAAGAGTTCTTTCTTGGAGGTCACCTTCCTTTGGCTTACTCCAATCTCGCTTTAGCATAGGGAAGCCTTCAACTTGTTCTAAAAATTTGCAATCCAATACTTATTTTCCTCCATCCTCCTCAATCCTAGAAATATCCATTGATAGCTTCAAATCTATGATTTTTTTCAAAGTGAATCTATACCACCATCTCTTCCTTACTTAGAAGTATTCATCACACTCTACCAAGTAAAATCCCATCTAATGCTCATGGAAAAAATGAGGGGCCTATCTCAAATTTAGATTGGGTGAATCCCTTGCTATCAAATTTAGCTTGTGCTAAGTAGGGCTTTAAGTTCATAGATTTTAATTTAAATTATAGTGTAAAAGAACCTTGAATTTTCTTGTAACCATAGTAACCCAATTTAATAGGGAAAAAAAATCTAGAACATGTCCTAACTTTATAGTTTTGTCCACCTTAGCAACTTGTCAACATATCTCAATTAGCTCATATTTTTCTAAACATACCTAGATAAGTTCAATGGCTTCCCTTAAAATTATCCAACCCTTAAATATGTGAATTTAGTGAACTAGAAAAAGATACTTCCCTAAATTATAATTAACTAAACAACTTCCTCAGAAAACCTTTTATTTTCCTTCTTTTGTATCTCAAAGACTAGTCTAGCCATAAGTATGTCTTGTACCCTCCAAAACTCTTCAACATTTTTTTTGTTTTGTAGCAGAGGATAGTAATCATAAATGGAAATGAACAATTAGTCAAAACCTAGTGATGTAAGCCTTTCCATTCTTTGTAACAAGGTAGAAGTTGAAATATGTAAGCTTACATGTAAAGTATGGTGGTTTTGGATACTTGTGATAACTCCTCAAAAATCTTGTCTAGGATAATCTACACCTAGTTATTGTATTTACCCTCTCCTACGATAGCTTGAATGAAAAAATCCATCTATTTCTCCCATAGAAAAACATGTTTATTTCATTTTATCATGTTCAAGAGAATGATAACATCCCTAATTTTTGGAATCATATATTCTCTAGTTGAAGGTTGTGGTAGGTAAGAACCACCTTTTTCGGGCTTCAAAAATCAATTCTTGGAAATGGGCCTATTGAAATCCTAAGTATTTTTTATTGAACTAGAAAAATGATAGTCTTATTGTCTAGTCCTCATACACCTCTTTGGCTGGAATCCCCATGATGGTGATGTTGTTAACATATACTAGAATATCATCCCAATGAGTGTTGATACATCTCTTAGTAATGTCATATTTATTCCTACACTCTACAACTAAGTTAGGACAAAGAATGGATTTAGGAAACCCAACAGCTTGTACAAACCCACTACATTTTGGGCTATAGACTTGGATTGGGTTTTCTTGAACCTAGTGTTAGAGTGGGGTTTCTATTGCACCAAAAGATTTATCTATTGATGTTTGATACAACCACTCAACTTATAGTACATAGGAGGTAGCTAAGCCCTTTTCACAAATCGTGAGTGGAGTGATGAACAAATTTCCAAAAATCTCCCCCTTAGTGTTACCTAAGGGTCTAAGGATTTGAACATATAACCAAGCTCTAATACCACTTGTTAGAGTGAGGTTGTCATTGCACCAAAATTCTGATCTATCAATGTTTGATACAACCACTCAAATTATAGTACACATGAGGTGGTTAAGCCCTTGTTACAAATCTTGAGGGGATAACTTAACAAATTTCCAACACCTAGATACTATCTTCTCAATTTCTTCATCAACTAGTATGTTATCCCCTAATTATGGTAGGAAACTTATCAAGGGAACAAGTTTCCTTTCCTTAGGAAATTTGAGACAGGAGGAATCTATGGGGAATTACAAGTTTTAATTACGTGTCACTAAAATAGGTATAGGAAAGAAAATAAGAAAAAATTCTAAAAAATAAAGGAGAAAGAAAAAATAGAGTATTTGGGTAAGAGATATAGACTCACCATGTTCAAATCCATGAAATTATTTTGATAAAATACAACTTTTCCACTTCATTTTAATTCTAACAAGACACAATTAGCTTTCCTCATTCATACAATTACCAGAAAAGGGATTTATGATAGCTCAAACTTGGGCACCATGCTTTCTAAATGATAGGGGGAAATAACAATTTGATAGGGTATCATAATATTTAATTAGTGAATTATGAAAAATGAAGGAGAAAGAAAAACTAGAGGATTTGGTTAAGGGATATAGACTCATCATATTTTAATCGATGAAAAAGAAATTATGAAATGCAACTTTTCTACTTCTTTTTAATCCTGAGAAGACATGATGAGCTTACCCCATTCATACAATTTGAAAACTTTACTAGAAAAAGGATTTATGATAGCTTATCCTTGTGAAACATGCTCTCTAAATAATAAGGGCGGTACTCATTTGACAAGGTGGTAGCAATGCTAGGATGGTGTATCAACTCATTAGAGTTCAAATCTTTGTAGAAGTTAGGGTGGGGTATCATCAAGATTACTGACCCTACTAGTGCATTTTCTCTAGTATTGAATTCTCTAGGAATTTCCTCTATGCAAAATGCTTCATATATTTCCATCTTATCCCATACTCTATTTCTATAGTGCCTTAATCTCTCATTATTTAGATAAAAAGCTCTTCTAACTTCTTCAACTACCAATTCTACACCTCCTCAAGCTTTTAGAAGTTTGATCCCTCTCCTTTTTACTTATTCAATACCAAACAATATCTCCAAAAGGGGATGTTGTTACAAAATCTTGCACTATTGACTAAATTTTTTTACCTAAAGGCAACCTTGTGAGACATGGAAACAATCTCCAAGCTATGGGACTTGAACTATGAGATTGAGTCTCTAGAGAAGGTTGACTTCCTTACTATCAGGGTGCACCTAACTACTCTTCAAGAGGAAAAGGGAGAAGGAATGCATGAAAGAAAATTAACTAATCTATTCTAAAGGAGGTGATACACCAAAATAGTTTGTTCAATCACATCTCTACCTAACAATGCACTATTCATCAATGTAACTTCAAAATACACTAATTCAACCTTTTTGCTAATTCAATAGTTACATATAGATTGAAAACCAAATGGAATTCCAAAAGGAAGTAAATTCACTCTATAACATTCAAAGGCAAGAGTAGATAGTGTTATGTAGATTGAAGAATGAAAACAAAACAACAATAGAGGCAAGAAGATATTGCACTAACATTGATGGGAGAATGAGATAAAGTAGAAGATTACATTCAATCATATGAAAAAGGAAATTACAATAGTATATTATAGATTATTTTGGTTATAGAATATGAGAAAAAATGATTGACCTTTGGAAGAGTCACAAAACTTGCTTTTATAGTTCAAGCATAACTAAGATATTACATTGAGTTCAAACTCTAACCAAGTAGAGTTGAGATTATACAAAATCAATAACAATAAATCTATAGAAGATTTGATCTTGGCACACATTCAAATGTAGGAGAACCATATCTTTCACTAAAAAGAGCCTTGAGAAGATAGAAATGGTGGTCATTATCATTCTGACAGGGTAAATGGATAAACCAAGTAGTAGGAGGCATGTTATTTACATTTACTAGGCATAGAGATCATAGAAAAGTGGTTGTAGGCAATCAAAAGATCAATTTTCCATCAAATAACTACATTAGATAGTATTCTCATCATGCCAAATCAATAAAATTAGAATTTCAACTAATGTCAATCATCTAACCTACCACATGGTCAAATGATGTTTAAATGTTTCACCACCTTGCCAGTCATCTTTCCTTATGTTGACCTATGCATGAATATCTATTTGTGGCTTTTCAATTAAGAATCCTTATCAATTTTTTGTCCTTGCAAAGCCATAAAACCTTCACACTTTATGTCAATCATTTCTTTGCAGCTAACCTTCACTATGTTGCCTTAACTATTGTGACCTTGCACCCAAAGTGAAACTAATAATTTTCATCATTGTAGTAGTTTGTCTAGCTAACATCAAATTCTCACAATCCTACAAAGACTACCCTCATGACTACTTGATGCTCCACTGCAACATCACAACTTTAACCATTAACCCTGATGCTAACCCTATGATGGTGCACTCAAAGTATGTCATTACTTCATAGCACAAACCATGATTAGCTATAAAACCCCTCTAAAAGCTTGAATGAAAGGAATTCACATTGTGTGGCCCTGACCTAGGCTTAACTTTAACTAAATGAAAACTTGTGAATAAAGAAGAAATGCTACTTTGTAGCCTAAACTATGGTTTACATCAAAGTGGGTGCAACAATGAAAAAGTTCTTGAATTTAACCATTTTAGTCTTCTATCACATAGTCAAAAACTTAAGACCTTGAAGCCTACTAAGGTTATGGATATAACATATCCATTGAAGCTACCCACATTCCTTTATCAAGGTTAATTGACTAGCATGTTTGAATTGTTACAACCTTGCAACCTAAAGTACACCTCAATGGAATGAAATCAATTGAATCAATTAACCTTCATTCGATGAGATATTATTCAAAATCTACCCCTATGACCATGAAAAAGACTACATTCACTTCATCATGACTTGAAGTTTAATGTTGGCATTAACAACTGTAAAGCCATGGTGACTATTTGATTTAAGTGCATCGCATGCTTGTTACCTACCTAAGTGTTAAGTGCTAATAGCCTGTGACTAAATGATGAAAAAACAATCACATGGTCACAAGTTAAATGGTTTGTAAGATATAACATGACAACCATGAGAGATTCAAGACTTAGAGATCAAAGAAAAAGGTAAAGAATTTCATCATATTCTTAGGGAAAATAAATTTGAAATATCAAATGACCATTAGACATATTTTTCATTTAAGAAAATTTTCAAATTTTAGTGAGGGGACAAAAATGGCTAACAATTTTGGTGACTCAGAGGGAATGCTAGCTTGCTAAGCATGGACCAATGCCTTAAGAATCCATTGGGCTATAGAGTCACAAAAACTATGATCTACATGGTAAAACTAGGAATATTGCAACCTCTATAATTTTAAAACTCTACCTCCTCTACAACTGCAAAACTCAAACTTGCTATCTCATGAGGAAACAACAAGTGCTCATGCACTTCTTGGAATACTAAAAAACATCTAACATAATATATACATGAATTTATAGAGATGAAAATTTTAAAAAACCTATTTATTCATTTGTTGAAGTATTTTTCGCTCCTTACCAATTCATTTCTTCTCCCATGCATGAGGATAGTTTAAAATAACAAGTGTGAAAAACACACTACTACATGGAATACCTCCTTCCCAATACCAAAAATAGTGAAGCTACTCTCCAATACTAGGAAACCATTATCTTGAGAAAAACATGATTTATCTTCCTTATAGGACTCTTCCTCATGCTCTGGTATAAGCATGGCTGGAGGCAACTTGTATAGTTGTTGCAGAGCTAGATGTCTTATGGGGATCCTCATGATTCCTTTGGATCTTGGAAATCAACTTTGAACATATGATGCTCTGCAATAGTACCATCCAACTAGTTTGGAAGTGGCTCCTCTACCTATAGATAAAAAATCTCCACCTTGTCTTCATGTTGTTCATGAACCACCTCCTTGGGAGCTACTAGTATGGTATGGCTCTCCAATTGTTGTTGTTGCAACTCATGATTATCTAATGAATAGGTAGACTATTTCATGTTCAAGGATAAACAAAACATCTCCAGCTCATCCCAAAAAGTCTCCTCATTAAATCCTCTTGCTCTCTTGCAATAATATACATAGGTTGAGG
This sequence comes from Cupressus sempervirens, assembly GCA_028749045.1. Classification (NCBI taxonomy): domain Eukaryota; kingdom Viridiplantae; phylum Streptophyta; class Pinopsida; order Cupressales; family Cupressaceae; genus Cupressus; species Cupressus sempervirens. The sequence continues at coordinate 264,275,360 of CM053786.1, read as the reverse complement.
GACAACCTCATGCATATCAACATGTTCCTCCTCGATGATAGATCTATCCTTGAGGCTCTCTTCTCCATCCTCTACATCATGGAGGACTATCTACTACAACAAATGGTACTCTTCTTGCTCAACTTGTAGTAGATCCCCATTCTCTTATAAAGGCTCAAAAGCCATGATCAATTCCTCAAGTCTTCTTCCTCTTCCTCAACAAAGGATTGAAGCTCTTCAAATACAAGGATTGGATACTCTTCCTTCTTCTCAATAGCTACCTCATTCTCATCATCAATAGGTTGCAACTCCTCCCATGGCCACTTTGTGGGCTTTTTTTCACTCTCCCAAAACTCCTTATTTGGACCATTAAGAGTCCATACAATAGGTCCACCCTTAAAGAGTGAAATATTGATGGGTACTAAAGGCTCATGACCAAGCCATCTCTCTCGTGTAGGGAGTGGGGTTACAATAGTAGGCTCTTGCAATGGAGGGGGCTTCTTGAAGCTTGAGATGACATACATTGGAGAAGGGTTGCCTCTTCTTCCTTGGTTTGAAAATGAGCTAGTTGTAATCTCATTTCCTCTTCTTTTTCTACAACAACTTTCCTAGCAATTTTCTCCTCAATGTGTCTTTTTATCTCCCTCTCTTCCTCCTCTTGTTGGAGATAGGGTTGGTATGCCATCTCCTCCTAATGTCTTTCTATCTCATTTTTCCTTCCAACCTTATCAAGCCACCTATCAAGGTCTAGCAATTGCTCATGGTTTTCATCTATTTTCTTACTCTATTTGTCCATTCTCCTACTCCTCTCCTATAACATGTAGTCCATCTTCCCTTGGGACTCCAACATCATATCTTTAAGCTTCTCATATGGGAATTTTGGGATTGGTTGAGAAAGGGTAGGGAGAGAGTAATAATCTTGAATAGTTGGATTATAAATAGCTTGGTGTTGAGATTGAAATTGACAATATTATGGTTGAGAAATGAAACTTTCATAGTATGGGGAGAATAGTAGTTATCTCTATGAAATAGGTCCATGGTTTTAGCTTCATAAAAATTACAATTTCATAGAAACTTGAAAACACAAAAAGATTAAGAATGATCTTTACATACTAGCACTGTGTCTATTTGAAACTAGTAGATGCATACAGTTGTCATGGTGTTAGATGAATGCCTCCAAAGGATGATTTTACTAAGAATAACGCCCAAATTGTCAATAAATAGACTTCAAAATGACTTCCAACAAACTTTAGTAGCTAAAATGATGGTCTCACTATGCATACCAAAAATTATGGTATGACTAGTGGAGGCTCTAGAAGCTAACTTGAATCTTTTATATTAGTCCCACTGGGTGTGCTAAAAACTATTGTCACAAAATCTTGCACCAATGCCTAAAGTTTTTTACCTAAAGGAAACCTTGTGAAATATGGAAACAATCTCCAAGCTATGGGACTTGAACTATGAGATGGAGTCTTCTGAGAAGGTTAGCTTCCTTACTATCAAGGTTCACCTAACTGCTCTTTGAAAGGAAAAGGGGGAAGGAATGCATGAAAGAAAACTACCTAATTTAATCTAAAGGGGGTGATAGACCAAAATAATTTTTTCAGTCATGTCTTTTCCTACAATGCACTATTCATCAATATAACCTCGAAATATATTGATTCAACCTTTATTTTAATTCAACAGGTATATATACAGATCAAAAACTAAATGGAATGCCACAAGGAAGGAACTTCACTCTATAACATTCAAAGAAAATTGGAGGATGAAAAAAGACACCAATAAAGGCAAGAATATTTTGTACTAATACTGATGGGAGAATGAGGTAAAGTAGAAGATTACATTCACTCATAAACAAAAGGAAATTATAGTAGCAAAGTATAGAATACTATTGTTACAGAATTAGAGAAGAAAAGATTGACCCTTGGAAGAGTCACAAAACTTTCTTTTATAGTTCAAGCATAATTGAGATATTATACTGAGTTCAAACTCTAACCAAGTAGAGTTGAGATTGGAAAGAAGAAATAACTACAAATCTATAGAAGATTTTACCTTGGTACACATACAAATACAAGTGAATCATATATTTCACTAAACTTTTCCCTAAGAAAATAGAAATGATGGTCATTATCATTCTAACTAGGTAGATGGATAAACTAAGTAGTGGGAGGCATGTCCTTTACATTTACTAAGCATGAAGATCATTGAAAAGTGTTTCTAGGTGATCAAAAGATTGATTTTCCATTAAAGAACTACATTAGATAGTATTCTCATCATGCTAGATCGGCCAAATTAGATTTTCAACTAAAGTCAATCGTCTAACTTTCCACATGGCCTGATGCCCTTAAAATATTTCACCACCTTGCTAATCATTTTTCTTTATGTTGACCTATGCCTGCATATCAATTCATAGGTTTTCAATTGAGAATGCTTATTAGTTGTTTGTCCTTGTGAAGCCATGAAACCTTCATGTTCTATGTCAATCATTTCTTTGCAATTGACCTTCACTATTTTCCTTGACTTTCATGACCTTATGCCCAAGGTGAACTAATAATTCTTACCACTGCAATAGTTCTCTTGGCTAACATAAAATTTCCATAATCCTGTAAAGACTATCATCATGATTACTTGATGTGCCATAGCAACATCACAACCTTAACCATTAACCTTGATGCTAACCTTGCGATGGTGTGTTCAAATTATGTCATTACTTCACAACACAAACCATGATTAGCTCTAAAACCCCTACAATATCCCTAATGAAAGGAATGTCATTATGCTCAAAGTATGTCATTTCTTCATAGCAAAAACCATGATTAGCTCTAAAACCATTGCAATAGCCCTGTTGAAAGGAATCTCATTTTGTAGCCCTAAAACTTCTTTGCAACCTAAACTATGGTTTACATCAAACTAGGTGTGACAATGTGAAAGCTTTTGAATTTAAGCATTGTAGTTTTCTATTGTATAGTCATAACTTAAGACCTGGAAACTTGCTAAGGTTATCGATTGAAGCTTCCCACATTCCTTCATCAAGGTTAATTGACTAGCATGTTTGACTTATCACAACCTCACAACTTGAAGTTCACCTTGATGGAATAAAATCAATTGATTTGATTAACATTCATTCAATTATATATTCTTCAAAACTAACCCCTATAACCATTCGAAAAACTACATTCACTTCATCATGACTTGAAGTTGAACATTGACATTAATAGTTGAGAAGCCATGTTGTTGTCTGATTTAATTGCATTACATGCTTATGGCCTACCTAAGTGTAAAGTGCTAACATCCTGTGATCGGGTGATGAAAGAATAATTACACAATCGCAACTTGAATGATTTGTAAGATATAACATTAAAATCATGAAATATTCAAGACATAGGAATAAAAAAGAGAGGTCAAGGATTTTTTCATATTCTTAGGGAAAATAAATTTGAAATATCAAATGACTATTAGACATGTTTTACATTTAAGATAATTTTCAAATTTTGGTAGTGGAGGGCAAAAATGGCTAACAAGCAATATCAGGACTACTCTGCTTCCTAAACCAATTGATGAGAAGCTATCATCAAATTATAGTCTCTAAAATCCTTTGTCAATTCATGGATTTTTGTCTTGCAAATCCTCTTTAGTGATGTAGGAGCATCCTAGGTATAAGAGAAATCTTGTATCACCCAAAAATATTTCCTCTTTTTCTTGAATAAGGATTGTCTCAGTGCAAAATTGTTGTCTATAAAGGCTTGTTGCTAGTAATTCAATCATACAAGCTGAAAATGTCATAATTTCAGAGAGGCATGTTCATCTTGGATATATCAACCTACAAGTTAATGCTCAATGCCATATCATGAGTATTAATGGATTTATTATGGATTTTTAGTGTGCAATTTTGGTATAAAAAACCTTCAAGATCACCATTGAAGACCTTAGAGGCCCTAAATAGGGTACAAAATGGGGTCGACTAGAGCTTGTGTAATTTAGGCCATATAGATTAGAAGCTATGGATTCTAAAAATTTGTTATAATAGCCAATCAAAGAAAAAATTTAAAATTTATTGCCTTCTAAATTTGGACCAACCAAAATTTCGAAAATAAGTGTTAAAGGTGTATCAAGCCAAATCTATATGTAATTTTAGATTTAGTCAGTCTTAAGGGTTAGGGTTTGATATCTAGAGACTTCTTGGATGGTGTAAAGATTCCTATTTGAGGAAGCCCGTACATTATCTAAGACAGTTGTAGGTGATAGTTCATAACTTTTTTTTGTAAGTTATTATAAGGATGACACCCATGGTGGTTTGCATATTCTATTATTAAATTATGTAATTCCACACTAGCAACAAGAATAAGAAGCCCATATGTTGTGCTTGCAAATTATTTTTATTTATTTGTTTATGTTATGTGTTTGTGGTAATAAGGGGAACACCCTTCATCAAGTGGTATTAGAGTAGGAGTTCTTGAGTGTTAAAGTAGATCGCCAATTGGGAGGCAATTTGCACCAAGACCATGGTTTGGGCTAAGCATATAGACATATCACTAATTGTGAGGTACTTTGCACTAGGGTTTGAATAGAAATGCAAAAGTGCCTCCATGAAGAGAGTGTAGTGGGAGAGTTGTAGTTGTTACACATTAAGGTTTTAGTATCATCTAGGCATTGGTAGAATAGATGTACATGAGGATAAATCTTGATGTAAGAGATGAAAGTGAGGATGAAGGTGAGGAAGAAGAAAATGTTGAAGACAAGGCAGTTCTAAACCTAGAAGAAAAAAGACTTTTCAAAAATATCTCCAAGATTGGTAAAAAGACCTAAGTTTGAGGTTTCCACATTTTTGGAAAATCTTAACCCTAGAGGATTTGATCAATTGGATCAATGAATTGGAGGAATACTTTGAGTATGAAAATATTGAGGATCTTGATAGGGTCAAGTTTGAAAAGGTAGAATTGAAGGAGCATGCGAAGATCTCATGGAAGGAGATTCAATTAGAGTGAAATAGAAGAGAAAGAGATAAAATCACCATATGGGATTAGATGATAGCTAAATTGAATCAACAACTCATTCTTATGGATTATGAGCTTGATTATCTAAAGAAAATGTAAGGGTTGAAGAAAGTGGTAAGATTTATTTAGGAATATATCGAGGAGTTCTCTCAAGTTCTCATCATAACTAGTCATCCAGAACCTAAAAAGGAGAAAAACACTCATTATCTTAATGGGTTGAAGCCATCCATTCAAGAGGATCTGAGTTTGGTTCAAATGAATAGTATTGAAGAGGCATATTACTTTTCCTTAAGAGTAGACAAAAAGCTAAATAAGAAGTTTGATAACAAGAATAGTGGAAGAAGTCCTAGTGGAAGATCTAGCAGATAGTCTTATGGAGGCCAAAATGATGATCAAATAATAAGGATGAGGCTGGTGGTAGTAGTAAGAATGAGAGGTGGAAAAAATCTAGTCATTTCCATGATCATAACAATAGAGATCAAAGAAAAAGAGAAAGAGGGAAAGGATCTAGATATTTTTACTATGTAGAAGAAGGGCATAGAGCATTTGAGTGTTCTTAGTGCCAAGAAAGGATAGATCAAAGAATTGAAGGACTAGCTAGAGTTTTGCATATTGATGAATATGTCAAATCATCCCATTTTGAAGATGCTGAAAGAGGAGAATTCCTAGTTAATAGGAGAGTCTTGCTAAGTGGTTTGAATAAACTTGATCAAAGGAGGATTTTGTTTCATACAAGGTACAAAGATGAAGATAAGTGTTGTAATGTGATCATTAATGGTGGAAGAACTAACAATATAATATCAGAAAAGATGGTTACAAAGTTAAATTTCAAGAGGTAGGAACACCCACATGTATATCGTATTTCTTGGGTGCAAGTTTACCACAAGGTCATGGTCAATGAGTAGTGCCTAGTGAAGTTCAAGATTTGAAACTACCAAGATGAGGTGCTTTTTTATATCATACCTATAGATATATGTCATATGTTGTTGGGTAGGCCATGGAAGTTTGAGAGGCATGCTATACATGATGGGAAAGAAAACACCTACACTCTAACAAGGGATGGAGTGAAACATATGTTGAAGGAGAAAGAAGAAAAGGTATGTAGTGCTGCCAAAAAAAAATTGTTGATAGAAAGGATTTTCTTAAAGGTATGAAGTATGAGCATATGTGTTTGATTTTGATTATAGAAGAAGGAAAAGAAAAAAAAAAAAAAGTTACTAAAGGATTACCCCAGTGAGGAAGAACCAGATGGACTAGACCCCATGGGCTAGTTTTCTGAACAAAGAAACATACAAAAATGACACCATTAGAAAGTGAAGAGTTGAAAATATAATTCCATAAGTTATTTCAAAATGGATCAATTAAGGAGAGCCTAAGTCCATATAATGTACTAGTAGTGTTAGCACCAAAGAAGAATGGAGAATGGAGGATGTACACAGATTCATGAGTTATCAACAAGATCACAATCAAGTATAGATTTCCACTACCAAGGATGAATGATATTATGGATTGTTTGAGTAGAGTTATGTATTTCACAAAGATAGATCTAAGGGGTGGGTCCCATCAAATTTATATGAGAGAAGGAGATGAGTGGAATACTAGCTTCAAGATAAGAAGAGGATTGTATAAGTAGTTATTCATTCCCTTTGGGCTAAACAATGCAACGAGCACTTTCATGAGACTTGTTAATGAGGAATTGAATGCATTTCTAGGTAAATTTGTAATAATTTACCTAGGTGATCAATATTTTTATCTTTAGCAAGATATTTGAGGATCATTTGATCCATATTTGTAAGGTGTTTGATAAGTTGAGGGATGAAAAGTTGTTGATAAATCTAGAGAAGTGTAGGTTTGTGAAGGAGTTAGTGTACCTAGGATTTTTAGTTTTAGTATAAGGTCTAAAAATGGTTAGTGTGCCTAGGATTTGTAGTTTTAGTATAAGGTCTGAAAATGGACCTTGAGAAAGCGAAGGCTATGCTTGAATGGCCTACCCTAAGGAATTAAAAAATGGTAAGATCTTTTCATGGACTGGCTAGTTTTTACATAAATTTTATCATATCTTTTAGTATTATTTGTGGGCCTTTTACTAAAACAATGAGAGGGGATAGGAAAGAATTTAAGTGGACTGTAGGAGCATATAAGAGTTTTAATCTATTGAAATAGAAAGTTATAGAACAACCTTTTTTAGCACTTCTATATTTTAACAAGGTATTTCAAGTATACTATGATTTTATGGTACTATAATAGCAGCTATTTTAAAATAAGAAGGTAGACCAGTTGATTATTTTAGTGAGAAGTTTATTGATGCCAAAATAAAATACTATGTTTATGATCAAGAATTGTATTCTATAGTTTAGGTGTTGAAGAAGTGGATACACTATCTTCTTCCTAAGGAGTTTTTTTTGCATACTAATCATTAAGCTTTGCAATATTTGATTAGTTAAGGAAAATTAAACCAAAGGAATTTGAAGTGGGTTCAATTTTTGCAGAATTATACATTTTATTTGAAACATAGGAGTGGGAAGTTTAACAAAGTTATAAATGCTCTTAGTAGAGGACAAATTTTGTTGATAGAGATGTAGATTGAGGTGGTTGGGTTCAAGGAACTCAATAATTTATATCCAAATGATCTTGATTTTAGAAAGGCTTGGAAGGCTTGTACAAAATCTATTATAGTTCATAGCACAAAGTGGTTAGATTTTATAATCCAAGATGGTATGTTGTTCAAAGGAAGTCAATTGTGAATTCCTAAAAGTTCTATCAGAGGTAATATCATGAAGGATAAGCATAGTGGAGTGTTGGCTAGACACTTTGGTAGAGATAAGACCATTTCTTTGGTTGGTGAGAATTATTACCAAACACAATTATAGAAATATGTGAAGAGGTTTTTGTAGAGTTGCATAGTATGTCAAATGGGAAAAGGAGTGAAGTAGAATACTAGGTTGTATTAGCCATTACCTATACCAGAGAAGTCGTGGGAGGATGTCAGCATGGATTTTGTTTGTGGTTTACCAAGGATGTAGCTTGGACATGATTCCATATTTGTGGTGGTTGAAAGATTTTTAAAAATGATACATTTCATTCCGTACAAGAAGACTAGTGATGTTGTTCATGTGGTAGACTTATTTTTCAAAGAATTGGTGAGAGTATATGGTTTGCTAGAGAGTATAGTTTTAGATCAAGATACCAATTTTTTTGGGTATGTATGGCATACATTGTGGAAGAAATTAAAGAAAAATTTGAAGTTTAATTAATTAGATCATCCACAAACTAATGGACAAATAGAAGTTGTGAACCAAATTTTAGGTAATTTCTTGAGATGCTTGGTTAGAGATAAACCAAAGGACTAGGATTTGATTTTACCACAAGAATAATTCACATATAATAATTATGTCAATAGGAGTACTGGTAAGTCACCATCCATAATTATGCCAATAGGAGTACTGCTAAGTCACGATCCATATTGTATATAGGTTCACCCTAGAAATTCTTTTGAATTGAGATAGTTGGATAAAGGAGAAATAAGTAGTGTTGGAGGAAAAGAATTTGCTAAATATTTGAAGAATATCCATGAGGAGGTGAGGAAGCACATTGTTAAGATGAATCCACACTATAAAGCTAAGGTATATGTGAAAAAGAGGTATAAGGAAATTTAGATTGGAGATGAAGTCATGGTTCATTTGAGAAAGGAGCATTTTCCAATGGGTACATATAATCAGCTGAAAATGAAGAAGTTTGAACTATGCAAGATAGTGAAGAAGCATGATTTTGGAAAATTCCTACTAAATGGAGTTGTCTGTTGAGTTGAATATTTCATTAGTATTTAAAATTTTAGATTTGATAGAGTATTATGAAAGAGGTGATGGAGATGAAGTTGTAGAAGCATAGTGGAGTATTTTAGCAGCTAGTTTGGCTACAAAGGAGATTAAGGAAATATTGGATAGCCGTGTTATAAAAAGTACAAGGAACATAACTTATGAAGAGTACTTGGAAAAATGAAAAGGGACGCCAGTAGAAAAATTATCATGGATAGAAAGGAAGGAGGTTAACCATATTGGTTTTCCTTTGAACACTTGAGACATGACAAGGTGACTTCTCAAATTACCTAGAGTATCTGATGCATGAGCATCCTAGGTGTAAGAGAAATCTTGCATCACACAAGAAATTTTTTTTTTCTTGAACAAGGGTTGTCTTAGTGCAAAGTTATCTTTTGTGAAGGCCTATTTCTTAGTAAGTCATTCATACAAGCTCAAAATGTCCTAATTTTAGAGATGGATGTTCATCTTAGATATATTAGCCTACTAGTTGAGGATCAGTGCCATATCAAGAGTATTCATGGATTTGTTACAAATTTTTGGTTTGCAATTTTGGTATTAAAAATATATGCTCACTGTTGATTACCTTGGAGGCCCCAAATGGGCTCCAAAATCGGATTGACTAGAGCTTGGGAAAAACAATCCCTATAGATTAGAAGCTAAGGATTCAAACTTTAGTTATAATAGCCAATCAAAGCACTAGTTTAAAAGTTATGGCCTTCTAGATTGAACTGACCAAAATTTCCAAAATAAGTGTCAAAGGTGTATCAGGTCAACACTACATGTAATTTTAGAGCTAGTTGGTCTCAAGGGTTAGGATTTGATGTCTAAAAACTTCCCAGGTGATGCATAAATACCTATTTAAGGAATGTCCATATATTGTCTAGGACAACTATGGGTCATAGTTCATAACTTTTTATTGCAAAATATTGTAAGGATAGTGCCCATGTGGGTTTACATATTGTATTTGAATATTTTGTATTTCTGCATTTAGGTTGATAATACGAAGGCCATATTTTGTTCTCAAAAATTGCTATTATTTATTTGTTTATGTTATGTTTTTGTGATATTAAGGTGATCACCCTTCATCATTTAGAAAAGATAACATAATTAGAAAAAATTCTCTCATTATATAAAATGTGGGACTAGGGATCTTCTGAAGAAAAGATGGTATACCTTGGATTGGTTTTAGGCTTTAAAATTACTTTTTGATTACTAATGGGGATAGTGGCTTGTAACCAATCTAGCTTAATATTTTGTTAAAGAGGGTAGTAATCATAAATGGTCATGTTATTAGTCAAAACCTAGTTAGATAAGAATTCTAATTCTCTACAATAGGCCAAAGTTTGAAATAAGTATGATTACATGTAAAAGTTGGTACTTTCAAATAATTATGATAGCTCCTCATGAAGCCTATCTACAATAATATCCACTCATTCAATGTACTTACCCTCTCTAAGGATAGCTTGAATGAAGAAATACATCTATTTTTCCTATAGAAAAGCATGTTCCTTTCCTTTAATCATGCTCAAGAGAATGATAACATCCCAGATTTCAAGAATCATATGCTCACTAGTTATAGGTTATGGTGGGTGAGAGCCACCTTTTATATGGCTTCAACAAGAAATTCTTGGAAATGAGGCTACTGAAATCCTTATTATTTTTATTGAAATAGGAATATGATAATCTTACTATCCAATCCTCATACACCTCTTTGGGTGGAACCCTCAAGGCTCCCATGATGGCGATGTGGTTACATATACCACAACCTCACCACAAGAAGTGTTGTTACATCTCTCAATGGTGTCATATTCATCCTTACACTCTAGAACCAACTTAGGACAAAGAATAGCTTCAGGAAACCACTAGCTTGCACTAAACCACTTGCAAATATATTTTTGAGTATAAAATTAGGTTGAGTTTTCTTTAACCTAGATACTACCTTCTCAATTTCTTCATCAATTAGTGTAGTGTCCCCTAATTTTGGTAGGAAAATCATCAAGGAAACAAGTTTCCTTTGGTTAGAATATTTGGGATGGGAGGTGGCCATGGGGAATCACAAGTTTCAATTATGTGTCACTAAAAGGGGTATGGAAAAAGAAACTAGAAAAAATTCTAAATAATTAAGGAGAAATAAAAATTAAGGTATTTGGGTAAGAGATATAGAATCACCATGTTCAAATCCACAAAAAACTTTTGATGAAACACAAATTTTCCACTTCTTTTTAATTCTAAGAAGACACGGTGAGCTTACTTCATTCATAAAATTATGGAAACTTTACTAGAAGATAAATTTATGATATCTCAAGCTTGTGCAACATGCTCAGCAAATGGTAGGGGAAAGTATCAATTCGACAGGGTGTCATAATCTTTAATTAGTGACTTTACCTTCACATGTATTAAATCTCATTTTTTTGTCACCTTTTTCAATCACCTTTTAATACATGTCTTTTCACCTTTTTTAGAAGGTATTGAATTTTTTTGTAATGCCATGTGTCTATGGGAAGCCAGCTATAAGCTTCTAAATAACAAAATTTTGAACCATAAAATAATTGTTTAAAAGTTCAAGTTCTATCTACCAATAATATTGGGGCATGGCACTCAACTAACTTCTCTCAAAATAACTTTGATTGAATTTTACTTGATTGAAATTTTGAACTCCAAATAGCAAGACACAAGTTCCAAAGTTCAACTTCATTTAAGAGTTCCAAGGTCCACTAGTGATGTGAAAATACATGTTGGACTTACAAAACACATCATAATGAACCATTGAACTTCGAAACTTGAATTTTGTGGTACAATGGTTCAAGTTGATGTTTGATTTTAATATAAGTTGTATCAAGGTAGAAGAAGTAAACATAAATAAAGTGGTTAGTTTGAACCTTTAAAACTTGAACCAAGAAGGCTCAAGTTCAAGGTTTAAGGATTCTTTAAGGGTCAATTTCATTCAACAAAACTTTTGAAAAATATAAGACAAAACATGGGTAACAACTGGCTCTAATTGGTGATCAAGACTATAGGAGACTAAAAGGGAGTTCAAAATCTCAATTTTTGAAACCTAACTAAGAAAAATGTGACCAACCAAAAAAATAGCAACATAAGGAAGGAAATTTAACCTAAGATACTACAAAACAATATGTATAAGGGGGGTAGGGGGGGAAACCCTTACGATTGATAGAGCTTAAGATTTTGCCTCTTATAGAAAAAGGTTGTTTATATTCCACCTAGGTTTTTCAATTTGAAGAATTTTGATCCAAGAACCTTGTTGATTTAAAAAGAACTATTCCATAATGGTTCAAACTTCACATGATCCCCTCATAGTTCCCTTTACTTGTCACAAAGTGGAACTTTATCATTTTTCATAAACTTTCTAGATCTTGCCCTATGATGAAAAATATTCTTCACCTTTAACTCATGAGTAGTGATATGATCCACTATATTCTCCCTTTCCTCCTCATTTTTTTTCAAATAGAGGATCATCTTTTCTAAGGTGTTTTGAAAAGCTTCCTCTTTGATTAATTTATGGATTTTGGCTAAGGCTAGTTCAAGGGGAAAATTCAATTGAGATTCAATACCATATACCAATTGAAATGGATTCATTCCAAAAGCTCTCTTATTAAATTTCTAATCAACCCATAATACATTGTAAAATCTTTTATGACAATCCTTAGCACTTGCATTGACTAACTTTTTCCTAATAGAAATGAAATTCTTATCTATGGCTTCAACTTGTGTAATGCTCAACTAAGCATAACCGAAAGATAAGAAAACAAAGAACAAATACCATAAACTCAAAAAAAAATTTATATTTTTTTTAAAATTATATATCATTAAACAAATATCATATTCTATTTCAATACTTGAAAACAACTTACATCTTAATTATGAACAAAAACATATGTCTTAATAATAAAAGAATGTTGTTTCAAAACATCTTATCTCCCAATGATCCTTAAATGCTATAAAAACACTTCATAATCTAAATTTAACATAATAGAAACTAAATACAGCCATTACTTTAACAAATGATCATTAACAAATTTGTTAATATTCAAGTGTCTACTGTAGTTATACTACTGTATAACAAAAGCCACCATTCAATTATATTCACATTAGCATATGAAACATAATATTAGAGTTCAATATAAAATGCGATTCATAAAATTTATAGTAATTTTCATCATGCCAATAATCAAAAGTACTAAGGATGTAATTCATCAATACTCTAGAGCATATACTAACTGTTCATAAAATATCCACATTAATATAGAAATAGCATCAACTGTTAATGCCTCTGTTTTTTCAAATGGTGTCATATTCAATTGTGGATAATATCTCAAAACAATAGGTAGTTATAACTCAATCTTTCTCATATTATAATAACCAAATTAAGCCATCTCTATGTTTCCTCTATTTATAATGAGTTTCATATTAACATTCACATAAGATTGCTCTTGGTTACTATTCACGACAGTCATCATATCCTTTCAAACAACTTAAACACAACTATATAAAACTCATTCACATAAAACTGATAATCGCTAATGCTAAATTGTCTATGTTTCATACCAACCATTTGACATTATGTTTGTCATGGTTTCACTTAGTTGTTCAACCATCGTCAATGTTTTTGAATTCAAACATCTCTAACACCAAATATGACTTCTAATTCCTCTATTTTTAAATCATATACAGTGGTTAAACTAACAATGCACCCATATCCATATTTCAAAAGTTGAATTCAGGCTTCACACCTACAGACACAAACATACATTATAATAATGACAAAGCCCTATCTTCATAAAAATTATTTGATAATATAACTATACCTATGGTCCATGCAGATTCATAAAAATGAAAGCACAATTCCATATGGATTTGACTCAGTAACACTTGTGTTTATGCAAACAATCAACACAAGTAATTGCACAAACTATTTTTACAAAATATCCAAGCCAAAACTATAGTACAATTCATAAAGTAAGTGCAATCTATGTTGCAAGCTATTTAAATGATAGAATGACAATAATATACATGATGTTGAAATACCCAAGTGGTCATGGTTTAATAAAACAGAGTATAGAAACCATCTAAACCCCAAAGCAAACAGCAATACACAAAACAAAGATGTATATATGTAACCCATATCCAAATATGGATATAAATAGGTCTCGACACTTATGCTCAACCCTGCTTACACCCATACCTGGGTATCAACAAGCATATTATAAAAAAAATACTGTAGCCTCTACAATTCTTCAAGCAAAATTAACACCCAAAACAGTAAAGGAATAGGTAAGGAAATGCCCCCTACCTCCAAATTTTAGAATATGAAAACTCAAAATGATGCCTAACAACCAAATTCACTGCCAAAACCCCAAACCAAAACCAGACTTCCAAAACTAAAAACTTTGATAATGAATGATACTCTGAATTCCAACAATGTATGGCTTCATAAGCATGAAAGCCCTATTGACCAAATTTGTCATGATGCTAAATTTTAGCAATAAGCATCACAGATGCAAAACATACAGAGAAATGTGGCCAAATTCCTGGCCCAAACACAACAAGAACTCAAACATATGCATACAAAAATGGCTGACTAAATCAATGTAATAATTCCTCTTAAATGAGCATTAAATGCAACTAAACCACTTCCACAATGACTAGTACAGATGGAAATCATCTTTCCACCACCATATATGTTTGGCTATTAAACTTCAACATAATACCTCATTCAAAGCATCTAGACCATTTAGGATTTTAGGTTAGAAAACTTTGTTTTTTTGAAAATATGATATCCAAAACACATACCTAATAAGCACTGCAGGTTTAAACCCCATATATATTAATAGCAATTGATTTAAAACATAAACTTAAAGCATATATATATATATAGACCTTTTAATATACAACACACATATGTATAAATATATATATAACATGTGAAAAGAGTATTAGGGAAATACCTAAGTTCTGCAAATATCACTAAACAGCAAATTATCATTAATACTAATGCACAAAATATAAACATGATAATCATAACATTATACTGATGTACAAAAAAATATGAAAGCAATAACCATAAAATCTGAGCTACATTAAAAGCTTTTCAGAAATGTTCTCCATTCATATTCTACCTGAAGACAATATTCTGCAATATCATTAAAACTAGAAACATTAGGCATTAATTCTAACTACATCATAAGTTTGTCAGGTTCATAAATGTCTCTATCAAAGCTTAAAATAAAGTAATTTTGAAATAGAAACATAATCATCCGAAAAGAACTTATAATCACAAAGTCTTAAAATGCAGTAAAATTGAAGTAGTGGTCAGGAATGACAACTTGGTTGTTCCCCTTCTAAAAATAATCAAAAGAATGTTAGAATTGTATCTCGTTTTCATAAGAGAAAATTTACAGATCACTTAAAGAAATTTTTGTCTCTTATCAGCCATTATTATTTTCAACACTCCAAATCTGATCAAGATAATTTATTTTTTATTTAAATGATCGAGGAATTTTCCTTATGTGAGGAAATATTCAATGTCTAAGGACAAGGTATTCTTCAATCCTACCAAAAACACCAATGAGTCCTCCTCTTCAACAGATCCTTTTTTTTCCATTAGTTTACATATACCTTGACCATTCACAAGTTTGGTTGGTTTGATTTCTAGATCGAATTCTTACACCTATGTCACCTATGTTACTTGATTATTCATGACCATTTCTTGTTGGGTGAGAATACTCTTCAAAGTAGTGTTAGGAATAAATATTATAAAGTAATAGTTCAAGATGTAATAATGAAAGTGTTTCACTACCTTTACTACCAAAAATTATTTCTTTTCAATAAAAAATGACCTTAGTTCATTCTTCTTTGAGGGCACACTCATTAAGGAAATTTGGACCTCTTCGCCTTCACTATTATTCTACAATAACACAACTAATATAGTATATTCACTAGCATAGAAATAAATCAAAAGTTCTTTCTAGTAATCAATATGAGCTAGAACTGGCACTTGGGCATAAAGATCATGATATCTTCAAAATCATTGCATAGCTTCAGCACTCCATTTCATAGAAAATTGGCAATGGATCTAGTAGTTTCTAAAATTGTGGGCATAAACCTCCTTAAAATGTTTATTTGGCCAATGAAGGAACATACCCCATTTTGGTTTAAAGGAAGGCGCAATGGTTGACTTACTTTGGCCCTTGTAGTATCAATTTGGATAGCTTATTTTGACACAATGTAGCCTAGTATCTTACCCTCTATAACACAAAACATAGACTTTTTGGGTTTAGGGATATACTGTGTGCTCTACATCTTTGGAGAACCAACCTTAAATTATGTAGGTGCTTCTCTCTCCTTTTAAAAAATATAGCCATATCATCCAAATATATGATAATCATTTCATCCAACATGTTCTCAAAGGATGATTTTATCATTTTTTGGAAGGTAGTGCCTACATTTATGAACCAAAATGACATTTAACTATACATGAAGGTATCTAGTGGGGTATTGAAAGTTTTCTTATATTGGTCTTCAAGAGACATGTTGATCTAATTATATCTATAAAATCCATAAACCATTGAAAGTGTCACTAAGCCCACAATATTTTACAAGATGTGATCAATGTTTGACTAAGTTTTCTCTCAAATTTGCTTACTAAAAGTTCCTAAAATCTGCACAAATCTTGATTTCTCCATTGATTTGACTACAAATCTTACTGACCAAACCCCAAGCTCTCTAGGTTCTTCTTACATAATTCACCTTGACCAAATAGGGTCTTTACACACCCTGTGCCTCTAAGGATTCAATCCAATAGATCCCCTTCATTTAATAGGTTCATGTCAACTAGATAGTACAAGCTTGCTCATTAACTCCCACCAACACACATATATCCCCAATACTGATTGGATCTTCCACAAGATGAAATAGAAACATAGGCATGCCTTAGATCTCCCTCCAAGATTCAAATCCCAAAATAAGGTCACAAATCGAATCGAGTTGCAATCCACAAGTGAAATGGCACTCAAATGCTTGGAAACGGGCTACATGGATTAGCCATTCAAATGCACAAAAATTAGAATAACTTGAAAAACTCCTTAACAATGGCCAAAAAAAAAAAACTCTAGATACCCTTTTCAATGTTCTTAGAGATTTTGAGGGTCTAGGGTCTCCACATTGTCTATACAATATGGGCACAAATTTAGCCTTGAATTAAGGGTTTCAAGGGTTTGAATATTTTTTAATGCAAAAACCCCCTTAGGGTTATTACCATGGATTCTCCTTAGGGTAGGGGTTATCCCACACCTTCTTCTTACTCCCCATGTGCTTAGATTGGACTATCTACACTTCCAATCCTCTCCATAGCTTCTTTTCTGCTCTATGACGCCTAACTAAGCTGGAATTGATTGCCCAGGGAATCACCTTAAAAATAAAATATGTTCTTTTCATGGGACCTCCATTAATATGCATGAATTACATAGATTCTAGTTCCATATCCCAAGAAACTTTACAATGCCTACAATGGGAAATGGCCCTAGAACCTATTAACATCATAATGTTTTTGACACTTGAGTGCTAACACACTTAATCATATTCCACATCAGATGCCAAGTGAAGTTCAGATGCCCAGTGAAGTTCAAATGTCGAGTGAAGTTCATATCCCGAGTGAAGTTCAGATGCCAAGTGAAAGTTCAGATGCTGAGTGAAGTTTAGATGCTGAGTAAAGTTCAGATGTCGAGTGAAGTTCAGATGCCGAGTAAAGTTCAGATGTTGAGTGAAGTTCAGATGCTGAGTAAGTTCGAGTGCTGAGTAAGTCCAAGTGTCGATCTGGTATAGGCGTCGAGTAATACAGAGGTGCCGAGCACCAGTAACTCAATAATTTTGAGTTGCTGCATTATTTAGGAAATCAAAGATTTGCCAGATCTAAGCTGACAAGGTTGTTATCTAGAAATCTGTGAATTAAAAGGAAGATAAGAATGATGAGTTGGTGGCACAGAACACCATGTAGAACATTTTTAAGATATAGCTGGCAAAGTTTCAAGAAGAAAACAAGATATGGGGTAGATACACTATATCCTACCTAATCAATTTTGAAACCCTAAAATTGAAGAGGGAGAATTGAGCCGTAAAGGCAAATCAGACTTCTATATAGGAAGATGAAACTTCATTAAAATAAAATAAAATAAAGATAAGAGGTATGAGAAGATATACAAGGGTTCGAAAGGAATTCTATTTTTAGAAGAAAGGATTATCAGATCTCAAAAGGATTCAGATCAAAGAAAGCAGAACAAGTGCCTGCAATCAGCAATCAAGGATTGTAATCAGTCAGGTTTATTGTACCTAATACTTTCTAGCAATTGTATTAGAATAAAAATCCTATGATGATAGGTTAGCTTAACAGCTATTTTGATAAATCCTTTAACTAGGTGATAAAATCCTTTAACAGGGTAACACTTCATGTTAAGTGCTTAAAAGCCTCTAACCAGGTCACTATTGATACAGTGTAAAGCCTTTAATAGGGTAGGCCTTTAACAGCGCAAACCATCAACAGTGGTTGAACAATATTGCTGCAGTAATTTTTGTGGGTACCATCCCCACCCCAGTTTTACCTTCTTATTCCTGGAGGGTTTTTGGGTTACCAAAATCCAGTGTTAAGTGTTATAGATGCATGTGTCTAGTTTTATGATTATTTGATATACTTACATGCATGTAATTTACTTCTAGTTAAAATTTTTATTGACAAAAGTATGATACTTATGATTCACCCCCCCTCTCATAAGTACTCTTTCCATATTTGAATATTCCAACAATTGGTATCAGAGCAATTACCAGGTTCTCTTAAAAAAAATCCTAACAGCGTGGAGGAAAAGATCTAAAGATAGAAGCCTTCAAACTTGGAAAGATCATTGAAAATTAGGTGATAGATGTGCAACTTGCTTTGCATAGCTTGGAGAAATTTAGAAACAAGTTGAGAAACTCATTAAAAAAAAAGGAAGGATCTAGCCATAGCTTAAAATGATATACACTACAAGGAGATTGATACCACCAACATATTTTCTAGTGGAGACACTAAAGAGTTTGATGCAGCAATAGCAGAACTAATGGAGAAAAACAAAGTCCAAGCAGATGAGATAAGATCTCTCAAGATGGAACATGAATCATAGGCTATAATGATATGTGAAATTTTTGAACAAAAGAAAAAAGTAGTTGATGATAAGGTCATGATGGAAAATGACAAAAGGAATCTTGCAAACAGACTTGAAAAAAAATGTACTGAACTGACAAGGATCTCAAACATGTAGATGGATACACTTGCCCAAATGATGAACCTTCATCATGAACTCAATATAAAGGATATTGAGATCTCTACCTTGAAGATGCAAAATGAACAAATGCAGAATGAATTGAACAGAGAAAAAGAGGTAGCAGAGAATCTCAACAAATCAAGTGAAGCAATCAAGTATTTTGAACAACTGCTGAAATCTCCAAAATCTACCCATGATACATCGGGACTAGGATACAACAGCACTGAAGTTGGAGAATCATCAAAGAGTGTTGAACAAAGAAGTGATAAAGGTAAGAATTCAAAACCCACTTGTTATTTCTATAATAAGAAGGGACATACAGCTAATGTGTGCAGGAGTAGAAGATTCTATCAATCAAACATACCCAAAAGTTTCTATCACAAGTGCAACATGCAAGGACATATGACACAAAATTGCAGATCCGATGTCACAAGGACTCAAAGATTTGATGGACATTGTTATAATTGCAAAAAGTATGTACATAGGGCATTTGAGTGTAGATCAAAACCTATGTGGACATTAAATCAACCAGCAAAAATAGAAGGAAATGAAAGTCATTATCATTGGGATTACAACACTAGGTACAGTTGTCACTATTGTCAAGAATATGGACACATACCATAGAACTGTATAAGAACACATTTCAAAGGAAACTACAAAAGATGGTTGAATCAAACTACATGTTTTAGTTGTTTGAAAATTGGTCATATCAGTAGAAATTGTCCTACAAGATCAAAGGTGCCCAAGACTGAAGATTGCAAAGGGAAACAAATAATTGATGTTGAAAAGATAAGAGGACAAATGAATAAGACTTGGAAGAAGAATGAAGGGTGCAACACATCAAGTGGAGGGATCACCTTACCCAATGGGTTAAGTGATCATACTTCATCAAACTAAGCATAAGAAGTACACAGGACTGATATACAAAGTTATATCATACATCAGTCCCAAGAAAAGGAAGTTAAGCAAAGTATAAATCTACATGAAACAAGATGTTAAGATAAAACTAAATGTTGATGCTAAACTGCCTTTGGATGCCGAGCTCCCAACAGCGATTGAGCTAAAAATTGATGCCGAGTTGGATAACTCAAATAGAAGCTGAGTAAAATGAAAATAATGGAAGCCAAGTTAGGTCAAAATTTCTTTAGAAGCTGAGTTGGTAGTTGAGCATTCAATGCAATAAAATTGGGGTATATTATCGTGATTTCAATCAGTTTTTCACATCGCGATCAAGAAGCAAAGGAGAAGAAAGAGAGCTAAGCGACTTCATAGCAAGAATCCAGTATTTCAAGCAAATTGCAAACTCATTCAACACATTTTTCATCAATCTAAAGGTATTTTTGTTTGTGCTAAGCTACGTAGTTTTATACCCATTTTTTGTATAAACCCTAGTTCGCAATAATGGCGTCAAGTTCAAAGAAAACCCAAGAAAAAGAGTCATTTGAAGTCCAATTAGTTTCAAATGAAGTAAAGCAACCTAATTTTTTCCCTATTCTCAAAGTTTCATATAAAAATGACCCAATCAGAGCTCTCTCTCACATTCCCCCAAAAGTTGTTATGGTACAAGATGTTCACAGATGTTACAATTGCAAAATTGGTGCCATAGGAGACTTAGAAATTCATAATGCATATGATAAACTGTGTGAAAAAAAAGTATTGAAAAATGAGTTTTCAATAGTAGAAAGAAAAGGATTGACCAAAACCCTAGCATTTTTGACTGTTTTCAAAACAGAATGGGTATGGATAATTTTGAGCCGAATACATGACAGAGCTTTTTGTTAGAGTTAGGGCCAGTAAAATTTACCAAGACAACTGTTCATAGGGTTACGGGTATTCCAACCCTAGATTAGCCAAAGACCCTACGAAGTGACAAAAGGGAAATAATAGAGAAAAATACAAGTGCCAAATGGAATAATAGAGGAATGACTATTGACACAGTCACAAATCCCCTACTAGATTTTGCTGTGAGAATTATTTCACACAAATTCTATCAATCAAGCAGATTGAATAGTGTACCTTGTATAGCAGTTGATGTTGCATACAAGATAATCAAAAGAGATCACACTTATGATCTAGCAGAGCTCATGTTTTAACAGATTAATGAAAATTTGGGAGCCATAAGGAAAAGCAAGGGAGCTCAATGCAAATTTGGATCAGTTTTGATGTGTATGTTCTTCTATCTGATGAAAGAATTTCCTTCTATAGGGAAAGTAAAATGGAATCCAAATAAAACAATTGTTGAACAAATTAATGGATACATTGAACAAATGGGTGAAAATTTTGATGCCCAAATGACAGGTTATTTTGAGGATTTCAAGAAATCCATGAAGCAAAGGTCAAGGATACCAGCTTCATTAGTAGAAAAGCATACAAATGACATATGTTTCCTAGTTGATATAGATCATACTTACATACAAGCAGTTATAGCTAGAATAAGATGGCTTAGGCCACTAGGTTATGAACTTGATGTTGATCAAGCCTCTACAGCAATAACAGCTCTACTTACAGAAGAAGCTGATAAAAATGCATCACATTTTGGCACTTATGATGTGGTAAGATCAAAAATAAACATGGAATTAAAAATTTCTTCTACATTGAAGAAGAAAGATAAATTAGTCAAGAAGATCAAGAAGAAGTTTGGCAAAGAAATTGAGGCTGAGGTTGAAGAAGAAAAAGATGATAGTGAGGATGAAGATGAGCGGGAACAAGGGCCAATAGAACTAACCCAAGGTCTTGGAGAAGACAAGGAGGAAGGTGCAGAGGAAGAAGAAGCTAAGGAAGCACCAACTGAAGCCGAGCCAAAGAAGAGAAAGGCAATAGAACAGACTTCAGCCAAGCCCGAAACGAAGAAAGCTGCCACTTCATCACCTCAAAAGCCAACAACACAAGCATCAACAAGAGCCTCTACTCAAAAGGCTAAAGAGGAAGTTTCCAAGAAGAAACAAGTCAAATAATCTTAAGAAGAGCCAAGGAAAAGAAGAAAGTATGTGACTCAACCTAACACTGATGACGAAGAACAACCAGAAGAGGTAAGCAATTCATCAGTTGATACCCTATGTAAAAGGATTGCAAGTGGTGACTTGAATAATTTAAATAAAGTTGATTTTAGTAAATTTAATAAAGAAGAAAAAAATAAGATAGAAGAAACAGTGTATGGAATGATGGCGCAATTCAAGTACACCCCACTTGAACTAGATGGTCAATTGCCAAAGGAGCTGTCAAAAATTATAGAAGACAAATGGCATTTTTTCTTAAAAATGGAAAAGGAGATGAGGGAATCAACCCTAGCCAGTGTATTGCCTGATTTGACTAGAGAACAAGTTAACAAAGTAGTCAAAAGGCATAATAATAGGCTCACGCCCAAATATAGGGCATTCTTTATACTTCAAAATAGAATGGAAGAGATTGTTCAAAGAACAATAAAATCGTGGAAGAATTTGTATAAAAAGATTGAAGATTTTCTTGAGGAAGAATACAAGGAAGAAGTAGCCATACCAATAGAAGAGAGGAAAAAGAGGAAAGAAGAAGAAGAAGAGAAGAGAGAAGAAGAAAAGATAGATGGAAAGGAGGAAAAGACACAAAAATAGGATACAATGGCAACAACTGAACAAGAGAAGCAACAAGATCAGAGTGTGCAAGACACACGATTTCCACCCCCTAGCCCTCCACAAGCATCCATTCCACCTGCAGATACAATAACAATTACTGATGTTCCTAATACTTCTGGTCAGAATGTCAATCCATTAACTACAGAAGATCTAAAAAGAATTCTTGACCAGTCAACACAACAAGCAATATTATGTATAGAACCAGTATTGGTCAGTATAGATGAGTTACAAAAACTAGTAGAAAGTACAGTTAAAGATAAGGTGAATACATAAGAACCACCTTCTATCACAACTACTAGTAGTCAATTTGATATACCAACTAGTATAATTGATATTGCAAGACAAAAGCAAAGTGCATCTGTAGAACGAGGAAAGGAACAAATAGGACAGACCATTATATCTAATCCTACAGCACAAATACAAGGTGGACTTCCACAGATAACAATAATTGATCATGGTAAACAGAAAGAGTAGGAAATAGTAAAAACCCCTAAAGAGCAGGTGGCAATACAAACACTAATAAATTTGCCTACCTCGGGGACTCCTTCACACAAGCCATTACAAATTTCAGTACCATCATCCAGCACTACTAGAATTGCAAGGGTACTTCATTATGGAGACCCTGAATTAGATGAAGAGATAGTCATACCAAGTTATGACTCAAAATCAATAACCATTGATCAAATCAATGAAGTGCAGGATGCACTAAATAGAAGGAAAAGGCAGGAAATACTCAGGAAAGAGTATAAAAATAAGCAAACACTTTATGAGATCGAGGACATCTTTATGGATGCCTTCAGTTTGCAATCACCAGATGAGTCAAAGCATATCATAGAACAATTAATAGATATTGTTGACTAGGTGACAAATGAAGACCTAGAAACCAGTGCAAAACTTATGGAATGGTCAGAAAAGAAATTTCAAGGGAAAGTGAACAAGAAAATATCAAGACAAATCGCACTTTCACAAGTAGAATTGGAAAAGCTCATAGATAAGGTTAAGAAGGTACTTGAGAATATATTCTCACTATATAAAAAGTTGTGTGATTTTTCATATTTCACACAAGAAACTAGCCAAAAGATACTGAGCTTGGAAAGAAATTTAAACATTTTAAGCATGCAACTACCGAGTGATCCAGCTCAAAGTGAGAAGCATTTTGGTCAATCGCTTCATACTCACAAAGAAATAGTTGTATTAACAGCATATGAGGCCAATATCAAGGCCAAAGTAATACAACTCCAGTCCTCCATTACCCCACATTTTGAAATACTCCATAAAGAGCAAGTATATGCTAAAAATGTACTCAAGAAAGATCCAAATCTTTCTATATTAGATGGACTTGTTCATCTTGCTGCTGAGACTGCCATCCAGCATAAGTCACTAGAAATTGCTTTGAATAATTGGGATGCAGCTCTTAGAATGATTATGGAGGTAAATATCACATTCTTGGCCAAATATGGTCTTAACTCTTAAACACTCTTTGACATAAGTGTCAAAAAAGGGGGAGATATAGATTGTAAAGGGGGAGTTATATATATTAATAAGGGGAGAATAGATACAAAGGAGGAGCATTGATAGACAAATAATATATAGATAAGGCACAATCAACTCAGGGGGAGTTATAAAATTTTTGAGGTATATATTGTAAGATTGTAAGACATAGATTTTGATCAAAGTTTTCAATATGTACATACCAATCAGATTAGTAAATGTACTTATAAAGTCAGTTAAGTGTTTTTGTCACTCATGTCAAAGGGGGAGATTGTTAACATCATAATGTTTTTGAAACTTGAGTGCCAACACACTTAATCATATTCCACATCAGATGCTGAGTGAAGTTTAGATGCCGAGTGAAGTTCAGATGTCGAATGAAGTTTAGATGCTGAGTAAAGTTCAGATGCCGAGTGAAGTTCAGATGTCAAGTGAAGTTTAGATGCCGAGTGAAGTTCAGATGCCAAGTAAGTTCAAGTGTCGAGTAAGTCTAAGTGTCGAGCTGGTATAGGTGCTGAGTAACACAGAGGTGCCAAGCACCAGTAACTCAATAATGTCGAGTTGCTACATTATTTAGGAAATTGAAGATTCGCCAGATCTAAGCCGACAAGGTTGTTATCTAGAAATCTATGAATTAAAAGGAAGATAAGAATGATGAGTTGGTGGCACAGAAAACCATGTAGAACATTTTTAAGATACAGCTAGCAAAGTTTCAAGAAGAAAACAAGATATGGGGTAGATACACTATATCCTACCTAATCAATTTTGAAACCCTAAAATTGAAGAGGGAGAATTGAGCAGTAAAGGAAAATCAGACTTCTATATAGGAAGATGAAACTTCATTAAAAAAAAAAGAGAGAGAGAGAGATAAGAGGTATGAGAAGATATACAAGGGTTCGCAAGGAATTCTATTTTCAGAAGAAAGGATTATCAGATCTCAAAAGGATTCAGATTAGAGAAAGTAGAACAAGTGCCTGCAATCAGCAATCAAGGATTGTAATCAGTCAGGTTTATTGTACCTAATACTTTCTAGCAATTGTATTAGAATAAAAATCCTATGATGATAGCTTAGCTTAACAGCTATTTCGATAAATCCTTTAACTAGGTGATAAAATCCTTTAACAGGGTAACACTTCATGTTAAGTGCTTAAAAGCCTCTAATTAGGTCACTATTGATACAATGTAAAGCCTTTAATAGGGCAGGCCTTTAGCAGGGAAAACCATCAGAAGTGGTTGAACAATATTGCTGCAGTAATTTTTGTGGGTATCATCCCCACCCCAGTTTTACCTTCTTATTCCTGGAGGGTTTCTAGGTTACCAAAATCTAGTGTTAAGTGTTATAGATGCATATGTCTAGTTTTATGATTATTTGATATACTTACATGTATGTAATTTACTTCCAGTTAAAAGTTTTATTGACAAAAGTATGATACTTATGACTCACCCCCCCCCCCCCTCTCATAAGTACTCTTTCCATATTTGAATATTCCAATAGAACCCCATTTGTCCAAGCAACTTTGTTTAGAATAGTAGAATACTAAATCACAAAACAATTAATCTAAACACAAAAAGCTTAGTAAAATGACCAAAAAAAATAGGTGCAAAATCATAAGACAAGTTGTACTAACTCTTCCAATACTAATAGTACCAAATATATTTTGTACTCATGCCAAGAATTTCAAAAACACAAATTGTCATTAAGAATGTTGTTTGCATAGTCTGTACAAAACCAAACCTATTTTCTCCAACCAATTGAAAAGATTGGAAATCACCTTATAAAGTCTCAACATGAGAATTCCCAACTGAATTAGGTGGTTGAAGAGCTCTCATGAATAAATTTCTCATTTTGTAAGAAAGTTGCAAAAGTTGTTTTATTTGTTACCAAACTATGAAAACTTCCTAAGATGGTTAATAAACACATAATAAGGACCTTGAAACACTTACTTTCCCTATTTAGCCCTCCAAACCCAAAAAATCCCTATTAAACCAAATGGGGAATTTTTGAGCAACTAGGAGAAACATTGCCATTTTGGGTTCTTCTAACCTACCCATCCACACCTTAGGACCAATTTAGTCCCCTATTGATCTAGTGATGTGGCTAGCATCACTACAAGTGAAAAAATCTAAGAATCCCTAGGTTTACCACTAGCCTACCTTTTGGGGTCTTCTAACCTACCCATCCACACCTTAGGACAAAGTTAGTCCCCTATTGATCTAGTGATGTGGCTAGCATCACTACAAGCCAAAACATCTAAGAATACTTAGGTTTACCACTAGCCTAGCTAGGTGCTCCTACACCCTACTCCTCCCATCAAAAAACTAAGTTATACCTAATGGCAACATGTCTAAGGGAATAAAAACCTTCTTGAACTTTGTCTCAGCAAGCCAAGTAGCCTCTAAAATTGTCTTGCCTTACCATTGGATGAGGTGCTTCATATACACCTTATGTGTTGTATACTTCTTCACTCTGGAGTCTAACACCTTCTCTACCTCCAACTTGTTGATAATAGATATTGTAGTAGGTTCAATTTCATCTTGAACATCTAGATTGATTTAAGGTAATGTGACTTTGAATGTCACCAAGTCCTACACATTGAAAATAGGGGATATGCCTAAATCTGATGGTAAATCTATCTTATAGGAATTTGCTCTATACTTTGACAATATTTTGCAAGGCCCTACACTCTTCATCTATAGCTTGGTAGGCACACATTTTTGAAGCCTTGCCTTTTTCAAATGGACCATTAATAGTCCCCAATAGAAAACTGGCCATTTGTTCTCTTTTCATCCACTTTGGCCTTTACTCTTTGACTGTTATCTTGGATGGTCTTTTAGACTTTCTCTTGGGTCTCCTTCATGGTTTCAACAAATTCTTCATATTGATCACTTCTCATATTCATGTCTCCAAGATATCTTAGTTCACATACTCCCCTTGGATGCATTTCATAAACAATCTCAAAAGGAATGTTACCAGTAGTCATATTCTTGTTATGATTATAAGCATATTCTACCTGTGAGATGATAACATCCCAAGTCTAACCATATGCCTTAGTTAGGCACCTTAGGAGGTTACCTAGGTCCTATTAACTACTTCATTTTGACCATTAGTTTGGGGATGGTAAGATGAACCAAAAGACATGTTGATGCCAAGCTTCCTCCATAGATTTTATCAAAAATGGCTCATAAATTTAACATCCCTATTTGACACTATGCTTAGTGGAATTCCATGGATCCTTACAATCTCCTCAAAAAATAGATGGGCAATACACCTTGGATCATTAATTTTCCTACATGAGATGAAATTCCCAATTTTACTAAATCTATCAACAACATAAATGCTATCATATCATGGCTTTGACTTGGGAAACCCTAAAATAAAATCCATACTCACACAATCCCATGGCCTATTGGGAATTGGTGAAGAATTATAAGGACCTACATTGCTCATTCCTCCTTGGCTTTCATTTATACCATACACTATTTTACATACTTAGTTACATTATTTTCTAGCTTTTCCCAATAATAGAACCTTTGCACTAATTCTAAGGTTTTTTTGACACCAAAATGTCCACTTAGGCTACCATTATGCTTCTCCTATATTAGGTTATCTCTCATGGAACCCCTTGGTACACACAACTGGTTACCCTTGAATAAAAACCCATTTTGCAAAGTATATAATGAAAATTTTATATGAAAATGATTCTCAAAACCATTGCATACCTTGTAGGCTTCAGAAAAATAATCATCTCCCTTGTAGAGGTTCTTAAAACTATCTATCCCAATGCTTTGGAGCTAAATTTCTTGGATTGTCATGATCCTCCTACCTTGTGTAGATGCCACTTTGTTGAGTTTCCCCTTCTTGTGCTTGATTATGAAGGTGAAGGTCTATAGCCACTCCATCCACTTCAAATGTATGTTTCTCAACTTCTCTTGAGTGTTGATGTTGTAAAGAGCTTGGTTATCTATGAACACAACAAAATCTTTGGGCAAAAAATAGTGTCTCCACTTTCTAAGACACTGAACTAAGGCATAGATATCTAGGCCATAGGATGAATACTTCTTCTTGGTCTTATTAATTTTCTCACTATAAAAGGCTATTGTCCTACCTTCTTGACTCAAAATCCCACCAACTACTCACATTCTAGGGTGAACAATTTTTTAAAACTAGGAAATTTTAGGATAGGTTGAGTAGCTACTTGTCTCTTCAACATATTAAATGACTTCTCATATTCTAAAGACCACTTAAACTTAGACTTGAATCCACCCTTTATAGTATTAAGAAAAGGTGCACAAATACCATTGAAATTTCTAATGAATTTCCTATAGAATTGAGACAATCCATGGAAACTTCTTACCTTAGTAAATATGGTAGATGTTTTCCAATCTATTATAGTAGAAACCTTCTTCTTTTCCATCTCTAATGTTCCTTAAGACACCACAAAGCCTAGGTACACAAGTTCTTGCTTAAAGAGATCACACTTCTCAAGGTTAATGGCTATGTTCCCTTCATGAAGTTCTTTCAAAATTTCCTCAACATTCTTTATATTATCTTATTTTGTCTTGTTGAAGATAAGTATATCATCTAGATATGCAATTACAAATTTGCATGTGAAGTTCTTAAGAACTTCATTCATGAGCCTCATGAATGTGCTAGGAGTATTGGAAAGACCAAATTGCATTACAAGTCATTCATAAAAACTTTTAGTGGTCTTAAAAGTTGTTTTCCATTCATCTCCCTCCTTAATCCTAAATCAATGTTGTCCACTCTTCAAATCCAATTCAGAAACACTTAGCTCCTCCAAGGCAATCCATGAGATCTTCAATACTAGGTATGGGAAATCTATATCTAATTGTGATCCTATTGATGGCTCTTGAGTCCATACATAATCTCCATTTTCCCCCTTTCTTAGATGCTAGCACAATAGGGACTAAACATGGGCTTATGCTCTTTTGTATCAAACCTTGATCCATCAATTCTTAGACTTGTCTTGCCACTTCTAAGTTCTGATCTAGAGTGAGTGTAAAAGTTTCATAATAGATGAAGATAATCATTCCATTTTATTCCTCAAGGATACTATATCTATTCTAATTACTACCTATTCTATCATGAATTACAGTTGAATTGTCAACCCAAGGACATAGGACTTGAAATGTATCAATATGGTATGTGCACTAAGTTCCTTTAAGAGACTTAACACCTATGTTGTAAGAAAGTAAAATGCATGAAAGGAATCTATACTAATATGAAAAAATATTAAATACATTTGGACTAACAATAGATAACTATAGAAAGCTTTAGAAAATAAATTATGAACTAGTTAACAACTCAAAACATCGACCATGATCATTTTCTACAAGTTTTGTAGGAACTTTCACAGTAACAATTTTATAGGACTAATATAGTAAATCTATCTTGAAAATAGGAAATTGCAAGGAAAGAATCTACTCTACCTAAATATATTCCACCTCCCAAATGGTCCCCCTTGGTTGGTTTCAACTAACTAAGAAAACAACAAGTATTCCAAAATCACTCTTTCATTAGAATCCTTCTTTGATTACATCAACTGAATAATTCATGAAGAAAAGAGTAACTTTTGAATCTTAAACTAGCAATGTCTATTTTCTCTATTACCTACTAAGATGGCCCCAATTCCTTATAGATAGGATTAAATACTTATTAAAAACATGACATAAAAAGTCTTGAAAAAACATTGCTAGAAAAGAAGGTGGAAGATCAACCATGACATAGTACATTTATTAAACAATAGAATATCAACTTGTAGGAAATATAGCAAGTCAGGTCTTCCTAGATTTCCTAAAACAATAATTCTTTTATAGGCATGGCTTATCCATAATAATTTAACTACACTCTCCTTTCCATGATCGATCTCCATCATTCTTCTTCCTCTAATGCACTACCCTTTGCATTGCTTCTCATCTCCTAAAGGTTAGAAACATTCAAAACACATATGCAAGATAACATTCCTACTCTTATTGAGATATTAGAACATACCTTATAATATTTATATGAAATACTATATTTTATGTATAATATTAGGTAAAGTATGTCATACACAATACCCATAGGTTTAGTAAGTTCTAGTTGTTTCTAGCATAAGTTCACAAGATATTTAAAAAAATGTTTTGGAATTGTTTTTCACAAAGTACATAGAGTAAGTCCAATTTATAAAAACTATATCTAAATTAAGACATTAATATGCCTCATCATCTACCCCCCACTATGTAAATTCTTGTCCTCAAGCATTATACTTCTTTGCCATAGCTCTAATTTCTCCCATTGTAGTTTTCCCTTTCTTCCCACTTTTAAAAATGTAGAAGAATCCTCTAGTGTGCTTCCAATGTTCACCTAGGAGTTCCTCAACCAATGGATCCAGTCTAGTAGCATTATTATCATAAAGAGGCCAAATAAGGGTAGGAGGCTGAAAATTCAATGGCATCCATAGTTCCTTTCGAATTTGTCTTCCTAATTGTATATGCTTAGCCACCCTATTAAAAAATGCCTCATAATTGACAAGGCTATGTGCTTCTAGTTTTTTGAAGGCTTCTGGAAATCAATTCCATCAGTTCCTAATCCCTACAATGGCCCTTTGTTGTGTAAAGTTTGGAAGTTTTTGATACTCTCTATACACCTTTTTCTCTTTCTATAAATGCCTTCTCCTCGATCTCTAGTTTTGTTCTTCCACAAGTTAATTTGAACCAGTCTCTTAGAAGGTCATCAAGGTTACGTGATATAGCCCATAGTGGTAATGGTTTAGATTTATTGAGATCTCTATAGGTATTGAATTGCCTATCATAATTTGTCTCATTATGCATCTAGGGAATTAAAGCTCTAAGGTGAACATCTCCTATGTAAAGTAGAGGATTCCACTCTATCTCATGTGGAATTACGAAACTATGTAAATAAAGTTCACACAAGAAATTCTTCTACCATGAAGGCAAAGTCTGATACACATTGTAGAAATATCTAGCATTTTTAAATTTTCAATCAGCATCCCTTATTGTCATCATCAGTTGAAATAGCAGAAACTATTCTTTGAAACAAAGGGAATACACCCTAGGTGGTGGCCTGCAAGCCATCACATGGTCAGCTAACTTTAAAGATTTATTCATTTGTTGTTTCTATTTCTTGAGTTGCTCTTTTAGTGACTCAATTTCCTCATCTTTATCAAATATTACTTTTTTGCATTTGATCCCTTTCTTTCTTGGACAAGGCCTTTTGTAAAATGAAATGATTGTACAAACCAAATAATATAGATTGAATTGTTGACAAAGGGAATTCTTGAGTCATAGATTTCTTCCTTTTCTCCTTAGCAACTTGCTAAAATTAATGGGTACACTAGGAGGATCTATAAGGTATGAGAGAAATAATAGGATATACATGGACTAGCGGCATGGTAGGTTGATCATTGTTAGGGGCTTTTACTGAGATAATATTGGGGTCTAACTCAAAAATTTCCTTACTCCCCTATAGTATTTCATTATCAAGCTCATTTTTATTTGTTTTCGCATTTGGTTTTCCAACTATACAAGAGAGTCATTTGGAATATTCTCAACTACTAATTCTATATGAGATTTTGAAATTGGATCATTTAGGTTTTTAGTGGAAACTAGGGATACTTGACCTTGCATACAAGGGCTTCTGTGCATAGGAATCTCTTTGGCTTTGATCATCTTGTAGGTCCACTTTGGTTTAGGCGTGACTAGGGTAGACACTGTAGGAGTGGTTGTTGTAGGAATAGACCTTTTTCTTTTTGTTACTTTAACAGAAGGATTTTGGGCTTCCTTTTCAAGATTAGGGCTCTCTTTACCAACTTTACACTTGCCTTTGTCTCTAGAAGACCTAGGTATATCACCTTCTAAAATAGGCTCACCAAGTTTATCAGAAGAGGGTAATGCTATTTATTTTTATATTTTAGCCAAATTCTAACTAGGCTCTGCAATTTCTTCCTCATTCCCTAAATTTTGTGGAATAGGGTTGGCTTGAGGTTGCAAGGTTTTAAATTCAATAATGTCTACCCTTGATATGGGGGAGGAATCCCCAAGAGACCTTTCAACTAAAATTTTGATGAGGGCGTGATAAGAAATAGAATTTTCATTTCCTTTCTAAGTTTTTTCAGTGCTAATGCATAGCATATTATAAAGGAAATTAGGGACATTAACTTGAATATTATGTCTTATACAATTGAGTAGCTTAAAATGGTGAGAATGCAAGTTTGAAAACCTAATTTCATAGGTTAAATACTTAATTATATGGGTTTCTAATTCTAGATATGGAGCTAGAAGAGAGAGTCATTTACACTCTTGCTTTGAAATGTCTAGTTGAGAGTCACCCAGCCAAGAGAACTGCACCCATGGTGACTTGGTATCATGTTCATTTGGATAATGCTCCCCAATAGTTGGTAGTCTTGTGACTTCTTCTATTCACTCCTTAGTATAAATTACTTTCAATCCCCATACTATGGCTTTCCCTTCATCAAATATTCTCATAAACTCCATTGCTACTTCTTCATTGAGCTTAGTTAATTCTAGGAAGTAGCCAAGCCATCCATGAAATTATCAAACTATTTCTACGTCTGCAAGAAAAATACTATGAACAATCATCTCATATCTCTACAACTATCCTCCC
Organism: Cupressus sempervirens; assembly: GCA_028749045.1. Lineage (NCBI taxonomy): Eukaryota > Viridiplantae > Streptophyta > Pinopsida > Cupressales > Cupressaceae > Cupressus > Cupressus sempervirens. The sequence goes on along the minus strand of CM053786.1, from coordinate 264,242,513 downwards.
ATATTTAAAAAAATTCTTGGCCTCAAATTTCTCTATTCTCACAACCCTAACAAGTTTTACCCCTTTAACACTTTTTCAAATACCATATTCTTCAAATTTTAAAATGATTTATCTGAGAAATATTGATATCACATTCTCCTAACAAGACTCTATTATGTTTGGCATGTAAAATAATGATGTAATTAATTATGAAGGACATCAAGGTTTAACTAGAAGTGTTCTCATAATAAATCATGGTCCTTTTTTAGTCATGTCAATCAGTGGGGATCATTCCCAAAATTACAATGAAAAGGTACAATAGATACAAAAAGATTTTTATAAATTAAAATCAGACTACCACCAAAGTACAACCTATAATGTGGACATGACTAAGGTGACATGGAGATGACATTTGGAAATTAATACACTTTCATGTCCCCCCACTAAATTTTGACAAGTGTCCACACTTAAAATTGTAGCATAGGAATGAGAAACTGGCTTAAGGCTTATATGATACATTTAATGCAGTATTATGAATAAAGAGTAATAAATGTTTGTACCCAAAATTTGAGAGCATACTTCTATATGAAAACTAATGAGGTGGAAAATTCTGATGACCACAAAAAAGGTGTTGATGGTATGGTTTATTGAAAGCAATAAAAATAGAATTTGTGGATGATGTGGAGTGTGAGTGGATGATAGGTAAAGATATGAGATGAGTTGATATGAGAAAAAGGAAAAATGAACGAATGAATGGACCTTAGATTAGATGAGTTTTTATTATCAGTGCTCGATGAGGGTTTGTCATGGTACAACTATAGGAGGAAAGTTTTCACCTTCTGCTATAGGAATTGTTTCAACTAGTAAATTGTTTGGTTGGAACTACTAGAAGAACTCATCTTTGATCTATGATTTATGATAGAGGTGCAACCGATGGCCATTTACAAGCTATTTGAACTAGACAAAATCAATGGTTGTTAACTAGACTGCTCCATTATCAAATATGTGTTGAATTCCATAAGGCCCTAGCCACTAAGTTTGCAATTTCCCTAGATTATCTTTGAAATGAGAATCATATAGGAGAGCTCAATCTCCCACATGGAATTTTTTATTACTAATATGTGTGTCATGCCACTTCTTTTGCTACTACTAAAATATATGTTCTTTCCAACGTTGTCTTTCTCATTTCATCCAATGAGTTCAAGTGGAGAAGTCTCTCTTGTTGTGTTGTAGGAAGACTGATGTTCAATTCTAAAGCAATACATAGTGTTTTGTGTTCAAATTCAATAGGCAACATTATTTCTTTTCCATACACAAGTTCAAATGAAGTGAATCTAGTTGTTGTCTTCCATGTGGTTCAATATACCCAGACAGCTTTAGTTAACCTATTGTTCCAATCCTTCCTGTGTATTTGCACTATCTTAGTCAAAATGGCCTCAATTTCTCTATTGGAGACCTATGCTTACCTATTTTCCTAAGGGTGATAAGGATTGGATTTTTGGTGCCTTATGTTGTATTGTTATCAAGTTTGATGTGAATTGGGCACCTTGATCTATGATAAGTTCTCTAAGAACTCTATAGCATGTGAATATTTATTCATATAAGAATTTAGCTACTTTTTCATCTCTAGCATTTTTCATTGCCATGACTTCTACCCATTTAGTTAAATAATCTATGCATACTAAGATGTAGGATTTGTCATTTGATGGTGGGTCAATTGGTCCTATAAATTCAATATCCACTTGTCAAAGGGTGTTACAATAACTTTTTGATTGAGTGGCATCTCATCTAACTTGGTTGGTTGACCCATCCTCTAGCATTTGTCACACTTGGCAGTATAATTTTTTGCATCCTTATGTAATGTTGGCCAATAATATCTAGTTGTAAGTATCTTTAGTGTTGTTCTTTTTTCCTACAAAATGGCCTCCACATAGTTCATCATGACAAGCATGTTGTATGTCATTTATCTCATCCTCTCTGACACATCTTTGCATGACCTGATGTAGTCCAATATAAAAGAGATTTTTATCTATCCATGAATAATGAAAACTTTTCTCTACTAGCTTCCTCCTATATTTGTGAGAGAAGTGTGGGGGCATTCTACTTGTAGCAAGATAGTTTTTTTTATGTCTGCATACTAGGGTGTATGAGTTTCTATGTGGAACAAGTGCTCATCTGGAAAGGTATCTTCAATTGGAGTTGGATCTTCATCAACAAGATGTAGTCTAGAAAAATAATTAGTAACGATGTTGGACTTACCTAGCTTATCAATAATGGTAATATCAAACTCCTCTAACAACAACAACCATCTTGCCAATCTACGGGTTATAGCATGTTTGTTCATTAAGTATCTTATAACAGCGTGGTCAGTATGAACAAAAATAGGATATCCAATTACATAATGTTAGAATTTTTTCAGTGCATAGAACATAGCTAAAAATTATTTTTCAATTTAGGACCATGGGGGCTTTTACTACTATAGTAGATTGTATTTTCAAGATTAGCAAGTTTTTGTCCTAATACAGCACTTATAGCATAGTCTGATGCATTAGTATGGATATGAAATGGAATTCACCAATCTAATCTATTTAGAATTGGTGCCATGATGAGGAGTTTCTTAAGCCATAGGAAGGCTTCATTACATGTGGGTGTCCAATTGAATTTAGCTCCTTTAGTCAATAGTGTATGCAAAGGACTAGCTATTTGACTGAAATCTTTGATGAAATGCCTATAATAGCTAGAATGACCTAAAAAATATCTTACATCCTTTGGTTTTGTAGGTATGGGCAATGTTATAATTACCTCTATTTTAGCTAGGTCCACTTGTATTCCTCTAGCTGACATAAAATGACCAAGAACCACTCATTCCTCCATGAGCATAAAAAATTTCTCACTATTGAGTGATAGATTATGTTCTTTGCACTGGACAAGAACCTTTTCAAGATTTATTAAGGCTTCCCCAAAGGTGACTCCAAAAATAGTGAAATCATCCATGTATATTTCCATGCAATCATGTGATATATGAACAAAAATCCTAATCATAGCTCTTTAAAATATCACAGGAGCATTACATAGGCCAAATAGAAATACATAATATGAAAAAGTACCCCATGGGCATGTAAATGTGGTTTTATCTTAATCTTCAAGAGCTATACTTATATGACTATAACCATTGTACCCATGTAGGAAAGAAAAATATTTCTTACCAACTAGAGTGTCCAGAACTTGATCAATGTTAAGGGTATAGGAAAGTAATCCTTCTTGGTTACCTTATTCAATTCTCTATAATCTACACAAATCTATCATTTCCCACCCTTTTTAGGTACTATAACCAAAGGTGAGACCCATCTACTATCAAATATAGGGTATATAAAGCTAGCATCAAGCAACTTTTGCAATTTAGTTTTAACTATTTCTCTGAGTGTTGAATTAATCCTCCTCTAGGGTTGATGGAGTGGGAGGAACCCTTCATTGATATATATTCTATGAAAGCATAATGTAGGACTTAACCCTTTCATATCCCCATAGTCTCATGTAAAAACTTTTTCATATTTTTGAAGAAGCTCTTATTAGAAATGCTTTAGAATAACTTGGGGGGGGGGGAGGGGAGTGGATCAGTTATTTAAGGTCCAAATGTCCAATTAAAAAAATTTTCATCAAGTAAAATGAGCCTTTAAAACTATTCTTTCATCCAAGCTTAAACTTTCCTACTTAGTAGGTTAATGTAAATCAATATGCAAGCATAACACATGAAAAAATCAACACATAACACAATGATTTATGTAAAAAACAAATTTGGGAAAAACCACCAGTAACATGCTACTCAATCTTCACTCTTCTAAAGTGATGCCCTATGAAAGGCTTGCCCTATTAAAGGCTTCAACACACTATTAAATGTGACCTAGTCAAAGGATTTAACCACCCTATTAGAAGTGGGCCTGGGTAGAGGACTTTAGAATATTCACTTGGAATGCAACCCTGTTAAAGGATTTACAAATGGTTATTAGACCAACCTAAGTCCATAGGATTTTTTCCCTGACTAATACAATTAGGGGTTTTGACCTAATTATAGTTCACAACTTATCTTGTAGATTTTAGATCTCTATTTAGCACATAATATTTTTTTTATTTTAGTCTCTACAGCTCTGACAGCTTGTCCTCTGAAGCTTTGTCTCTTTGAGTCTTCATGCTTGATATATCAGTGCAATCTCCTATATGACCACTTATCAAAGTAGAGTCTCTGAGCTCTATTATTCCTTCTCCTCTTGATGTCTTCTCCTTGACACCTTTTAGCCACTTTACAATTTTGGCACACCAGCAACTCTTAATTTTTGGCCTATGACTCCTTAAGTAGAAGTTTGGAATTTCTTTTTTTTTCTCAATTCTTCCCTCCTTTGATTCCAATTTGAATGGATTAGGTAGGATTCATTGAATCTAACCCACATCTTGTTCCTTCTAGAAACATCATGAACAATCCTCTTGAATTCACTCAAAAATAGTTTACATAGAATTTTGTGCTTCTAGCTCATCATCTTTATCCTCCACTTGGTTCACAAAATTCAAGGTAATAAACTTGTCAGCATAGATTTGGCGATTCTTTAACTTTTTAAATAATGTAGCAGCTCGGCACTATTAAAATTTTGGTGCTTGGCACATACTATGTTACTCAACATCAATTATGTTTTACTAATGCTCAGCACCTACTATGAATTCACTTAGCATCTACTAAGTTTTTTTGATGTTTGACACCTGTTACTTTTCTTGGCACTTGAACATGCTTGGATCCTTCGATATTACTTTGCACACACTAGTTTTTTCATTTGCTTAGCACTAACTAAAAAATTTACTTGGCTTGAACTATCTTGCTTGGCACTCACTAATGAACTTAGTTAAGCTTTGCAGAGAACCTTGTTGCAACTTATTCCTCCAGTATTTCTAAGAGTAGCTAGTCTTTGTATGTAATGCAAGAGCATCTGGAGGTATAAGGGCAATCCTATGTCACCCAAAAAAAATGTACCTAGACATAGTTTTTGTTTCATGTGTTTTCATTTTTGGAACCCATTTGGGTCAAATAAAGGTTCCAACTCTCACAGTTCCACTATCAGTGTTCTGGGTTAGAGTATTTAAGCACCTTGGGATACGTATAAATGCCAAAAAAATAGGACTATATAATTGATCCATAATTATGGTGAATCAAAAGGTGTAAATTAGAGGGAGGATTAAAATTGTAATTTAGAACATTCCAAAAAAAAATCAAGTCAAAAGGCTGCACGGTTTGAAAGTTATCATAGTTTTTTAGTTTCTGGAGACCTCCTAAGAATGCTTCAAAGTTAAGTTCAAGGCATTAAATGACCTCGTATAGGGCTGAAAAATGGGGGATGATTGAAGTTGTCCATAGGGCTATGGAGCACTTTGAGAGCTTTCCAAAAATGTAAACAGTTCGTCGATTAGAGCTACGGTTCAAAAGCTATGCCTCCCATAATTTTGGCCAAAATGTCCTACCATCCCTCCACTATCTTATGAGGGAAATTTTGATTAAGGAGAAACATAGTGGAGGTATGGTAGGACACTTTGGTCAAGATAAGACCATTTCCATTCTTAGAGAACATTATTTTTGGCCTCAAATTTTACAAGATGTGAAGAAGTTTGTACAGAGTTGCCAAGTTTGTCAAGAGGCCAAGGGATTTAGTCACAATAATAGACTTTATCATCCATTGCCTATTTTGTTAAAGCTATGGGAGTACATAAGTATGGATTTTTTTCTTGGATTTCCAAGGACACAAAGGGGTAATGACTTAGTATTTGTGGTGGTTGATAGGTTCTCCAAAATGGCACATTCCATTTCATGCCATAAAACTCATGATGTTGTCCATATTGTAGACTTGATTTTTAGAGAGGTGGTAAGACTACATGGCTTCCCAAAGAGTATAGTGTCTGACAAAGACACTAAATTTGTGGGGTATTTCTAGAGAACATTGTGGAAGAAGTTGAGAACGGACTTGAAATTCAGTTCCACACATCATCCGCAGACTGATGGCCAGACAGAAGTGGTAAACAAAAGTTTGGACAATTTGCTGAGATGTTTAGTTGGGGATAAGCCCAAGGGATGGGATTTGATTCTACCAAAAGTGAAATTTTCGTACAATAACTCTATAAATAGGAGTACTGGTAAATCACCATTTAAAATTGTATATAGAAGCAGCCCAAAGACTGCACCAGAATTGAGGAAGATGGAGCAAGGGGAGAGGACAAGTGCTAAAGAAGAAGAGTTTGCTGAACATATCAAGTGCCTACATGAGGAGGTCCAAGCACACATTATCAAGATGAATCAACAGTATAAAGCTAGGGCTGATCAAAGGAGAAGACATAAGGAGTTCCAAGTAGGGGATCTAGTCATGGTACACTTAATAAAGGAAAGATTTCTAGTAGGTACTTACAACAAGCTAAAGATGAAGAAATTTGGCCCCTACAAAATTCTAAAAAAACATGACTCAAGAAATGCATATGAGGTGGAGTTTCCAAATGGAATTCACATTTCTCCTATCTTCAACATTGCAGACTTAACAAACTATCATGATGATGGTTCAAATTAGGAGCTAATGCTATAGCCATGTGCAATTCCTACTTCTAAGAAGGAGGAGATAGAAGAGATTCTGGATAGTCGTGTGGGCAGGAGTACCAAAAATAGGCATTATGAAGACTATCTAGTTAAGTGGAAAGGACAATCGATAGAGGACTCAACTTAGATATCAATAGCTGAGGTTTCCCATTTGGGATTTCCTCTACCATCCATAAAGTGATAGGGTCACTTTTAAATCTACCCTAGGTGTCTGATGCAGGAGCATCCAAAGGTATAAGGGCAATCTTGTGTCACCCAAAAAAATTGTATCTAGACATAGTTTTTGTTTCATGTGTTTTCATTTTTGGATACCCATTTGGGTCAAATAAAGGTTCCAACTCTCACAGTTCCACTATTAGTGTTCTAGGTTAGAGTATTTAAGCACCTTGGGATATGTGTAAATGCCCAAAAAATAGGACTATGTAATTGAGCCATAATTATGATGAATCAAAAGGTGTAAATTGGAGGGAGGATTAAAATTATAATTTAGAATATTCCAAAAAAAGAATCAGGTCAAAAGGCTGCACGGTTTGAAAGTTATCACAATTTTTCAATTTCTTGAGACCTCCTAAGAATGCTTCAAAGTTAGGTTCGAGGCATTAAATGACCTTGTACAGGGCCAAAAATGGGGGACGAGCAAAGCTATTCCATAGGGCTATAGAGCACTTTGAGAGCTTTCTAAAAATATAAACGGTTCGTCGATCGGAGCTACGGTTCAAAAGTTATGCCTCCCAAAAGTTTGGCTACCATTTCTAGATACTTCTAATGTGTACTGACTTCTAAAATGACTTTTGGAGCCTTCCATTTGGTGGTGCATTCCAGCTAGTACTTTCTAGAATGTATTCCTAATCCTTAACCCTTTGGGATCTATTTAAGGATATTTTTGGCATTGTAAAAGGTAGTGCGGAGTGGAGTTTGAGAGAAGGTATTGGGAGAAGAAATGATCTCCAGATTCATGCTATTGTAAGCCCATAGGGCAAGTTTTGGAGTTTGTTTCCTCTACACTAAGTGTACTAGTATATTTTCATAGTTAATAAAGTTTTTTCTTTCCTATTGTGTCCATTTTGTGCTTGGTTCATGTCTCCATCAGTATCTTCAAGCATAATATCAATACATCATTTAACCATTGCCTTAATTGATCCTTGCACTTCATTACAAAACCATAACTCAACCTTTCTCTTAGGTAGTCTTGTTACATCTTGTTGATTTAATCCTCTTCATCAATCAACTAAGTGATAGTACTTGGATCTTATAAGCAATTGTCATTCCAACAAATAGCAAGTTTGAAATCAATGACAAAACAATGATTGAAAACATTCTATATCAACAATGTCCCTCTTTCCAATCAATCTTCTTCTTACAATGATCTTTTAAATCAAATTTACAATAGATCTATTAATTTTTTTCATCTATTTGGGAGGAAATTTGTGATTGACATGGAGATTATGACTTTTTGACAACTCATTAGTAGTTGTGAGATCAACCATAGTAGCTTCAAAGGTTGGACTTGTATCTAGTTCACATGGTAAAAGCTAATAGATAATGTTTGGCTCCTTAGGAAAAAAAGGAATTCTCATTAAATTCCTCATCTGTATTTATTTCCAACATAGAGCTATTAAATACATCCTTTTCTACCACACAAGTATTATTAAGAGTGCTTTTAATTATTGAATCTTCCTCTTGCAGCTTCTGAAAAGACTATCTATGTAACATCATAAGCTATGCTATAGAGTTTAACTCTTTCTCTCCATCTCCTAAATTTGACCATATAGATGTGCTTAAATCTTGTTGGGGTTGTGCTAGAAGATACAAGTCAAAAAAAATTAGTTTCTATCCATTATACATGGTCATACTCTGTGACCTACAATTTATATTTGTGTCGATTGTAGCTAACCATGGTTGTCCTAAAATAATAGGGTAACTAGATAAATTGACTTTTGGGGATAGAATCATCAAATTTGCAAGGTACTCTAGAGAGTCTAAGATTACTACTATGTCTTCTATCATCCCATCATTGGGGCAGCCCTTAATCCTTCTATATTAAGCTTTTTCATAGTATCCTTAGTCATAATATTTATAGCAACACCAAGATCAATCAAAGCATTTTTAACAAACTAACCATTTATAATCACATTCATAACTAGACTTTCTAGATCAAAATATTTAGGAATAACCAATTTTCCTAACATAATATTAGCCAATTATCTTACAACATGGACTGTGGTTGGGTCCTTTTTTGTTCTCCCAGGATTTTTCAAATAAGCTTCTTTGATGGCTTTTCCATAAATAGGAACATCTTTAATAGCTTGGAATAAAGGAATTTGGATATGCATGTTCTTTAGTTGATCAATGATGTCAAAGGATTTTTCCTCTATTTGTGCAGGTTTACTTTGTATGAGTGCTTTTGGAAAAGGAGGTTCAACTATTGTTTGGGTTTGAGCTGAACTAGTTACATTGGTTGGGTCAACCATGTGTGGCTCAAAAGTTGCAGATTCTAATGCTATAGGAGTATCTTGTATTTTAGATATGAGAGGTAGTTTAGGTGCTACTAGGGTTGTACAAAATCTCAAATATATATTTACAACATTTAGAGCATAAGTAGGGTATTGTTGAGCATTAGTAGAATACATTGGTTGTTGGGGTTGGTAGTTATTTGGATTTGGCTAAGATTGTGCAAGCAACTGAGTTTTCTTTTGAGGTCTATAACTTTTAGGTGGTGGCATTAGTGTAGGTTGTTGGACTAGAGGTGGTAGTTTTGGATTACTAGTATTCTAGTTAGGCCATTGCTAAGATCCTCTCTATTGGTTTGTAGACTACCAATTCCCTTGGGGTGGCTGCCATTGGTTTTGTTGATTCTACCATTGAGTATTTTGCCAATTAGACCACTAGTTGTTTTTTTGGTTTGGCCAAGAAGGTTGTGATTTTTGAGGCTATTGAGGCTATTGTGGATTATTTTTCCAAGCATTAATCTAATTAGGTTGACTATATTGTGGAGGACCTTGGGCACTATAGTTTTTCCATTGATTACCATATAGATTTTAATTTTGTAAAGGTTCTTCAGGCATACCTTGACATGAGGCTCATGGCCAATATTAAGAAAAGAAGAATACTTGTTCATCCTCTCCTTCCATCTTGATGTACTCGGTTGGAAGATGTTGGTTCTCCATACTAGCGACCAATTTGCATTGACAATCTTTCTTCTACTTTTGGCAATGTGGATAGTACTCAACTAACTACACCTCAGCCTCTACATGCTTCTTCTTTGCATTCATTATGTTGAGATGTGTAGTGACATCATTTATGATTTCTTATTTGAAATCTAAGAATAAATTAGATATCTCAAGCTTTAAAATACCCCGATTGATCCCTTTAGTAGTTATGGACTAGTTTCCTCTACCTTTTTGCATAGTTGACCTTGAGTAGTTAAGACAGATTCTCTTGAGGTCATCCCAAAAAGATTAATATACATCACCACTAGCCATCAGGTATAGTGCTTCTAGACAATTATCATTTACCCCTCTCAAGAAGACTAGTTTCTATGAATCCTCTACTAGTACATGCTAGGGATTCTTCTGTTGTGTATACAAGAAATGTGAAACATAGTCTTCCAATCTTTCATCCTCCTTTTTTGATATTCTAAAGATATAATCTCCTCTTAAAATAGTCACCTTGCAACATTCTTTATATTTCTCTAGAAACAATGTATTCATTTCATCCCAAGTACCTGCTACATTGGCTCCTAAGCCCATGAACCATCATAAAGCTAATTATTTTTGTGTTATTGGAAACAACTTGAGCATATGGGCATTAGTGTTATAGTCAAAGCTACAACAGAGTATGTCAAAATCAAATAAGAAAGTATTAGGATCTTTGGTTACAAGGCCATAGAACTTTAGAAGAGAAGCTACAGGTATATTTTTGAGATTGAAATTGATTATGAGGCTTGGGAAAGGAAATGGAAAAGTAGGTTGTGCCATTACTAGAGGTATTTGATTATGGGGTTGCTATTGAAAAAGAAAATTGGCTATGGGATTATTAACAACATGTGGATTTGGACTAGAACTAATAAGAAAGTTAACCCAAATTTCAGAAAAAGGCTAAAGACCAATTGTATCCAAGTGTTCTGCTCTAGAGGAAGATCTTGTAGTAAAATTAGGGCTTTCATCCTCAAAAGGCAACTCAACTTCTTCAATTTCTTTTGAAATTACAAACTCCCATGGAAGAAATCTCCCATATTCATCTCATTGTCTTCCTCATTGATGCATGCAATTGAATTGGTGACTTATTAATCAAGCCCACAACTTTGTACCTTTTAGCTAACAAACTAATTTGAAAATAAAGGACTCATGAAGCTTCTTAGTTTGACACCATCCCCGGCAACATTGCCAAAAATCTAAGGGTTTTCTAATAGATATTGAAGATAATCACTCCATTGTCTTCCTCAAGGATATTATATTTTTTCTAAAGACTACCATTTCCATCTTGAGTTACACTTGAATTGTCAACCCAAGGATGTAGGACTTGAAATGAGTCAGCATGGTATGTGCACTAAGTTCCTTTAAGAATCTTAACAACTATGCTATAGGAAAGTAAAATGCATGAAAGGAATCTATAGTATTGTGAAAAAATAGTAAACACACTTGAACTAACAATAGATAACTATAGAAAGCTTTAGAAAATGAATTTTGAACTAGTTAACAACTCAAAACATCCACCATGATCATTTTCCACAAGTGTTGTAGGAACTTTCACAGTAACAATGCTACAAGACTAATATATTAAATCTATCTTGAAAATAGGAAATTGCAAGGAATGAAACTATCTACCTAAATATATTCCACCTCCCAAGTGGACCCCCTTGGTTGGTTTCAACTAAGAACACAACAAGTATTCCAAAATCACTCTTTCATTAGAATCCTTCTTTGATTGCATCAACCAAATAATTCATGAAGAAAAGAATAACTTCTAAATCTTAAACTAGCAGTTTCTATTTTCTCTCTTACCTACTAAGATGACCCCAATCCCTTATATATAGGATTGAATACTCATTAAAAACATGATATAAAAAGTCTTGGACAAACATCCCCAAAAAATAAGGTGGAAGATCAACCATGACATAGTGCATTTATTAAACAAATATCCCTAGAAAAGACGGTGGAAGATCAACCATGACATAGTACATTTATTAAGCAACAGAATATCAACGCATAGGAAATATAGCAAGTTAGGTCTTCATAGATTTTCTAGAACAATAATTCCTCTGTAGGTGTGGCTTATCCATAAGAATTGAACTACACTTTCCTTGCCATGATCGATCTCCATCATTCTTCTTCCTTTAATGCACCACCCTTTGTGTTGCTCTTTATTTCCTGAAGGTTAGAAACATTTGGAACACATATGCAAGATAATATTCCTACTCTTATTGAGATATTAGAACATAGCTTAAAATATTTATATGAAATACTACATTTTATGTATAATATTAGGCAAAGTATGTCATACACACTATCCATAGGTTTAGTAAGTTGTTTCTAGGATATGTTCACATGATATTTAAACAAATGTTTTGGAAATTTTTCACACAAAGCACAAAGAGTAAGTCCAAACTATAAAAACTATATCAAAATTAAGACATTAATATGCCTCATCAGTGAGATTGTAAGCATTTTCATTTGGTAAAGATACCCTAGGTAAAAATTCAATTTGATAACTTACAACCCTCCTAGGAGGTAGGGTAGTTGGAGTACTAGCACTCACTAGGTCCTTGTACTTTTCAAGAAAATTTTGGACTTCAATTGGTAAAGGTTCCTTGACTACATTTTGTTTTGCTCCAAACCTCAATGCTACTACATAACTCTGACATTCCCCATTTCTAAGATCTTGAATAATTATTTCCCACTAAAAAATAACACATTAGGTACTTTAGATTATGATTCATCCCCTTCCAATAAAGACTAAATTTTGTAGGTCTTTCCTCCCTTTTTGAAGGTTATGGAATTAGCTCCAACATCATACACAGCCTCTCTTTCAAATTGCCAAGGCCTACCTAGCAAAGGATGGAAAGCATCCATGGGAAATACATCACACAACAATATTTCCTCATATCTTGCTTTGAAAAAATCCACCCAAGCTTGTTCATCCACTGAGATGTTCTACCCCTTGTTAAGCCAAGTAACCTTGTAAGGTTTGTCATGATGAATATTCCTAAATTTCATTTTAGCTATAGCCTCCTCTGGTATCACATTATTAGCAGACCTTGAATCCACCACCACTTTGCACATTTTTCCTAGGATTTTAAATTTTATCCTAAATAAGGCCCTTCAATGTCTAGGTTCATCAGGAGCTAGTTATTTGATTAGTACTCTCCTAAACATAATATTTGCACCTTTTTTAGATTCAATTTGGTCTACATAAGATTCCTTGCTACAATTTTCCTCTTGCACATATGTCATCCTTTTGTCTTGGTTTGAAGAAGAGGGCTTTTCAGGATACCTATAGGTAGAGTAGCCTAGTTGATCACAATTGTAGCATTTCATACTTGCAAAGTATGAGTTGGTTCTACCTGATCCTCTTCCCCTACTTTTCCCTCCTTAGTTACCTCTTCCTCTATTATAACCTTGATTATTCTTCTCACTACATGTACCCTAGTAGCCTCCTCTTTGTCCTCTCTAATTTTTTCCCTTGCCTCTATCCTTGAAGTTGGAATCCCCTTTTCTTTTTTTCTTTTCCTCCACCTTCAAAGCTATCCAATGACACCTTTGGATAGTGGTAGGTTCCCACAAACTAATATCATCTTGTATATTCCACTTCAAACCACCTAAATATCTCATCACTTTTATTGGCTCCTCTTCTTTCTTTTTAGATCTTAGACATAGCCTATAAAATTCCGTAGTATAAGAGGTTACACCTAAATCTTTTTGCTTCATTCCTTGTCTTCTCTTTTGGATTTAGATCTCAAAGTCTTCAAGTAAGATGTTCTCCTTCACTTTAGTGACCATAGCATTCCAATTAGTTATAGGATTCTTATCCATGCTAATTCTCTCATCTTGTACATATTTCCACCATGTTAGAGTTGAGCCTTTAACCCTTCACTTAGCCACTTTAACCTTTTGTGCCTCCGATACCTTCTCACACTCAAAATGGTTCTCCTTTCCATTTCTCTAGTCCATGCCTACATTTATGTCCATCTTTCCACTAAAACATGGCATACCTTCCAAATATATTTCTCCTAGGGCTTTGATAGCCTTCAATAACAACTCTTCATTCAAGATAGGGTCAAGTTTAGGGACTACATCCTTCTCTTCTACCTCTTTACCCTTATCATTTTCCTCTTCTTCCTTCCTCTAGGCTATATTAGCAACTACATTCAATTTTACCTTTACCTCTACTAGGGATTATTCAAGAACTATGTTCTTCTCCCTTTGTTCATCAACTTCCTTGGCTAGTTTTGAATTAGTCACCATGGTGGCTTCACCTACTAACTCTCTAGTAGCTATAGACATCCACCACTTCTTCCCAAATTTTTAACCTACTTTGATACCACTCTAATGTGACTACTAATCTTTCTCAACGAACCCCAAGATCTCTAGGATCTTCTTAGGTCATTCACCTTGACCAAATGTGGTCTTTACACATCATATGCTTCTAAGGATTATATCCAATAGATCCCCTTCATTCAACTGGTGCACATCAACTAGATAGTACAAGCTTGCTCATTAATTCCCACTGACACACATATAGCCCCAATGCTAATTGGATCTTCCACATGATGAAATAGAAACCTAGGCATGCCTTAGATCTCCCTATAAGATTTCAAACCCAAAAGAAGGTCGTAACCCTAATCAAGATACAGTCCACAAATTAAATGGCACTCAAATGCTTAGAAAATGGCTACAAAGATTAGCCCTCCAAATGTACAAAAATAAAAATAACTTGAAAAAATCCTTAACATTGGCCCAAAAAATAATCAATCTAGATACCATTTTTAGAGTTCTTAGAGATTCTAAGGGTCTAGGGTCTCCACACTGTCCATTTAGTATGGACACAAATTTAGCCTTGAATTAAGGGTTTCAAGGTTTTAATTGTTGCTAGACATCCTTAGGGTTATTACAGGTATTTTCCTTAGGGTTGGAGTTATCCCACACCTTCTTCTTACTCTCCACATGCTTGGATTGGAGTATCTGCACTTCCAATCCTCTCCATAGCTTATTTTCTTCTTTGTGATCCCTAACCAAGCTGGAATGGCTTGCCTAGGGCATCACCTTAAAAATAAATGATGTGATTTCCATGGCCCCTCCATTAATCTACATGGAGTACATGGATTCTAGTTCCATATCCCAAGAAACTATACAATTCCTATAGTAGGAAATGGCCAGAGAACCCTATTTGTCCAAGCAACTATATTTAGAACAACATACTATTGAATTACAAACAATTAATCTAAACACAAAAAGCTTAGTAAAATAATATAAAAAACTAGTTACATAATCACAAAGAAAGTTTTTCTAACTCTTCCAATACTAACAATACCAAAACTAATCCATACACATGCCAAGAATTCGAATAACACAAACTATCATTAAGAATGTTGTTTGCACAGTCTGTACAAAACCAAACCTAGTTTCTCCAACCAATTGAAAATATTGGAAATTACCTTATAAAGGCTAAAAATTATCATTCCCAACTTAATTATGTGGTTGAATATCTCTCAAAAATAAATTTCTCATTTTGCAAGAAAAGTGCAAAAGTTGTCAATGACAACTTTGCATGAATGAGCACTTTTTGCAATTTGTCATATCTACTTCTCAAACTTCCTCTATTTGTTACCAAACTAGTAAAAAGTTCTAAGATGGTTACTAAACACCTAATAAGTATATTGAAATACTTACTTTCCCTATTTATCCCTCAAAACCCAAAAATGCCCTATTAAGGCAAATGAGCAATTTTGAAGAACTAGGGGCAACATTGCTAATTTAGGCTATTCTAACCTACCCATCCACACCTTAGGAACAAGTTAGTCCCCTTATTGATCTAGTGATTTGGATAGCATAACTACAAGCCAAATCATCGAAGAAGTCCTAGGTTTACCACTAGCATACCTAGGTGCTCCTGCACCATCCATTCTCCTTACAAGCTAGCACTATGTTTGGAAGCCATGTAGATTAATGTATAGTTTATTTTTTAAGGCTTTTCAACATTTTATCCTCCTCTTTGAAAATCTCTTATACCACCCTTGGGATATAATTTCTCAAAAAAAAATTAAATGGGTTTTTCCCTAGGATTTAATGGAATCTAATGTTTAAACTAAATTTTTCAAAAAAAATTTAGGCCTTCATAAGAATAGGAGAAAATATCTACATACTCTTTTAATAACTGTGAAAATATCACCTTCTCAATTGCACTACAATAGGTACCCACATTTATTAATGTTGGATTATCTTTACTACTAATATAGATCTTCTCATACACTTTAGAATGACTCTCCTTCCTTTCTATAGCTTTTCGAATAGAATGGTATCTTCTATCAAAAAAAAAATTCCAATACTACTATCCCTTTTGGAAGATGATTCCCTTTTATTTTTAGAATCCCATCATCTCCCCTATCACCAGTATCTGGGAAAAGCTCCAAGTATTCTAAATTTGACCCTTCAAAGAGGATAGACCCAAATTTTTCATTGCCCTAGAAGAATATGTTTATATTTACATCATACTTCTACACTTGTAATTCTAGGATGGTGTATCAACTCAATAGTGTAGAGGTTTACTTGGAAGTTGGGGTGGGGTATCATCAAGGTTGTTGACCTTGCTAGTGCATCTTCTCTGGTATTGAGTTATCTAGGAATTACATCTATGGAAAATGCTCAAAATACTTCCATCTCACCCTATACTCTATTTCTATAGTGCCTCAATCTCTCATTCTTTAGAGAAAAAATTCTTATGACTACTTTAACTACCAATTTTGCATCTCCATATATGCAAAATTGTAAGGACCCTCCTCATATGTAATTTTTAAATATGAATTTTTTTGTTAAATCTATTCTAGGAGATTTGAATGGATCTGAAGTAATGTTTTATGTTGTGAAGGTCTTAATGAAATTAAGAAGTAGTTGACACACCCATATTTTAAATACTCATTGATTCAAGAACTTCTACATTAACTCAACTATTTAAACATTGAAATTCCACTAACAATGCTATGAGGCATTTTCACCTAATGATAAGGGTGTTGATTTCGGTATCCTAATGATTAAGTTGTATGCTTCAGATAGTTCACTATTCTTTAATTGGTGTTGTTATGATGATTAGGTGTATGCATGCCTAACAATGGTTATTCTAGTACTTTAATATGAAGTAATGAATAAGTTATGTTATATTGATTATATGATTCAAATGATTAAATATGGGTAGAAATGAATTAAATAGTTGATTATATGAAAGATTCATGTTTTGATTTATGTAACTATATAGATAAGTTTTGAATGTATGTATTTGATTTTCTTGAGCTACTGATGTGTGCAATGAGTGTGTAGGATACTTTAGCCAGGAGACCCAACGGAGGAATGAAACTGAACCTTATGTATCAATTGTGGAAACTAGGGTTAAATCTGATGAAAAATGCAAACCCCATTTTGTTTGTATTTTTTTTTTGTCATGGATTGAATAAATGTATCATTCTATAATAAGTAAATGCTAATGTTTCGTAATAGTGTTTTTATAGTGTCGCTTGACACTTGTGAATTGTATATGCATTCCAACATGATAGTTAGAAGTAACTGAGTAACCTAAAGATCTAAGTTGGATTAGATTAGTGACCTCCTTGCTAATTAGTTAGTATTGAGATTATTTACCCCTAATTAGGATTAGTGAGTTATCTACTTTTTGAAGGTTGTTAGTATATCCTAAAATATTCCTAGCTTTTGATAGGTCTTTGGTTGATCCTAAAGGCCTAAAAACATTAAATCTAAGTACCCTAGGGGTAAGGGTATGGGTTAGGAGTATTTTCCACCCCCCTAACCTCTTTGGTTGACTTTTATGGGCACTCAAAAATCCTACTTTTGGTTGATTGCTCAAATTGATTGTCTCCTCCATGAGTTGGTGACTTCAACTCCACCATGATGTTTACCTAATGTCTAGTTGAGTTAGGATCATATTAGAAGCATCTTTGCAAAATTTTTGGTTGTTACCCAATCTCTAGTTTTAGAGAGAAGTTTCAAGATTGAAGGAAAGGAAAGAAAAGCTCTTCTCAACTTGTCATTTTACCATAACATTTTGTGAAGGTAGGGTTCTTCACTCTTTTGATCATGTTCTTCATATTTTTCATGCTTTGATTCATGCATAAGGCATTGTGTTGTTCTTGTATTGCTTGTATGTGTTTTGAGGTTGTTTGGGAGGGATCTTAACTTGTTCTTGGATGTCATTCTTATGCTTTGCTTTGAAATTTTGAGGAGATTTTGTTGTCACAAAAGTTTGCACCTACATCTAAAGTTTTTACCTGAGGACAACCTTGTGAGACATGGAAACAACCTCCAAGCTGTGGGACTTGAACTGTGAGGTTGAGTCTCCAGAGAAGGTCGGCTTCCTTTACTATCAAGGTGCACCAAACTACTCTTGGAGAGAAAAAGGGAGAAGGAATGCATGAAAGAAAATCTACCTACTCTAACCTAAGGAGGTGATGCACCAAAATAGAGTGTTCAAACCA
Source organism: Cupressus sempervirens (assembly GCA_028749045.1). Classification (NCBI taxonomy): domain Eukaryota; kingdom Viridiplantae; phylum Streptophyta; class Pinopsida; order Cupressales; family Cupressaceae; genus Cupressus; species Cupressus sempervirens. The sequence goes on along the minus strand of CM053786.1, from coordinate 264,224,217 downwards.
ATCTCTGCCCATACATGCACTATTGAACCATCATGACACTGAAAGATATACACATTTAGACTTTCTTTAATCTAACAATCACATGTAGATCAGAAAACCCAAATGAAAGACACAAGGAAAGAGAGGATTCACTTATATACCATTCATAGGCCAAAAGAGATAGAGTCATACAAAATTGCAGATCTCTACAATACACTAATGAGAGGCAAATAGTTCTTGCACTTTACATCAATGGCTAAAGGAGATAAGGAAAAATCCCATATAGTTCAGAGGCAAAGGGAATTTACACTAAAGTTGCAGAGCAATATTAGAGAAGTCAAAGAAGAGTCCACTGTTTTTAAAATCTACAAAATTTTCCTTTATAGCTCAAGCATAACTGAGATATTTTCCAACTAAAATTACTCTACAACCACTTCCATTAAGCCCTACAGAGGATAATCATGGAGATCTTAAGAAAAACTTATCTAAGCACAAATCCAGATGCAATGATAATTGATCTTTGTTGGAACAGGGCCCTAAGAAGATAGAAACAGTGCCATTAAACTATTATGACTAGGTAGATGGATCAATTGTGGTGGTGGAGTGTTCTCCTGGGATTAGCATTCACTTGAGGGTAGTTGGAATTCATCATGAGGATCAGGTCATGTAAGAAAACTTGACTCCATTCTTTTCTTTCCCATGAATCAGCAAGAATTAGCAGTCAACCAAACTCTGCAAGCAAAAAAAAGGCCATGTGGACCAATCAGTTTATTCAGTTCTACCACCCTACAAAGTCACCTCATGGTTGACCATATTTTCATAACTAACTCTACCACCTCCTCAAACCTTGATTGTGATGTAACTACCAGCCCCAACTATTAATGCTAACTATTAATACCTTGGTCGGGCCTACTAGGACATGTGTCCTTCATGCACTTTCCTGCATTACTTAAACTCCTTGCATCTTCATATTGTGGGGAAGTGTCGATCGTCGATCTCTATGAGATCAACAATCAATAAAGGTCCTCATTATATTATGCATGCCCACTAAAATTTTTGAGCCCACAAACACCTCGGCAACCACCTTAGTGACTTGGCCCCACAAGGACATGTGAAAGAAAGGTGCTTTCCCACATTGTTTAATTTCCTTTCAACTCCTTATTGCAAGCATGCACCAGCCATTGATCCTGGGAGATATAACAGTGGAAGGTACAACTAGGAACATGGGACATCATGGGATATGTGTCACAAAGGGGCATGCTCGCATTGTCAGAAAGCCTGAAAAAAGACAAAATGTGAGAATGTGAGCACCAATCAAACTACCAACTCACCCTACCTCCTTTTACACCATGTCTGCGACAACTCAAAGAAGATGGACCCACTTGCCATGTGGCCAAAAATTTCTTACCTGCATTATCAGGGAATCTAATAGAACTCAGAATGTAGGAATGCGAGCACCAATAGAATTGCTAGCTAGACTGACCCTCCTCCTTCTGTAGCCCACACAAAATGAAAGGACCCACCAATCCACATGTCATAAAGGGACTTGCCTACATTATGTAAAGTTCATGCATTTGGAGAATGTAGGAAAGCACCCATCATGGATCTAGGAAAGATCTAACTGCGCGGAAAGTTGCAGACTAGTGGAAACAAACTTAGGGAATATAGGAAATACTATAAAGTTTTGATCATTTTAATTTTTTGTATTTCCATGACATTTAAAATAAAATAAAAAATGGAAGGTGACTGTTGGGTGGGGTTTGCATTCAAAGTTCAAATTTTGGCAAGAGACAAAATGGGTAACATTTATGGCGACTTTGAGGGGACACAAGCTAGCTATGTGTATGACCAGTGACCTTATGCATCCATTGGGCTATAAAGTCATAAAAAGTGTGGATCAGTGTATTATGAAACCCTAACCATACCTCTACGATAGAAAAATACTAAAAATCTCTGTCTTTACAACTCTGCAACCTTAAAAATTTCAAAAACTATTTATCTCATAGGGAGAAACTTGTGCTCATGCACTTCTTGGAAAGTAAGAAACCAAAAAAAAGAAAACTACTCTAGTATATACATGAAACTTCAATCCCTATTAGAGAAATGGCTTGAGATAAATCCCATTGATTGGGATAGGAAAAACTTCACCATTAGGCCTAATTAATTGAAAAGCATTAGCTTGCTTGCAACTAATAATCAGATAGGGACTACTCCATAGTGCATCAAATTTTGACTACCTCCCTAGTTTTTCCCTATCTACATCCCATTTCAAAACCAAATCAGCCTCCCTGAAGTTTTTGACCCTAGCCTTCTTGTCAAAGCTCCTTTTCACTTGCTGCTAATGTGTTTCTAAGGTCTGCATGGCTTGATTTTTTTTTCCCTTCCAGCTCCATCAGCTCTGACATTCTTACTGTCATGGCATCATCTTCAATTAGCTTTAGCTATTGAGCTAGTTCTAGGGATGGTAATTCTAATTAAATTGAAAGCCTTGCTTCTCTACCATATACCAACATAAATGCTAAATTTCTTATTGACCTCTTAGGTGTTATTCTATCAGCCCACAGTGCAGTTCTCAACTTTTGGTGCCAACACCTATGGTTATCCTCTATAGTTCTTTTCATAATCCTAATCAGGTTTTTGTTAGATGAATTAACTAAACCATTGCCCTGAGGATAGTAGTTTGAGGATGTGCTCAAGTAGATATTATGGTCAACTGCCCATGCACAAATTTGAGCTCCCACAAAATATTTTGCATTTTCTGAAATAATGGTTGAAGGGGCGCCAAAATTGGTCACAATTTCATCAAAGAACTCAACAACTAAAGATTTTGTGGTGTCCTTCAGTGCAACTACCTCTATCCATCTAGTGAAGTAGTCCGTAGCAGCTAAAATCCATCTATGACCAAAAGTAGAAGGAGGATTGATAGGGCCTATGAAATCCAATCCCCATTGAGCAAAAGGTTGGTCCACCTGAATGGGATGAAGAGGAAGAGCTGCAAGCTTTTGCTTACCAAAAAAGAAAGCACATTTTTCACATTTCCTCACATACCCATGACAATCATGGAATAGAGATGGCTAGTAGTAACCAGCCCTCATGACCTTCATTATAGTTGTCCTTGCTAAGAAGTGACCACCATCAGGACCATCATGAAGCTCTCTGATCATTCTTTCAGCTTGATCTATGTCAATGCATCTTAATAGGCCTCCATTAAAATCTTTCCTAAAAAGGATACCATCAATTATGACATTATGGATTGACTGTAATCTATACTATTTTCTTTTAGTTTTATCTAACCCTTGAGGATATCCATTGCCTAATAAAAAATTCTTCATATCATACATCCAGTTCCTTGGGTCATCACTTCTTGCTTCTTGTTGTTCTGTTTGTACCATAGAAATTTCCTTATCTGATTCTTGAAATGATATCATTTGTTTACACAACCCCTTCCCTCTTACGAGCTTAGTGATCTGGATGTCAACATCATATTCCATTACTCTAGTAATCCAACTAGCTCTCTTCTCACTAATATCTTTACTCAAAAGGAAATCTTTCACACTGGCATGGGGTACAAACAGATGAATTTTATTATGAGACAAGAGGTGCCTAAATTTCTTTAAAGCTCTGATGACTATAAGGGCTTGCTTCTCTACATAGTTGTATTTTTCTTCATACTCTTTAAGCCCTTCACTAAAGAAGGCTATGGTCTGCTCTTCATCTTTATCATTTGTTTGAGTCAAGACCATAGAAATACTTGACTATATAAAGGATGAAATCCTTTTCAAAATTTGGATTAGTGAGAGTAGGGGCTAAGGCTATGGCTACCTTGATTTCTTCAAAACTTTCCTTCTATTCCTTAGTCCGTGAGAAGACCATACTTTTCATGAGCATAGATGTAAGGGGATTTACCATGGTAGAAAGATTAAGGATAAATCTTCTCACAAAATTTATCCTACCAAGGAAACTTTGTAACCCTTTCTTATGTTTAGGAAGAGGGAGAGCAAGTATTGCTTTTGTTCTTTCTGGATCAATGGTTAAACCATCCTTAGATACAATGTATCCTAATAATTTTCCTTGATTAGTATCAAAGACACACTTGCTCGGGTTAAGGGATACCCCAAACTCTCTACACCTTGAGAACACTTGCCTTAAATGATCAAAATGACCTTCTACATTCTTTGAATACACTATAATATCATCAAGGTAAACTAATACAAACTTTTCAATCATGTTTTTGAAGGCCATCTCCATTGCCTACTAAAGCATAGCACCTACATTGGTTAGCCCAAATGGCATCTTAAAATAAGCATAGGTACCCCATTTGGTAGTAAATGCATTCTTGTACATATCAGACTCTTTGACTAGTAAAATCCATCAAGAAATGAAAACCTCTTTGAACCACTGACCTTGGACAAAATCTGCTCCATGGAAGGGAGAGGATGGTGATCTTTAAGGGAAGCTTTGTTAAGGTCTCTAAATTCCAAACACAATCTAATTTCTCCATTCTTCTTCCTAACAGGGACAAGGTTTGCTACCCATGATGAGTGCTTGATGGGGAAAATTATATTGGCCTCAATCAATTTGGATGGCTCCTTTCTCATTAAGGGTTCAATTTTAAGATTCACTAGCCTTTGTTTTTGTCTTACTATTTTGACATTATCAAATAAATCTATGGTATGCTAAAACAACCTTGGGTCAAAACCCTTTAAATCATCGTACATCCAAGAAAATATATCATTAAATTCTTGACATAGATGAATAAAACTCTCTTGTTCAATCTCAAAACATACCTTCCCCATATTTAAGGATTTTCCATTAGCAATTATGACTAGGGTGTGATCCTCTTCATCAATAGTTAGGTTCATGACTCTGCCCCTCGCTTGGTCATCAGGATTGAAAACACTTTCTAAGGTAACGAGACCCTTAGGAAACTTTTTGGAACTAAGGTTAATGATTTAATCACCATATTGATCCTGCAATCTTGACTAGTTTCTATCTAAAAATTTTGCTTCATTCTACAAGAAGCTTACAATTTTTTCATTAGATTCAAATACTTGCCAATGGATGTTGTTGTCAGGGATGGCAGGCCTTACTACCATCCTAATTTTTTGCTTCTTCTTCTCTTCAAGATTCCCTGGCACATCATGAGTTGCACCTATTGCTGCAAGCCTATCAGCATGTCTATTTTCTTTTCTAGGGATGCTTTGAATATTAAATGCATTGAAACCCTCAAGAAAATCCCATACCCTATGTTTATAAGACTCTAGCAAACCATTCTTGGTGATATTCTGATTTCTCACTTGATTAACCACCAAATCACTATCTCCATACACACTTAAGGCTTGAATTCCTCTTTTTTGAGCAAGTAGGAGTCCCTAAATAAAGGATTCATACTTGGCCACATTATTAGTGCAACTAAAATGGAGCATGAAGGAGAAGTAGTACCTTACTTGTGTAGGAGAAATCAACATCACACTAGCCCTTGACCCATTCTTATTCCTTGATCCATCAAAGTACATACTCCATATCCCACTCACATCTTCTTTAGTCCCCACAAGATTGGGAACTAGAGCATCCTTCTCTAATATAAAATATGTATTGAGGCCTATCTCAAGGGTTTCTGTCATAGGATCAAATTGATGTGCATCAACCCATTCATCTAAGAGAAAATTAGGTATCTTAGTTAGGGAAGTAGCAGGCTCATTCGCTATGTCATTCTCATCCATTTCTAGGATAGTGCAATTCATGTTGATGAGATTAGGGGTGTAGGGCTTGGTATGATGGAGTGCTAGAGGCTCTACTCTGATTGAAGATTTTTCCCCATATCTTTTCCTAAAAAACATATATGACCAATCAAAAGATATGTAACCACCTATTTGGGTAGTGAAATCTCTTGACAGACAGATGGCAAATTGTGGTTTGACTTCAGCAACGGATATATCTTGAGTTACAGTACAACCAAGGCATGCATATAGGGCCATTTCCACATTCCTAAGGATCCCTATAGTCTTGATAGTACTACCATCCAACTGTAACATATCCCTAACAACAAGCTCATATTTCATTCCCAAAGCATCAGAAACACACCTAGGCATCACTAAACTACTAGCCCCTGAATCAATCATGCAATTGTGGACTAGTCTATCCCTTATGATTAGAGAAACATAAAATGGAGGGGGTCTAACCTTTTTACTTGTTTCTTCCTCCCTTGATGGTTGTACTAGGCTTGTGGCACCTTCCATGCTAGGTGACTGATCCTTTGGTTCAATACTTTCCAATTCTTGCTACAGCAACTTCTTTTGCATGGGTATAGTAGCAACAATATCCCACATGGAAATATTCACATTTTTCTTCTTCATTTTCTCTACCACATTGAATGGCATAGTAGGTACTTTCGTAGAAACCTTGGGGGTTGCATTTGTAGGAGGTTGAGATGGAACAAATTGAGGATCACTTATAGCTTTACTGCCATTATTTTGCCTTTGTTGCTGAGGTGTATTTGACTAATCATTTGCTACTTGTTCATGAGGTATTGCATTTGAAGTTGAGGCCTAATTGGGAAGAGGAGGTTTAGCATCTTCAATAGCTCTCCTTTTTCTCCCAGTGTTGTGAGCAATGGAATCCTAGTTTACATTACAATGTTCCTCCATTTGATGATTCATAAAGGAGAAATCACCCTATCCTTGCATATATGAGACCTCTCTAAATTGGTCCTCCTTGTATGATCGTCCTACTATAGGCTCTAAGCCAAATAAGATTTAGCCTTCTGACACATGCAACGAGAATAGGAGTACTTACATGAAGGACAAAAATCCTAATCTTGGGCCATGTTGTTTTGAGGGACTATGGCCCTACTTTGGTTTACATTTGAGGTTGAAGCATGGCTATTTTTCCTATTCTAATCAAAAGAACTGTTCCCATAATTCTAATGTGGAGGCCTACCACTATTCATAGTTTGATGTTGCAATTGATGAGCCTTAGTACCTTGAGCTTGTTGTCTCTCTAAAGTCACCACCTTGTTATTCACTTTCTGTATCACAGAGAAGCTATCCTCCAGTTTCTTCTTTTAGCCTTGCAATCTTTTATCTATGTTCAACATCATTGATTGCATCATCTCCTTGATCTCATCTATTCCATTTGAAGATGTGGAAGCTTGAAGGAATAGAGTGGGGGATTGTAATGTGGAAGTTGTGCAAAGAGGAGCCATTACCAATTGGTGGTTTGGAAAATTAGGAAAGAAAGGCATGGGAGGCCTTGGAGCTAGCTTACCTCCTTGTATTAGGATGTTTTCTAACTTTATTTCTATATCATAGGCATTAGGCAAGGTATCTCCTCCCATAGTTTGGATTGTAGTGGTGATGTTACTATTGAAAGCTCTGAGGTAATGCAAGAAGGCATTACTAGGAGTAGGTTTTACTGAAGAAGGTATTCTATCCCATGTTTTTTGAAATCTATAGTTGAAATTAGTCATAGATTCATGGGGGGCTCTTTTTATAGTAGTCAATCATTCTAAAAGTGACAAAAGGTCACTTTTTTTCCTCAAAGTGTTTACATAGTCCTACTCCTAGTCCATCCCAATCTTTTATAGAACCATGAGCCAAACCTTTATACCATTGTAATGCTTTTCCTTTCAAGGATGAGGCTAGAAGTCTAACTCCAACATCATCCTCTATAATACCATGGATATTGTCAATATTTGCAACTTCTTGAATGTGTTCTAAGGGAGAGATAGAAGTTTCACCAGTAAACTCTTGTATACTTTTGAGTGCAGCTATTGCTATGTCATGCCTTTGGGCCAATAAAAGAGGACTTCCACCATTAAAGGTGGAAAAAGTACGGGCTCTAGGCTGTGCCATATAGACCAGTGATCTATTGATATGTATTAATGGAAATCTAGGTTGAGATCTAATAGTAGGAGGAGTAGAGATAGATCTTGGAGGTGTATTTTTTTCTATTGCACTCCTAACTAGTGATAGAGATACTCTAGTCTTCCTTCTTCTAGGATTTGAAAATGAAAGCTCTTGATACTAAAATTTACCTCTAGAAGATGCCCTTGTTTCGGCTTTGGGCATGAATTACTGCAACTTTGGTCTGGAACCAAATGTATTTGAAGCTCAAAGTCACCAAGTCCTTTTAAAAAGGACCCTCTTGAAGGCTTGAACACCGAAGTCAGTACTATCTCTTCAGTATTAATCTTGAAATCTTCCTTTTGACACCAGTAGACTTGATATTTTCTTAATAGAGTCCCACCGGGCATGCCAAAAACTATTGGCACAAAGGTTTGCACCCATGTCCAAAGTTTTTACCTAAAGACAACCTTGTGAAACATGGAAACAACCTCCAAGCTGTGGGACTTGAACTGTGAGGTTGAGTGTTCGGAGAAGGCTGGCTTCCTTTACTATCAGGGTGCACCTAACTACTCTTGGAGAGGAAAAGGGAGAAGGAATGCATGAAAGCAAATCTACCTACTCTAATCTAAGGAGGTGACGCACCAAAATAGAGTGTTCAAACCAATCTCTACCCATACATGCACAATTGAACCATCAAGACACCGAAAGATATACACATTCAGACTTGCTTTAATCTGACAATCACATGCAGAACAGAAAATCCAAATGAATGACACATGGAAAGAGAGGATTCACTTATATACCATTCATAGGCCAAAAGAGATATAGACATGCAAAATTTCAGATCTCTATAATACACCAAGGAGAGACAAATAGTTCTTGCTCTTTACATAAATGGTTGAAGGAGATAACACAAAATGCCATATAGTTGAGAGGCAAAGGAAATTTACACTGGAGTTGTAGAGCGATATCAGAGAAGTTAGAGAAGAGTCCACCTTTTTTAAAATCTACAAAATTTTCCTTTATAGCTTAGGCATAACTGAGATATTTTCCACCTAAAATTACTCTACAACCACTGCCATTAAGCCCTATAGAGAATAATCATGGAGATCTAAAGAAAATCTGATCTGAGCATAGATCCAGATACAATGATAACAGATCTTTATTGGAATAGGGCCTTGAGAAAATAGAAACAACACCATTAAACTATTCTGACCAGGTAGATGGATCAACTATGGTGGTGGAGTGTTCTCCTAAGATTAACATTCACTTGAGGGTGGTTGGAATTCATCGCAGGGATCAGGTCATGCAAGAAAACCTGACTCCATTCATTTTTGGCCTTTGAATCAGCAAGAATCAGTAGTCAACCAAACTCTATAAGAAAAAATAGGCCACATGGACCAATTAGTTTATTCCATTCTAACACATCGAAAAGTCACCTTGTGGTTGACCATATTTCCATAACTAACTGCGCCACCTCCTCAAACCTTGACCGCGATGTAACTGCCAACCCCAACTATTAATGCTAATTGTTAATACCTTGGTTGAGCTCGCTGGGACACATGTCCTTCAAGCACTTTCCCACATTACTTAAAGTCCTCGCATATTCATATTGTGAGGAAGCACTGATTGTCGATCTCTATGAGATCAATGATCAGGAAAGGTCCTCGTTATACTGTGCATGCCCACTAAAATTTCTAGGCCCATGAACACCTCAACAGCCACCTCAGTGACCTAGCCCCACAAGGACATGTGGCAGCAAGGCACTTGCCCACATTGTTTAATTTCCTCACAACTTCTTATTGTTGGCATGTGCCAGCCATTGATCCCAGGAGATCTAATGATAGAAGATACAACTAGGAACATGGGACATCATGGGACACATGTTGTAAAGGGGCATGCTTGCATTGTCAGTAAGCCTAACAAAAGACAAAATGTGAGAATGCGAGCACCAATCAAACTGCCAACTCACCCTACCTCCTTGTCCACCCTGTCTGCAATAGCTCAAAGAAGATGGACCCACTTGCCACGCAACCGAAAAGTGCTCCCCTATATTGTCAAGGAATCTGATAGAACTTAGAATTCGAGAATGCGGGTGCCAATAGAATCGCCAGCTAGACTGGCCCTCCTCCTTTCTACGGCCCACACAAAATCAAAGGACCCACCGATCCACGTGTCACAAAGGGGCTTCCTTGCATTACGTAAAGGTCATGCATTTAGAGAATGTGGGAAAGCACCCACCGTGGACTAGAAGAAACAAACTTAGGGAATATAGGAAATACTATAAAGTTTTGATCATTTTAATTTTTTGTATTTCCATGACATTTAAAATAATATTAAAAATGGAAGGTGACCATTATGTGGGGTTTGCATTCAAAATTCAAATTTTGGTGAGAGGCAAAATGGGTAACAAATTTCATGGGGATTGTTTTGGCACTACTCACCCTTGGATAGGGAAGAAGTGGCCATGTACAAAGCAAGGGCCTTAGTTGGACCTCAATAGTGTAGTCTCCTCTCATGGTGTGAAGAGGGAAAGAGGGTAGGGTGTTATGGGCCCCTACTTGTCATCACATACCATGTTTGAAAATTTGAATTATTGAAGAAAGGGAAGGAATGAAAATCTTTATTGTATTGGCCTCGAAAGGGCATTTTTAGAAGAATGAAAGTTCTTGAGTTTTAGCCCCAAAAGGGCTATGTTATTGATGGGGACACAACCAAAGAACAGAATGGACACAAAAGAAGAAGGGAAAATTGTATTAACTGAAAAATAAGCTAGTACATTCAATAAAAAGAAAATAAACCTTAAAACATGCCCTAAGGACTTACAATAGCATAAATGTGTAGATAATTTCTCCTATCAGTACCTTCTCTCAAACTCCACTCCGAACTGCCTTTTACAATGCCAGGAATCTCCTTAAATAGACCCTAGATGGTTAAGGACTAGGAATACATTCTAGAAGGTGCTAGTAGGCATCTACCAACCAAATAGAAGGCTCTAGAAGCTACGTTAGAAGTCGGCGCAAATCTAGAAGAATCCAAAAATGGTAACAAAACTTTCAGGAGGCATAATTTTTGAACCGTAGCTCTGATTGATGAACCTGAAGCGCTCTATAGCCCTATGGATAGCTTTGCTCATCCCCCATTTTTTTGCCCTTTTTGACGTCATTTAATGCCCCTAACTTGACTTTGAAGCATTCTTAGGAGGTCTCCAAAACCCAAAAAATGGCAATAACTTTCAAACCGTGGGGCCTTTTCACCTGATTCTTTTTCTGGAATGCTCTAAATTACAATTACATTCATCTAGCTAATTTACACCTTCTAGTTCACTAAAATGATGGCTCAATTACATACTCCTATTTTTTTGAGATTTACACGAACACTGATAGTGGAACTATGAGAGTTGGAACCTTTATTTGACCCAAATGGGTATCAAAAAATGAAAACACATGAAACAGAAACTAAGTCTAAGTAAATTTTTTTTGGGTGACACAGGATTGCCCTTATACCTCTGGATCCTCCTGCATCAGACACCCAGGGTAGATTGAAAAGTGACCCTATCACTTTATGAATGGTAGAGGAAATCCCAAATGCGAAACCTCAGCTTCTGAAATCCAAGTTGATTCTTCGATCAATTGTCCTTTCCATTTGACCAAATACTCTTCATATTGCTTGTTTCTAGTACTCCTACCCACACAATGATCTAGAATTTCTTCTATCTCCTCCTTCTTAGAAGTAGGAATTGGACATGGCTCTAATGCCATCTCCTCATCTGCACCATCATCATGATACTCTATTAAATCTACAATGTTGAAAATGGGAGAAATGTGAATACCATCTGGCAGCTCCACCTCATATGCATTTCTTGAGTCATGTTTCTTCAAAATTTTGCAGGGGCCAAATTTCTTCATTTTTAGCTTGTTGTAAGTACCGGCTGGAAATCTTTCTTTTCATAAGTGCTCCATGACTAGATCCCCTACTTGGAATTCCTTATGTCTTCTCCTTTGATCAGCCCTAGCTTTATACTATTGATTCATCTTGGTAATGTGTGTCTGAACCTCCTCATGTAGATGCTTGATATGTTCAGCAAAATTCTTTCGCTTCAGCACTTGTCCTCTCCCCTTGCTCTATCTTCCTCAATTCTCATGCAGTCCTTGGGCTATTCTCGTATACAATTTGTAATGGTGATCTTATAGTACTCCTATTTATAGAGTTATTGTAAGAAAACTCTTCTTGTGGTAGAATCAAATCCCATCCCTTGGGCTTATCCCCAACTAAACATCTCAAAAAATTGCCCAGACTTCTATTTACCACTTTTGTTTGGCCGTCAATCTGTGGGTGATGCGTGGACCTGAATTTTATGTTTGTTCTCAACTTCTTCCACAATATCCTCCAGAAATACCACACAAATTTAGTATCTCTATCAAAAACCATACTCCTTGGAAGACCATGTAATCTTACCACCTCTTTGAAAAACAAGTCTACAATATGGACAGCATCATGATTTTTTTGGCATGGAATGAAATGTGCCATTTTGGAGAACCTATCAACAGCCACAAATACTGAGTCATTACCCCTTTGTGTCCTTGGCAATCCAAGAAAAAAATCCATACTTATGTCCTCCCATGGCCTTGATGGAATAGGCCATGGCTAATATAGGCCAGTATTGTGACTAAACCCCTTGGCAACTTGACAAACCTGGCAACTCAATACAAACTTCTTCACATCCTATGAAATTTGAGGCCAAAAATAATATTCTCTAAGAATGGCAATGGTCTTATATTGACCAAAATGTCCTGCCATCCCTCCACTGTGTTTCTCCTTAATCAGATTTTCCCTCATGGAACTCCTTGGAATGCACAATTGACTACCTTTCAACAACATGCCATCCTGAATCAAATCGTCTAACCACTTGGTTCTATCTATAGCAATAGGTTCTTTACAAGCTTTCCATGCTTCAGCAAAATTAGGATCCTAGGGGTAAAAATTCTTGAGTTCATCAAACCCAACTACTTCAACCTGCGTTACTATAAGCAACAACTGTCTCCTACTTAGTCCATCTGCAACCATGTTAGATTTTCCACTTCTATGCTTCAACACAAATGTATAACTCTGCAAGAACTCTACCCACTTCATATGCCTTTGATTCACTTTACCTTGGCTATTTAGGTAATGTAATTCCTGATGATCAGTATACAAAACAAATTCTTTTGGCAATAAATAATGCCTCCATTTCTTTAAGGCCTGAACTATTGCATAGAACTCTTGATCATAAACAGAATACTTCTTCTTTGCATCATTCAATTTTTCACTAAAATATGCAATAGGCTTACCTTCTTGGCTTAATACAGCCCCAATAGCGCTGCCACTGGCATCACAATCCACCTCAAAAACCTTTCTAAAATCAAGAAGTGCCAACACATGTTGTTTTGTTACCTTCTTCTTTAGCAATTCAAAACTTCTCGCAACTGCTGCAGTCCATTTGAACTCTTTTCTATCCCCTCTTATTGTATCAATTAGGGGTGCACATATGCCACTGAAATTCTTAACAAACTTCCTATAAAAACTAACTAGACCATGAAATGATCTTACCTTAGTAGTAGACCTTGAAGTAGGCCATTCCAAGATGGATTTTACCTTCTCCAGATCCATTTTGAGACCTTCGAGTGATATAACAAACCCCAAATAGACTAACTCCTTTTTTGCAAAGATACACTTCTTTAGATTAATTAATAGTTTCTCTTCCCTTAGCCTTTCAAGGACACTACGAATATGCAGTAAATGTTCTTCCAAAGTCTTGATGAAAATTAAAATATCATCCAAATAGACAATAACAAATTTTCCCAAGAACTTCTTAAGTACCTCATTCATGAGCCGCATGAAGGTGCTTGGGGCGTTCGTCAATCCAAAGGCCATGACTAACCACTCATAAAGACCCTCCTTGGTCTTCAAGGTTGTTTTCCACTCATCTCCTTCTCAAATCTGTATCTGATGATAACCACTCTTGAGATCTATCTTTGTGAAGTACTGAGCTCCACTCAAGCAGTCCATAAGATCATCCATCCTTGGAAAAGGAAACTGATACTTGATGTTTATCCTATTTATAGCTTGAGAATCTGTACACATCCTCCACTCTCCATCCTTCTTTGGTGCAAGTATTATAGGTACTGCACATGGACTCGGGCTCTCTCGACTCAAGCCCTTCCTCAACAGCTCATGAACTTGTCTATTTAGCTCCTCTGTTTTAGCAGGAGTCATCCTGTGAGTAGCCTTGTTAGGAAAACTAGCTCCTGGAATCAAATCTATCTGATGACTGATTTGCCTTACTGGTGGCAATCCATCTAGAACATTATCAGAGATAATATCTCAAAACTCCCCTACTAAATCTAAAACTTCAAGTGGTATTTAACTACTACCTTCTTTATCTTTCCTAGGAATCAAAGCATAGCACATATGCTGATGTTTTATGCCATCTAAAAACTTCCTTTCATTAGCAAGACAAATCCTAGCACTGCAACATACCTTTTCACCTTCCTTTTTCATGGATTTCAATTTTTGGTGAACTCCATCCTTTGTCAGAGAGTATTTTTTTGCATTTCCATAATGTACTGCATGTCTATCAAACTACCATGGTCTACCCAACAATAGATGGCAAACATCCATCAGAATAACATCACAGAGAACTTCATCATGGTAACTCCCAATTTTGAATTTTACTAAATATTGTTCAATTACTAGGACCTTATAATCATATTTTACCCAAGCAATCTGATAGGGCTAGGGATGTTTCTCTCTCTTGAGCTTTAGCTTAGAGACCATCTCTTCTGATACCAAGTTATCAATGCTACCACTATCAATGATCACGTCACAACATTTATCCTCACACTTGCATCTAGTACGAAACAAACTCCTCCATTGTCCTTGTTCAACCTCACCACTTAGTAGGACTCTTTCATTTACCAAGGTCTCTCCTCTTTTTGCATCCTCTGAAAGTGATGATTGTGCATCCTCATCCACATGAGAAACCCAAGCTTGGCCCTCAGCTCTCCTATCTATCCTTCCTTGTCGTTGGGGGCATTCAAAGGCATGATGACCTTCTTCATTGCAATGGAAATAGGTATCGTGGAAGCCTCCTCTTCCTTTTCCATGTCCTCTACCTCTTCCTCTCTGATTTCCAAAGTCTTGGTCATGGGAGCGGTTGAAACCCTCATTCCTCTGGTTCATGCTATTACCCTCATCTTCATTTTTCTTTTGGGTTTCATTGCGGCCTCCAGATGACCTACCACTTCCCCTTCCTCCTTGATCATGCCCTCTTTTCCTTCCTTCAAACCTTTTATTCAACTTCTCTTCAACTCGTAGGGCAAACTAGTATGCCTCTTCAACGCTGATCATTCTTACCAGACTTAATTCCTCATGGATGCTAGGTCACAACCCACTGATATAACGAGCAACCTTCTCCTTATTTTCTTCTGCATGCCTTGCTCTAATAAATAGTTGGTAAAACTCCTCTGTATATTCTTGGACTGATCTTCCTGCTTGCTTTAACCCATGCATCTTCTTAAACAAATCAAGCTCTAAGTCCATAGGAATGAACTGCTTCTTCAATTTTTCCACCATGTGGTCCCACCTTGTGATCTTCTCCTTTCATCTTGTGTTTCCTTTCAACTGGACCCCTTGCCACAAGATTTTTGCATGGCCTTTCAATTTGGCCTTTGCAAACTTAACCCTATCTAGGTCTCTGATATCCTCATACTCAAAGTATTCTTCCAGTTCATTGATCCAATCAATCAACTCATCTGGTTTTAGATTTCCATAAAATACACCCACTTCAATTGTAGGTCTTTTCCCAAACTTAGTAACAGCCCTAAAAAGCCTTTCCTCTACATGATTTAGAACTTCCCCATCAAATTCCCCTTCTGGTCCAATTTTGTCTTCTTCGTTGTCATCTTCACTTTCATCACCTGCGGCCACAATTGTTCCTCTACAGAGCTCCTCCTGCAATGCTTGTACCTACCTTTGCAAGGCTCTAACCTCCTCGAGATTAATAGCTCTGGCCCTTCCACCATGCTCTCTTTGTGGAGGCATCCTCTAACTCAAACCCACAACCACACAGTCCTGGTACAAATTGCCTCACAGTCGGCACTCTGTCTACACACTCAAGAAAATTGGCTCTGATACCACTTGATGCAGACACAACCCAAGAATAGAATGGACACAACAGAAGAAGGGAAAATTTTATTAACTAAAAAATAAGCTAGTACATTCAGTATAGAGAAAATAAACCTCAAAACATTCCCTAAGGGCTTACAATAGCATAAATGTGGAGATAATTTCTCCTATCAGTACCTCCTCGCAAACTCCACTCCGAACTGCCTTTTACAATGCCAGGAATCTCCTTAAATAGACCTCAAAGGGTTAAGGACTAGGAATACATTGTAGAAGGTGCTATTAGGCATCCACCGACCAAATAGAAGGCTCCAGAAGCTGTGTTAGAAGTCGGCGCAAATCTAGAAGAATCCAAAAATGGTAACTGAACTTTCGGGAGGCATAACTTTTGAACCGTAGCTCCGATTGACGAACCGTTTACATTTTTCGAAAGCTCTTGAAGTTCTCTATAGACCTATGGATATCTTTGCTCATCCTCCATTTTTTGGCCCTTTTTGAGGTCATTTAATGCCCCTAACTTGACTTTGAAGCATTCTTAGGAGGTCTCCAAAATTTGAAAAACTGCAATAACTTTCAAACCGTGGGGCCTTTTGACCTGATTCTTTTTCTAGAATGATCTAAATTACAATTAAATTCATCTAGAAAATTTACACCTCCTAGTTTACCAAAATGATGGCTCAATTACATACTCCTATTTTTTTGGGATTTACACGAACACTGATGGTGGAACTGTGAGAGTTGGAGCCTTTATTTGACCCAAATGAGTATCTAAAAATGAAAACACATGAAACAGAAACTAAGTCTAAGTACAATTTTTTTGGGTGACACAGGATTTCCCTTATACCTTTGGATGCTCCTGCATCAGACACCCAGGGTAGATTTAAAAGTGACCCTGTCACTTTATGAACGGTAGAGGAAATCATAAATGGGAAACCTGAGCTGCTGAAATCCAAGTTGAGTCTTCGATCAGTTGTCCTTTCCATTTGACCAAATACTCTTCATATTGCTTTTTTCTAGTACTCCTACCCACACGATGATCTAAAATGTCTTCTATCTCCTCCTTCTTAGAAGCGGGAATTGGAAATGGCTCTAACACCATCTCCTCATCTACACCATCATCATGATACTCTGTTAAATCTACAATGTTGAAGATGGGAGAAATGTGAATACCATCTGGCAGCTCCACCTCATATGCATTTCTTGAGTCATGTTTCTTCAAAATTTTGCAGGGGCCAATTTTTTTCATTTTCAGCTTGTTGTAAGTACCGATTGGAAATCTTTCTTTTCGTAAGTGCACCATGACTAGATCCCCTAATTGGAATTCCTTATGTCTTCTCCTTTGATCAGCCCTAGCTTTATACTCATGATTCATCTTGGTAATGTGTGCCTGAACATCCTCATGTAGATGCTTGATATGTTCAGCAAATTCTTCCGCTTCAGCACTTGTCCTCTCCCCTTGCTCTATCTTCCTCAATTCTGGTGCAGTCCTTGGGCTATTCCCGTATACAATTTGGAATGCTGATTTTCTAGTACTCCTATTTATAGAGTTATTGTAAGCAAACTCTACTTGTGGTAGAATCAAATCCCATCCCTAGGGCTTATCCCTAACTAAACATCTCAACAAATTGCCCAGACTTCTATTTACCACTTTTGTTTGGCCGTCAGTCTGCGGGTGATGCATGGAACTAAATTTTAGGTCTATTCTCAACTTCTTCCACAATGTCCTCCAGAAATACCACACAAATTTAGTATCTCTATCAAAAACTATACTCCTTGGAAGACCATGTAATCTTACCACCTCTTTGAAAAACAAGTCTGCAATATAGACAGCATCATGAGTTTTGTGGCATGGAATGAAATGTGCCATTTTGGAGAACCTATCAACCACCACGAATACTGAGTCATTACCCCTTTGTATCCTTGGCAATCCAAGAACAAAATCCATACTTATGTCCTCCCATGGCCTTGATGGAATAGGCAATGGTTGATATAGGACAGTATTGTGACTAAACCCCTTGGCAACTTGACAAACCTGGCAACTCTGTACAAACTTCTTCACATCCTGTGAAATTTGAGGCCAAAAATAATATTCTCTAAGAATGGCAATGGTCTTATCTTGACCAAAATGTCCTACCATCCTTCCACTATGTTTCTCCTTAATCAGATTTTCCCTCATGGAACTCCTTGGAATGCACAATTGACTACCTTTAAACAACATGCCATCCTAAATCAAATAGTCTAACCACTTGGTTCTATCTACAACAACAAGTTCTTTACAAGATTTCCATGCTTTAGAAAAATCAGGACCCTCGGGGTACAAGTTCTTGAGTTCATCAAACCCAACTACTTCAACCTGCACTACTGTAAGCAACAACTGTCTCCTACTTAGTGCATCTGCAACCCTTTTAAATTTTCCACTTCTATGCTTCAACACAAATGTATAACTCTGCAAGAACTCTACCCACTTCATATACCTCTGATTCAATTTACCTTGGCTATTTAGGTACTATAATGCCTAATGATTAGTATACAAAACAAATTCTTTTGGCAATAAATAATGCCTCCATTTCTTTAAGGCCTAAACTATTGCATAGAACTCTTGATCATAAACAAAATACTTCTTCTTTGCATCATTCAATTTTTCACTAAAATATGCAATAGGCTTACCTTTTTGGCTTAATTCAGCCCTAATAGTGATGCCACTAGCATCACAATCCACCTGGAAAACCTTTCTCAAATTTGGAAGTGCCAACACAGGTTGTTATATTGCCTTCTTCTTTAGTAATTCAAAACTTCTTGCAGCTACTGCAATCCATATGAACTCTTTTCTATCCTCTCTTATTGTATCCGTTAGGGGTGCACATATGACACTAAAATTTTTAATAAACTTCCTGTAAAAAATAACTAGACCATGAAATGATCCTACCTCAGTAGCAAACCTTGGAGTAGGTCATTCCAAGATGGCTTTCACCTTCTCCGGATCCATTTTGAGACCTTCATGTGATATAACAAACCCCAAATAGACTAACTCCCTTTTTGCAAAGATACACTTCTTCAGATTAATTAACAGTTTCTCTTCCCTTAGCCTTTCAAGGACACTACGAATATGCAGTAAATGTTCTTCCAAAGTCTAGCTGAAAATTAAAATATCATCCAATTTTCCCAAGAACTTCTTAAGTACCTCATTCATGAGCCACATGAAGGTTCTTGGGACATTCATCAATCCAAAGGGCATGACTAACCACTCATAAAGACCCTCCTTGGTCTTGAAGGTTTTTTTCCACTCATCTCCTTCTTGAATCCATATCTAATGATAACCACTCTTGAGATCTATCTTTGTGAAGTACTGAGCTCCACTCAAGTAGTCCATAAGATCATCCATCCTTGGCAAAGGAAACTGGTACTTGATGGTTATCCTATTTATAGCTCAAGAATCTGTACACATCCTCCACTCTCCATCCTTCTTTGGTGCAAGTATTGCAAGTACTACACATGCACTCAGGCTCTCTTGAATCAAGCTCTTCCTCAATAGCTCCTGAAACTGTCTATTTAGCTCCTCTGTTTCAGGAGGAGTTATCCTGTGAGTAGCCTTGTTAGGCAAACTAGCTCCTGGAATCAGATCTATCTAATGACTGGTTTGCCTTACTGGTGGCAATCCATCTAGAACATTATCAGAGATAATATCTCCAAACTCCCCTAGTAAATCTGAAACTTCAAGAGGTATTTCACTACTACCTTCTTTATATTTCCTAAGAATCAAAGCATAGCACATATGCTGATGTCTCATGCCATCTAAAAACTTCCTTTCATTAACAAGACAAATCCTAGCATTGCTACATACCTTTTCACCTTCCTTTTTCATGGGCTTCAATTTGTGGTGAACTCCATCCTTTGTCAGAGTGTATCTGTTTGCATGTCCATTGTGTACTGCATGTCTATCAAACTACCATGGTCTACCCAACAATAGATTGCAAACATCCATCGGAATAACATCACAGAGAACTTCATCATGGTAACTCCTAATTTTGAATTTTACTAAACATTGTTCACTTACCAAGACCTTATGATCATCTTTTACCCAAGCAATCCAATAGGGCTGGGGATGTTTCTCCCTCTTGAGCTTCAACTTAGAGACCATCTCTTCTGATACCAAGTTATCAGTGCTACCACTATCAATGATCACGTCACAACATTTATCCTCATGCTTGCATCTTGTATGAAACAAACTCCTCCCTTGTCCTCATTCAATCTCACCACTTAGTAGGACTCTTTCATTTACCAAGGTCTCTACTCTTTCTACACCCTCTAAATGTGATTATTATGCATCCTCATCCACATGAGCAACCCTAGCTTGGCCCTCAGCTCTCCTATGTGTCCTTCCTTGTTGTTGGGGGAATTCAAAGGCATGATAACCTTCTTCATTATAATGGAAATAGGTACCATGGAAGCCTCCTCTTCCTTGTCCTCGTCCTCTACCTCTTCCTCTCTGATTTCCAAAGTCTTGGTCACGGGAGCGGTTGAAACCCTCATTCCTCTGGTTCCTGCTAGTACCCTCATCTTAATTTTTCTTTTGAGTTTCATTTCAGCCTCCAGATGACCTACCACTTCCCCTTCCTCCTTGACCGCACACTCTTTGTCTTCCTTCAAACCTTTTATTCAACTTTGCTTCAACTTGTAGGGCAAACTAGTATGCCTCTTCAACGCTGGTCATTCTTACCAGACTTAATTCCTCCTGGATGCTAGGTCGCAACCCATTGATATAATGAGCAACCTTCTCCTTATTTGCTTCTACATGCCCTACTCTAATCAATAGTCAGTAAAACTCCTCTGTATATTCTTGGATTGATCTTCCTGCTTGCTTTAACCCATGCATCTTCTTAAACAAATCAAGCTCTAAGTCCATAGGAATGAACTGCTTCTTCAATTTGTCCACCATGCAGTCCCACCTTGTGATCTTCTCCTTTCCTCTTCTATTTCTTTCTAATTGGACCTCTTACCACTAGATTTTGGCATGGCCTTTTAGTTTGGCCTTTGCAAACTTAACTCTATCTAGGTCCTTGATATCCTCATACTCAAAGTATTCTTCCAGTTCATTGATCCAATCGATCAACTCATCTGGCTTCAGATTTCCTGAAAATACACCCACTTCAATTGTAGGTCTTTTCCCAAACTTAGTAATGGACCTAAAAATCCTTTCCTCTACATGATTTAGAACTTCTCCCTCAAATTCCCCTTCTGGTACAATTTTGTCTTCTTCGTTGTCATCTTCACTTTCATCACCTGCGGCCACAATTGTTCCTCTATGGAGCTCATCCTGCAATGCTTGCACCTTCCTTTGGAGGGCTCTAACCTCCTTAGGATTAATAGCTCTAGCCCTTTCACCATGCTCTCTTCATGGAGGTATCTTCTAACATGAACCCACAACCACAGAGTCCTAGTGCAAACTGCCTCACAGTCGGCGCTTTGTCTACACACTTAGGAAAACTGGCTCTGATACCACTTGATGGGAACACAACCCAAGAACAGAATGGACACAACAGAAGAAGGGAAATTTGTATTAATTGAAAAATAAGCTAGTAGATTCAGTACAAAGAAAATAAACCTCAAAACATGCCCTAAGGGCTTACAATAGCATAAATGTGGAGATAATTTCTCCTATCAGTACCTCCTCTCAAACTCCACTCTGAACTGCCTTTTACAATGTTAGGAATCTCCTTAAATAGACCCCAGAGGGTTAAGGACTAGGAATATATTCTAGAAGGTGCTAGTAGGCATCCACTGACCAAATAGAAGGCTCCAGAAGCTGCGTTAGAAGTCAGCGCAAATCTAGAAGAATCCAAAAATGGTAACCGAACTTTCGGGAGGCATAACTTTTGAACCGTAGCTCTGATTTACAAACCGTTTACATTTCCAAAAAGCTCTTGAAGCGCTCTATAGCCATATGGACAGCTTTGCTCATCCCCCATTTTTTGGCCCTTTTCAAGGTCATTTAATGCCCCTAACTTGACTTTGAAGCATTCTTAGGAGGTCTCCAAAACCTAAAAAATTGCAATAGCTTTCAAACCATGGGGCCTTTTGACCTGATTCTTTTTTTGGAATGCTCTAAATTAAAATTAAATTCATCTAGCCAATTTACACCTCATAGTTCACCAAAATGATGGCTCAATTACATACTCCTATTTTTTCAAGATTTACACGAACACTGATAGTGGAACTGTGAGAGTTGGAACCTTTATTTGACCCAAATGGGTATCCAAAAATGAAAACACATGAAACAGAAACTAAGTCTAAGTACATTTTTTTTGGGTGACATAGGATTGCCCTTATACCTCTGGATGCTTCTGCATCAGACACCCAGGGTAGATTGAAAAGTGACCCTGTCACTTTATGAACGGTAGAGGAAATCCTAAATGGGAAACCTTAGCTGCTGAAATCCAAGTTGATTCTTTGATCGATTGTCCTTTCCATTTGACCAAATACTCTTCATATTGCTTGTTTTTGGTACTCCTACCCACACGATGATCTAGAATGTCTTCTATCTCCTCCTTCTTAGAAGCAGGAATTGGACATGGCTCTTACACCATCTCCTCATCTGCACCATCATCATGATACTTTGTTAAATCTGCAATTTTGAAAATAGGAGAAATGTGAATACCATCTGGCAGCTCCACCTCATATGCATTTCTTGAGTCATGTTTCTTCAAAATTTTGTAGGGGCTAAATTTCTTCATTTTCAGCTTGTTGTAAGTACTAGATGGAAATCTTTCTTTTCATAAGTGCACCATGACTAGATCCCCTAATTGGAATTCCTTATGTCTTCTCCTTTGATCAGCCCTAGCTTTATACTCTTGATTCATCTTGGTAATGTGTGCCTGAACCTCCTCATGTAGATGCTTGATATGTTCAGCAAATTCTTTTGCTTTAGCACTTGTCCTCTCACCTTGCTCTATCTTCCTCAATTCTGGTGCACTCCTTGGGCTATTCCCGTATACAATTTGGAATGGTGATTTTCTAGTACTCCTATTTATAGAGTTATTGTAAGAAAACTCTGCTTGTGGTAGAATCAAATCCTATCCCTTGGGCTTATCCCCAACTAAACATCTCAACAAATTGCCCAAACTTCTATTTACCACTTCTATTTGGTCATTAGTCTGCGGGTGATGCATGGAACTGAATTTTAGGTCTGTTATCAACTTCTTCCACAATGTCCTCCAGAAATACCCCACAAATTTACTATCTCTATCAAAAACTATACTCCTTGGTAGACCATGTAATCTTACCACCTCTTTGAAAAACAAGTTTTCAATATGGACAGCATCATGATTTTTTTGGCATGGAATGAAATGTGCCATTTTGGAGAACCTATCAACCACCACGAATACTGAGTCATTACCCCTTTGTGTCCTTGGAAATCCAAGAACAAAATCCATACTTATGTCCTCCCATGGCCTTGATGGAACAAGAAATGGTTGATATAGGCCAGTATTGTGACTAAACCCCTTGGCAACTTGACAAACCTGGCAACTCTGTACAAACTTCTTCACATCCTATGAAATTTGAGGCCAAAATTAATGTTCTCTAAGAATGGAAATGGTCTTATCTTGACCAAAATGACCTGCCATCCCTCCACTATGTTTCTCCTTAATCAGATTTTCCCTCATGGAACTCCTTGGAATGCATAATTGACTACCTTTCAACAACATGCCATCCTGAATCAAATAGTCTAGCCACTTGGTTCTATCTATAGCAATAGGTTCTTTACAAGCTTTCCATACTTCAAAAAAATTAGGATCCTTGGGGTATGAATTCTTGAGTTCATCAAACCCAACTACTTCAACCTACATTACTGTAAGCAACAATTGTCTCCTACTTAGTGCATCTGTAACCCTGTTAGATTTTCCACTTCTATGCTTCAACACAAATGTATAACTCTACAAGAACTCTACCTACTTCATATGCCTCTGATTCAATTTACCTTGGCTATTTAGGTACTATAATGCTTGATGATTAGTATACAAAACAAATTCTTTTGGCAATAAATAATGCCTTCATTTATTTAAGGCTTGAACTATTGCATAGAACTGTTGATCATAAACAGAATACTTCTTCTTTGCATCATTCAATTTTTCACTAAAATATGCAATAGGCTTACCTTCTTGGCTTAATACAGGCCCAATAGTGCTACCACTGGCATCACAATCCACCTGGAAAACCTTTCTAAAATATGGAAGTGCCAACACAGGTTGTTCTGTTACCTTCTTCTTTAGCAATTCAAAACTTCTCACAGCTGTTGCAGTCCATTTGAACTCTTTTCTATCCCCTCTTATTGTATCAGTTAGGGGTGCACATATGCCATTGAAATTCTTAATAAACTTCCTGTAAAAACTAACTAGACCATGAAATGATCTTACCTCAGTAGCAGACCTTGGAGTAGGTCATTCCAAGATGGCTTTTACCTTCTCTGGATCCATTTTGAGACCTTCGGGTGATATAACAAACCCCAAATAGACTAACTCCCTTTTTGCAAAGATACACTTCTTCAGATTAATTAATAGTTTCTCTTCCCTTAGCCTTTCAAGGACACTATGAATATGCAGTAAATTTTCTTCCAAAGTCTTGCTAAAAATTAAAATATCATCCAAATAGACAATAACTAATTTTTCCAAGAACTTCTTAGGTACCTCATTCATGAGCCGCATGAAGGTGCTTAGGGTGTTCGTCAATCCAAAGGGCATGACTAACCACTCCTAAAGACCCTCCTTGGTCTTGAAGGTTGTTTTCCACTCATCTCCTTCTCGAATCCGTATGTGATGATAGCTACTCTTGAGATCTATCTTTGTGAAGTACTGAGCTCCACTCAAGCAGTCCATAAGATCATCCATCCTTGGCAAAGGAAACTGGTACTTGATGGTTATCCTATTTATAGCTCGAGAATCTATACACATCCTCCACTCTCCATCCTTCTTTGGTGCAAGTACTACAAGTACTGCACATGGACTCAGGCTCTCCCAAATCAAGCCCTTCCTCAACAGGTCCTAAACCTATCTATTTAGCTCCTCTGTTTTAGCAGGAGTCATCCTGTGAGTAGCCTTGTTAGGAAAACTAGCTCCTGGAATCAAATCTATCTGATGACTGATTTTCCTTACTGGTGGCAATCCATCTAGAACATTATCAGAGATAATATCTCCAAACTCCCCTAGTAAATCTGAAATTTCAAGTGGTATTTCTCTACTACCTTCTTTATCTTTCCTATGAATCAAAGCATAGCACATATGTTGATGTTTCATACCATTTAAAAACTTCCTTTCATTAACAAGACAAATCCTAGCACTGCTACATACCTTTTCACCTTCCTTTTTCGTGGGCTTCAATTTGTGGCAACTCCATCCTTTGTCAGAGAGTATGTGTTTGCATGTCCATCATGTACTGCATGTCTATCAAACTGCCATGGTCAACCTTACTCAACCTCACTCTCCATACTCAACCTCACTCATCATGCCTTTAACCAACCCCTTATCCTTTCCTCTCACACTCATCCTCTTTGTGACAAGTGTCACCTTCCCATTGGTGCTAAACAAGCACAATCCATGTGCTCTCCTTTGAGTGCATCCTAGCCCTCCTTAAGCCTTCATCTCTCCTTGCATCTTAGCCCTCCATCCCTCAAGCCCTTAGCCTATAAATAGAATCCCATCCCAAGCCATATCATCACAACCATTTGAGTAAAGTTATCATGCCCCTTTGAGAGCCAAAATCCATACCCATACCCTTATAATGCCAAATTGGGAGCTCACAAAGCTACCAATTCACCATTATCCATCTCCATTAAAGCCATATTGAAGCTATGTTGAGCACACATACACTGAATACAATCAAATAGATGAAGCTAATCAACAAGAGGGCCCTTCGTTGGGAGAGTCCACTTAATGTATCACATTCCCATTCGAAGGCTCATCTTAGTCTTGCTTTATATGTTATTGTTAATTTAGTGTATGAGTATTTTCATGTTTGCTAATGTTCTTAGCACACTAAATTTTCACATAAACAAAGGTTGTTTGTGATTTATAGATATAATTGTACCTCTCCTATGGTTAAAGTTACTGCCTCATTTACATTATTTCTCTATTCTTAATTTGGAGTATCTCAATGAATGTTTATTTATTAACACTTAACACTTTTAAAAAAAGATCAATTTCTTAGTTTCTTCTTGCCATAAAATATCAATATTTTTTAAAGGCATTAATATAATTGATGAATCTTAATTGTGTCTTATTTTTATTATCATTTTTCCTTGCTTTCCCTTCATCCCTTTAGCATGGGATTCCTTTTTGCTGACTTATTGATAGTGAAACAAAATATTTAGTACTTATTTAAAAGATGGGAGAATAATTCCCACAGTGATCAATTATTCTGAATTTATATTTGAATTTGCTACATTTATATTTGAATTTGCTACAGAATTTACATAATAAATGACAAGGGTCATGGCACAAATGGGTTCGATGTTGAAGAACCACAGCCTTGTTTTGATTACTATCAATTAGTTGGGATATTTTGACTATATAGTATGAAGCTATAAATGAATCAAATTCAAACTTTGGTATTATTTGTTTTATAGTTTATAACTTATGTTTAGCGAGAAAAAAAAATTGTATAATTTTAAATAATAGCCTATGGCTATAATCATTTGATCCAAACTCTATTTTTAGCACTTTTGAAACTATATAAACTTATGCATGATCGTAAGATATTAAGTTTTATTTTAATATATAAAAAGTCTCTATTAAAAAAATTATTCTAGTGTTGACATATCAATTGGAGTTGGATTAATTATAGTCATTGTGTGACTCAATTCTTTTCTCAATATGAGAACCAAAGTAGGGGCCCCTCTTGGGAAGTTAGATGTGTTTTTTAATTTATATAGTTCTTGTAATTTCATTTGTGTTTTTTTTATACATATGTGTGGTTTCTATAGTTTCATCTATCTTATCTGTGATTCAAATTTCTCTTGTTTAATAATAACTTTATTTGAATACATGTAGACAATGGATGGATATTAAGAATATAATTTGTACTATATTTTCAAAAGGAAGAAAATGACTTATAAAGTCAATTAAAATCCACACTTTGGATCCCATTCAAATTTGACCATTTCATTACCACCAGTACATGTCATTCCTCTACCATAATATTCTCAACCTCCTATTGCATACTACTATTCCCAACTTTCTATAGTAGAACCTCTAGTTGCTCATACAATCTCATTCATTACTTGTCACAAAGATTTTCTGTTACAACTCAACTTCTTGTCGCAAACAAAATCCATCCTAGTTCTTAAACATATAAGAGTAGTTAGTGAATGGCTTTTTGTATTTGTTCTTAACTCATTGAATGTGATATTAATGGTAAATTTTAGCATTGATGTTGAATCAAGTTGGTATGATTACTGATTTTAAGTTTCACTATTAGTATTTGATTAATGTGATGATGTTATATTCTAGTGATTAATGAAATCAAAATTGATTTAAGGTAGATTTCATTCTACAAGTGTGAATTTCTTTAACAAAGTTTTATTTATTGGAGTTTGTATTTCAGTTCATTAGTTGGAAGCCCTTTAAATTTGATTTCTTAGCATGTAAATTAGATTTCATCCATAACCACTTGTCTTATTATCTTCATCCCTTGATAGATAGCCAAAATATCTCTCATCATATTACAAGTCCTAGATTGATACTCTTAGGGTATTTGAATCCAAATTATATCTCAAAACAATTCACTAAAATACACCCCATCTTTACCCTACATTTTGTGTGTCGTTGCAAGAGAGAGATATTAAAGGTGTGAAATAATAGTAATTCAAGTTAGGAATAGTGCATCTTTGGGAGTGTTTGATCAAATTTTGACCTTGCCTAATCTAGTACCTTAGGTTTGTGTTGCATAAATAATTTAGGTACATGAATAGACCTAGAGATATAGTCAAGGAAGATTTTTTAAGAAAGAGTTAGGAAGTAGTTCAAAAACTCTGAAAACACAAAAAGAAAAAGAGCCATTGAATACAAAAGAAAAATCCAAGACAAGGAAGGGAAATACAAGCCCCACTTAGCCAGTTTCTACTACCATATCCTCTAAGATATCCCACAAATTTAAAAGTTCTTTTGAAACTAGGTGTAGTAAAACTCCAAAACTATCAAAGAAGCCTTTTAAAACTTACTACACACCTCAGGCAGCAAAATTTTTGGAGAAAGTCATGGTTGATAACATGAGAAATGTAGTAGGAGGTAATAATGGTGGAAATAATGGTAATGCAATAGTCTAACACAATATGACCTTTGAGTTTCCCATCCAATCTCTTGAAGATAATTCCCCTTTGAAGAATATACCTCACTTAGCACTTCCTATATTTAGAGGGTCAACTACTGAAGATCTTGATATGTTCATATTTTAGTTTGATGTCATTTGTAATAAATAGGATTATCAAAGTGATGCACAAAAACTAAATCTATTCCTAGCTATGTTAAAAGATGTTTCATTTTGATGGTTTATGATCCTTACATACATTAGAGCATGGGATCAAATGAAAGAATATTTTCTGGAAAAATATCAAGAATATTACAAAAGAAAGGAGGTATGGGATAAAGTCTTTCACCTAAATCAGTGAGAAGAAGAGTCTCTAGAATATTTCCTAAAATGATTTGCCTTCATCCTACAATGTTGAAGACACTCGGACTTAACCACTAATATTATCAAAATGATCTTCCTTTGGGGAATTTGAGATGAGACAATGGATACCTTGAACCTAATTGGAAAAGTAGACATTTCTACATTACCTGTTGATGACATTTGTGATATTTGCATAAACTATTCTAGATCCCACCAGTCACTATGAAGATATCCAAGTATACTTCTTTGGACAATGCATCAGGTATAACAAAATGAGAATTTTTTAATTTATTAGCTGATCTTAAAATTGATCTTTTAAATTATATGGGCAAACAAAATTGATACACTTTATTCTTGTAGGATACAATAAGAGGTAGATTGTTCTTTGGCAATATTTTTTCCCACATATAGAAAGAAGCATGGTAGCAAGGAATGTCCCTATAATAATACCAACATCTCCTCCCTTGAGGAAGCTAGTAAAATACTTAGCCTCAAACCTTTTCAGGTAGGGACCCTTAATGCTGAGTATTCTAAAGAACATGTGTACTTTATGGCACCAAGATGTCATTTTCTCAACCTTCACATCACAATATGAAAGATGACTACTCCATTGGGTGACAACAATCAATTTTATTTTCCAACCAATTGGGGGGATATAGGGGTTAGTGACAATCATCACAACTAGCACAATGGCAATCATACCCTCAATATTCACAGTGGATGTCATAAGCCCCAGTTTGAGAACAATTGTGGCAATAAGCATGGAGGCCACAATCGCCACAATCATTTTATCCACCTCAACAACCATATTTATTTCCACAATACCAATCACCTCTAGTAATAACCGTGTATTATCCACCACAATGACTACTATTATCAATCCCAGCACCTCCCAATCAACCATCTAGTTCTTCCCAACCACCTAAATTGACACCTATGCTAGCACAACCAGCACCAAATCCTTATAATAAGGTAAACCAACTTGTATACAATAGTGAGGTGGCTAGTTATCCAACATATCTAGTGAATTCCCTGGCAATTGATGGAGTTCAACTTTGGTCTAGTAAGGTCCTTCAAGACCCAAGAATTATAGAGATTGAGGATTCACCTGATGATATTGTTGAACCTAATAATCATAAATACAAACCTAATGACCACCTTTTTCCCTGAAAATTGAAAGAATAACCACAAAATCCTTCAAAGATAATGTTTGTATTTGATTTCATGGAAGAATTATAAAATGTTAATATTTGCATTCCTTTGTTGTAGGCAGTTCAAGATAGTCTACTCTATGTGAAAGCTATCAAGGAACTATGTAGGAAGAAGTAAAAGAAGAAGGAAGATCCTAAAACTATCCAAGTCATAGGACAACTTTCAAATCTTATGCTAAGGAATATTTCTATTCGAAAATATGTAGATCTAGGAAGTCCAATGATTAACTTATGTATTGGTGATTTGATTATTCCTAATATGCTTATGGATCTTGTAGCAGAAATAAATGTAATGACTAATGAAACCAAGGAGAAATTAGATTTACAAGGTCTTAGATCTACTCCCATAGTCTTACCAATGGTTGATCGATCTTTGGTAAAACTAGAAGGTATGATTGAAGATGTTATCATTTCTAATAAATCTTAGGAGTATACAATGGATTTCATGATATTACAACCTAAAATTAAGTTGGAGAGATACCTCCTCATTTTAGGAAGACCTTGGTTAGTTTTTTATAATTCTTTTATCAATTATAAGTCTGGAAACACGATAATCTCAAATAGAGAACACATAATGGAGATAATCATGTATCCTATGGCACAACCTCTAGTAGAAATAGAAGAACCCTTGTGGGTTGACAGTAATTTGGAAGATTATTTTCCTATTTTTACCATTAAACAAAGTAGGGGATTGGAAGGTACTTATAAGGATAATGTCATTAACCATATATTGCAAAATCTCTATGAGGTTGATGAAATTTTTGAGTCAATGTTTTCCTAATAATGCCAATAAAACTTTCCAATTTGGGAACTTTCTATTGGTAGGTGATGTTGGCAATATGGTCAGTTAGATTACTAGAGTGTTGTCATCTATGGCAACATATATTTAGTATTACATTTATGTATTTAGAGTTAGAAAATTGTGTAACGGTTAGACAGTTTGCAATAGTATAGAGACAGATGTCATGTGTACAGATGACACACTTTTAGTTAGCTCATGCATAGTTGAGGATAGCTATATTAAAATTTGATGATGATGTAAGTTAGTGTGCAGATGTGGATGGACACTATAGTGTAAGTTACTATTGATTTACCAATTCAAGTATTTAACAAGATAGAATAGAGCATATCAAAAATATGAGTTATACGACTTGAGGAATTATTTAGGTAACAAAATAATTAGTAAGTCATGATGGGTAGACATTATAGATATTAATCCATAAGTGATTTTATATCAAGTCAAGTGTGTGAAGACATGAAGGTCGACTAAGAAGAGATTTTTTAATTTGTGAGATATAAGTAAAGATCTTATCTTGCACAAACAATATGTAAGATGTGTGACATGCAAACTATTGTGTTGATAGCTTGAAAGATATGAGAGCCTTATGTGATATGAAAGCATGTGTATGATCAAATCAAGTGTGAGTTTTAGTAGTGAGAAAGTATTGTATGTATAGCTATACTTGTGAAGAACTTTATTGCTTATTGCATGTTAGAGTAGTGGGCTCTTCTTCCATACATTCTATTTGATCTACCAATTTCTAACAAGGTTGAGGCTTTTAATAGGACCTAGTCCTCTAACAAGAACTCAAGACACTATATGTAGTTCATAGAATCCTAATAGGTTCAATATCCTTAACATGATTCTTTTGTTTAGTGAATCATCTAGTGATTATCATCCCCACTATGTTTTTCCCTTGGCTGGGTTTTCCCTAGTAACAGATAATGGTGTTATAAGTTGTCTTTGTGTATGGGTATATTTATTGTTCAGCATTTTTGGTTTGCTTTCATATGCAAGTTATAAATTAATTAACAATATTTAGTTGGGGGAAATACTTGTAGAATATTGATTCAACACCCCCCCCCCCCCCACCCCCACTTCTTAGTATTATCTACTTCTAACAATTGGTATCAAAGCCTAGTTACTCTAAAGAGGCTTACCGACTTGAGTAAGATCCCTATGCATATGAAATAGTCAAAGAAAAATCTTGAAGAAGCTCTTGAACAAATTGATCTTCTTATAGAAGAAAGAGACAACCTGAAAGATAGATATGAAGATGCAAAACTCTACATTGGTAAACTGAAAGACACAATAGATTATCTAAAAACTAGTAAGGAATCAAAGGTACAGACAAGTAACAATGATGAAGTAGGAAATCTAAAGAAATAAAATGAGATCCTAAAGCATGAGTTGAAAATTGTTGAATTTAAGTTGAGTCTTAAGAAAAATGATAATAAGAATGAACCTAATCTAAAATCTAAGAATACAAACCTTAGATCCAAGTTAATTTGATTCTATTAAGGTTGAGCATATAGAATTAGAAAAGGAAAATACCACTATGAAAGAAGAATTGACACAAGCAAATCAACAATTAGAGAAACTTTATTCCATTAGTGAAAAAATTGATGAACAAATATTTCACCAGAGACCTTCTTATGATAAGACATGCCTTAGTTACCTTATTGGAGAGAATCTTCCAAGAAAGTTGAAATTAGAAAAGAACCAAATCCAATTGTTGAATCCCCTAGAGAATTTGATCTAAGTAAGATTGAATCAAGAATTACTACTAAAGTATCTATAGAGATTGAACTAGTTGATTTGTCTGTGATACATGATGAGCACAAGAAAATAGAGCAAGTTGATAAACCTAAGAAAGATGAACCACTCAAGGAAGTCAGACATGAATTTAGAGGTAGATGTTTTATATGCAATGAAGTTGTTCATATGAAAAGAGATTGCACAAGTAATTCTTTAAAGCCTATTTCTAATTTCTATTGTTATAATTGTCATAAGTAGATTGTAAGAAACCTAAGTTTGATAGTAATAATGCAAATAGTAGAATTTTTAGGAACACTAACCTTGTAGGTAATGAAAGAGGAAGATCACAAAGAAGATCTAATGATGAAGAAAGGTAACAATTTGTATGTTACAAGTGTAACAATCTTGGACACATTACAAGAAATTGTAGAGCACCTGATAATTAGAATGGAACCAATCAAAGAAGGAATGTACATGTATGTTAGTTATGCAATAACTTTGGATACACAACAAGATATTGAAAAATGAACACAAGAATCTCAATCATAGAAGGAACAATAATAGGAATGATAGAAGGAATGATAACAGCAATGATAATAGTTAGAAGTTAGCAATCAAGGAACATGTTGATGAATTCAAAGAAGCATTTGTAAAAGCTAAAGATCCATAAAGTTCTTATAGAATTTTGAAGGAATAGTATTTTGATGCACCTGATGAGAGATTGAAGTTAGGAATTATTTTTGACTCATCCTATTCGAATCAAGCATTTGTAGTAAAGGTAGAGTATTAGTTAATTAGATCTAATGTTAAAAAGAGGATTAGAAGTTGCATAGTTAACAAAGGTAGAATACAGAGAGGAATCTATGGTTGAGAGAACAATTTTAGATATGATAATAGGAAGATATAAGAGAGAAAGGAAGGTTACTGGTGATCAATAAAATTTTTTGAATTTGTGGTAGATGTGCATTTAATGTAGAGTTTGATTTGAAGTGATTTAAAGACTGTGAACCAGATTGTGATTACCATTTGATCATGCAAAGAGTTTAGAGTGATTTAAGAGTGATTGGATAGTGATTTCAAATGTGAAGAAAGGCATTTGAAGTGTGAAGTTATAGAAGCCCTAAATGTGATATTTCAAGCTATTTTACAAATATTGGATTAAATTTCTAGTGTATACAATTAAGAATTATGGCAAGTTAGACAATATATGATGTAAGTGATAGGTTGAGGGATATGTTCAAGATACACCCATTTGTTTCCTTAGTGGATGATCTGTTAGGAGCATTTTTGCAAATCGCATTGAATGTGCTTCATGTAGAATATGCTTGGAGTTATATTCATTGAAAATTTGAAATAATTAGAGATGAGGACATACATAAGGACTTAGGAGTCATGTATAGTAGTGACCTAACCCTTAAATCCAAGTACGCACACCTAAGTGAGCTAACTGTGATCAAGTATATCTTCTACACTGAGTTTGACAATCATGAGTGGACCTGAATCATTCTGAGTAGAGTTCATGATGAGATATTTTGGATAGGTGATGTACTAATCACAATTGAAAATGACCTAACTC
Organism: Cupressus sempervirens; assembly: GCA_028749045.1. Lineage (NCBI taxonomy): Eukaryota > Viridiplantae > Streptophyta > Pinopsida > Cupressales > Cupressaceae > Cupressus > Cupressus sempervirens. The sequence continues at coordinate 264,190,245 of CM053786.1, read as the reverse complement.
ACAAGGTCATAGGTCTGAGCAATGAAGGATGAAATCCAATGAATGCTAAAAACATGAGAAAGATAGTTGAGACTAACTTGTACACCAGATTTATGGAAGAAACATGAAATTTGATGTGATTCAAGATAGAGGAGTTAAAGTATTAAGGAAAATTCTCAAATATAAACTGAATCATAGTTCTTGACTGAACTCAGTACCAGCAAGATTTATGCATGCATCATATGTGATGGTTGTAGAGAAACGAAAGGTAAACATGTGCAAAATTGTTAGAGCATAGCTTTTGCAAAATATTACTATGATAAAGAAGACCAAGAATGTAGTCTTCAAATTTGATTCTTTGTTGACAAATATATTCTTCTATGCAACAAAGTAATTCCCTGGAATGACAAATTGGGATAATGATGAATGTACTATGAAGATGGTAATACAATGTTACAAGACAAGATTGGAAAATGTCAGAGATAGTGATATTGACAAAATGATGAAGAAATTTCAGTCTAAAATGAAACAAAGATTTAGAATCCCTCCCTCCATGGTAGAAAAGTTCAAAGATGAGTCATGCTTCATGGTGACAATTGAAAATACTTGTATGGTATCAGTAGAACCAAGAGTGAAATTCATTGTACCTATTGGATATGAGATGAGTGAAGAAATCATAGAAGGGCATGTGTAGATCATACTATAGTCAAAGGACATTGAATGCCTTAAATGGGGTACCTATGAGGAGAAGGTAAGGGAAGTTTATTTTGAATCTTATAGCAAGGATATTAAGAAGAAAGTGGATAACAAGATAGATTCCATCCTCAAGGAATCAGGTTTGACTCCAGATCGGGATTTTAATGAAACCAAAGGTATTGTGCTAGAAATAAAGACTAGTAGATAGACTAAGGTGATAGTAGCAACACCAATTTCTATTGCAGCACCATCTAAAGGGGTGACAATTATAAAATCTAGTTTGCAGACACCTACACCTTATGTAGTAATTGCACAAGTGCAATCAATAAAATTTCAACATGATCAACCAAGAAGGAAATTAGAGGATGACATACCTATTACACAAAGGAAATTTAAGAGATTAGTGAAGAAAAAGTAGGAACCTACACCATCCTCAAAGAAAAGTGTCAAACAAACTACATGTGGACCTAGGAAAAGGAGAAAGACACTACAAATTAGTGATTCCAAGGAATCTAATGATGAAACTGAGGAGAGACCAGTGGAACAAGAAGCAGAAGAAGGAAGAACTCTAGCAAGCAAGAAGGCATGGAAACCAAAGGTAGAAAATCTAAACATGTAGATTATTAATGATGATAATTTTGTAGAATTAAAAAAGTATTATAGGTTATATAATAATATAGATAGAAGGCAATTAGATAATGTCATAATAAGGAATACAATCTTGAGCAACAAAATATTTGATAGTATACAAGGAAAGATCCCAAAAGATCTCTATAATAGATTACTAAATAGAAAAAGGAGAGTAGTAGAAGAAGACACCAAGATAAGAGAGAGCATGGTTAACAAATTATGTGAAGTAAACACCAAGTAAGACTTGGACAGAATCTTGAAAGGAATTGAACCCCTACCAAGGAATAAAATTAGAGATATTCTTTTTATAGGAGAAAACTATGATGAAGTAAGGAAAGAAATAGAGGAAGCCATTGTGAAACACATGAATTTAGTACCTCCAGTCATGAAGAAGAGTGTGCAGCCACAACTAGATAGTCCAGTCTATGTGGAAGCCAACACTCCCACTAATGATAAAGAAGATTTTGAGGAGATATACCAAGCACCATCACCTCCTTCCATAGTTATGGGTACTGAATCTATGTAAGTTGATAGTACACACATAAAAATGGATACAAAACAAATATCCTTTTGTAGGCTATGAAACATCAATTGTTGGCAATATTATTACCTATACAAGCTCTAATGAAGAAGATGAAGAAGAAGAAAGAAAGAGGAATACAAAGAGAAAGAAATTAGAAGAAGAAAGAAAGAAAATTATAGAAAAGAAAAGATTGGAAGAAGAAGAAAGGAAGAACCAAGTAGAAGAAGAGAAGAGAAAAGAGAGAGAAAAAGAGAAAAGAAGAGGAAAAGAAGAAAGAAGAAGAAGAAGAGATAAAGAAAGTAGAAGAGGAGAAACAAAAGGAAGCTGAGAAATAAAGAATAGAAGAAAAGAGGAAGAAGAATGAGGAAGAGAAGAAGAGTGTAGAACTGAAAGTAGTTACACTCATTCCTATAATAACTCTAGTAGTAGTAGTAGTATTTGATGATGATGATCAGAAAAGAATAATGATTTCTTTGAGAAATTTTCTCCAAAATAATAAATCAATTAAGTCTTTGGAGAAGACATTATCAAAAGTCTTGGAGAGAATGTAGAAGACTATTCACTCAACTGCCACAAATCTGGACTTGTAGACTAAGGCTAATGAATTAGAGAAGTCTTTTGATGAATAATTCAAAACCTTGTCTAAAATTACTTCAGCATAAGCACAAGTCAAGCATGATGCATCATTGTTTGATACAATATGCACAAATGTGAGAAATCACATAAAGTCATTAGATGTATACATCAAGGGATTGAGAAAGAACATTGATGAAGGTAAGAAGTTGTATGTATAGTGCACACTCTCCTACAATTACTTGTCAAATTTTGAGAATCAAACCAAGGGTCAAATGAGTGAGCTTCATTCACTCACCACCAAGTTGCAGTTTCCAAAGGCCAAAATTGAATATTTTATAATTGAAGTAGAGAAGGTTCATAGTGCAATTAAAGGTAGAGAGAATGATAAGGAAAAGGTAATCAAAAGGTTCTCTACTTTTAGAGAATTTTTTTCACCTAAGATCAGCATTTTGCAGAGGCAATTGGAGGAGTGTCTTGTAGCAAAGGCTTCCTATGAAAAAAATTCTTATACTAGCTTAAACAAAGTAGAAGTGGCATCCTACACACTTTTCACACTCATTAGAATCTCTAACATAGTTAAGGAGAACTAGAAGAAAGAAGTTGAGAGACTAAAACTTGTTTATGCAGACTACTTTTCCATAATAACAAGTTGATCAGCAAAAGGCCACACAATTTTTGTATACAATTTTGACACCTTTTCCATGGAGAAGTATGTAATGAAAATTGTATATGTTTATGATGTTTAAGGAGAAGTATATGTAAGGAAATTGTGTATTTATATGTAAGGAGGAGTACACCTATATACCATTGTAAGGAGTGATAAAGAATGTAATGATCCGTCAAAACATGAATAAACTTTTTTTTTTTAAGACAATTTTTGTATTTATTTTTTGTATTTACTTTTTTTTTGTATGACATCATTTTGGGACTTAGCCAATTTTTTCAAATGTTTCCATTAATGCCAAAGGGGGAGATTATTGGCAATATGGTCAATTAGATGTCTAGAATGTTGTCATTTATGGAAACATATATTCAATATTTTATTTATGTATTTAAACTAGAAAATCATCTAAGTGTTAGATAGTTTGTAGTAGTACAGAGGCAAATGTGATGTGTATGGATGACACACTTTGAGTTAGCTCATGTGCAATTGAGGATAGCTATATTACAATGTCATGGTGACATAATTCAATACACAAATGTGTATAGATAGTATGGTGCAAGTTAAAGTTGATTTACCAGTTCAAACATTTTATAGGATAGAACAAAGCATATCAAAAATGAGTTGTATGACTTAAGGAATTATTTTGGTAAAAATAAATTACTATATCATTATGGACTAACATTATAGATATTAATCCATAAGTGATTTTATATCAAGTCAAGTGTGTAGACATCAAGGTCGACTAAATAGAGACTTGTTAATTTGTGAGATATAAGTAAAGATCATATCTTGCAAAAACAATGTGTAAGATGTGTGACATGCAAAATATTATAAATATAGCTTGAAAGATATGCAAGACTTATGAGATACAAAATTTGATGTATGATGGGATCAAGTGCAATTTTTAGTAGTGAGAAAGTATTGTATGTATAGCTATACTTGTGAAGAACTTTATTGCTTATTGCATGTTAGGGCAGTGGGCTCTTCTTGCATACATTGTATTTGATCTACCAACTCTTAACAGGGTTGAAGCAACTCCTAAAAGGGTTGAGTCTTTTAACAGGGCCTAATCCTCTAACAAGGACTCGAGACATTATATGCACTTCATAGAATCCTAATACGATCGATATCCTTAACAGGATTCTTTTTTTAAGTGAATCATCTAGTGGGTATCATCCCCATTGGGGTTTTCCCTTGACCAGGGTTTCCATAGTTAACAAATAATGGTGTTATGGGTTCTCTTTGTGTATGGTTACATTTATTGTTTAGTATTGTTGGTTTACTTTCATATACAATTTATAAAGTAATTAACAATATTCAGTTGTGGAAGAAAGTTTTTAGAATATTGATTCACCCCCCACCCTGCCCCCACACTCTTAGTATCATCCATTTCTAACGAGTGGTTCATCATCAATTCAACATTTTATTACTCTACATTATTAAATATCATACACTTTTTAGTATAGTCCATTCTTAATGTCCAACCCCAGAATGACACTTCATGCTATAGAAACCCCTACATATGTGTATCCTACTAAAGTTCTTTCTAGGAAGACACTAAATCTTAACCCAAATCTAATTGAATCCCAAACTAAGGAGTTAATTGAAATGATATGAAAATATAAAGAAGCCTTTGTGTAGGATTATCAAGACATGAATGGTGTGCATCCTTTCTCCTATACTCATCATATCTATATTGATGAAGGAAGTAGATCAACAAAACAACTACAAAGGAGACTAAATATAGTACTTCAAGAAATCATAAAAGAAAATTGTAGAAACTCCTCAATGATGGATTTATTTATCCAATATCTAATATTCAATGTGTATCTCCTCTTGTAGTTATACATAAGAAGAATGGTAAATGGTTAATATGTGTTGATTATAGAGCCCTTAATAAAGCCACAAAAATAGGATAATTTTCCATTACCTTTTATAGATCAAGTTTTGGACACTTTAGATAGTAAAAAGTTCTTTACATTTCTAGACAGCTTTAGTCGATATAACCAGATTTGTATTTTCCCAAAAGACCAAGACAAAACTACTTTCACATATCCTTGGAGTATGCTCACCTATAATATTTTACCATTTAGTCTATGTAATGCCCCAACAACCTTTCAAAGAGCAATTTTGAGTATTTTTGTTGATCTGATTCATGATTGTGTAGAAGTATATATGGATGATTTAACTATGTATGGTGACACTTATGAGGAAGCTAAGATAAATATTGAAAATTTACTTAATATATGTATTAACACTAACCTTTCTCTAAGTCATGAAAAATGCCATTTTTTAATGACTAAAGGTATTGTTTTGGGTCACCATATCCCTTCTCGGGGAATTAAAGAGGACTCTAAAAAGATTCAAATCATTCAAAATCTTCCTATATCTACTTTTTGAAAATATTTACATAGTTTCTTAGGGCATGTTTGTTATTACTAACAGTTTATCCATAACTTTAGTAAGATAGCCTCACCACTCTTTGAGTTGTTAGGTAAAGATGTGGAATTTTCATGGACACCCAAATGCCCGCAAGATTTTGAAGAAATTAACACTGAGCTCATCTCTATTCCTATATTGTGAAGACCAAATTGGTGATTACCATTTCATATTCACACATATGCATCAGACACCTCTATGAGAATTGTCCTTGAAAAAAACAAAAGATAATCTCTTCTATTTTATTTATTACATCAATAAGAATTTTACTAGAGCTGAGGTAAATTATACAATTGTTGAAATGGAATTGATAGCTATTGTATATGCAATTAATGATTTTCTTCATTATATCACTGGTTACAAAAAAAGTGTACATATTGATCAATCTATTATTTGTTTTTTAATGAATAAAATTGTGGTTATTAGGTGAGTAATTATGTGGTTACTTCTTTTGCAAGAATTAGATATAATTTACTTGAAAACTAGTACATGAAAATGTTGTTGTTGGAAAAATTTCCAATGTTCCCCTTTAGGATTTCTAGCATTTCTTAACCTCCTCCTATGTTCTATAAGTCTAGTGGTTGTATTGGGCATTGATAGGTCAATCTTTTGGTGCAATGGCAACTCTAGCTTGTAACAAGTGGTATCAGAGCTTGGTCACAAGTTTGAATCTCCTCAAATAATGTTGAAGAGGGGACTGTTGGACTAACTTCTAATGTTACCCTTTGGGATTTGTGACATGGCTTAACTGCCTCTTGTGCTCTATAAGTCTAGTGGTTGTATATGGCATTGATAGGTTGATCTTTTAGTGCAATGGAAATTCTAACATGTAATAGTTGTAATTGACTTCCTATCCCAACTATAAAATGGAGATGAACCCCATCCAATTGATGATGCCTTTCCGGATGAACATATTTTTGTGATTTTAGTTAAAACTCCATGGTTTTTTTATATTTCTAACTATCTTGTTACTTGTAAATTTCCACCTCACTTTTCTCCTAAAGAAAGGAAAAAGCTCATTGGTATTAGCATTCAAATAACCTAGATTAATGGTTTAATTTTTCATGTAGGTATTAACAATATTATGCATTTTTTTGTTGCAAACAAAGATTTTTTTGATATTCTCTATGCTTATCACTCTTAACCTTGTGGAGGCCACCTCACATCGCATTATTCTGCTAACAATGTTTTGACTGTAGGATATTATTGGGATTCTAACAAGTTTGTTCAACATTGTGAAAAAAGTTTATGGATGGGTCATCCTACTTGTTACCATGCTTTTTGATACCCACATTCTAAACTTCCAAGCTAACTCTACAAAGTAAATTTTGGTTGGTTTTTAATTGCTAACAATAGTTTATGAAATAGGACCCATGAAGAAGATAGAATTGTGAAGTTATGTTGAAGTTGAACCATCAAATTTAGAATTTCAACTTTAACTTCAACTTCAATATCAGATTTGCAGAAGGCTAAACGTCAATACATTACAAGGTGTAGTATATTTGTATGAAGTTGAACTCAAACTTGAACCAAAGATTATAAAGTTCAACTTCAACTTCAAGTTTGATTTTGTAGAATCAAGGCCCAAACATTTTGGTTCAGTGATTCAAGTTTCATAAGCTCAGACATTCAAAAATGTAATTTTATAGTAAGCCCACTGACTCAAATGTATGGATTTGGTTCCATGTTGAAGGCATGTTGCTATTACTCAAGAGTTCCTAATTTGAAGTTGAATTTGAACCTTTGGGTCACTTCAACTTCAAGTTCAAAGTTCATCAAGGTTCATGGTTCAAGGTCCAAAAATTCAATTCAACTTTAAGTTTGAAGTCCAAAATTAGGTCAGTTCAAGTTCAGCAAACTCAAACTCTGATTCTGAAGGGCTCAGTTACCAATGCATTCCAAGATAAAAATAATGGTGATTTCTCATTTCAGTGTGAGGAATATTTAAGTGAAGAAATAGATTTCAGCCATGCTCAATTTAACAGGGGAAATTAAAATGGGACTCTCAAAATACAAGGGTGCTCTCCTATGCTAATGATATTATGACCCATGTCCTACCAAATGTTGAGAGCATAAAGAAAATGATAATAACCAGCATGAATTGTTTGCCATCTATTAGTTTATAAAGTTGGAATAGTAATAATTGATTTTGCTAATAGTAATTTGAACACAGATTTCCTATTGTCAGAAAAATCAGTCCCAGTTTGGGGGCCATAACATTTTACCCCACCATTGGATTTTGCTCAATTTTTTATATTTTGTAGAAAATCAAGTTTTTTAAATTTTCACTAGAGTGGTCTTCAAAATTTGGCCAAGGTCAAAAGTTATAATGGATTGTATGTAGGTCTATCAACATACCAACAAATACAAATGTGATATAGTCATAAAAATAGTCATGTTGCAGGGTCCACATAATTTTAATCTGACTATGGATTGAACTGAATTTTGGATATGTTTGAGGAAACCTAATTATCTAAAATCTCTCCAAACCATTTTGTAAAATTCATCACGGATCAAAACTTATGACTATTTAAGTGCAGTAGTATATCGATGACAGTCACAAGATCATGACAACAATTTGTCACCAGCATATGCCACCTGTCTAAGAATGCACATGGGATTCATTTTAATTTTGGTAAATATATTTTTTATAATCTATGAAAATTTAAAATGGATCAAATATTAAAGTGATAAGAAGAATATTATTCCTTAGAATGATTAAAATGATTTTCAAGAAACAGTTACCAGAATCGAAATGCAAGTGAAAGTTATTATTTATTGTGAAGATTTCTACACAATGGGGGTTTTTTTTCTTCTCTTAACCAGTAGGTTTTTCGCTACAAGAAAGGGAGAATAAATTTTTATGTGTAGTGATTGTAATACGAAGGAGGGATAGAAGTGTTGTCTTTATTTTTCTGCAACTTGATTGTAATGATAGAGATAAAATGATATTGTTATTATTTTGTTATGCATCTGAAATAAAAGAGAGTTTCATATATCAGATTCTAAAGTCTGAATATGATTTTTTTGGATTGAAAATGGTTATACAGTCATTTCTTTCATGTTTTAGGTGGAGTTTTGCATTACTGTTCATATTTAGCAGAATAAAATAATGTTTCTTTACACTTCCCCTATGATATGAAAAATTGGATAGATGGTCATGTGGTTGTTTTTTTTTTTTTTCTCTCCTCATTGTGTAGTTTATAAATCTTATAATCATATTCATCCCATAGTGATGGGTAAATGCTAGAAAGCCTTTGTGTCTTCTGGTAAAAGAAATAACTAGCTATTTAAATTCTTTGAATATCTTTTTAAGAGGGAGTTGTACCTCTCAATTCAGAGGAAAGCTATCAATCTCATGATAGTATTTCCAACTGTTAGTGGCAATTGTTCTTCTATTTGGGAATTTTGAGTCATTCTTTGTATTTAATTTTGGAAGGACAAATTTGTTTACTAACACTACTCATTTTGATGAAATGCCTTTACACCCTCAATTTTCTATTGAACCATTTGAGAAATGGGGGTTAGAATTTGTTGGACCTATTAATCCTCCTCAAAATAAGAAATGTATTTTAGTATGCACAAATTATGTTACAAAGTGGGTAGAAGTAGTATCTATATAACATGCTAGAGACAAAAAAGTCACTAACTTCTTGTACTTAGAAATATTTACTAAGTGTGGTGTTCCACACGAGATTGTTACTAGTCAAGGGTCATAATTCACCTCCAATCTAATCAATGCCTTGGTCCATGAGTATGAACTCAAGCATCACAAGTCCTCTCCTTACCATCCACAAGACAATGGGCAAGAGGAGGTGACCAATGGAAAATTGAAGTTTATTATGACAAAGACAATAGCCTTGCATAAGAATGACTAGGTCAATCACCTTCTAGGAGTTGTATGGACCTACCATACCACTTGGAAGACTAACACTAGGCTCACTCCATATGATCTTTTTTATGGAAAGAAACATGTTCTACTTATTAAATTCAAGATCAAGACTCTTTGTATTGCTCTTGAACTTGGGATGAGTCTTAATGAAGCTCAAAAGGCTCATTTGGGTCAACTTCATTCTCTTGATGAAATGTGTCAGGAGGCTCCTCACCATATAGAAATGGTCTAGAAAAAATGCAAGCATTTACATGATCATTTCATCTGGCCTCTCACTTTCCAACTTGGTGATTGGGTGTTACTCTATGACTCTAAATTCTAGGATTTCCAAGGAAAGTTCCATGCCTAATGGCTTGGTCCCTATAAGATTTAGGAATTTTATGATAATGGGGTCATTCACCTCTATGCGTTGGATTATAAACATTGAGTTCTTTTTGTGAATGGTCATCATATGAAACTATATAAGTGTCCTCTTTCTAAAGAAACCTTCTTTGTTTATAAATCATGAGAACTCATTGTTGTTCATTTTGGTCTACTATGTGATTAAGACCTTAAAAAATAGATCCAATAATGAGAGTAGAATTCTGGCATTATTGGCCAGCTATGAGTTGAAAATTGGCTCGCTAGTGGCTCTTAGTTGCAATAAATCCTGATTGTGAAAACTAATTCCTAGCATAATCAAGGTTGAAAAATGAATCTTCAATGGCCTCATGTCGTAATCATTATAATAATAATGTTTTAGGGACATATCTAGTTTCATTCTTCAATCATCTTTTGTTGGTGAGATGATAATTTCCTTTACTTCTTGTCGCCTTTCTCACTAGTGGATGTTGCTCCTCCTCAAGTTTCTATTGCCTACACTTCCTCAACATGTCTTACACATGGAATCTTCCAATTCTTATTGCTCAAGGTTTTTTCATTCACCATTTTTTTTTGCATGGCATGCTGATGATACCCCTTGCCACACCTCTTTTTAACCATAGTTTTGTCATTGCCTTCTTGCAAGTGTGATGTAACTCTTTCTCTTTCTACATGGAATTTCCTTCACTGTAGCTTGATGTGGTATCATTTCATAGAATACTTTGTAGATCTTTTTACATATCATGACATCACTCCTCACGATCATCATCAATCCTACTCAATCACTCTCATGATTACAGGAATTTTTTTCTCACCCCCTTTTTTTAGCAATACTTTATAAGACTAATTTCTTATCACTAGATTTGGTGAAACCAAGACATTTTCATGGTAAAGTTGTGGGATGCGGGTGTTTATAAAAATGTCTATTTATGATAACTCTATCAAATCACCTTGTTGATTAAATCATCTTTATCCTTTAAATTGTTATTTGTGACTATCCTTATATATGAACACACTTTATCCTTGGTTACTTTCAAATATTTTTGTCTAGTTCTTGAATTTTGTGAATATTGTACTCTATCATCTATAAATCCTTTGTCTATAGTGGGTGGTGACTAAAAATGGTTTGAACTTGATTCCATGAAGAAATTACTTGCTAGTTAGGAAGCCTACAAAAAAATTCCATGCAGGGTGGCATCATTATTTCAAATGATAAAATGGCCACAATGATGTTATTACCATGGAATTTGTTTGATTTTTTTTGTAGGATAGTGGTACAATTTGAGGGGTAAAATTCTTAGTGACAATGTATATGGTATTTGAAGTAAATGACTTTCCCCAAATTAGTGAGCTTTACTTTCCTACTACCAATTCCAAGTTTACCAAGCTAAAAGAGAGTCAAACAAATTTTCTACAATGAAATGAGTCCATCAAGATTATTAAAGGGAAAGGTTCTTGGCATAAGTCGCTTCCTCCACCATGGGATGAGGTAGCTAGATTTCTAGGCCAATATATTACTTGTGAAGGTCATTTTAAATTTTTTCATGCACATCATTTATGACTTATGCTTCATTTATGGCTAGGTCAAGTGGTTAATCTTCCTTATTACTTGTACCATTCACTTAAATGAGCATGTAATTAGTTTAGGAAAGGCCATGATAATTATTTGGCCCATCACAATTTCATTAAACTCTTAGTTGTGTATGGCCTTCAGCTTCACAAGCCCCACATTGACTAGGATATGTTTGTCAGTTTAGACTTAGAAATTGCATAACCCTAGCTTGGAAGAGACAAAGCTTTAGAGGATAAGAAACCCTCTAAAATGAAACATTTGAAGAATGATCCTATTGATAAAATGCCCAAAACACCAAAGAAAATTCTAGTTATGTCTTCTAATATGTAGAAGCCCATTGCATCCTATGTGCGCTAGAACCCTCCACAATGTTACAATAACCTAGATAACCTATCCAATGTCGCTAAGGCTACTAAAAAAATAAAGGTAGAAATATTTTCCAATAGTTCTAATTAAAAACAAAAAATAAAATTAGATAGGTAAATATGAAGCCAAAATAGACAAAGAAGAAATAGAAAGATGCACAACTAGAGAACACTAATGAGGAACTAGAGAACCCTAGTGAAGAAATGGAAAATCCTAATGAGGGACTAGAAAATCTAAATGAGGGTATGGAAAATCATAATGAGGACATGGAAAATCCTATTGTAGAACTAGGCAATCCTAATCTAGACCTAGAAAACCCTAATGAAATCTTGATAGGGCTACCGAACTTCCTAAAGGAAGCACTGAACACCCTAGTGAAGATGTTGAAAATACTAATAATCCTAATATAAAAATTCCAAATATTCATGAAAATACCAAAAGTCTTCATGAAATCCAAACAAATCTCCTAAGCAAAGAAATTCACAGTCACCAAATTCTTGATACACAGTAGGGTAGTGATACAGGATAGGATGTTGACCCCAAAATTGTGTGGAAAGATGAAATGTTACAAGGTAATATTGTGAGGGCTTATGAGAAAGAATGGGATTATTCTCCTAATGAAAAAGAAAAGGGTAGCAATAAAGAGACATCTTATGAGGAAAACATTTCTTATATGACCTCTGTGCATCCACTAGAAGGGAGAAAGAGTGAAAATGAAAGCTCATTTTTTCCTAGAGCTAAATTTGGACACTGTTGAGGAAGAAACATCACTACAGATTGTGGTTATTTCTGAACCACCTTCTAGAGCTATCATTGACATCTCTAGTGTTCTTAATATTATTTTGGTGGCAGTCATAGCACTAGGTTCATATATTGTTTTACTAACTAGTTCCAAACCTTTATTCAAGTACAATAGGAGAATCATCTACTCACGACATAACTACAAAGGTAGTCACAAGGCAATAATGAAGGCAAAAGAAACATGGCTACTAGTTCATTGGACTCCATGGAAAAGGAACAAGGAAATCATCCACCTATTTTGAATATGTTATTTGCGTGAGGACATGAAAAGTCCAAAATTTGGGGGGAATGATGAGTCTTAATTGTATCTCTTTTTTCCCTTGTTTTCCCTTCATCTCTTTATCATGAGGTTCTTTTTTGTCAATTTGCTGATAGTAAAATAGGATATTTAGTACTTCTTTAAAAGATGGGAAAATAATTCCCAAAGTAATCAATTGTTTTGAAAATGACACATTTGAATTTGAATTTTCTAAGTGAACTACATAATAAATGAGAAGGCTCATGGCACAAATGGGTTAGGTGTTAAAGAACCACAGCCTTCTTTTGATTACTATCAGTTATTTGGTCTAGTTTGAATATATAGTATAAATCTATAAATGATTCAAAGACAAAATTTGGTACTATTTGTTTTATAGTTTAAAAATTATGGCCATGGCCAAAAAAAACTTGAATAATTTTAGATAATCGCTTGCACCCATTATCATACAATCTAAACACTATTTTGGGTGCTTTTGAAACTATATAAACTTATGCATGATTGTAAGACATTAAGTTTGATTTTAATATATATAAAAGATCTCTTTAAAAAATCATTCTAGTGTTGAAATATTGAGGATCCGAACTAATTACAGTCATTGTGTGAGTGAATTCTTTTCTTACTCTGAGAACCAGATGCAAGGCCCCCTCTTGAGAACTTTGGCGAGTTTATTTATTTGTATAGTTTGTGTGATTTTATTTACTTTTTGTTTATACATTTGTGTGGTTTGTATGGTTTCATTTATCTTATATGTGATTCAAATTGATTTGATTTAATGGTGACTTTATTTGAATGCATGTAGACAATAGATGGATATTAAGAATATAATATGTACTATGTTTGCAAAAGGAAGAAAATTATTTATGAATTCAATTAAACTCCACCCTTTGGATCTTGTTTGAATTTGACCATTTTATTACCACCAATGCATGTCCTTCCTCTACCACAGTATTCTCAACCTCCTATCACAACCTATTATTCCCCACTTTCTGTATCAAAACCTCTTATCACTCATATTTCCTCATTCACTTGTTGTCACCAATGACTTCCCATCGCAATTGAACTTCATGTCACAAATAGAATCCATCCTAGTTCTTAAACATATCAGAGTATTTAGTGAATAAATTTTGGTATTTATGCTTAACTCATTGAATGTGATTATTAATGGTAACTTTTAGCATTGATGTTGAGTTAAGTTGGTGTGGTTATTGATTATAAACTTCACTATTGGTATTTTATCAATCTGATGATGTTATATTCTAGTGATTAATTCAATATGATTGGATTTAAGGTGGATTTCATTCTTCAAGTGTGAATTCCTTTAAGAGATTTTTATTTAATGTAGTGTGCATTTTGATTCATTAGTCAGAAGCCCCCATTTGAATTAGATTACATACATAACCACTTGGCTTATTATCTTCATCCCTTGAGCAGATAGCCACTATATCTCTCATCAACGTATGATTCTTGCATTGACACTCTTAGGGTATTCCAATTCAAATTATATCTCAAAATAGTTCACTAAAATATACCCCACCTTTACCCTAAAATTATTATTTCAATGGATAAATAAATTTAGTAAGATCAAGCATCATAAATTTTTATTAATTATTACTAATTCTATAATTTCTATTTTAAATTGTCATTCTAATCTATCCTCCAAGGACTTATGTGCCTTTATGCAGAATGGTTACGTTCAAAATAATTAAAGTATTCACATAAGTTGAAGAATTTAGTTGGAAATCCCACATATAAGTTATTCCATTATTAATTTAAATCATAATAAGAAAAATTAGAGGCATTTATCCATTGACTCTCTAGTGTTGATAAAATAGAGAGACAGTTGTTGTATTTAATCTATGCTTGGGTCTTTTATCTATTAAAATAGATAAAAATAAAAAATAAAAGTCGAGAAAAGAACTAGTTGTGACATGGGATACATAAAATTTGTAAGAAGATGTCCTTATAAGATAAAGTGTAGAGATGATGCATCTACAACTTGATGACCTAGAGGGCCCCAATGATAAATTTTTGGATAAATTAGTTGGAGAATGAGATGATCAACTACTAGAGATGAGTTGGTGTTTGTTTGAGAAAATTGGTACCACAAGAAGATTTTAAAATTTTCCCTTAGAGATTGTTAGATATTCAATATGAGAAGATTACCTATTCTATATTTCTTCATTGATACAAATTTGATTAGAATAGTAGCTTGAGGATATGACATTAAGTTGAGTGTGATTTGAACATTTGGTGTGGATATGGTCAAAATTTCTAAGGTTTCCAATTTGGTTTTTGGAGTATTGAATCCCATTGGTTTTAGTCATTTCAAAAATTAGTATGAGATACATTAATTTTTATTAATACTATTACAACCCCCAAGTTCAAGATCAAGAGTTTAGGAAGAACTATTCTTCCTATTTCACAATTTGAGAAGGAGCCATTTGGGGTTGATTCATTTAATAATTATTTTGTGAAACTTTACTAACTCTTATTTAAAACTATAGGCCAAGATGCCAAAGCTAAATTCATGTTCCCTTTTATGTACATAGCAATTGACATCCAAAATCCTATGGTCAGTACATAATTTTATTTTAAACAATTTTTTTGTTGCAAAGATGATGCAAGAGAAGATAGTGATAGTAAAGGCACACCTAGGGAAATTTGAACTCAAGTAGTATCCTTTTTTTTCCACATATTTGTGTTCAAATACAAAGGATTGTGGGAGGAAAATCCTCAATGAAAGATAATACATGTGAAATTTTGCATGCTTCTTGTCCAATTTCAGACATACGTATGGAACAAGAATTATGAAAGTATTAATTTTCTTACTTGAGAAATTTTTCTAAAAAATTGTGAATTTCTTTAGTATAGGAGGTAATGATAGCTAGGGATTTGTTGAATCTCATCATATTTAATGATATATTCCCAAATCTTGGGATTTTGCATGACTAGGGAGATTGGTATCTCTATAGCAATAATATTTTTATAAAGTTGTATGATTTTTATGTGTAACCTCATGTGCTACCAAACTATACATTTTCTCAAAGAGTTATATCACCTCAATGAAGTATATAAAATACACTTGAGGGGAAAAGAGAAGATCTCCATGTTCCCTACTTCAATCAAAATTGTAGATATCACTACTATGAATGATGATGATTTATAAGGGATATATTAAATTTTCTAATTATATACAATAAGATATGAATGTACTAGAGATTTTTATCCTAAAGGTTCCATGACACATCAAGTTTTTTAAAATAAGGCCCCATGTGGGCCATCTAATGATGCATGAAGAATATGTGGTAAGAGATTGGGAAACATCTATGCAATAGCCAAAATGACCCATTAATTATAATTTTAATCAATTAAAAATAAAAATAAATAAACTACAATTGAAACATAGTGAATATGAAAATTTTAATTAATTAATTACTACATTAAATGAGTCACTTTGGGTGTTGCATATACAATGGTAATAAATTATGCTTGAAGAAGTCTATTACAAGAGAAGATGATGGAACATGATCATGAGTGCTAAGAAAATGAGGAAAGTGGAGAATGTTGGATACAATTGTTAATTGTGTATTGTCTTTGATGTTACACAAATGTCATATCAGCCATCAGACAAAATCTACCGAGCTCAGACGGTCAGCAAAGCAATTTACAATATCTACCAAACGTTCTTGTACAGCACAAAGGAAAGTTAGCTCTTACCGAGCTCACTCAAGAATCAAAGGATTTTGTAGCATAAAGTTAATGTTAACCGAGCTCCCAAGGTTAACAAAGGGAAATTCAATGTCTACCGAGTTCACTCGGTCATCGAAGAAAAAGTTAGCTTTTACCGAGCTCACTCGGTAAGCAAAGGAAGATCAGTGTTTACCGAGTTAACTTGGTATCTGAAGGAAGTTGCAAGGTTTGCAGTGTTTACCGAGGTTCACTTAGTTAACACTGGGGAAACCATTCTGGAGCAGTGGTGACCGAGTTGGTTCGGGCAGCGAAGAATTTTATGGTTCTAAAGAATTAAGTTTAATTTTTTTGTGCAATGTTTGCAACCGACTGATTTAATGTTTTTTAGTTGTTGTAACTTGTAATTGAGCTGACTTGACAATCTGTAAGGTATATATAAGGTAAAGTTGTGAATTCATGAAGATGTAAGAGTGTGGATGCATAAGAGTGCGAATGTATGGATGTAAATGGAATGAGCGAATATTGAATACATGAGCGAATATTGAATATATGAGCAAATGTTGAGGAAGGATTAGATATCCTTATGGAGCTACAAAGTTGAATTAGATCAGTGAGGATCGAGTGAAGCAGAACAGAGATCTGTATTCAGCAAAGATAAGTTGCATATATTTCAGATCACTTCATTGTTGCTTTCTAATCATTGTAACAGTGATTCAAAATCTCTTAACAGAGTTGGTTTAACAGCCATTTTGTAAATCCTCTAACAAGGTGACAATTCAGTTGACTTGTTCTTAAGAACTCCAACTAGGCCACTCCTTACAAGGTGATTAAATCCTCTAACAGGGTCACACCTAACAATGTGTTTTGTAACCTTTAACAGGGTTGGCTTCTAACAGGGCTCACTTCAGAAGAGTGAAAATTGGTAACTAGTTACTTGGTGGTTTTTCCCATATTGGGTTTCCACATTAAATCTGGTGTCTCTTGTGTTCATGTTATTTCCTTTATGCATGCATGTTAATCACTTTAAATGCTTAATAAGTTAACAGAACATCT
Source organism: Cupressus sempervirens (assembly GCA_028749045.1). NCBI lineage: Eukaryota > Viridiplantae > Streptophyta > Pinopsida > Cupressales > Cupressaceae > Cupressus > Cupressus sempervirens. Next base: position 264,172,744 of record CM053786.1, on the reverse strand, counting down.
ATCAAGTTTCAGCTTTTATTTTTGTGGTTACCGAGTATCAGGAGCAACTATATTTTAAGACATCTAAGGATCTGTGGATTTATTTTTGTGGTAACTGATTCACCCCTCCCCTCTCAGTTACTCCATCTCTATTTTCAACAGAGAAACCTATTTTGTGTGGATTACTTATAAAGATAAGAATCTAAAAAAGGATTTAAATATTATTGAGTCACGGGTATTATTCTCTTCAAAGGTAAAAATGTTAGAAATGATAAAAAAACCTATTTTTTTTGAAGAGAAGGAATGAAAGTAGTAGGAGTTGCATACAAAGAAATTAAAGGAAACCAACTTGGGGCGGGAAAACAAAAAAAGTGTGGAAATAATGATGTGGAGGAAATCTCAAATTTTTTAGTCTAAATTGATGTGAGCTTTTGAAAGGTTTCTTTTGCGTAGGATGTGATGTCCACGAATGCCCTTCTATATGCAACTAACCTAGATCAAGGGTTCCATTGGATTCATATTTCCTATTGTTACCTAGTTTATTATCTAAGTGTGAGCCTCTATCTAGTTATGCGGGGGTGCTTATGAGTGTGCCTACAGGAGATTTCATGATTGATCTTCTCTCTAGTTAATTTTTTTTGTTTTGTAACTAAATGAAGGTTTAATCATTTTAGGGCTTCCATCTTGGAGCTCATTTGTTCAAGATCAAATATGCCAACTTCTTCCATGCATCATAATAGTTTGGGTAATGTTAATAGGAGGGTTTTCAAAAACATTAAAAAATCCTTGCAACTTCATTTTGATGCACAAAGGAGCTTCATGAGAATAAATATTTTTGAGGATGGGATTATCTGATATTTTGGCTACTTTTGGCTCAACCTCCCTAAGCTCTATAATTAGAGCATAAAAACACAATTTCCTTACATGGAAAAAAAAAATAGAAATGTATCTAGGCACAAGGGGATTTTTTATAATGTTTTTTGATAATAATAAAAATATGAATGTTAATCTCAAACAATGTTTAGTTGTGGGAAGAAACTATGTTGTTGCTTAAATCTTAGCATCCAAATTTGAATATCTTTAAAAACTTTTTCAGTTATGCTAATTTAGGTCCATCATCAACTATTCCCATCCACTATATGTCATAATCATTCTTTTCTACAATTGGAAACACTATTCAAATATGTGTCCTTGAAAAAGATATGGCATTCATACTACTTATGCTAGGATCATAGTGGAAGAGGACACCACCAAAATTGACATAGATTGTCTTCAATGATGATAGGCACAATTGGATGCAACCTTTGTCTTATGAAGGTTTACTCTTTAGATGTAGAATACGAATAAGGCATATTGCAAAAAAAAATGGAAATTCACACTCCAAGGGGAGGCCTCTTGGTGGAAGGGGGCTTCCCCCAAATATTATAGTATTACTAATACTCCTAAAAGGGATTATTCTCCTCCAAATATTTCTTCAAATATTGAATCCAAGAAGAAAGATGTCAAGAAGGCTAATGTGTATTTAACTAGATAAGAAAAAATTTATATTTTACCTTAGAAAAGTGACCCCTCTTGTGCAATTCAAGCTAAATATTATAGTACAACTTCTTAGTGGCCCTTCCCTACAACCTCTTTTGTAACTAAAAAAGAAAAAAAGAAAAAGAAACATTGGGACTCACATTCTTTGATTATAGAATCTTATAGCTATTCGGGTTGTTGGTGTTTCAAAACATCACAGTTTCAAATTACCCCAATGAGAACTAGATACATCTAGGCATAGCTACTTCCCATCTACAACATATCCTTTTAGACACTAGGCCAACTATAACCCTAGACCCTTCTTCTATTTCAGGCTCTACAAAACCTAGGTGGATGGACTTCAGATTCACCTATATGGTACTAGTGATAAAACATACACTTGAATCTAACAAAGCATATAAAGCCCTTAATCTTCTAACACTTATTAAAAGATCTCGGACATGAAATAGCTAATAACATGGCCAAAGAAATTGATAAGCTAAGTGAAGGCATCCTTTTCAGCTCTTCAACATGAAAGGGAAAGATTTTGATTATAATGTTGATTTTAGCAAAACCCCAAATATGCAACAGTAAGAACAAGTTGATCCTATAGCTGATTAGTGACTTATCTATTAGGAAATTCCATGAATCACACACATACATCTATGATACCATTGACATATTCCATACATCAAGATATCATATATATCTTATCACTTTATGAATCAGACATCAGTGTTCATAAAGACCCCATTCTCATGAAGTATCCTTCTCAAATGAACAGCACCTTATCAAATATATCAAGCATTTACTAAACTTTGTGTCTACCCCTTCATCTTTTGGCCAAATATCTCCATTAAATAGAGAGGTATTATTGACTAAGATCAAGGATATTAAGTGTGAAGTTAAAGAATTGAAAGCCAAAAAAATTGGCATTGTCCTGGTCAACATTTGTGTAACAAAGATAAATGATAAATTAGATTATGCCTATAAGGGGTATTTTAACCTACTTATGAAATAGTTAATCAAAATTTAGATGTTAAAAAATTGAATTCAGTCAAGAAAAGTGGATCCAACTCATATTTTCAAGGACACAATCAAAAGAGTAAGGTATGATGACTAAAGCCACCAAAGCCTCCATTGGTTTTCTTTTTTTTGTTTACTAGGAAGATGGTATTGTACATGATGAAACTTGATAAGAATTTCAAGGACAAGTTGAAAATAATTTGATCAAAAATGTACAACAAGGAATCAAAGATGACCGAAGAAAAGAAAAGACACTTGAACAATGGAAATTAGAATTTAACACTATTGTTCCAAAGGCTATATCTCTTGTTTACTCATATGGATACTTTAATATGGGTTAGTTGAATTTAGTTCTTCATGAGATGTATGCCTTTAAGGTTGTATGTGAAAGGTATAAAAGTGATTCAAGAGTATACCTATATGGAAAACATATTAAGAAAAATGAATTATTGAAAACAATTATTCAATTGTATATTGCCATTCATGTAACACAAATGTTACATTCTAACAAAGCACTACTATTTGTAATCGAACTTAGAAGACTCCAGTATCAGTTGAGAAGAGGTTTAGACTAAACCAAGTTCAATGATCAAGTGTAAACTTGGCTAAGTTGATTATTGAAGGATTCTTGTGTACACTAAGTCAGGTTAGTTGCCAAAGGAGTTCAGTGTTAATTGAGTTACGTTGATTACCAAGGAACTCAGTCTTAACTAAGTGACTCTATTTTAGTATCAACTGACCTACAGTAGAATAGTTTTTTTTATGCAAACTAAATTAGTGGATGTTAATTTTTTATTTGTAAGGGTATTCAAGTTGACTTGACATTGGGTTTCATATATATGAAAGGTCAAGTTGTGGATTGAATGATGAAGATGTGGAAGAAGGTAAGATGTGAATAAAGAAGGATAATTGATTAAAGGCAGAACATCCAAGGAGCTACAAAGAATGTTTTGATCAGGAAGGATCCAAAGGATAAGCTAGAAAAGTGATCTGAATCTACAAATCAGTTGCTTCATTAATGAATTCAATCATTGTTACTCTCAAAAATTGTAGCAATAAAGTAATCTCTTAACAGAGTTGACTTAATAGTCATTTTTGTAAATCCTCTAACAAGGTGGCATTTCTAGATTGAAGTGTCATAAGACCTCTAACAAGGCCACTCCTAATAGGGTGATTCAAATCCTTTAATAGAGTCACATCTAATAGTGTGTTTTGTAACCTTTAACAGGGTTGGCTACTAACAGGGCTCACTTTAGAAGAGTGAAAAGCGGTAACTAGTTGTATTGGTGGTTTTCCCGAATTGGGTTTCCATGTTAAATCTTGGTGTTGCATATTTTCATGTTATTTTCTTACTACTTTATCTTTATGTAACTGAGTTAATAAAGGTTAATACACATTAATATCTCTAGATTGCTTTGTTAACTGAGTTACAGTGAATATCTAGTTCTAACTGAGTTGTGCAAGGATTTGAGTTAATAAGAAGTTTGTATTGACATCTCTAAGTGATTTGGAATTGTTTTAGTGGTAATTGATTCACCCCTCCCCTCTCTATTAGTCCTCTTATATTTCCAACATGAATATGTTGTCAAATTTAAAGAGATAGTAGCATGCAAATTGAACATTTGGAGATGAGAAGATAGAAATTAATGATAAACGATAAGGGGACATTTTCCATTTAAATTGGTCATCAATTTTGATTAAAATGTGAATAATGAAGATGACTTGATTCTAACATCTTTCCCTCTAGTAGAATCTCCTAGTTTCTTTCTCTAAAATCTATTTTTCTATTATTTGAATAGAAGAAAGTAAAACCATCTCACTTTCATCCCATCAAAGAAGAGTATTTTCTCCTTATATTTTCTCTATCTTCATTTTATTGTCTTTGTATTTTTTAATATGTTATCTTTTTATACACATTTTGTAATAAATACTAAATAATGTAAACATGAAAGTGTATATATTTAGCTTTAAGTTTGTTTTCTCCATTATAAAGGGAATTCTTAGTCATTCTACCTAACTTCAACCTCTATAATTTAGGAGAGATTATAGTTTTGTGTAGTGTCATAGATAGGTGCTTACAATTTGAAGGCATGGCCTCAATATTTTGCATGCATGTAAAGAAATGTCAAGATTTGAATACACATGTATTCTTATTGGTCTTGATATAATCGTTTGTACACTATTGTGTTTATAGTTTTATCAGATATAATGAATACATTTCTTATGTTTCATCTCTATGGTTTATTGTTGTGAATGTTCAAAAAAAATGTTAAATTTATTTAAATTGAACGTTAAGGTTTGAATGTAGTAGTAAGGATATAAAAGAAGAATTAGGTCTGAATAAGTAAAGGGGAAATTATCGTAATGCATTGGTTTTATGAAACCATAAATCTTGAGTGAAATTTTCTGATTTTTCATGACCATTGAGTTTAGGTATGAGTCTATAGATCTAATAAGGCACTAGCTTAATTTTAAAGTATTTTCAAGTTAGAGGAATTTCAAAGATCAATTTTAATTTCATATTTTATTTGGTTAAGTCAATGTTGCATATTCTCAAAGCTACAAAGTGAATAATTCAAGATAATTGCCATAATAATTGGTCATCATACATTTTCTTAGTTAAATAAATAATATCTTTTCTAAAAAATACCAAGAAACTTGCCCTTGTAGGATTTATAAGATTTTGTTATAGGGTTAACCTCCTTGGTCTAGCAAAACCAAAAGGGAAAAAGGTTTTATGCCCCAAATATTTAGTTTTAAGTTATTTTATAGGGTGGGTATTTTTATAGTGTCATAAATTATAATCTTTTATAATTTCACACTTTTTTTGGCTCACTTTGGTGGTTGTCCCTCACTCCCCTAATTCATGTTTGATTGTCTTAATGTGTGGCCATTTCTAGAAGCCTAGAGTAATTTCATGCTTATTGGTATGTATCTTAGTTCAAAAGTCTAAAACTATGGTATTTTGTTTCATAAACCTTCCAGATTACAATACCTAGTTTTATTTTACCCCTCCTAGACTATGTCACTTGGCCATTTTGGGTCAAGGGCCCAAACATGGACATCTAACAATTGATAGATTAAAGAGTGAAAGTGCTTCATAATGTGAGACTTCTTTAAAATTTATACAGAAATCAATATAATTTGTGTGAACCTAAAACTCACTATGTTCATTCAAACATCTCCTAGCTTAAGTTATCATTTGTTCTCAAAAGTATTTAATCAGACATCTTCAAAGAAAATGAGGAGAAATTTAAAGTCAAGAATTCAAGCATTGACTTACAGTGATCAAGTTTCATGTGTTCATTCATGAATGAATGCGTGTATTGTAGTGCCTCTTCCAATGGATTTATGTAAGTCATCCTAATGGATGCAATCTTGATGATCTTGCTTTGTGATGTTTTATGCGAAAGTGAGTGATGTAAATAAATTACTTTAGTAAAATAAAATCAATGGCTAAATTAGGTAATTTAATGCATTTATCACTTCAGCTATATTATTATATGCAATTGCACTTGATCATGTTTTTTAGTGTGCAGGATTTATGTCCTTGGTAGTGTCACATGGAGTTAGTGATTCAAGTATTCATATTTAACCAATGTCATCCCTGTATAGTTGACATATCCTATTTAATTATTTAAAATAAACCTTAAGATGATTTGAATAAATATGGACTCATTTACATTATGTGATTAGACCTGTAAGTGTGTCTATGCATTTAGAGGTTCTCATTTATCACAAAATTTATTAAGAAATTCTGTGATTTTTAGTTTTGGGGCTTAATTTTAATTTCTAGCAGCTTTTCCATAGATGAATTCCAATTACTTGGAATAGCTTGTTCTCATTTGGGTTGATTTAGGGTTTAACTAGGTTACCTAGTTAGTTACCTAATCCATTATTCACTCAACAAGTGAATAATTATCCAAAAAGGAATTTTAATTCCTCACTTCTCACTTTTGAATTAGAAAGTTTGAGAGTAAAATCCAAAATCCATAAATTACTGTTCTATTTTTGGTAGTCATTTGTTAGGAGGTTGAGAACTAGTGTTCCCCTCTATTTTTGTATGCTAGCTCTACCTAGTTGTATGATTATTTCCCTAATTTTTTGGGATGAGGGTTTGGGGTTTCGCACTATTATGCTAGCCATTTCTATATACAGTGTTCGAACCTAATTTTTATTGAATTTTTTTGGCTTATTCATGCTTGGGGTGAATGGGTTTATTTTCATTGATTTTCATCAACATTGGTTTTCTGGAGGTTTTCACCTTGATTTGTGTGCTGCCAAGTTTTCTCAGGTTCTCTTGGCATGGTGTTGGTCATGGATTTAGATTATCCATAGGATGCCAATTCGACCATTATTGCATCTTTATGTTTGCATCGGGATGTGTGTTGCATTTGTACTCCCGACATTATGTTCAGTTGAGTGATTTTATACCTTGTGTTATTGTTCTTATTGAACCCTTGTTATTATTTCATGGACACTATGATTCATGTAGAATCCATACTCCAAGATTGAGGTTGGTTGAGTGAGTTCATGATGTTTAATTTTGTTGCATCATTAGGATTCATGTAGAGTCCATACTCCCAAATTGAGGTCGGTTGAGTGAGTTCATGATGTATGGTTTTATTGTTCATTGGGATTCATGTAGAACTCGTACTCCCGATCTTGTATTCGGTTGAGTGTTATTTTTCTTGTGTTCTCATCCATCCCTTATTTATGATCTTCATAATGGTGGTGCACTACACATGAGCATGTACACGTACATTTGTCAGGTGACTTGTGAGGCCCAAATTCTCAGTTGTATTTTGGTGGAGTTATGTTCATTGGGGTTGGGTTGGGAATATGCATGCGTACAGGCACTCATCATGTGATGAGCATGGGTATGTAGGGTAGATAGTGGAGGGGCTTCTCTTGCAACCTTGGTGACTATTTTCCCAGTTGACGTGAAGAAGTTTTTAAACAAGTGATAAGTAAATTAATTAATGGTTAATAAAACTCAATTCGGTTAAGTCAATGCATGTATAGTGTTTCTGAAGGCATGACATGATGGTTTCTTAAGGGATTCATTCCATGTGGGTGTGATGGTTTCTTGAGGGATTTTTTCAGCACCTAATTTCAGTGTGATGGTTTCCTGAGGGATTCATTCTACACATGATTATAACTTGGGCTTTTTGATGCCAAGTGACTCTCCATGTTGTCAGCCCCTACATAGTTATCCATTGAGTGTCTAACCGAGACCTGTAGTACTTGCATTATCTCATGATCTTGGTTGTCATCCTCTTTACTATCTGGTGTGAGTGTTAGCCATAGAAATTTTCTTTATGTGTGGTGGTGGTTGGATCATTATCTCCATCAGTATGCCAGGATTGAACCTATAGGTTTCATGTGATTGGGAGGGTAGTTACCTATACCACTACTAGGGACTATTGTACAGAGACGGTCTTTTATTCCAGTGTGACCCGTGCTTGATGTTTCACTTGGTATTTTGATGTATCTAGAGTATGTTTCCTTGTGATTTATGCTTTCATTGGAATGCTTGGATACCATGTTTAGATGATGTTAGTTTATTTGACGCATTCATGTTTTATGATGTTTAGCATATGATTAGATGATGTGATTTATTTAGTTGGAGTATCTATTTCTTATTGAATTAGCATGTTAGAATTCTTGTTCTTATGATGTTATTATGCTTTAGTAGTGATGCCCTCATAAGACAGCTCTGACTATCCAGTTGGTAGTTTGGGATGTTACATATGGGGGATGGCTAGGGCCTTCAAGGTTTCATGATGTTATTATGGTTGGGAGGAACCACACATTTAATTTTTTATGTATGTTCTTTGCATTGTTATTTTTAGTGCATTTCCTTTACTACTATGTTTTAAATGATTAGATGTCGATTCTGTCTTGCAGTAATTATGTCCTATTATCTATGCCTCAATTTATGGATCTGGTACTCCCTAATGTGGAGGATTATTTTTCCCTGCCTTCTCTTTTAGTGTTTATCTTTCTTGTTGATGCAAATCCTTGTGCAAGATTGTGCACTCTATGGTACAAGACTTGGCATTTCCTCATGGGGTTCTTTTCACTTCCTTGCATGGTTCTTTGTACTTCCTTGCATGAGCCTTAACACTAGTTCTGTGAGTTTGGTGGTTGGGCCAGGTATTCCTTCATGTGAGAGGCTGTTTTCTCACATGGTTTGGTGCACTTCCTCACACTAGACTGGAGACTAGTCCACTTCCTTGCATGAGAAACATGGGGTATCTAGGCTTGGCCAAGGAGAGTATGAAAATTGGTTTTGGGCACCTTATTGGATTTCACACCTTTCCAATTAAAAATAGTCTTTCTATAGGGTTTAAAATATATCATTTAACTTATACTTGAGATATATTTTAATATATGTGGCGATTCATTTGAGATAGGTTTCAGACCTCTAAGAGTTAAGATAAAGAATCTAGGAAATTTTAGGCCTTTGGGATTTTAGACTTAGCCAAATTTCAAGATTCTACAATTATCTTCCAACATGGTGTTTAGAAGATGAGTGGTTGTAATTTTGAGCCTTCATCTTGTGTGTGGTCATTTTTGGCCTCTATTTGTAATTCTTGATTACGCTATGGTTAGTTAGAAATGGACTTGTATGTTTAACCATGCTAGGAACTTATTCTTTGGGTTTAAAAAGAATATCTTGTTTGTAACTGTTAGTTCTATATTCCCTCTTTGAATTTGTAGATATTTTTCAGAGTTCATTTGGGTATTTCCATGGTTTGTGTTATCTTTTGGTGCTTGGGGATATTTGGAAGTGTTTGTAAGACTTCTGCTAGTGTAGGTGAACATGTCATCTTAGTTATGTTCCCTATTTTTATTACTTGTTTTAGATGTTTCGCTCTTGCACTGGGTTACTTCATGTTGTTGTTAACTAACTTATCTTTTTTTTTAAATTATTCACTGCATGTTTTATCCTTGTTCCAAGGATCTCCGAGTGGGGCATTACATGTATTAACTTCTACCAAGCAACATCAAGCTTTATATGATGCTTCAAGAAAATAAACTTGTATTGAAATCATCATGACATCATGATATTGCTATCAGGATTCAACTATTTAGTTCTTGAGTCTAACTCATTGACATGTGTTTCATGAGTAGTGGCTCACATGAACCCATCTCTCATGATAATGAATGGAACACTTAGCACTCATCAGATCTAGGTGATGCTCACAAAGATGAAGCATCAATACTTCTTGGGAGATAACTCATCCTAATAGCAATATCACAATTTGACTTGTGGAAAATATCTCCTACTTATCAATTGAAGGGCTTAAGGGGCTTTCTAGTTAATGATTCATAAGGCACAACACTTAGTGAAGGTTTTTCAAATGGGGTTGCAATCATATTGGTTTTAACCATGGATGAGACTATGTAGTTAGACACACTCAAGATGGAATAGTACTAACCCATGTTTCATGAGTAGTGATTCACACAAACCCATCTCTCATGAGAATGAATGGAACACTTAGCATTCATTGGATCTAGGTGATTCTCAAAGAGGTGAAGCATCAAGACTTCTTGAGAGGTCACCCATCCTAACAAAAATATCACAATTTGTCTTGTGGAAAATATCTCCTACTTATCAATTAGTGAGCTTAAGGATATTTCTAATGAATAGTTCATAAAGCACAACACTTGCTGAAAGTTTTTCAAATGGGGTTGCAAGAAGATTGGTTTAACCATGGATGAAACTTTGTAGTTAAGTGTGCTTGAGCTAGAGTAGTACTAGGATGGGTGAGCTCCTTAGAAGAATCAATGCTTCACCTCTGTGAGCATTACCTATATCCAATGAGTGTTAAATGTTCCATTCATTCACATGAGAGATGGGTTTATGTGAGACACTACTCATGAAAAATGGTTCAATGAGTATGACTCAAGAACTATACAATTGAAATCTAATACAAATATCACACTTTACCTTGTGGAAAATATTTCCTACTTATCAATATCATAATATGTCAATTCAAACATTTCTTTTAATATTTTTTCTTTCCCTACAAGGTAATCCATCTTTTATCCAACATTGTTGTAGTGGAAGTGCAAACACTTACCCAAAGTTTAATTTAGGTAAGAACTCAAATAGTACAATATTTCCCCTCTCTTTATAAGGTTTATAAATCAATTAGGCAATGTATATTGTGACATGCAATTATAGATTTCGAACAAGAGAAAACCCTAGGATAATGTGGCTAGCTTTATAGGATGATGATTTCTAGCTAAATTTTGGAGGAAGTGATCTATAGGATTGAGACACCTAGCTTCATAATCCATCACTTTTAGGCTTTAATTTTATAAATAGGTTCCTTGTTGCATCTCATCTTAGATCTAACTTTACATTTTAGCTTACTATTCTAGATTTTCTATTTAAGTTGATGTATCATGATAACATCAAATCATAAACTGGATCAACGAAGAAAAATGATTAGCTATCCTCGAGGACTAAATTTGAGGCTAATTGATTCCTAGTTTTGAATCCTAGGTTAAAAAATGCATTTCCCAACCATTTTATCTTAGACGACATGACATGGTTTACATTATTTTTATTTGGGTGTTCAATTTAAGATTAATTTTATCAAAAAAAAAATTAGAGATATTTTTTAATTCATTGCATAATATATATCATTTTGTATCATTTACTAAGTGATTATGTTTTCATTGTTTCCATTTGGAGTAAATTACTTAAAGCCATTGTGTGCATAAACAAATTTTTGTAGCCTTACCTCTATCTTTTCTTCTTTCTTTCCTAAAAGAATTGTGTTCCTAAGCATGTGCTTATTTCTAAGTTTCATAACATGTTTTTCTCAATCAATATCCCTATGAGAATAAGTTATCAATGTGTGGCTTCTCATTGTTTAAATGTTAATGGTGTTGAGCTTGAGTCAATGTGTTAACTTATTCCCCACCTAAGAGCTTAGGTAAATAATCATTTATAATCTAACACCTATCTTGTCCATCATTACAGAGAATCCTTCCCCTCATGATTCTCATGATGAGTATGACCCTTCAATGCAAGTGTCTGATGAATTATTGGTCACAAAATAAAAGGAATTGGAAAACATTTTGACAATTTGTGAGTCAAGATCACTTGGCTAGAGAAGTGGTCTCATTGACTCGAATTCAAATGAAGTTGATACAAGGTGGTGTACATGGTGTGTAAGTTCTATGTAGCATAGCTCACACTGTGAATGAAAACTACGAAGTTGACTAGTTGTGTGGAAGTGCCTATAAATTTTGCTCCTCTAACCCAAGTGGAGATATCAATGTCTCTACCTATATAAATAGCCAATGTTTCTATTTACACATCTCCCATTATAGCTACAACTGCACAAAATGGTAATGTTGTACATGTTAGTAATGGGGCTAATCCTATAAAAGAATATGCTTATATTATACCTTCAACATATCTCCCTTTTGTTTCTCAAAACATGCATCAACTATCTCCACCCACTTATCACAATGTTTCAATTACATAGCATATTATTCCTTCAAGTCCTCCATGACAAACCAATGACCCTGCAAAAGTTGATATAACCCATTTGTTACAAAATGTTTCATCTTTACACAACAATTGGCCAACATAACCCAATCTCAATCCAATACCCCTTCATATATCACAAGTAGTCTACTTTTAGTTGAGATCCTTCAAACCCAACTCCCACAAAACATTGAAGTCCCTCATTTTGAGATATACACTAGAAAAGGTGATCGTAGTACTCAAGTAAAAAAAAAATCCATTCTATGCAATTATGTGTTCTTTAACCAAAAAATACTTGGAAAAATCTTTAGATCCTTGAAAGGAACATTTTAGAAATAGCTTGATTAACTCAATCGTTATTTCTTGGCAACTACTAGCTGATAAATTATTGCAACATTTTTAAGACAATATTGGGCTATAAGTTGCACTAAATAATTTATTTTTAAAAAATTAATGAAGCTTTCATATGTCCATCATGTAGGAACCTCAAAACTTTTACCTCCTTCCTTTGACCCAAAATCCTTTAATCCATATTTTTGTCATCTTGAGTATGACATAATGAGATGTATGCATTTGGAAATGAATTTTAAGACCTTATTCTAATATAATTGTGAAGTATAAGAGTAATAAGACTATAGCACCACCTAATCAAAACTTGCAAAGGGTTACTAATTGTTTGCCTTCGATTCTAGCAATATTATTGAGCATAAAAATGTTAGTTATGTATAGTCATTGATTACATCCAATGAAACCAACTACATTATAAATTTGATAGACCAAGAGAAACCTAAGCCTAAGTAAACCCAATATCACCTTATCTCAAATGATGTCATAAAGGTGTTTGATGGTCTATTAAACATTACTATGAAAATCAAAGAAAAAATCTCATGTGGACTACTTAGTGATCTGATATGTATAGTAAATTTTATTGTGGAAGAATATCTTTACACATGAATTATATCAAGACATGTGATAAATCCAAAGTCTTGATCGAGGTGTATGATGGTTTCAATTGTCGCACCATAGGTTCCATAACCTTTTGTGTCAGAATTGGTTCCAAGTGCTTAGATGCTTATTGTACTATTATATCTAATTTAGACCAATTACATTGGAAGTTGTATTATCCTTGGCTCACATCCATGAAATGACATAAATGTTTGAATTTCTCTTTCTATAGACACTAAGAAATATATCCTAGCCTTTTCCAACCTTTTAGTTGGTTGTACGAACTTCACTCTTGATTGCTTTTAACCTCAAAACCATCAACCTCTCAAACCTTGTTGAGATATCCTATATTTTTTACCTACCAAAAGTTCAAAATCAATAATATATATATATATAAGGAATCCTTTAGGATCCGTTGAGATATCCTATATTTTTTACCTACCAAAAGTTCAAAATCAATATCCGTTGTGATTGCTACTGTGAAGTATCCTTCATTGCCTATGGAGACAATAGTTCTTCCTACCCATGGGTGACTAGTGATCCACATCCTAGTCTTGATCGAGGTGTGTGATGGTTTCATTTGTCTCACCATAGGTTCCATAACCTTTTGTGTCAGAATTGGTTCCAAGTGCTTAGATGCTTATTGCACTATTATATCTAATTTAGACCAATTACATTAGAAGTTGTATTATCATTGGCTCACATTCATGAACTCCAGCTCGAGGTGTGAAGCGACCGTACAGTTTCCATAGCACAAGTTGTTCCAGATCGATGAGACCCCGCAGCGGACCTTTTTGCCAACGACACTCCTCTCGTAGCACTCAGCTTCATCACAGGGCTTCCGGTAGCCGCACAGATCAGTCACTGTTGGACTTTTTCCTTGTGAAGACAAATACCTAATATTTTTTGTGATGTTTCCTGCTTCCTTCTTCTTTTGTTGTGCTTGTTCTTTTTTGGACACTATTTGGTGCTCCATTTGTCTGTTTTTTCCTTGTTGTAAGCTTCCAGTCCCATAGACCCACGTTGTGGTCTTTTGTTGGACATTAATAAATTTATCTTATCTTATCTTTCTGTGGAAACTAAAAAATATATCCTAGCCTTTTCCAATCTTTTAGTTGGTTGTGCGAACTTCACTCTTGATTGCTTTTAACCTCAAAACCATCAACCTCTCAAACCTTGTTGAGATATCCTATATTTTTTACCTACCAAAAGTTCAAAATCAATTTTATATATATATATATATATATATATATATATATATATATATATATATATATATATATATATATATATATATATATATATATATATATATATAAGGAATCCTTTAGGATCCGTTGTGATTGCTACTATGAAGTATCCTTCATTGCCTATGGAGACAATAGTTCTTCCTACCCATGGGTGACTAGTGATCCACATCCTAGATTAATAATCCTCCCCACCTCAAAAATCATGTAAAGGAAAAAGAGGCAAGTTCTCAACACCTCATATCTCTCAACATTTAGTAGTTCATTTCATTCCTATTCCTAGAGAAAAGAAAGAAAAGGAATCAAATTTAATGCTAACTTTCTTCTACAACAGATTCAATTCATAACCAATGAAATTGTAGTATAACAGAACATTGATGACGACAACATGTTGAGGCTCTTGTGGTTGATACAAAAAGTAATTATTCTCCTAAATAGTTGAATGCTGATTTGATCCCTCCTTATCAATCTTCCTTATGACTTTGTGGATTGAAATACCCCCTCTATGTCAAGCCCCAACAAATTGACTTATTTTGTTCAAATAACTTAACCTCTTCAAATATAGACCCAAAATCATCACTTTAAGCCCTATGATGGTATCTAATATTTTTAACATTCATTTCAATGATGCAATGATATGTGGGAGGGAAAACCCAACCTTACTTCCATTGTGCAATGAATTTAACAATGCCAAATGATGTCTTGTTCAATAAGACTCTGTATGGCTTCATATAAAATTATCTTTAAAATAATTTTAAGGATGACGCTCAAAAGAATTATGCCCTTATAGTAGGATGACAAGAGATAGTAAATGATTTTTAGAGCTTGTTCAAATCATAATGCTTAATAGATTTTCAATGTTGAAGCTTACTAAATTGTTACCTATACATGTTTTGATATCACATATAATGTATAGTGTAGTGAGCTCAACAATGGTGATCAAACATAAAAGAAAAAAGAAAAATTATGATAGATAGGGTGGTTGTCAAATTCTACAAGTAATGAAAGAAAAACAAAGCGAGTGTGGAGAGAACTACCCCTATAAAAGAAAAAAGAAAAATTATTCAAGCTATTAAATCAAAGGATGGTAAAGACAAGACCCCTTTCAAAAACAATTAAGCAAGCACCGAGGGGAAATAAACTTGTGTGAAGTTTTAGAAACCTAAAAAAAAGAAAGATATTGTCTCATCAGATATGGAAATTAACTATATTTCCAATTTGATAAATATAAATATAACAAGGAACCCTTCATAATCAAATATCTTAAACTAATTAAGTCGATAGGGGAAAATTGTCAGCCCTTGTCCATTTTTTATATTTTTCTGAAATGTTTGCTCATAATAAAATTTACCTTTTTGTTTTCCACTTTCTAAATTAATATTTTGAATTTTGTTTCTAATTTCTTTTTCTCATTCCTAGTTTCATGGATTTTATTTGGCTTTTATTTATAAAAACAATATGTTTCCTTCAAAATATTATGGTTTTATCAAGGGTTGGGTTTGGTATTTGTTTTAAGTATTTTGCATTTTTTTCTCTAATTTGACAGTCATTTTCTTAGCTAGTCAGATTTAACACATAAACCATTTTCAAGTGCATTGTCTTAAGATATTTTGAAAATATTAAAAATATTTTTTTATATTAGAAATAAGAGTTTCAGAACCAAAAAAAACACCAGAGTATCAATACGAATATACACAAGGAGGCCAAGCCTCATCCAGAAGAGAAAGTATCAGTTGAACATACAAAGCAACAAAAGGAGGAAAAGTAAAACTATCTAGCTGAGAAGATCATAGTGATTGTCAACCCAGGCAGTCCAACCTAAGGGACCTTCCATCCAAACTATACTTTTATGCCCTTGAATCTACACCAACATAAATAACTCTTCTTGTCTGGCATTCCCTTTTTCTCTAATATCTTTGTTCAATCTATTGCAAGCTTGCTAAAAAACATGCAGATCATCCAAAGTACTACGCCATTGGTACCCACGCTTAAGCTCAAGGTAGTAAAGAGCAGCATGCCCATCACGAAGGAACCTCCTCATTTTGTCCCGTTCAATCATCATAGTAGTCTGTACCTGCAAAAAGATTTTAAAGTAAGTGAGTTTTTGAAAAAACTCAGTAAGATCCCTATGCTTACCTTGATACTTTTCCTTATTCCTGCACTTCCAGATCTGCCAGAGAATGTTAGACGACAATATATTCCAAAATAAATTGTTATCTTTAGGAAGACCATTAATATGACCAGAAATAATATCAAAAATATTAACATTAATAGGATAAACAATGCCAAACATTTTCCATATTTCTTTAGCAAAAATACAATCAAGGATATGTCTACCAGTTTCAGGAACTCTACACAAGTTACAAATATCAGAATTAACAAAATCTCTCTTTATAGATAGCTTGTCCAACAAAACTAACCATTTGAAACATCTAATCTTGGGTTCCACAAGATTCTTTCACAAGATATCAAAATACTTTTTCAAAGCATCAGCATCATAAGAAGAGTACCAAACAGCATTAATATGATTGATAATATCAATATTACAATCAATGATTTTATAAATATTCTTAGCTTTGAGCAGAGTAATAATGATACCACTAGGCCATTTGCACTTTAGGAACCTGAGAGAATTAGTGTGACAAACAGTGGGAAGACCAACAGAAGCTTGCACAATCATGTTATAAGTTCTTTTTTGGGAATCCGGGATAGCATATTTATCCTTAAGAACATCCCAAGGCATAACATAATCATACTCAAAGAGATCCATAAATTGTTTAATACCTTTATTAGCCCACTGCCTGGCAAAACACCCTTGGGTAAGGGCCAAAGGTTTACCATTTAGGTGGAGATTCCACCAAATGGATCTTTCACCATGGAGTTGAATATTGGAATGAAACTCCTTGTTAGTGATGAATTTCCTAACATGATCCCAAGCCTTCCAAATAGACCTGAAAACCACGGAGCCTTGAACCATGACAATAAAATTACCAGGAATGAGGTCACAAAAGGGGAGGCTAATCCAAGACTTAGCTTTTCTAGGAAGACCCCTCTCAATATTGCTCCTAACTAGCACTTTCCAAGGAGAATCAGCCTCCATGGACTGAAAAATTCATTTGGCACACAAGGCTATACCCTGAGTTCTTAAATCCTTGAGCCCAAGTCCCCCAAGGGTCTTGTCAGTGTGGCACCAAGCCCACTTAATAGAATGGATCTTTCTATTCCCTTTGCCATCAAACCAAAGGAATTGTTTGATGGACTTCTGGATTTCAGAAATCTGATAGTTATTAAAATACCAAGCAGAAGAATAATATATGGTGTATGAGGACAATATCCTCTGGAAAATATTTTAGTATGGAACATATATATTTATTCTCATTATTATTTTAATTAGTTTCTAAAGTGAACAATCTAAATGAATTAATTGAGGTAAGAAAAATTGATTTAACATAATAAGAAATTTAAAAAATTTATAAATAAAATTTCTATCTAAATTAAATTATACTTAATATGCATATATTATTTTTCTTCTATTATATAGAAATAAATTGTTTCCTTCAAAATCTTGTGGTTTAAATATTTTGCAATTTTTTCTCAAATTTGGTGGCTCTATCTTTATAAGATTTTCGTGTAACAATTTCAAATGTTAACAATTTTTCTATATTTTTATTTTACTATTTCTCTATATTTGTATATGAATATTAAATAGTTATTAATAATGTATCATGTATATTTAAGTTGATATCAATTTATTTAATATTTAACAATTTAAAGGGTGTTCTATTTAAGGACATGTATCACAATGTTAAAACAATTTTATTATTTGAGCACTAATAAGCAAATCATTCCTATCAGGTTATTGCGGATGCACAAAAACATGCAACTGCTAGTTTATTTTTAGAGGCATTGCAACTGCCTAAAAGTGCACATATGTTACTATATACATTCAATCTCTAAACGGGCATCTTGTATTCAATCTCGGGAAAGACTGACCAGCTATTTTTAACAGGCTACGAATTGCAACAAATGATTCTTTTTGTTTATGATTAAAACACGAGCTTTACCTACCACTTTTTGATTTATAATAGAGGGAAACTTCAACATGCATGATTGAGCTACGGTAAAAATATGACAACATTTTTAGGTACCGCCACATTTATTATTTACAGTGCCTGGCTCAACCAAATGAGAAAGAAGTGTCCCTCGTCAGCATACTTTAATATCCCAAGCCCTTCTTTTTTCACATATGGGTGGAGCCAAAGACAACTGTAATCAGACTATAGAAAACTGTTGACATTGATAAAATTTAGGCTTGCTCTTTTTCTCTAGGCTTTGAAGAGGTATACCACCAGATGCCAGCAGCAACAGCAAAAACGACTGCAACAATTGCTTAGTTTATCGTCTTGACCCTTGATATCTACAACTGATTCCAAACAAGGTAAATAACAACTGTTTCAACACTTCAAAAAGTTGAGCAAGAGAGATTCAATATAAATCAATGTCTTGACACAATTACTAAATAGCAAAATTACCAACCGACAAACTGTGTAACCCATTTGTTTTCAAAACACAAAAGGACCATTTTCAATGTTTGTTTAGATAGACCACGCTGAGATCCTCTATCAGCAACAACGGCAAGTTAGAAACAATCTCACAGACATCCAATGGAGCCCAATACAACACCTTGTGCTTTTATAGTTTACATCCAAAATATTCTAATTGAAAGTTAAGGCATATAGACTTCATTTGTTGTTCTCGTAAACAAATAGATATATACCAAGTAATTGAAACAGTATAAGTTAAAAATATTACAGTGCTGATAATCCTTGCCCGTTGTGAAAAGAAGAAAAACCATCTTTATCTAGTTCAAAAGCTATGGCTTGATGTAGTCCGTACAAAACCAAAAGTTAAGCTATCTTTCAGAGGTGATCAATCCACTCAACTAGGCATATGGACTACCATAGCCCCACTTCAACATTACTTTTGATGTACTATGCATTTTTTTTTTTAAAGTTATCAATACTAAAAGAAAACTAGTTCATGAGCTCTGATCAGTTAACATTGTCAGATACTGTTGGCATCTTGTGTATATCATACAGGGTGACACAAAATGCGCATTCAAAATGCACTGGAGTAAAACAAGGTAAATACCACTCATATATAGATATCTACAACTGATTCATATCACGCACCATTCAAGGGGCAATAAAAATCTTCGAAAAATCAAAAGGATATCCTTAAATCCACATTTGTTAGACCTCTGGAATCAGTATTTGCTTACCCAAGCAACAAAAGTGGTATTTCATGCAGTTGGATCTGTTGAAGTGCCTTCACAGGCTCCTAATTAAAGCTAGTGAAGAATGTGGTTCCTGGGATTACTCAATAGTGCCCTGCCTGGGAGAGGAGGGAAAGGTGTTTGGATCAAAGGAGAGGGAACCCCTGGAGCACGACCAGTATCAGATGAGCTGCTACCATCAGTGGGGTTACCTGTTCTTGCAGCTTGTTTTCCACTTTTTATATGCTGTAAAATTCATTCAGTGACATGGAGAACTCATTATGAATAGGAGGATTGGCATATCCAAATGTCACCTCACCTCTGTAGACTACAATCAGTCTTCATCCTTCAACCTGAGAAACTTCTTCTTCAATTTGAGAACCACAACCTGCAAAATGTCATTATTCCTCAATTTCCGAATATGCCAGACAATGAATGCATAGAGAATAGACCAGCAAAAACTGCAACCCTTATTTCTGCTCTCTACATATCCAGTAATAAATAACATTCCAAGAGGTGATGTCAACATCATAATACAATCCAAAAATGCCCCATATTTCTTCGACAAAGACACATTCAAAGAAGGCACTGGCTAAATAGCCACGATAATGCACCGGCTAGCCAGTGCCGTTACATTTCCCTCCGTTAACTATCCGGAAGAAAACGTACTCTGACCTTCCAAACGTATTCTGACAGTTCTGTTCGATCCAAACGTACTCTGACAGTCCACATCAGAAATCCAAGGCATGGAACGTCTCTTGTGCCCAACGAAAGAAGCCATCAGCCGGTAAGTATAGTTATAAACAGAGATCCCAGTGATATGTTATTTTTAAGGTTCACTGCATTTATTTAATTAAAATTAATACACTTGTTTTTTTAAAGTGTAGAAAGTAAGATTATTAAAAGTAAAATGAATAATAAATATTTTTGAGAAATATATTTACATATAATAAATAATAAGATTACCATTACTTATATTGTATTAACATTTTAAGTAATAATTAAAATGTAAAATAATATCTAAGTCAAAGTTTGTAGAATAATGAATTTACATAATGTGTCAATTGAATTTTTAAATTAAACAATAAATATATATTTTTTAATAATAAAATTGGTAAGAAAAATAATAATAAATAATTTTAATAGCTATCTTGGCTATTCTAGAAGTGATTTTTTTTGTAAACTAATGAGTAATTGATATATTAAATGAAAACATGTGCTAGCATCTTCGACAAGGTCTATATATCTCGCTAGATTTGTAGTGATCTACAAAACTTTATGAACATAGCCAAATTTGAAAGTATTTGGGGTTGTCAAGTAAATATTTTATGAGGTAATTTCCAATGTATGTTAAGATTGATTCAAGAAGCCATGAACAAATAATCAAAGTGTTCCTCATTAATTTGGTGTTTGTTCATCGATATATGAATTGTTGAGCATTGTTCAATTCATAATGAAACAACCATTTACTTAAAATGTGCCATAACCACCAAAAGTTATCAAAACATAAAATTTAAATTAACAGTTTTTCAATGTACATCATAATGCAACAACCATAAATTTGCAATGTACCACAACTATCAAGAGTTAAATCAAATTATAAGATTTAAATTAATTATTTTTTAGTGTACATCATATGCAACAAGCACAAACCAATATTGTACCACAACCATCAAGATTTATTAAAACATAAGATTTTAATTAATTATTTTCGAGTGTGCATCATATTACATCAACCATAGACATGAAATATACCATAACTATTACGATTTATCAATTTAACATCAGATTTATATTTATTGTTTTTCAATGTACATCATAATGCAATAACCATGAACTTAACATTATCATATTTCTACAATCCATGTGATTAAATTTCTAGATTCGATTGTGTGTATTTTTAGCATCAATATTTTAGATCACACTCAGTGATCCATCTTCAGGAAGAGAGAGTGAAAGAATAGAAAAAGAAAGGAGTAGACCAAGCCTGACTCAACAACTATACTTTTTAAATGTTAATCAAACAATCAATATGATCAAATGTGCATTCAAAATGATAAATTAACAAAACATAGTTTTCTCCTATTCATTCTATGATACTATTAATAGTTCAAAATTCTTTTGTAGAAGACCTATAACAATAAAAAATAAATTAATTTTATCTTATAGATAATTTTTAAAAATTATCAGAAAAACAAAATAAAATAAGTGTTATTAAAAAGTTATCAATGCACAGCAAGATTTTTCAAAATTAATTTTATTTTAAGCAATATGCTAGTAAATATAGTGGCTAGTAGTTTGCAATTTTTCATTAACAACAATCAGTTTGGGTAGTCTTCTGCATACAATTTAATATTTCAAATATAATTTTGATAATTAAATATGAATAAAAATGGATCTATCTTAAACAAACAAACAAAATTGGTATTGGTATTGTCATCATGTTTAAGTAATCTAATTCAAATTAATGAAAAATGTTTAGGTAGATATAAACTTGACTCTATTCTATGAACTAAAATGACGTGTATATAGTAAGTTTAGATCATTCAAAGAAGAACATTTTGATGTGTATATAATCTATGTTTTGTTAATTTATCATTTTGAATACGCATTTGATTATATCAAGTCAGGCTTGGTCTACTCCTTGATTACAATATATAGTAAAAATGTGTTGGAAGATTGGAATCTATGTTCACCATAGGGTAATCCACTATTGGGTCCTTTCCCCTAGACGTGTTGGATGCCACTCTTTTGGAGAGGAAGGACTCTTCATGGATGTTTAGAACTTAAGTTTGGGTTTATTGGTTAAGTCTACTAGATGTTCCATATTGTTTCCAATCTTAAGTTTCATAGACCATCTAGTATTAGTAAAAAATTGCTTTCATTTAATTTTATTCAAACATAATAACTCACTAAACTATTAAATTATACATTACCATTTGAAAACCTTATATTAAAATTGACACATCATTGAGTATCATTTCAAAAATATTACCCTTATTTATAGAGGTCTATAAGGTAGATAAATAGATCAATTGGCTCACTTGACCTTGTTCAAATATGAGCTCTAATTAAATAGTGAAGGATAATTGTACAAAATAGTTTATAGAATTTTTAAATTTAAAATGTACCTAGATATTTTAATTTTATAAATGAATACTTTCTTGTATGTGAGCTTTATATATACTTTAATTATGTAACTAATATTTATCTTTTGTATACATTGCAAAATTTTAGTTCTATAATTAGTTGATAGGCTTATGTAGAGCAAGACTCCCACTGGAATGTCTGGACTTTCCAGTGGTCTTTTACACTGTGAAATCTAAAGAATGTTAGGAATCTATGTTAGAAATATCATTTTTGATTTTTGTAGAGAGCAAGTGACAATTAGAGAAGTGCCCATTACTATGAAATTAAATTTGTCTATATCTATTGTCAGATGTTCTTTGAGCTTAGTAGTGGGAAAACTTTTGTGGTCATGACCATTAGCCTAGAAAGATAGTGGTGTCCTTAATCATCTTTCAATGAAAAAGGGGAAGGTAATCCACCGGGTTCCACAGATGAAAATTTTTGCAGTTGTACCAATGTTAATCAAATGGAGTTGCTCTTCAAAGTGGTGTTCTGGTACTTTCAAGGTGACTATGTATTTGGGCTTCAATGACATTAGCAATATGAGCTCCAAATGATATTGACAATTCATTTAAAACCCATCTGGTTGTTGAAATGGAAAGTTCAAATATCACAATTCCCAAATTTGCAGTTTATTCTTAAAAAACAAAAAAAAAATGATAGATTTTCCAAATTCTAATGTTTGCCTAAAATGAACATATGATTCTACCACCTATAAAGGTAGAAATAGAAAACTAATTCCAACTCCACTTTTTTATAAATCAAAATTTATAAAGTTTTTGGGTCGGTTTGCTTATGTTTACCCTTGTGTAGATGTACACATCATATTATCCCAAAAATAAAAGTTTTTGTCTACAACTATTGGAGATTTTGAAAGTTTTGTTTGTTTAAGTGCTTTAGGTTGGGTTTGTGAGAGTTGAATTTGTTGACTCCTAGAGATTATATGTTGTTAGTTGTATAATGGGGTTTGATTTTTTGAGGTTTTCAAGCATTTATTTGTAGGTATGTTCATTGGATAATATCCTCTCTTCAGTTGTATTACTCTCCACAAAAAAGATCACACAATCTACCTTGAAAATGTCATCGTGTAATGTGTTTTAATCTCATATTCTCTAATGCCACAGTCTTAAATAGATTCAATAGAATCAAAAGTTATACTATTCTCACATGTCTTTGAGAATAGACCAATATTGTAAGAAAGGACTTAAGGACTTTTTTTCTTTACTAACTACCCCACATAAAGACAGTTAGCTTTTGATACACATGCACACATAAAGGCAACTCTCAAGCATCTCTCAATGCACAATAACCCAAGCAACTTTTGATCATGGACAAAAGACATAAACACTAACCACAATAAGAGATGATAAGGATGAGAAGAAAAAGAATGGATGAGGATGTGAGCCTCTCTAGATGAATCTTTCATTATAGTTATTTAAAATTGCCTCCACATAATTAACACAAGATGACACCAACAAAGGAAGGCGATATTGAAAAGAATTAAACTAGTTAGCACATGAATATGTCAAGTTAGATAGATTCCATATCATTGAATCCCAATAATTTATAAATGTCTGGTTACCACAAGGAGAATACATGATATAATAATGATGAAACTTATGGAATTCTTCTAAAATATACAATCTGTAGTGCCTACCCCTAGTTTACATTTTTTTATCATTGCCAAACTCTTTTAGGCCAGTTTATGCTTGATGATTAATAGCATTATCTTTCAAATTATCAGATGTTGTTTCATATTCAGTTGATTTTATGATGATACTACTTGGTACTATTTACTTCATCTATGCATAATGAGGATTATTACAGTGATTTCAGTTATTTGATGATGATTAGTTAGATGGATTATTTTATGTGTTTTCTTATGGATACTTACCGCATACAACATTTGTATGGTGTGCCTATATATTTTCTTTATGTATGGCATTTCTAACTTGGTTAAGGAAGTGAGTCATAGTCACTTGCTAGTCGGGATCTACACGATGCACCACTTTCTGCCATTTCTTGTTAAGCTTAGTATATATGTATTTATAAATGTGTGGATTTTATGTAGATTGCAGGTACCAAGTATCGATTTCTCTGAATTGCTAGGATGAGCGTACCCTATCACATGTGTTTGTACATACGTGGATTTTATGCAGATTTTAAGTACCAGGTATAGACTTCCCTGAATTGCTAGGATGAGCGTACCCTATTGCATTATCTCAATGGTAAGAGAGGGGAGATAAATTCTTGAGTCCAAATCCTAAACCTTTAAGCCAATTGTCCTAGAAAACTAGGACAAGTATCTGAGATGATTACCTTCTCAATGTGTCGTATGATGTAAATTCATGATTATAACCCTTTAGTTTGATTTTGTATGTGGTATTTCATGATGGGTTTTTTTATTTTTTCTTATAGGTCATTGGTGTTTTGTTCCTATTAATTAAGTCAAATTAAATGATTTAATTTAAAGAAAAATTGTTATGATATTTTTTTAATATTTAATTATATTTAATTAATTGGAAAATTAATTAAATAAAAGAATCAAATTTAAAGAGATAATTATAGTTTAATTTTGGAGTGTAATAATATTAATTTAATTTAATAATAATATATATTTAGATCATTTTTAAATAAATGTTAAATATTATTATTACTTGACTTGATAAATATTTTATCAATTAACACTTCAAAAATAAATTAAAGAGTGGAAAAGATAATAATTTATTAAAGAGTTTTAATATTGCATAAAGTATGCATGAGATTAAAATATAATAAATTAATTAAAAAAAGAAGGCAAGTAAATTTAAATAAAGATATTTTATATTGCAATAAGCGTGCATGAAAACATTAAAAAAAAAGTTAATAAAGAGTTAAAGAGTTTAAGAAATTTCCTTAAGGAAAAATCACCCAAAACCAAGAAGCGCAATAACTAGCACAAAATAGACCAATAGAGTATGATCAGAATAATAATATGATATTCAATTGATGTGTTGATTGATGTTCAAGTATGCTAGAGGTGCCTGTATATAAAGGTCTCTAAGATGCATCTAGAATGTCTAGAGTTAGTAATTTGATAAGCCTCACAATTAAGCACATGTCCACCAAGAGTGGGTTATCCTCCATTAAGCACAGGAGTTAGTGTGATGATAAGAGGATAAGGCTACAAAGGTGTCTCATGTAAAATTATGTTGTAGACACCATGTGCTAAAATAAGAGTGTGAATAACTGTGTTGTTAACATTACAACTCAGTTGATTATGCAAACTCCAGTGTTATAGACACCATGTGCATAACAACTCATATGAGTATGCAAACTCCTAAGTGTCTAACCTAAGAAATAATAAAATAATGCATTTATCAGGTAATTAAACTTAAGAAAAGCATAAATAATAATTATCCATTTGATGAACAACCCATCGTTGAGCTACTGCTATAGCTAGTGTCAAATGAATGGAATTCATCTTTTCCACTAGTGCAAATGTCTCAGTGTAATCAATGCCAAGTACCTAAGAGAAACCTTCTGCAACGAGTCAAGCCTTATGTTTGTCAACACTTCCATCCACTGCGAATTTGGTCTGATAGATCCACTTACACCAAACCAATTTTCTTCCCTTAGAAGAGAGACTAAGTCTCATGTATCATTTCTCATAAGAGAATTATATTCTTCCTCCATTGCTCTATCCCATTATGGAATACTCGATGCTTCTTTAAAGGATTGTGGATCTGAAGCAACTACAATATAAGCATGTGGGAGTGAGTTTTGTTGTGATCTTGTCCTCCTATTATCAGAAGGATTCCCTGCCAATGGTCTTGTTGCATCCAATGTCTACTTAGCCCATCTAGGTATATTGGAAGAAGATGTAGAAGGAGTATCCTCAAACTCTGATGGTTGATGCCTCTGTTTGGGTTAGGGATGAACATCTTACATCATTATTATCACTATCACTCTCTTCAATGGAGGAAGAAGGAGGAATCGAAGAAGTAGAGCTTGGACAACTTTCTTCAAAATGTAAACTCCTCTCATCGAATATATCGTGTGTACATAGAATATATTGTGTGTCCTAGATCCATTAACTTGTAGGCTTTATGTGAGTCCACATATCCAACAAAGATGCAAGGTTTTCTTTGAGCTTCTAATGGCTTGCATTTCTGTGGAGGTATTCATGCCCATGCTAGACAACCAGAGACTCTAAAGTGGTTAACCGTAGGTTTCCTGCCAGTCCATGCTTCAAAAGGAGTTACACCATCCAAATCTTTATGAGGAATCCTATTCTGGATATAGTTAGCACAATCCATAGCTTCAACCCAAAAGACTTGATCAATAGATTTTTTTAGTAGCATGTAAGTGGTCATCTCTTTGAGAGTTTTGTTTTTCCTTTCAGCAACACCATTTTTTTGTGGTGTATATGGTAATGAATGCTGAAGGTCAATGCCCTCTTGAGTGCAAAAGTCTATTAGTCTTGAGTTCACATACTCCCCCCCATTATCTATTCGAAGAACTTTGATTGCTTTCCCTAACTTATTTTCCACTTGAGCCTTGAAGCTAAGAATTTTTTCAAACACTTCACTCTTATGAGCCACAAAGAAAACCCAAGTAAAGTGAGAGTAGTATCTATGAAGGTGAGTGCATAGCGAGACTTTCCAAATGATGGCATTGGAAATGGTCCCGCTACATCACTATGAACTAATTCAAGAACACATTGTGCTCTGCAAGACTTCTCCTTTTCATATAATTTTTATAGATGTTTTCCAAGTGAGCAACCTGAACAAACACATTTTGAAAACTGGATTTGAGGTAGACCATTGACCATTGACTATTTTCTTGTTGCTAAGCTGCTGAAGATATATGTAGTTGAGATGTCCAAATCTCTCATGCCACAGTTTTCTTTTTGCATTTGAATGTAATAACAAGGCTTGTGCATTTGATTTTGGCACAAAGGAGGAGAAAATATAAAGCCTTGAGTCATGATTGGCTTCACCTATTGTAATCATTGAGTCATCCTTGATGCTTTTCACTACCACTGAATTTGGAAGAAATTCAACTTTATTTTCACCTCCATAGTAAGTCATTTGGTGGACTGAAAGAAAGTTAGGTAAGATTAGGAACATATAGAACATCCTTGAACACTCCACTGTTCATCTTTGGCATGGATTTGCCAAGATTTTGGTTCTAATTAGATTAAAATGTACCGTGAAAAGTGTACCAATTAGAACCACAATCTTGGCAAATCATGCCGAAGATTAAAATTTCTATAAATTTGTAAAATCCATGCCAAATTAAATATCATAATATAATATTAAAATTAATTATTAATAAGTTAATAATATTAAAACTATAATATGTATAACTTATTAAGTTATTAATATATTATATAAATTATAATTATTATAATGACAACTATAAGATTAACTTAATATAGTTAATTAATAATATTATTAATTATTAGATCAATAAATACATTAATTTATTAATTTAATAGATAATTAAACTTAACTAATTAATATTATATTAATAACTAATCATATTAATTTCTAAGCTAATATATTATTAATATAATATAATATGATAATAATAATATTATATTATTAAGTTGATATATATAGATATATTTTAACATAATTAATCATATTATAATAATAATAATAATATATATATATTAATTTATGATAAATATTATTAGAAAGTTTATAGTTGTCATTATAGTTTATGATAAATCTTATATGCTTCAGGTATCCTAAGTTTATAGTTTATTATCATATATAGTTTGAAACTCTGCAAAATTGATTCACGTGATTCACGTACGCAGGATGCGGATTTTGCAGAGTTTGAAACTGCACGACACCTGAGAGGGCGTAGAAGCACAGAGGGCACACCAGTCGAGGGGATGGGCATCATGGGAAGACGGGACGGATCTGACGGACGGAAGTGTAACGGCACTGGCTAGCCCAGTGCATTTTCGTGGCTATTTAGCCAGTGCCTTCAAAGAAGACATGAGAAACGGATTCAAAATTTCTGCAGACAGAGCATATGTTATGTTCCCCTCCAGGCGTATTGAAGGGTAGTTTATGAAGGAGCAATCTCCACAGGAAATAAATGATCTTGGGTTCCACAGGTTTGCACGATGGGCTAGTGAGAACCTTGGACCACACATAAGGATCAAGGGAGCAGGCCAATACTGTGTTGAGATAATCAATTATGTCAAGCTTACGAGAAAGGAGGTTATAAACAGTCTTGGATTTGATGCATGACAGATGGGTACCATTGGGCCAGCACAGATTGACAAGGGAGTCACTGCAGGGGAGGGAAGCATGGGGGGTGAAAAGCACTGAGGGCCTGAACAACCAATGCATAAGTCCTTTTCTTGTGGGGGGTGCCAAATTTGTTTATAGTATACTGCCAAGAAATAAGTTTCCCTACTGTAAGAATATCCTGAAAAGTGCAAATGCCCTTATCAGCCCACCTCTTCTCAACCTTAGATCATGGCAAGGGGTCTCTCCTTTCTTCTAAGATTCCACCAAATTGATCTTTCCCCAAAGAAAGCTCCATTACAGATAAGGTCACTGCCCCCAATTAAGAGGTTCCTCACATACATCCAGCTCTTCCAATCTGACTGAAACACCACAGAACCCCCTACTCTAAAGTTCAGATCCAGGGACAGAATGTCATGGATATGGAGTCCTTTCCAGGCCTTAGCATGAATAGGAACAGTCTGAGAAATGCTGTGTCTAAGCAGTACCTTCCAAGGCTCCTCCCTTTGAACTGCTTTCCAATCCATTTGGCAGCCAAGGTGATCCCCTGAAGCCTCAAGTCCTTGAGTCCAAGCCCTTCCCAATTCTCTACTCAAAGTGCACCAATTCCAATTGATTGCATGAGTCTCCTTATTACCTGTACCACCTGACCATAAATAGGCTTTAATCACTGTTTGGATGCCATTGAACTGCTTCTAGTTGAACAAACAAGCTGAAGAATAGTAGATGGTGTAAGAGGACAAAATTTTCTGACAAACCTGAATCCTGCCAGCAAAGGAGAGATATTTGGAGTTCCATCTATTGAGCTTTTTATCCACTTTTTCAAGTATCCATTCCCACATTCTATTCAAATCAGGAGAAACAGAGAAGGGAATGCCAAGCTAGTGAGCTTTTTACTATATAACCTTAATTTTGAAGCCATTCACAATAAGCTTCTAAGCACTCCTTCACTAGCGATATTCTAGCATATCAGAAAATGGAACTAGAATGTGTATCTAACATAGTTAACAAGAAACTCTGGCATAGGGATAAGTCAGGTCTCTTTTACCATTTTCATATATCCCAGATATTCAAAAAAGTGATGACTGACAAAGTAATTTCACAAAAGGTTTTTTGTAAGGTTGAAAATGTAGAAGATACAAAAATAAAGCATGCAACTACTAGTAGTTTATGATTTTAGGTAGACTGTTAACACCTAAATTGACAAAACTTTCTGTAAAAAATTATCCATACAAAGTCGATATGTTCCTTCAACTCATATTGATACGAAGTAAGTAAGTATTTTCCTTACAACTCAAGTTGCCAGGTGACATGTCTTCCACAGTAAAGGGCGTATTGTCAACAAATGCTCCTTGAATATGGATTGATCTAACGAATGGGCTCAATATTGTTATACTTTAGATGCATTTATGGATTGAATTTATAATCCAAACCTTGAAATATCACTTCCCTTAAAGGATCTCTAGGGCATGAGCTATACATTGTCATATGATTTTATGCAAGGAAGGTTTTGTAAACAATTTTTTGGGTGTTTTCTTATGTGAGTAAATTCTTCAGGACAACTGAGAAGAAATGTGTAATTTTCAAGAGTATACCCACATTTTCTCATAGCTTATGAGGATATAGACCATTCTCAATAATATTTACAAACAATCTTTTGACAGAAGGCAAACAAGAAGCAGGGACATTCTAAGAAATATCATAGAAAAGCATTGACTTTTAACAAACAATGCTCAGCTTTAGAATTAAGCTGTACAGTCTGAGTAAACATCTGATCCATGTGGAGTCCAAGAGCTTGCAGAAAAGACAATACACATAACTATTAACCAAATGGACTTTTCAAATACAAATGAGAGGACTGGGAAAGCTAAATTAGCTCATTTGTTCACCATGCACAAGACACCATATACAACATGCAAACTTGGACACCAAAACTATGTTATTTTTTGGGTCGAAGCAAAAGATGATTGCGCATCATCAACCACGTTTTAGACAGCAATGAAGGTTGTACAATGTCCTGTTGATGTGAGTTTTATGGCACTACAACATGCAAAACTAAATACTTAATATTCCAAATGGAATACCAAATCTTCATCCCTCTCTTGAACAAAGACACCTAATATGCTAAAGGTTGCAAAGAAGATCACTAAAGCGACTCCAAGGTTCCTTCAATGCTCAGTTATAATAATGTGATATGCTAAAGATTGCAAAGAAGATCACTCAAGTGACTCCAAGGTTCCTTCAACACTCAGTTATAATAATGTGATATACTGGTACCATGAGGGATTTACAGTGTTCATAAGGTCTCTCCACTTGACTTCGAATGATATGGCTTCAATATGCGACGAAAATATACTCCCAACCTACAAAATACAATGAAATTAAATCTATGAATCTAAGCTACTCCTGCTTTTTACTTCTACTTAAGGATGCAAGAAAGTATGAATATCCTTAGACTCTACTGGATCCAAACTTGTCATTGACTCTAGTCACCTAGTGCAACCTTCTAAGGCGTGTTCAAGTGATGTTCAAATCAAATACATCAATCCCATCGTTAGATGCAAATCAAGGAGCAAGGATTGAAGTTAAGTTCATAAAATGGCAATTGACCAAGCAAGGCAAGACTCACAATCAATAAACAGCTAGTGGTTTGGTATATGATCAAGCCAAGCAAGGATACATTCATTGTTACTCTTATCTCACTAAATTACTCAAAGCTAACTAAATAACTTGAAATCAAATCTATTGTAAGTGAGGAATGTAGATCTCCATGCAATAGTCCAAAAAATATCACTATTATTCACTATGCAAAACACAATGAATAGCAGAGCAAATTTGGGAGTACATTAGCAACAATTATAGAATGATCTCCCTTTTACAAATGAGAGTAGTGGGTTTATATAGGAGCCCCAATAACAATGAATGGCCAAGATCAAAACAAAATCAATGGCCCAGATTAATCTATGAAAAACCTTAATTAGGGCTACCACAAATAGCAAATGAGAATGAAACAACACAAAATGAGCCAATGAGAAAATTCAATGGCTTGAGAACAGAGTTGCTGGAAACTCCTCTATCCTTCCTTGGGCGCTCGTATCCCCATATCCAATTTGGAAACGTATCCAATACTGCCCTGATACATATCAAACATTGTACCCATGTCTACCTAAAAAAACTTGATTTTCCAACCATGACAAATACTATGGGATATGATTTTTCAGAAGATTTGACATAAATCTTCCCAAATTTGATTTCAAAAAAACTTTATTAAAGCATTTTTTTTTTAAATGGTTTAAACAAAACCTGCACCAAATGAGAAAGACAAATAAAATGTTTATCTATTTCAGCAACCCATTTTCTGGGTATCTTCTAATGCAACTCTAGTATCTTTACATATTGTTAAGTGTTAAATTAAATTATAAATATTTATGTGTCAATATTGCTTTTGAAGTAATGAAGGTCTCTTATAATACGACTGATAAACTATGTTAAATATATGTGTATGTTTTATTTATTAATGTTGTGTCCAGCCATATCCATATTGGTGGTCTTAAAAAATGGCGCTATCCATACCCAATACCATATCCGTATTTGTATCCATATTGGAATCCATGCAACTTTGCTTGAGAATCAATAAGAAAAAGGTAAGGCACCCAGTCATCATACAACTCATCATACAAGAGATGTACCCCCTTTTCCTTCTCCCTTGGAGCAAATTCAATGAGCTTAACCATAATTGCACTAGGTTCATCCAAGGCAATACTGGAAAGGCTGCAATGTTGTATCTCAGTGGCTTCTACCTTCGCCATGCACATATTCAATATGATGTCCCAATGTGAAGTACGACTCTGAAGTTCACTTAAGAAATCCATTCATCTGAGTCCTCTTAACAACATCCATGACTCCGAAGTAGACTGATTCTATCTTTTTATTTAAACTTCTCCAAATCCAACTCGCTGGAAGCCTCAATGTCAAGATCAAGCAATTCCCTAATTGTAACAAGGACTTTTGAATGTATCTTCAAAAAAGAACCCTCAATAACAAGACAATAAGCTTGTGCATGCTCAAATGTAGACATCTTTATGGCCAATGAAAGATACCAATGACCAAAGTCATATGCACTTCCTATATCAATTACTCCTCTTTGAATTAGAACCGATACAGTGACAATATTTAATGCCTTGATGAGGAACCATCTTGTCTTCAATTGGCTGGAATTCCTTCCGTGTATCCTCCAATCCCTGTACCTTATTCATCAATATTGCAGTCTTCTCATATGCTTGAACCATCTTAGGAAAAACACCCTCTCCCTGTTTCTTGATATCAGTTCTCTGCTCCCCTACCTCCCAATAAGTGTTTCTGATTACATCATAAGTATCTTCCAACTCTTGAGAAGAAGGGACATATGGTATAAGTGTTGCCCTCTCATGTTCTAATGGATTGGCAGTTTACATGCTCTTTCAGCATCATATTTTCCAATTTTAGCTCATCCCTCTTCCTTTTCAGCTATCTGTCCTTTCTTTAATTGCATTTGTAATACCCCTTGATTCCTCAAATTTCTGTTTTCTAGTGGTTTGCCCATTATCAAATGAGGTGATGCAGTAATCATTTGGACAGCCATATGCAAAGTGCGAGATCCAAATACCTCTCTAGCAATCTTTCAGATTTTATATGCTTGTTTAGGTTCCTTTACCTAGCTAATGTTTCTCAAGAATGTATCATTGTCATCCATTGGGAGTACTTCAATCTTCTTTTCTTTATGTTCTCCTTATCCAATCAGGAACTTCAGACCAATCCATGCCATCATCAGGTTGTTCATCTTCATTATTAAGTCCTTTCAATGCAAAAATGTTCTCATCAGCAATTTCCTATTTGTTGAGACTAGGTTATCTCATATCATCTCTCAAATCAACTACCAATCATACACTAGGAACTGTTGGCAATATCTTGTCCCCTATTGGACTAATTAATCAATGAAGCTGCCCTTTGATCCTCTTGAGGTAAAATCTTTCTATCTCTGCTTTGTTTTGAACTTTGTTCCTTACTCTGTATTTCTACATTCCTTATTGATGAAAAACTGGAAGTGGGAGTAGATGTGGTTAACCTGTGCCTTTTACTTCCGAATTCCTTACTTATAGTTCTCACACTTGTTGCTCGCAATTCCTCTACCATATCATGCCTTTCCTTTGGGGTTTGTCCATCATCCTCACCATGTAGTCCTCAAGTGGTGATTGTCCTTTCGTCTCCTTATGAGTTAGACTCGTCACTTTGCATCCTTCGGTAACACAATGTTTCCTTAGCCTGTGTATCTACTTGTTAACCCATGATCTTTAGCTATATACCACCTTCCTCATCAAGACGCCCAAATCTGTAAGCTCCTCAATCTATGACCAATCAGGTGTTTGGACTAACTTCCCTTTTTCATGCTCATAAAGGGGGTGAATATGATCTCCATCATCTCTTACCTGATCGGGAATAGAGAAAAAATGTTACACTTCCACATGAAATCCAAAGACATTGTAGACCACATCATTCTTCTTACAGAATCTTTGTCCACTAGTTGCTCATAAGTCCTCAATGTATCATTTCTTACCTGATCAGGGACAGGGAAAATGTTACACTTCCGCATGAAATCCAATGACATTCTAGACCACATCATTCTTCTTATAGCATACTCATCCACATGAACCAATTATGACCCAGAAGAAGTGTCTAAAAGGTCTATCACTGTTTTAACATTCAACTGCAGTGAAGTACTGAAGATAACTGCACATAGGACAAATGTTGATTAAACACAATAAAGCAATGGTCAGACTTTGATATCTAATTAAATAATCAACTTTGAGAATACATAGCACACTGTTTGTTGAAGTGAACAGTTATTCCAGGTTGCCATGTATGTTAGAATGCATATAATTTTATTAACCTCTACAAATAAACATGATTGATAATTTTCATTTTCAGGTTTCAGGATATACACCTGGCCATCTATACACTATTCAGACTGCCATATGTGTGACAAAATGTCCTCTACATTGCCCCGACCCCAGCCTTCAGTTATTCTCTTTATAGCTTTTGTTGCTACAGCACTTCCCTCATCCCTGGAAGATGGGGAAAATTAGAACCGGAGTATATATATATATGTGAAGATGAGCATTTCTAAAGGCAAAGCACATTCCAACATCTGGAGAATCAAAGAAATATACCTATGCATTAATGAATGCCAATAATTTTCACTGAGATCTTCCTTTGGTTGGGACGCTTTTCCAATAGATTCATCATGGCGAGCAGCCATGTCCATCATAGCATCACAGAGTTTACTAACTTCATTCCTCTTTTCTAGCTTATCATATATTTTAATTAATGGAATGTAAGCAGCAGAATCAAAAGTGTAGCCTTTGTCAATCATTTTGTTCAAGATTGTTCTTGCTTCATCTAGCTTATCCTCCTTACACAGGTTACGGATCAGCTCCACATAGGAAATACCATCTAGTTTAAAGTTCTTCTCCAAAATTCTTTCAAGAATAGACTGAGCATCGATTGTTTTTCCATGTTTACAAAGTGCACTGAACAGTGTACCATAGGAGATTGAACCAAGAGTTGACACTGTCTCTGCTCTTTTCAAAAGCTTCCAAGCATCATTGACCTTGCCTGTCTTGCAAAAAGCATCAATCAGTGTGTGAAACGAAGAAGTATTGAGGACAATGCCTTTCTGCCACAGCTCCTCTAAAAGGGCTTGAGCTTCATTCAGTTTGCTTCCTTGACAAAGGCAATTCATTATCATGCCATAACTATATGCATCAGGCGCATAACCCTTCTTTTGCATGTGTTCTAACAATTTATAAGCCCTGTTTATCTCCCCTTTGCTGCAAAGACCATGCATCATTATATTGTAGGTTCCTCTTGTGGGAGCACATCCCCTAGTTTGCATCTCATTTAAGAGTTTGAAAGCCGTTGAAAATTCTCCATGCTTACAAAATCCATCTATCAGGGTACTATAAACAATTGCATCAGATTTGATGTCCTTCTCCAACATCTCAACAAATCGTCTCTTTGCTTCATCCAATCTGTCCTCTTTGCATAGAGCATCAATGACAGTGGAATAAGTGATGGCATTAGGAAAGCAAATTCCATTGACCTCCTCATTGATGTTACTATTAGCCACAAAAGCATTACTGCCCTGTAGCCACATTGATTCCATAATTTGAATAGCTTTGTCTAGTTTGCCATTTTTACAGAGGCTTTGAATTATGATATTACAGGTTATGGTATTTGGAGTAAGGCCTCTGTCCCTCATTTTCTGCAAGAGTTTTTCTGCTTCTGATATCCTGCCTTCATTAGTAGCACTCTGGATCAATATATTGTAAGTAGCTGTATTAGGTAAAATACCTTTCCTCAGCATTTCACCTAACAACTCTCTTGCCTTCACAATCTTACCTCTCTTACAATACGCATCAAGCATTGTGCTGTATGTTATAGTGTCTGGTTTGATTCCACTTCCTGTCATTGCTTTCAACATCATCTTTGTATCAGAGACCATGCCCTTTCTGCACATGCCATCCACTAAAATGTTGTAGGAAACTATATCTGGAGCAATATTATCCCCAACCATTTCTTCAAAGACCCTACGAGCCTCAGAAATTCTACCTAGTTTGGCCAGTCCAGCTAAAATAATATTGTAAGAAACCACATTACAATTATGTCCAATGCTCTTCATATGCTTCATAATCTTATAGGCTTTCTTCAGTTTACCTTGCTTGCAGAATGCATCAAGAATCGTGTTATAAGAAGAAGTGTCGGGGCCAGGAAGCAGCTTATCCTCCATGTCTTTGAGTATTTTTAACGCACTCTCTATCTTCCCCACTTTACAGAGACCATTAATCAAAGAATTGTATGTAATGACATTGGGAACACACCCATCATCTGGAATTTGTTGTTGAACCAGTTGATGTGCCTTCTCCACATTATCCTCCTTGCAGAGACCATCAATAACAGTATTGTATGTTACAATATTAGGATTGCACCCATGTGACCTCATTTCTGCCAACAGCTCTAAAGCTCGGTCTGTTTTGCTTCTCTCACATAATCCTTTGGCCAAAATAGTGTAAGTAAAAACATTGGGAGCACAACCTTTTGCACCCATTCTCTGCACCAGAGTCTGGGCATCATCCACCTTATCCACAGCACACAAGGCCTGAACCATAATATTAAATGTAAATGCATCTGGCTGGATTTTTCTACTTCGCATTTCCCTATTGATGCAGTCACTTAGAAAGATCAGAACACAATATCTACAAACTAAAATGTCTAACATAAAACATAATGCCTTCAATACATTATATAGCACCGCCACCTGAATATAATGGCCACAACTAAGAACACAGATTGCAATCTTTCAAATTCAATGAGCCTCAATCAGAACTCTGTTCCTCAGAACTATCCCACCCTACAACATTATGTTTCTACTTTTTTCATATAAAAATGTGCCCAAAATGAAAATCAATCATAAAAAGCATGCACGGCTAAAATTCTCTCATAAATACCAAAGCTTAAGGCACGCTGCCAGTTGTTTATAGAGTAGCAGAAAAGTTAGTTAAAAATAAAGTAGCAGAAAAGTTAAATAAAATATCTTCAACCCCTAAATCAATTTTAAGGCATATTTGTATTACCTGTAGAGCACACGAACCATCTCTGGCCTGTTGTTCTTCAGAAAAGCTTCCAATAATACATTAAAAATCCTGACATTCAGATGAACATCACTGTTGCATTTTTTCTTCAGCTCCTCAAAGGTTGCAAATGCATCATCCACAAATCCAACTTTTGCCAATTTAATCACAAGGTTCCAAAGTGCTGGAACAGCAATCTCTGCGTCTTCTTCTTCATACAAATTTTGGCACAGTTCTCTTAGATGGGAAACCATTTTTGCATTGCAGAGGATGTCAGAAATTGCCCTAATTGATATTGAACTGTGACTACAACGAGCAACATTTTTCCCTTGTACCCATTTGTAAAATCTCCAAGCCAAAGAAGGGTGCTTTTCATTTCTGCGAAGAACCTCTGCCACAAGAGATGGTGTGAGAATTTGTAGGTCTATTAAGTCAGTCAAAGCATTCTCCAGATTAGAGCCCCACCGAAATCCTTGTTCAGAAAACAGCGAGCAGAGCCTAGTTACTTGGTGCTTCGACATGGTCTGAAATGTATAGCAAATAGACGCACGTAGACATAAACATGTGGGAATCTGCAATTGTTAACAGAGATGACCATATTTCCCGAAGATTTGATAAAGAACTTCTATATGCACACCAGATCGCCCAAGGTCACAACCGCGGAAATGTCTAGATTAAATTGAAAAGTAAATCTTACCAAGAGGGATAGTGTTTTTTCCCAAAAATCACTTTTATTATGATTTACGTTTTAGTTTTGGATTTAGCCAATTCCTATAATCAGCCCGAAAATAGGTCCACCCTAGAGATCTTAGGGAGAGTGGGTACCATGATAAGAGATGTTATGGAATAAATCTTTTCCTCGTATTTATATTTTACAAATATTATAAAATGTTTAGATATGATTATTTAGAAAATAGAATGCAATGAAGAGTGTATTGGTGGAAGCAATAATTTTCAAAAATTTATAAGGAATGACTTCTTACAGATAACCTACTTTTGTACCACTTTTGTACCATAGAAGACAAAAATTGGACATTCTTAGTCTAGTCCCTCCATTGTAATGATTTCTTACAACATTCTTCATTTGGAGCTAATTTCCATCCAAAACCCTCTCAGGGTTTTTAGACAAAAGTACACCATCGTCAAATATTCCATAACTTTATCTCATCAAATCAAGGATAATGTGACCTATAAAGATGGAGAAACCCTAAAAGCTACAAAAATTAGAGAAAAGAGAGGAAAATATTTAGACACCACTACCAAAAGCCTCATTCTTAATGAACTTTCATCTAGAAGTGGGTTCAAAAAGTTCCAAAACAAACTTTAGTTCTAGAGTTCCTACCCCCTCCTCCCTTCCAATATTGAAAAGGTTGATGCCAAAGTGCTACGTCCTTAATATTGGTGTATATAGGGTTATGAATAGTCAACTTGTGGCTATCTTAATCCTTAATTAAGTCATGTTATCATTGTTATATTATTATTTAGGTAGGTAGGTTGGCTTAGGTGTTATGTAGGGTTGTGTATATTCAACCTAAGCATAATTAGGTATATATAGGAGGTTGTGAGTCTTATTTAAAGATCATATTGGGAAGTGTGTTCTCATTAGAGATATTTGGAGGTTGCCCCCTCGAAGTGGCATATTACTCTCAATTATTATCAAGTATTTATATAATATTTCATATTATGCCTTCTATTGTGAAAGTTATTTCATTACAAGTGGTATCAGAGCATGATCTTGGCACCATAGAGCCAAGATTTTTACTCAACATTGGGGCAATTTGGGTAGAGCATAACTTTTAGATTTTAGAGAATTTTTCAAAGATTTTTTAAAGAGTTTTTAAGACTATATTAAAGAAGCTATAGTCCAAAATTCAGAGGAATTGGAGCAAATTGGAGCAAATTTGAGCAAATTATTGCAAAATTACTATTTCTACACAATTTATTGAAATCTACATATCTCTCACATCCTGTCGAATTGTAATATAACTTGTATTGGATTTTTTAATACATAGTAGAGGAGCCTACATGTCACAACTTAGAGAAATTGAAGAAAAAATAAGCCATTTTTTTTGGATTTTTCCTACGTAAGGGTATCTTGGCCCTAATAAGTTACAGTATAAAAAAAAAAATTTTAAAATCAAAGAATTTATATTTCATTTGTGTGATTTATTTCAAAAATATTGGTTTCCATCATGACAGGACCTCCAACAAGAGGCAAAAAGAATGCTACCACATCAAGGAAATCTTCTAATCAAGATTGGGAAACAATAGATGATAGTAATTCCAATGAGAAAATACATAAGTTCAAGGAAGAGGTTAAGAGGGATATGTTTGACCTACGAGGGGATATATCAGATATACGAAGCATGTTAAGCACATATATGAATGAAACAAGGAAAGAGTTGTTAAGCAATCAAGGTGAAACCTTCAAGTCAACTAATAATGACACAAATTTTAATACTCTTATGGTATCTAGGAATTTTTTTCCAAAGGTGGATATGTGCAAATTCGATGGCAAGGATCCTCTAACATGGATAAATCAAATGGAGAATTTTTTGAGGTATATCAAACCCCATATGGACAAAAGGTCATGATGGCTTCCTTATATCTAGAACTGGATAAATTCATTTGGTATCATTCGCTTTGTTCTCATAGGAGGAAAAAGGGTCTCACCGTATCATGGTCATTTTTTGCAGAAGAACTCCAAGCACAACATAGCAATAGTGTGACAGAAAACTTCTTTAGCCAACTTGCTAAGCTTCAACAAATAAGATCAGTTATGGATTATATTCCAAAATTCCAAAATCTATCCTTAAGAGTGGATACAATTACAGAGGAGAACTTAAATGATATATTCTTGGGTGGTCCCAAGGATTACATTCAACATGAGGTACGCATGTTTAGTCCTAGCTTAGTAAATGAGTCCTTTATAGTGGCATGCAGGGTAGAGGAGAAGTTCTTGATTTCTAGAAAGAAAGGGGCTAATGTGACAAGAGAAAAAGGTTATTGAACACCTTATCTTCCTCAGCCTACTAGCTTGAATCCACAACAAATTGAGGAGAAAAGAGCAAAAGGATTGTGTTTCAATTGTGATAGAAAATACAGTCGAGGACATTAATATAGTGAAAAGAAATTGTTCTATATTGAAGATCCAAGTGAGGAAGAAGAGGATGAGCCCATATCAGAGGAGGATAGGGAGTCAGGTGAGGAATCACATGATTCTCAACCAATAATTTCTTGTCATGCATGTTGTCACTTAGGTTTGCACTCTTGTCCAAGGCCTATGCGCGAGGACAACCTAGTGAAACATGGAAACAACCTCCAAGTTGTGGGACTTGAACTACGAGGTTGAGTTTTCAGAAAAGGCCGGCTTCCTCTTACTATCAGGGTGCACCTATCTACTCTTGGAGAGGAAAAGGGAGAAGGAGAGCACGAAAGAAAATATACCTAGTCTAATCTAAGGAGGTGATGCACCAAGATAGAGTGTTCAGACTCATTTCTGCCCATATATGCACTACAAAACCAAGATAACATTCAAAAGACATACACACCCAGACTTATGTCAATCAATAACCACATATAGATCAGGAAACCAAACTGAATAACACAAGGAAAGGATTTCACTTATACATTATCCAATAGGTCAAAAATAGACACAGTATGCAAGCCACAGATCTCAACAATACACCAATGAGAGGCAAAACGAATGCACATACACATCGATGGCTGAAGGAGATGATACAAAATGTTATACAGCTCAGAGACAAAGGGAATTTTACACTGCAGACCTGCGAGCAGTAGCAGAGAAATCAGAAAAGGAGTCCTCTCTTTACAAAAACAATAAAATCTGCCTTTATAACTCAGGCATAACTGAGATCTTTTGCTGTTGAAGTGACCCTCCAGCTACCTGCCATTAAGTTCTGCGGAGCACAACCATGGAAATTTGAGGAAAATCTGATCTTGTTGCAATAGGTGTCCTGAGAGGACTGAGAATGGCACCATCGATGTTCTAACTGGGTAGATGGATCGACTGAGACGGTGGAGTGTCTCCCTATGTTTCACATTCATTTTTGGTAGGTCAGGATTGATCATGAAGATCAGATCGCAAGATAAAATCGATCACCTTCACCCCTTAGGTTCATGAATCAGCGGGGGTCAGAGAGTCAACCAATTTCACAAGCCAACTAGGCCACGTGGGTCAATCACCTCTTTTCGTTCTGCCACCTAGGAAGTCCTCCATGGTTGACCTTTCTTTATCGAACTTAACCGCGCCACCCTCGAACTGTTATCATTAACTACGACGATCACACTAACCGTCAACTGTTAACTGCCAACCCTAGCCAAGCCAGTGAGACACGTGTCAACAAGGCACTATGTCGCCATGGTATCCGTCGTGCAACTTCGAAAGGCAAGATAGCACCAACCATCGATCTACCTTAAATTTGACGATCGTGGAGACTCGTCGTACCACTATATTGTTCTTACCCTGGGCCCATCATATCTGGCACCACCTCAGCAACCGCTCTACGCCCAAATGACACCTGGCAATATCTAACCAACGTACCCTATTGCAACCTGGCCCCGTCAACACGTGGCAAAAGGGCGCCATGTCGCTATGGTAAAGATCGCGTAACTTCACCATGGCAACATGGTGCCTTCCATCGATTTTCCTTGATCTGACGGCAAGAAAGATAGATACTGCCTCCTGCCCCTCAGCATATTAGTCAATGGGAACTGACCACGTGCCAACCATCTATATTTTTTGCGCCTCCAAACTTGGACCCACTGGACACATGTCCTCCAAGTGCCATGTCATTAACATAAAACTTGTGCGGCTTATCCATAGCGCGATGGCACCTGTCGTTGATCTCTATAGATCCGACAGTGGAGATCTTAACCCTTTTATGCACTAGCGATGCTAACTATATTCTGACCTGGCATATGTGGTTACTCCCCATTGGCCTAACGAAGCACCACCTTGGTCTGACAAAGCACCAACCTGGAGGGTTCGTACCACCTTGACCCTACTGAGGGACACGTGTCAACCAGGCACTATGTCGCTAACGAAAAACTCGTGAGTTTTCCGTTGGTGCCATGGCGCCCTGCCGCATTTTGGAACTTTCCAGCCCGTGAAACTGATCGCCTGCCGCTAACTTTCCCGATGACGCAACTTGCCTGCCGTCAGACCTTTCCGTCGGGTGCTATGTCACTATGCAAATTTTCCAGCCAACACATGATAGCGACATAGCACCCATGGTGCCGCAAAACTTTTTTGACCCGCCAAACCTATTGCCTGGCCCGTTGGACCCACCGGACACATGGCGAAAGGGTGCCATGTCGCGAACATAAATCTCGAGCAGCTTCTAATGGCGAGATAGCACTAACCGTAGATCCTCATTGGATCTGACGACAGAGAAACTGTGGGCCGCAAAATATAACATAAGGCTTGGCATTAAAATAATACTAACTTTGGGAGTTAGCTGTTGAACGAGCCAAACGTTTGAAATTTGAAGCCTTGGCAGGTGAACAAATGATAACATTTCTAGCGACTCACAAGGGGCACGAGCTTGCTCGATGCATGACCAGTGCTTGTAACAATCCATTGGGCCATAGGGTCAAAAAAGTGTGAATCTGAGAACTGCAGAACCCTAACCCTTCCTGCAAGGAGATCAAAACATTGAAAACCCTAGCTTTGTAGCTACACCTGGAACCGAGACAAAAATTCCTCTGTAACTTGAGACACCTCAAAATCTGCCACCTCACGGGGAGACGGCTGTGCCCACGCACTTTTGAAAAGTAGGAAACAACAGAAAAGAAACTAAACTACTTATGTACAGGAATCCACAAATTTTCAGAAATAGGGCTTCAAATAGATCCCATTGACTAGAATGGGAAAAATCTCTCCATTTGGCCTGCTCAACTGAAATGCATTAGCCTATTTGCAACTGGCAATCAGATAGGGGCCACTCCATAGTGCATCAAACTTGGAATGTCTTCCTAGTTTTGCTCTATCTGAGTCCCATTTGAGGACTAAATCTCCTTCTCTGAAGGTCCTAACCCTAGTTTTCTTATCAAAACTCCTCTTCATCTGTTGTTGATGTGTCTCTAGGGTTTGCATAGCCTTGTTTCTCTTTTCTTCTAGTTCAATCAGCTCTGCCATTCTTACTGACATGGCACTATCCTCCATCAATTCCAGTTGATGAGTCAATTCCAAGGATGGGAATTCCAATGAAATTGGGAGTCTGGCCTCACTACCATATACCAGCACAAAAGGTGAATTCCCAACAGATCTCTTGGGTGTTATCCTATCAGCCCACAGAGCAGTTCTTAATTTCTTATGCCAGACCCTCTGATTGTCTTCTATTGTCCTCTTCATGATTCTGATCAGATTCTTGTTGGAAGACTCAGCCAAACCATTACCCTGGGGATAGTAATTTGATGATGTGCTCAGGTAGATATTGTGATTCATTGCCCATGCACAAATTTGGGTTCCAACAAAAGACTTAGCATTGTCCGAGATGATAGTAGAAGGAGCACCAAACCTAGATACAATTCCATCAAGGAATTCAACAACTGATGGTTCTGTGGCATCCTTCAAGGCAACCACCTCTGTCCACCTAGTGAAATAATCAGTAGCAGCCAAAATCCATTTATGACCTACACTAGATGGAGGATTAATGGGGCCTATAAAATCCAACCCCCATTGGGTAAAGGGTTGATCCACCTGAATAGGATGAAGGGGGAGAGCTGCAAG
Source organism: Cupressus sempervirens (assembly GCA_028749045.1). Classification (NCBI taxonomy): domain Eukaryota; kingdom Viridiplantae; phylum Streptophyta; class Pinopsida; order Cupressales; family Cupressaceae; genus Cupressus; species Cupressus sempervirens. The sequence goes on along the minus strand of CM053786.1, from coordinate 264,128,437 downwards.
CCTTTGTTTTCCTAAAAGGAAAGCACATTTCTCACATTTCCTCACATATCCATAACAATCATGGAACAGAGATGGCCAATAATAACCAGCCCTCATAATCTTCATGGCAGTTGTTCTTGTAGAGAAATGGCCACCATCAGGGCCATCATGAAGTTCCTTAATCATCCTCTCAGCCTGATCCTCTTCAATGCATCTCAACAGGGTCCCATTAAAATCCCTCCTGAATAGGATACCATCAATCACAACATAGGTAATGGACTGCAGTCTATATTATCTTCTTTTGGATCTGTCCAATCCCTAAGGGTATCCATCCCCTGATAAGAAGCTCTTCCTATCATTTATCCAGCTCTTTGGACCATTAACATTTCCTTCCTCCCACTAATAGATTTGGGAGTGTTTTGCGACGTCAATTTGCATTTGGCTTTTTTTTTGCCTTATAGCCCGATGACGTCGCAATTGCGACGTCATCGAGCTATAAGGAAAAAAAAAAAGAGGCGCATTGCTCATTATCTGTTGTCGCCGAATCGAGCTCCGCTGCCGCCGAGAATTATCACTGCCTCCGAATCGCCAAATCGAGCACCCAAGGTATGGAAAAGTTTCTGCTGCTTCTTTCTCCTCCTTTTTTCCTTTTATATGCTCTGGAAACAAACTCAGTAGAGACACTACAGAGATATTATCATAATGGCTCGGATTCGCTTTTCGCAAAGCCAAAATTCTTTCTTTAACATACTCGCTTACCTTGTCGCAGAGCTCCATGCCTATCATCAGGGTCGATGGGAAAATGGGTGAAAGCTGCACCAGAAGCCCACCAAAGTCGCAACCAATATCTGCAAACCAAAATTTCTTTTCTTGACCAGTTGAGGCAGAACATGCGTTCGCTGGTTTCAAATCCTTAGAGTTCGAGATTTCGTGTTCTTCTTGAGCTTCGCCATTAGGGTTAGGCGCTGGAGGATTTTTGTCTTGGAGATGTTTTTCGGAGAAATATGAAGGGAAATGGTCGGCATAATCGAATTGAGTCGGACAGAGAGGTACAGGAAAGTGCAAATCACTGAGAGGATTGCTGTGAGCTCGCGATCTATAAAAATGCTTCCTTGGATGCTTCACGGACGCGCAATGCTCTCTAGCATGCGACATTGCTCAAATTCGAGGGTTTTTCTTCACATTTCTTGACGAGATTGGAGAGAAGCTCTATGGTGAAGAATGGCTGTTGCAGAACCTCCTAGATGAATGGCTGTCGTAACACGCCTCCTGTTGTCTTGTCATATTTCTTCAAGATCTTTGCAACCCCTGTGTAGTCATGGTCTCGCTCAACGGACAAATTTGACAAAATGGGGGTTTTGAATTTGAGAAAGGGGGAAAATTAGGGACATAGTCCATTATTAACCTTACATACCTCTAATAAACACATTCGAAAACCTTTTGTCTTTTTAGGAACCCCATATACATCTGATAAACACATTCGAAAGCATTTCATCTCTTTTGTAACTATTGGAATACTTTCAACAACATTAGTGATACTAGATGATGCTCCAATAGGTCCAAGGTAGATGTTGCAATGACTAATACAAAATGAAGGTGTTGCAATATTTAATGTAGAGAGTTCGTTTGAACTTGATACTGGTATTGTGTTTTCTATGGAACAAATGAGAAGCAATTATTAGAAAATAAATAAAATATAAACTGTTCAAATGCAGGAAAAAATTAAATGAAAATTTATTGCTTGTTAAATATACTTTTAGATGTAAAATGGAGGTTTTTTAGTGTGTTGATATTTAAAAAATCACATTAAGTATTATTGCTAGCATGTTATCATTGTCTGTTTATTATGATTAGTATTATTTTTCTATCTTCTTTGTGTCATCAATCAACAATATTTTTCTTTCATGTCATTTTAAGTTAGTATTTAATGCTGAAACAATACAATTATGTACAAGGTCTTGAAGGATTGGAGAACAATGGAGTCTATTCGAACAATGTGTGAGAAGGTATATTTGAATTATTATATATTAATGTATTTGATTTAGAGCTCTACTAGAATTGATGTTTTGTTTTTAGATTATAGGCTTGTAATTGAGCTATTAACAGTTTACAATACAGTTACAATTGGATTGAAAAAATGAATTACAAAACTGTCACATAAAATTAGATTTAAAATTTGATACATGCCCAAAAATCTTTAGGAAGATGTACCTTTAATTGTCAAAGCCAAAGGTTCTAGAGATCTTGATGAAATTTGACAATCATCATTTGATTTTAAATGAGTTGAAGATTTTCCTTCAGAAAATGACTGGAACTGCTCCACATGCTCTAATATCTTACGAGCTGTCACTCCAGATTGTTGCGACACTAGAAGTTCATATGCAAAAAAAAACCCCTGCTTCTCTGTTTCCATTGGTTTCTTGATAACTGCAATCAAAAGAAAGAAAGAAAACACTTCTGTTATAATCTATGATATCAAGTAATGTGTACATGGATTTATAGAAACTTACAACAATATAAGCATATTCAGTACTTCTCAGAAGAACTATTTAATTGTGTTACAAAGAAGACGTGCATACATGTTTCCTATAAGATTTCAATTTATGACCTCTCACCCATGTATTTAGCCTAAATGTATTAAATATAATAAATAAATAATTTATTTGATTGAATTGTTAAGTAGCTGATTGAAATGCACCAAAATTACACAATGGGAAGTCAGAGCTTGTCCTTTGTCAGTTCATCCTCAATGGCATATAAGAGCGTCTCCCACTTTTTAACAGCTGAGATGCAAATTGTATCATGTCAACAACCAATATTTTATCTCAAATAGCCAGAATCAAAGGCAATCATGGAGGGGAAAATTTTGTGTTGCCCACCTATCGTCCACCTGTAATTGGAAACTGTATGGGCGACCACTTAGATTCTGTAGTGCTTACAAGCACAATAAAAATATTCATGGAATAAAGGACACTATAAATTTTTAGCAATTTTAGAAGTAAAATAGGTATTCATATGGAGGAGATATTTCTTACATATTTAGTATTCATTCTTTTATAAATATGAACAGTACATTTAGTGGTGATTGCATTTAGAAGATGTTTACAGAAAAGAACATTAGATCTTGCTAACCTCTTTAAAGTGAGAGCTACCATCATCTATATCTCTTCTTGCCCTCTTCCTCATGTGATCTTGCTCTGCATTTTGCATGTTATTTGCTTCCTCTTCAACCTCTTTAAAAGTGCGCTTCCTAGAGATATATGAGTTGAACCATTTCAGTGCATACTCTCTAAGAAGACAACTCTTTTCATTATCTCCTTTGCAACTACCATTACCCTCTTTGAAATTCTTAACAGAGTTATTTCCTGATTTTGTTCTTTGTGCAATGTGATGCTACAGTAAATGTTTCTTCTTTGTTTGAAATCTAAATTTTATGTAGAATGAATGTATGTTTCCAAGTTTCCTCTTCTATTTCACAAAGATCGCACCTTTTCCACTGTGGGTCTGAACTTTTTAGTTGCAAATTGCTCGTCTAGATAAGCTTCGTCAGGAAAAAACAATCAAACAACAGATATTCGCTATTAAAATTTGTGGTTTCTAATTTGAGCTGCCTTTTCTAATCCAGGTGATATGGCCTTTAGGAATACAGTTTTGCAGCATCTATCCAGCCAAAATTAAGCATTTTTACATAAACAATTATTGGCGAATAATTGTATTATGATTTATTCGTGGTTTTCACAGTCTGTTCGGTTTTCGTCCTGTAAAATAATCACTCGTCAGTGATTGGAAAAATTGGCTTTCAAAAAAGTAATTAAATAGAATGCCAACCGAATCTTAGTCTTGAAATAATGTAGCTCAGAAATAACGACCGACATTTGAAGACTTAAAACTTTTATTACTCTTAAATACAAAACCTTCATTTAAAATCTAAGTTTCCCTCTTTGTTTTCATCTCTCTTTTATTAATTTTGCCAATCAATTTTTTCAATCTTGAAGTTCATATATTTTCACTTTTATTTTTATTTTTATTTTTAGAGTTATTATTATTTTTAGTAATTTTATTATTCTAACTATTTATCAATAATAATAATATATATATTCTATTAAGACAGTTTAATAAATATCTACATCACGAGTTCAGAGTTTCGAAAAGAAAAAGAAAAAAAAAGGACTTTTCACACCCCCTTGAATATATACAATTACAAAATTAGGGGGTGACGGTATCAGTTCTTTTTAACTAGCTATACTTAGACTACAATCCATTTTCATTACAAATATTAGCAAATTTATAATCTGAAAATTCACTATTGAAATTGACCCCATCCATCCTTGACGTTGGACACCTCTGTGTGAGCCACTTGATCAGCTTCACTCTGTCTATTATCTTGATTGGGCATTGTATTCCAACCATCATGCTACACTAGTCCCTGCTCTTCATGATTATGGACTAAACCTCCACCAGATTGCTGATCAGCTCCCCAACCGGATTGAACAACATCAACCTGATCCTCCTCTTGATTATACATATTTTCCCAACCTGTTTGAGGAAGCTCAGTTTGAGGGACATCTTGCAACTGACATTCACTAATATATTTGTTCAATTCATCCATTTCTGTTGGATCCAAGAAGGATTGGAATCCTGAAACATAGTTTGCATCTTGAACTTGATCTTTCTTTATCATTAAGCACCCTTCACAGATTAACCTCATAAAGTCTGATCTTTTGATTTGAAGAACCAATGATACTTGTGACATAATATTAAAATGGGTGAGTTTAAAATTAAACTCAGTAAGCTTACTCCTCTCGGCTTGAAAGATTTCTTTATTCCTGTCCTTCCATAGAATCCATAACACCTCAATAGTCAGAACAAACCAAAAACTATTGAATTTAGAATCAAATCTATCCACATATCCAGCAAGGATCTCTGACTAGGAAAAACTATTAATACAGTTCTACTTACATGGAGACCCCAAAAAAATAGACCATATCTTACGTGCATATAAACATTCAAAAAATAGGTACTCAAAAGACTCATTGACATTACAAATATTACAACACACAGGAGCGAGACCAATTGATGAAAGGACTTTCCCAAGAGCTAACTTCTTAAATAAGAGCAACCACTTGAAACAAAGTTTTTTTTTGGCTCTGCTTTACTTTTCGACATGTATTCAAAGAAAAAAGACCAAATAGAAAAAGGCTTAATTTTCCCCCGACACTGAGACACCCTGGCTATGAGAGAGGAGTCATTTTTCATACAGAGATAAACATTTTTGGTAGTACTTTCTGACAACAGATTACCATTAATCCATTTAATCTTCTTTAAGGATCCATTAGCATCTAACAATTCTTTTGGCTTACAACTAAGCATTGCTTTCTTAATAAGGGTATATGTCTTTTTCTGCGAGTCAGGAATGTTAAATCTGTATTTGATATCCTCCCACTCCCTTAGCTGCCCACCATCCATAATGTCCTATATCAACGAGATCCCTTTTAAGTTCCAAGCCTTGGCTAAACAACTCTATGTTAAAGCCAAAGGTTTACCATTATAGGAAAGCCCCCACCAAATAGATCTATCTTTGACCAGATAATGTGGAGGACCTCCTACTGCTCCAATTTGCAATATCCTCCTCTTCACATGCATAAAACAGAAATGAAAATGTTATAATCTATCATAACAATGGTCTTTATGTAATGCGTATACTACCATAGTCCATACACAATTTTGAAAGACTACAATCAAAATCTAGACTCATATAATTGTGATCTCTCTAGCACTATGATGTCGTTTAATATGTCTTGCTAACACTTGTAAATTTTGTTCCTTTTGCCATGTCATATAATATGTCTTGCCTTGTAGCTTATATGTTTTGAAATTGTTGTTAGGCCTTGTAGCTTGTATGATTTGATTGCTGGAGAGCTTCTACAGCTAAGCAAGAAGGCCGTTGCACGAGTTATATAGCCGCACACTCATGTATGAAAATTGCATATTTTTTAATCTAATGTATATTTTAACTAGACTTTTAGCTTATATGTTTTGAAATTGCTGTTAGGCCTTGTAGCTTGTATGATTTGATTGCTGGAGAGTTTCTACAGCTAAGCAAGAAGGCCGTTGCACGAGTTATATAGCCGCGCGCTTGGGTATGAAAATTGCATATTTTTTAGTGGCTTAATTTTGTAAGGTCTCTTGAAATAAGACCTTCAGGTGGTTGGTCAAAGTTTTACAAATAATCTTATCCAGAAATTTGCCTAGAGCAATTGATTGAATGTTATAAAAGGTGATTGGATTAAATGTCTTAGGAATAAAGTCAAAGAAAGTATTTTTTAAAATATTAAAGTATTTAGCTAGGTTTAAGAAGATTTGTGTACTTTTGACACTTTTGCTTAGTTTGTGAAAGTTGTAGACCGAAGTTTTCATAGCCCGATTTTTGCTTCTGCAAAGAACGATCATGTCAGATAATATAAGTGAAGAACAAAATAGGGAGACAATCGCTAGATTGTGGTCTAACTTGAAAAGAAAGGTGATGGAAAATGTTATTGTCCTTGCAAAATTTGTAAGGGCTTAAATCATAGAAGACTGCTAATCAAAATAGCTAAGAGACATTGCAGGGAGAATGGTCACATTGAAGGGGGGCATGACTATCATCCACTGGTAATTCGTTCATTATATCATTTTAACAATTTATATACATATGAAATCACTTGATGATGAGTTGATGATCATGGTTTATTTATGTTAATCAATTTTATATAGGTTGATCTCCCCAGGGAAGTACATGATATGAACCACAACAATTCGAAGAATATAGTTTTTGAAGTGGAGGAACATGGAGGTGCAAATATCCAAGGTGAAGACAATGATCCCATGGAAGATGACGATCATGTGCTAGAAAACACAATTGAAGATGATGGTATAAATACATTGATCCATGACACATTTAGTCCAAGCGTATCTGATGATGATGATGATGATAGCCTCGATGTACCTCTACTTGAGAAGGCATACGAGCCCCTATATAAAGACTCCCAAACAACTCTTCTCTCTGTTGTATTGTTGTTGTTGAACTTGAAGGTTATGAGTGGTTTATCCAACATAACTATGTCACGTATGTTAAGGTATGTCATAGATGTCTTTATAGTTAACAAAGGGTGAATAATGTACCAATAATATTGTTTATATTAACAACTTATATTTTTTCCTGTAGATTGATAGGCGAGTTTCTGTTACCATCATCAAATATTCTGCCTCGCTCATATCAAGAATTATCTACTATTATGAAAGATATTGGAATGGAGTATCAAGCAATACATGCTTGTCCCAATGATCATATTATATATTATAAAGAACATGAATTTGCAACACAATGCCCTGTATGTCATACGAGTAGATATCAAACAGATCGACTAACAAAAAAGGTGCCTCAAAAGGTTCTTCGTTACATCCCCATTATTCCACGGATGTGACAATTATTCAAGTGTAGTAGCTTGGCTCAATTTATGGATTATTTATGCACGCAATAGAAGTTGAGATGACATTATTCGAATCCCTGCGGATGGTTCAAAATTTATGCACATAGAGGAAAAGTGGCAACACTTCAAAGAAGAACCTCATAATCTTAGGCTTTCATTGGCAGTGGATGGTGTCAATCCATTTGGAGAGATGAGATCTGTTTACTCGGTGTGGCCTATTTTTGTTATCAACAATAACATTCCTCCGTGGATGTCAATAAAGAGGGAGCACATTATGTTGGCAATGATTGTTCCAGGTATCTTATCATTTGATAGTTATTAATTTACATGTACTTACAAATCTTGCAGTAAAACGGTCACAATAATTATGTAATGTTACTGTTCATTCAAGTAGGTAAATATCAAGTTAAAGATATGAATGTATATATTGAGCCTCTTATCGACAAGTTGGTGGAGTTATGGAACGGTGTCACTATGTATGACATGTCTAGACCAATAGGACAAAGACAATTTCAATTTCAATTCCATGCAATACTTGCATGGACAATACATGATGCCCCAGGGCTAACACATTTTTGTGGTATGTTATAGTGAATTCAAGTTGCGCACGATAATTCATTAATGTATAAAATCAACATATTTAATAATCCAATTATATCATTATCTTGTAGGTCTTCAAACAAAGGGAAAATTTGCATGTCCAGTTTGTGGTCCAAAAATGAAATCTCGTCATTCAAAAAGTTTAAGAAAGCAGGTGTTTGATGAGTGTAGACACTTCCTCCACAGGAATCATAAGTATCGAAGTACGAAAAAACATCTTTTCAATGGGAAAGAAGAGACTACATCAAAGCCACAAAGAATGACACCTCGCCTATGGAAGTTAGAATATAATAGAATTAATCGTCGAGGTAATGTCGTTCCACCTAATGGTTTATGTTTGTAATTTATATATTTCTATTGTGATTTTTGTTTACTAATTGTGTAATTGATGATCGTGAAGGTCGTCAAGGCAGTACTGAAAACCTTCCAAAGGGACTAAAAAGCTATCCCAGACAATTTAGCAGGTTGCCCTACTACGAGCACTTACAAATTGTGCATTTGTTTGATTCTATGCATATTGGAAAGAATATAATAGAGACATTGTGGAAAATATTGGATGGAAGGCGTGACAAAGAAAAAATTGTCAAAATTTGTAATGACATTCATGAATCCAATCATGCATTGAAGAATTTCATTCACTTAAATAGCAACAGAGATCAGATTAATATAAGTGCCCTTCCTTGGTTATTAACGGAGCAACAAAGTGATGCCATAAAAGAAGTCATACGAAAAATTCAATTTCCCACAGGATTTGTTGCGAACATAAACAATCTCATATCAAAAAAAAGTGAATTTGGGCCAGGGCTCAAAATGCATGATTGACATACTTTCATCAAGGTAAGTTATGTTCTTCTGTATTTACAATATATTCATAAACTACGTGTACTGTTCGTTATGTTATGTTAGAAAACAATGAAATGATTGGTTTATAATTATTGCAGTACGTGCTTCCTCTATCTCTCCCAGAGCCCTTCAACAATAACATCAAACAAGTGATATACGATCTTGGAAAATACATGAGGTAAGCAGTAATATCTATTCAATTTGTTGTATATATTTATTATATTCGTGATTTGTTTTTCTTGCTATGTAATCTATTGTATATTATTTTGTAAAGTCTCGTATCTATATATTTTTTGTGACTTGAATCTCTTAATGTAGGTGGTTGTCATCTAAAGAAATCCATAAAGAAGATATAAACTATTGAAAGAGAAGAATTCCTCATTTACTGTGCGAAATGCAAAAGTGTCTACCTCCAACTTTTTTCAATGCACAGGAACACTACCTCATACACCTAGTTGAGGAGATTGAATTGTGTGGACCTGTACACAGTAGGTCAATGTGGATGGTTGAGAGGCACTTGAAATCTTTGAAGGCTTTGGTTCGACAAAGAGCACATCCTGAGGGTTCTATGGTAGAGGGATATATGGTATACCAGACTATGGTGTACATTACTGAATATCTTCCTAAGTTTGCATCAAATATCCGTGTAGATCGGATTTGGGATCTCGAGCCTTTTAAAAAATTAGAAGGGGAGTACTTGATTGGGAAAGGTACATTGAGGAAAGTGAAAGGTGCTCGAGAGTGGGATGCACTACATTTGTATATTGCAAACAATCTTGATTGGATGACGGTATGGATTGAACGATGTCAACATTCTGGTTGGACATTAACATGGGAAGGTGTATCTTCATTGGTTAAAGAAGCTCATCGTAATGGAGATTCCAATGTTACGCAAAGGGAAATAGATTTAGCATGTGGTTTAAGAGATTTCCAGGTACGTACAAATTTATTAATCACCCGTATGTTTATCAACTCATGATACAATAATTTTGACATGTTTCACATATTATTGCAGGTTAAACACCACAAGGCTATGTTCTGTAATGGTCAGAAATTTCACGTCAAAGTGTTGGATGACACGAAGAAAACTTGTGATTCAGGAATAACTGCAGTCTTTCAAGTGACTAATATTTCATCTAGAAATGACTTACATCCTCGAGAGTCTGAAAATTGATACTATGGCATTTTGGATGATATACTAGACTATGATTTTAGTTCCTTCAAATTAGTACTCTTCGTTGTCAAATGGTACAGGCTATGACTTAATCCAAATGATCCTGATAGAACTGTTATTGAACATGATGATGGATTTACAATGGTTAATACAAGGTCGTTTGAGCCAATTGGGGATGAGCCCTATGTTCTTCCAAGCCAATGTGAGCAGGTATTTTACTCAAAGGTTCCACATAAACCGGGTTGGTCATTTGTTGTTAGACATGAACCGAGAGGAAGGCCAATAAAGTATAATGCGATGGAAGAAGAAGATATCGAAGAAGTAGAAGATGATGTAGATGTTGCTACTGATGATGATGATGAAGATGAAGATGATGTTGATGTTGATGATGATGATGTTGATGATGATGACGACAACGACGACGATGATGATGGTGAGGATGATGATGATGATGAGGAGGATGATGATGACGATGACGAGGATGATGATGATGACAAGGAGGATGATGATGATGATGATGACAATGACAAGGATGATGATGATGAAATTTAGAGGTATGCTAATAGAAATAGAATAGAATACTGCTAATCTAAATTAACTATTAATCTAAATTAATTAAATAAAACTACTTAAAACACATATTGATGCGTGAATGTATTGAGCCTTATTTTCTTTCAGGTCAAAAGCATTTGTAAGTGTTTAGTTTAGAAAAGAAAATTCATTAAATATCTATAAAAGGGAGTTGTAACTAGAATAATATCTATAATGTGAGCCTGATTTAAGTGTTATATTGTGTACCTTTTAATGTTTTTAATTTTTATGTGATGCTTATGATGGATGTGATTATGATTATGATGTGATTATACTCATGATAATTGAATTACATTTGCAGGAAACTGAACCCCTTTCAGGAGCATCCCGCATAGTCTCATGGATCAACAGGTATAAGTCAATACTCCTTATAGACATTCTATTTAATACACTTATCAATAGTAAGATTGATGTCTTCTAAGATCTCTCCCAGTTGCAGGTAGCAGCGAATAGGTATTTGTTAGAAGTGTCTTCCTCGAGTGAGGGAAATATAGGAATAGAAGAGGAAAGCGAGACATGCAGTTTATCTAGAACAGGGAGATTAACTAGAGGTCAAAGGACTAGAAGGAAATTCAATAAACGCATGAAATTTTTCCTTGCTCAAGGGGGGTCATGTTCTTATGATGATGAGACAGAAGGCGACATCGACGTGCCCTTGAGGTACCAACATCTACAGAAACATTGGGTACCCAAGGAACTTCCTCCAATAAACACTGATTTTTGTGCTAACGAGAGGATATATCGCATAGCACCATCATCATTACATGGTTTGGGCCTATTTTCTATGGACGGCATAAAGGTGTCTTACAACAAAGTTTTTGAATTGATGGAGTATGTTGGACCATGTTATGATTACAAAAGTTGGATGCATATTGTTTAATATAAAAAAAGTATGCGTAGGTATGCCCTCTCGGAAAATTATATACAGCAGCAAGACAATAATCAAAGTAAAAGTGTGGCTATATACATTGATGGAAGGCCAAAAGCAACAGGGAATATTGTGGGTTTTATAAATAGTACACGACCCGGGTCAACTATAAAGCAACCCAATTGCATATTTGAGGAGCGCGAGGGAAATCGTGTATTCATCTGTGCGATAAAATCAATACGTGTAGGGGAAGAGCTTCTTATTGATTAAAATTTGAACCACATAGATACAAACGAGGCTACTTTCATGGGGGTGGTACATACTATTAAACCAACTTCTAATCAATGATTCCAACATACCATTTAGTCAATAACTTTTTGGCTAACATTTTTATACTTGATCTTTGACACAAGGGCACAATATGGAGCAACCGTCTGGAGGGGATGCTAGCGAAGTTCTCGGCTCATCTACACATGAGCAGGTAAAACTCATTGTAATTGTGCAAACTAGATAGAAGCAAAATGTTATTTTTAAAATTTTTTTTCTTCATTGTTTTGGAGTAATTTTGATAATACTAATACTATTATTGTCACAGAGGGCCAGTGGTCAAAGGGAGGGAAAGGAACCTGCACTCCCTCAGTAGTCCACCCCTGAGGAGGACCCATTTTATATTGATTTAGCAAAGACCGATGACCCGATCGGTTCGATTAAAAAGTTGCTAAAGAAAATTGGCAGAGAAATTATACGTTTGGCAACCATTAAGCCTACTACTCAGGAAATAAAAAATAGGGCATCTGAATTGTTGCACACCTCTGAAACTTTAAAAGTAAGTATTAATGAAAATTTTAATTATAACAAGAGTTCAATAATAGTTTTTATGTTATGCTCTTTTATGCCATTAATTAAAATATGGATGTGTTGTCTTTACAGAGTTTTTTGCGTGATTTCGAGCCCCATTCCCATGATGAGGGTGTTGCAGGTGGTTCAGGTAGATCGCATGTTCTATTCCCCACTTGTGTTTTCCATTGAATATAGATAGAAATTATCATAATCATTGACAATACATGCAATTAAGACTGAATTTATGCACGCGTTCTATATTTATGCATGCTCTAACAATTTTATTCTTTAGCTTCAGATCCTATGATGACACCGCCTCCATCCAGGACAACCACAAATCTCTTTCCAACTGCTGAGTCGACAACACGCAGTTTACAGGCATCGACTGTTGGACCATCTACTGGTACACAAATGCCTCTTTTTCTCTCTTGTGTAATGCACATGGTGTCAATGTATAATAAAGGAACAATTGATTTTCAATATCTTTCATTTTTACATTTAAAATATTCAAAATGTAGCAAATGAAATGATTTATCCCAAATAGAAACAAAATGAAATGACTTATCCCAAACAGAAACACAAATGAAATGACATTCTCTAACAGAAACACAAATGAGAAGCTGTGCCTGGTTTGCAAATAGCAGAATGTAATCATAAAGGATAAACTGATATGTTTGAAAGCTTAAAATAAAAAAAAGCTTTAGAACTTAGAAACAAAATAGTCAACAAAATGTTCTGTTGATATTAGGCATTAAATGCCAAGGTGAAAGGTAGGATGTATTACAGAATCTGCAGAATAGATTAGGGTTGAATACTTCAAGCACGAGTTGTAAGTATTCTTGATCCTCAACTTTTGCAACTTTTGTATTTCCTTTTGATATTTTAACTACCCTCCATTGGTTGATGAAACAATGCAAGTAAAATTCACCATACCACGCAAAAATGCAGGGCTCAGAGTTCAAGAGATGCCTCACAGAAGAGGATAAGAGAATTGGCTTCCAACAAGGCTATAGAGTCGTGGCTGAACGGCTACGATCTGAAATTAGTGTGGAAGGTTTTAATAATGATACATCTAAGCCACAGGTAAATAAGCTAAATGAAATTTATCTCAAATTGAATACTTTACCAATTAGTCTATTTGATGTTAAGAAAGCAATGATAACAATGCCTAGGATGTTGGAATGCAGCTTGACGATCCTTCTACACAATCTGTGAATGCTGAAGGTTCGCATGATGTGCATCCCAGTGGTGGAGGTATACATTTGCTATTAAATTTTTTATATGTAATTGCAATTGGTATTTGGATTAATGTAACATTTTGTATAGCAGTTGTAGAGGATCGAGGCATCGATGTTCATGAGCGTGTTGACGTTGAGTCCAGACAAAATGATGTGGTCAGATCAAGTAAAGAGTGCCACAGTTATGTTATTTAAAATAATTAAATACTTGTAACAATTATAATAAATTATTTTTAATTTAACTCTTTTATTTGTTATTGCAGAGGAACCCCCTTTGCAACAGCATATGAATTTGAGATCATCAAGAACAGAGAAAAGAACTGATGAGGGGGGAATTGATGATGACACTGATGCTCCTCTTAGAGCTTACATAGAAAAAAGAAATAGAAAGAAAAAAAAGAAATGATTGTCATCTACATATCTTAATTGATAATGATTGAATTTCATGTCTCAATGAATTTAATTATGTGCTAATGAATGTTCATGAATTATGTGTTAATGCAAAATATTGATGAATGTTGCGTGTTTATGAATCTAATGTGTTAATGCATGTTATCATGTGATATTGATTGAATGTTTCTTAGGTGATAAAGTGGTGACTCTGTGCTCCCTTATTGCCTCTGTTTGAGTAGTCTCTTTGTTTTTAAAATAACAGCATTGACATCTTCCGATGAGACCAAAGCCTCAACATCTTAAAAATATTGAAGAGAGTTTTTGCTGGAGCAAAAGAGGTCGCATCTCCTCTTGAACTTGCAAGAGTCAATTGTGGCGATGAGTTTGGACTAGGTGGACTACGTCCATACTAACTAGGACTTTTGGACCTTGTCTAGGATGTAGGCTCACTTTATCTATGTTCTTGAATCATGGAATAAGTGGCATTGGATGACAAGGCAAAGGAAACTAGGTGGGTTGACAACCTTAGTCACAGATCATGGTCCCAACAGACATTACAAAACCCAAGAGTCCAAGAACTACTAAAATGCCAAGCTTCTAGAATTAATCTGGGTGAGTAGTGTTACCTTTCGCTCACCCGCCAAAGGTTTAAATTTTAAATGCTCGGCTCATCCAACGGCTAGCCGTGGAAATATTATTTTTTATGTCAAGATCGGACCTTATGATGTATTTCACAGCCCGCGGGATCTTCTCCGTCAGATTTCAGTAAGATCGATGGTCGACGCGATCTCGCCATCAAGAACTACCCGAGAGTTAGCATCAGCGACATAACACCCAATTGACACGTATCTGGTGGGTCCGATGAGCGGGCTACAACGGAGGGCAGGTCAGGAAAGTTTTCCAGCGCCGCAGGAACTATGTCGCTATCGCGCGCTGGACGAAAAATCTCCATGGTGACATAGCACCCGACGGAGATGCTCACATCAGCGGGAGACACGTTTCCACGGACTGAAAGTTTCAAAACATGGCAAGGCGCCATGGTGCCAATGAAAAACCAATGCATTTTTCGATGGCGACATAGCGCCCAATCGAAAAATCCACCGTGGCGAGGAAGGGTCAGGAAAATGGGTCCCGTCGGTACTCTGCAATGCAATTTGCCAGCCTGGCGTCAAGATGGCGAATTATATGTAGCCATGTATTCATCAGTGGGGTCAAGGCGATACGGACCCTCCAAGTTGGTGCTTTGTCAGACCAGGGAGGTGTCTCATTGGGCCAATAAAGAGCGACCAGGTCCTCCAAGTTAGAGTTCAGCCAGTGTCACCGGTACATGGAAGGGTAGGATCTCCACCGTCAGATCGATCCAGATCAACAGATGGTACCATCTTGCTATGGCAGAGATGCATGGGTTTTAACATGGTGACATAGCGACCATCTGCCACGTGTCGGCAGGAATCAGGTCTTACCCATCGACGTCAGGAGAACGAATCAAATGCCGATACGCGTTCAGCAGGCCCAATAGTTTCGGGAGGAATGGCGAGTCTTCACGATCGTCAGATCCGCAGGGATCTACGGTTGGCACTATCTCGCCATCGAGAAATGCTCGAGAGTTAATGTTGGCGACATAGCACCCAGGCGCCACGTGTCTTGATGGAACCAGGTTTCACGCAGCTAGCGCAGTAAGGATTAAGCGATCGTCAGACCAATAGGGAAGTGCCACATGTGTCGTGGGCCCAGTGACTTACAAGCGAAGGGAGTTGTGGAACTCCATGATCATTGGATCGAGGCTGATCGATGGTAGGCCCCATCGCGCTATGGCAGAGATGTGCAAAGGTTATGTTGGCGACATAGCGCCTGGTCGGGAAGTGTGATGGCAAGCAAGTTTACGACGGGCCAGTTTTGCGGTGGGAAGAGGTTAGGCAGCCGAAAAGTTTAGAAATGCTTATGGGGTGCCATGGCGCCATCGAAAAACTCATGAGTTTTCCGTTGGCGACATAGCGCCCAAACAAAAAATAGACCATGACGGACTCTCAGGCCTGGTGGGACCGAAGGACAGGACAGGTGGGATGAGCTATCTAACGTCGTGGCCTTGTGATGGGTCAGGGTGGTACCTCATCTACCACGGTGGCATTTTAGAATACGCCACGTTTGCATCAAAGGGTGAGATGGCAGTTGGGCGCTATCTCGCTATGGGAAGGTTGCCTCGATTTTCCCATAGCGACATAGCGCCTTAGTACCATGTGCCAGGTCAGTGGGGCCAAGTGTTAGGGAATTCGCCAAAATGGTGCTATGTCAGGCCAATGAAGGACTGCCACATATGCCAGATCAGAATATAGACATGAGGTGGCACTAGATCTTCAACGCAACCAGTACGTTGCAAGGGCGAGTTCTACACCGTCAGATCTGCGAAGATCAGCAGCGGGCGCTATCTCGCCATGGAGAAATCGCACAAATTTTATGATAGCAAGTTAGCGCACATGCACCGCGTGTCCTCGTGGGCCTGGATTTGGATGCGCAATTAACATCACAATTACGATTGACAATTAAGTTGCCAAGTCAATGATATAGTCTGGTTGGGGCATCGCAGTCACAGTTTGGTACCACCATGGATAGAGATAACTGTTGGGCACTATGTCGCTATTAGGAACTTTGGGGCATGGCGCCCATAGCGACATAGCGCCCAATCAAACATAAAGGTGTGGTCAGCGTGTGAAGAGGACTGCCAGGGTGGCAAAGGGGAGGAAAGTGATTGCCCCACGTGGCCCAGTCAGCATGTGGACCTGGTTGACCTTTTTGACCCTGCTGTTTCGTGAGCGAGAAAGGATAGAAATCATTTATTTATTTTTGCCGTGGATCTAATTCCATAATCAATTGCCACCAACTCAGAGTGAATATCAGGTGGAGAGGGACACTCCATCTATCCAGTCGATCCATCTACCATGTTAGAGAATGTTGTGGCGTCGTTTCTATCTTCTCCAGGCTCTTTCTCAGAAAGATATGAGATTTCTTGGTATGCAAGCCAGGATTCAATCAGATCTTCGATTGGATTCTCAAGATGGGAAGTTAATGCCAGTAGGTAAGAAGTGAGTGTGACACAAAAATCTTTAATTATGCCTGATCTATAAAGGCAATTTGGTGACTTGTTCTTAGGGTCGACTCTTCCTGATTTTCTTTGCTACTACTTGCAGACTTGCAGTGTAGAATCCCTGTGTCATTCTCTTCAGTGGTCAATGTGTATGTGCTTCATTTTGCCTCTCATTGATGCATTATTGATATTAGTGGTCCACATACTGTATCTATCTTTGGCCTATTGGATAATATACAAGTGAAATCTTCTTTTCTTGGTGTCATTCAGTTGGTTTTCTGATCTATATGTGATTATTGATCGATATAAGTCTGGACGTGTATGACTTTTGTAATATACCCTAGTTCTGTAGTGCATATATGGGCAGGAATGAGTTTGAACACTCTGTTTTGGTGCATCACCGCCTTAGATTAGACTAGGTAGATTTGCTTTAACGCTCTCTTTCTCCCTTTCCCTTCTTAGAATAAATAGGTGCGCCCTGACAGTAAGAGGAAGCCGGCCTTCTCCGAAGACTCAACCTCGTAGTTCAAGTCCCATAGCTTGGAGGTTGTTTCCATGTTTCACTAGGTTGTCCTCGCGCATAGGCCTTGGACAAGGGTGCAAACCTAAGTGACAACAGTTTTTGGCACGCCCGGTGGGACTCATATCAGAAGATTTCAGGTCTACTAGTATCAAGAAGAAAGAATTCTAGAGATAAATGCTAAAGAAGTAGTGCTGGCTTCAGTTTTCGAGCCTTTAAGAGGCTGGTTCTTCAAGTACTTGGCGACTCCGAACATCAAAAAGTCTGGTTCCAGACCAAGTTTGCAGTAATTCATGCCCAGGACTGAAACAAGGACATCTTCTAGAGGTAAATTTCAATATCAAGAGCTTTCTATTTCAAATCCTAGGAGAAGAAGGACTAGAACTTCATTATCACCAGTTAGGGGTAGAATAACAGTTGATATACCTGTAAGATATGTCTCTACTCCCCCTACTGTTCAAACTCAGCCTAGATTGCCGTCAACACTCATCAATAGAACACTTGTTTATATGGCACAGCCAAGAGTTCATCCTTTTGCCACCTTTAATGGTGGAAGTCCTCTGTTGTTAGCCCAAAGACATGATATACCAGTAGCTGCACTAAAAAGCATACCTGATTTTACTGGTGAAACTTCTATTTCCCCCCTAGAGCATATCCAAGAGGTAGCGAATGTCTGCAATATTCATGGTATAATAGAAGATGATGTTGCCATCAGACTTCTAGCCTCATCTTTAAAAGGAAAAGCATTACAGTGGTATATAGGCTTAGCTCATGGTTCCATAACTGATTGGGATGGACTAGGAGCAGGATTATGCAAACATTTTGAGGATAAGAGTGACCATTTGTCACTACTAGAGCAACTGACTACAATAAAAAGAGCCCCCCATGAATGTATGACTGATTTTAATTACAGATTCCAAAAGACATGGGATAGAATACCTACTATAGTAAAACCTACCCCTGGTAATGCTTTCTTGCATTACCTTAGAGCTTTCAACAGTGACATTGCCACCACAATCCAAACTATGGGAGGAGATACATTACCAAATGCTTATGAGACAGCTATAAAAGCTGAGAATATCCTAATACAAGGTGGAAAGTTGGCTCCAAGGCCTCCTATGCCTTTCTTTCCTAATGTTCCCAACCACCAACCAGCAATAGCCCCTCTTCCTACAATTTCTACGTCACAAGCCCTTACTCCAGTTCCCCAAGCTTCCACATCCTCAAATGGAATAGATGAACTCAAGGAAATGCTCCAAGGTCTAGTGCTGAACACAAATAAAAGAGAGAAGACCCTAGATAAAAAATTACAAGAGTAGGGGAGGGAGTTGAAGGACCAAGGGAAGAGATTAGAGGATAATTTTTCTCTAATACAAAAGATGAGTAACAAGGTGGTGGCCTTAGAAAGGCAGCAAGCCCAAAGTGGCAAGCCTCCCCAATTGCAATATCAGGCTCCAAGTGGTGGTAGGCCTCTTAATCAGTGGAATATCTCTTTTGATCAGAATAGGCAGAATAGTCATGCTTCTTCTTCAAGCTCAAATCAGAACAGAGCTATAGTCCCTCAAAATAACTTGGCCCAAGACCAAGATTTTTGTCCTTCATGTAACTATTCTTATACCTACTGCCTATGTCAGAAAGCAGAATCTTATTTGGCCCTAACTGTCCAGGAGTCCACAGTAAAGCAATCACACAAGGAAGATCATCCCAAGGAGGCCTCATATGTTCAGAGGTAGGGTGATTGCTCTTTTATGAATCACCAGATGGAGGAGCATTGTAATGTAAACCAGGACTCCATTGCTCATAACACAAGAAGAAAGAAGAGAGCTATGGAACATGCTACTCCTCCTTCTCCTAAGAAGGCCTCAACTTCAAGTGTTATACCTAACACACAGACAACAAATGAGCGAACAAGCACTTCACAACAGCAAAGGCAAGGTCCAAGAGAGGAGAATGCAAGTGATCCCTATGTTGCTCCATCTCAACCTCTCATGAGTGCAGCTCCCAAAGTTTCTACCAAAATTCCTAACGCACCATTGAGTGTGGTAGAGCAAATGAAGAAAACCAATGTAAACATTTCCATGTGGGATGCTATTGCTACCATACCAATACAGAGGAAGATGCTGCAGCAAGAATTGGAAAGGATTGAACCCAAGGATCAGTCATCTACCATGGAGAGTGCCACTAGTTTAGTACAACCAGCAAGAGATGTGGAGACAAATAAAAAGGTTAGACCTCCTCCATTTTATGTTTCTCTGATTATAGGGGGCAAATTAGTCCATAATTGCATGATAGATTCGGGGGCTAGTAGCTCAGTAATGCCTAGGTGTGTTGCTGATGCTTTAGGGATGAAATATGAGCCTATTGTTAGGGATGTGTTACAACTAGATGGGAGTACTGTCAAAATCGTAGGCATCCTTAGAAGTGTGGAAATGGCCCTACATGCATGCCTTGGTTGTACTGTGATTCAAGACATATCTGTTGCTGAGGTTAAGCCCTATTTTTCCATCTGTCTTTCAAGAGACTTCACTGCTCAAATTGGTGGATTCATATCTGCTGATTGGTCTTATATGTCATTTAAGACCAGATATGGGGCCAATGCTTCAATAAGAGAAAAACCTCAAGCCCTTCATCACACTGAACCCTACACTCCCAACTTCATCAATATGAATTGCCCTATCCTAGAGATGGACGAAAATAACATAGTGAACGAACCTGTCACTTCCATAGGAGAGATTCCTGATTTC
This sequence comes from Cupressus sempervirens, assembly GCA_028749045.1. NCBI lineage: Eukaryota > Viridiplantae > Streptophyta > Pinopsida > Cupressales > Cupressaceae > Cupressus > Cupressus sempervirens. The sequence continues at coordinate 264,108,096 of CM053786.1, read as the reverse complement.
TTCTTAGATGAGTGGGCAAATACATGTCAGGTTGAGCCTATGTCGAAAACTCTTGAGACAGGCCTTAGTACATATTGCTTAATAGAGAAAGAGGTTCAAGTTCCTGACCTTGTTAGGACTAATGACGACATAAATGGAGTATGGAGTATGTACTTTGATGGCTCAAGGAATAGAAATGGATCAGGGGCTGGTGTTATGTTGATCTCTCCTGTACAAATAAGATACTACTTCTCTTTTAGGTTCCAATTCAGTTGTACCAATAATGTGGCCGAGTATGAATCCTTGATCCAAGGTCTGCTACTTGCCCAAAAGAGGGGAATTCAAGCCTTGAAAGTATATGGGGACAATGAGTTGGTAGTGAACCAAGTGAGAAATCAGAATATCACCAAAAATGGCCTGCTCAAGTCTTATAAACATAGAGTCTGGGATTTGCTTGAGGGTTTCCAAGCATTTAATATTCAAAGCATTCCTAGGAAAGAAAATAAATATGCTGATAGACTTGCAGCAGTGGGTGCATCTTATGATGTGCCAAGGAATCTTGAGGAAGAAAAGAAACAACAAATAAGGGTGGTGGTAAGGCCTGCTGTTCCTGAAAATAATACTCATTGGCAAGTGTTTGAGTCTGATGAGCAAATTGTGAGCTTCTTGCAGAATGAAGTAGAATTTTCAGAGAGAAATCAGTCAAGACTACAAGATCAATATGGTGATCTAATCATTCATCTCAGTTCCAACAAACTGCCCAAGGGTCTCATTACCTTGGAGAGTGTCTTTAATCCTGATGATCAGTCAAGGGATAAAGGAATTAATCTAGCTGCAGAAAAGGATGACCATGCCCCAGTTACTATTGCTGATGGAAAATCTCTTAACATGGGGAAGGTATGTTCTGAAGTTGAGCAAGAAAATTTCATTCATCTATGTCAAGAATTTAGTGATGTATTTGCTTGGACGTATGATGACTTAAAAGGTTTTGACCCTAGTTTGTTTCAGCATACCATAGATTTGGTTGATAGGGTCAAACCAGTAAGACAAAAGCAGAGGCCAGTGAATCCCAAGATTGAACCTTTGATGAGGAAAGAGCTATCCAAGTTGATTGAAGCTAACATAATTTTTCCTATTAAACACTCATCATGGGTGGCTAACCTTGTCCCTGTGAGGAAGAAGAATGGAGAAATTAGATTGTGTGTGGACTTTAGGGATCTTAATCAGGCTTCCCTTAAGGATCAGCATCCTCTTCCTTCTATAGAGCAAATTCTGTCCAAGGTCAGTGGGTCAAGGAGATTCTCTTTTCTTGATGGGTTTTCTGGTTATAACCAAGTGCTGGTTAAAGAGTCTGATAGATACAAGACACCGTTTACTACTAAATGGGGCACCTGTGCTTATTGAAAAATGCCATTTGGATTAACAAATGCAGGTGCCACATTCCAAAAGGCAATGGAGGTAGCTTTCAAAAGATTAATTGACAAGTTTGTCTTAGTATACCTTGATGATATAACTGTGTATTCCAAGAATGTAGAAGATCATCTTGATCATTTGGGACAGGTATTTCTAAGATGTAGAGAGTTTGGGGTTTCTCTCAACCTAGCCAAATGTGTCTTTTCTACAAACCAAGGAAAACTATTGGGACACATTGTATCTAAGGATGGATTGACCATTGATCCAGAAAGAACAAAAGCAATACTTGCCCTTCCTCTCCCTAAACACAAGAAAGGGCTGCAAAGTTTCCTTGGTAGGATAAATTTTGTAAGAAGGTTTATTCCTAATCTTGCTACCATGGTGAAACCCCTTACAGCCATGCTCAAGAAAGATATGGTCTTCTCATGGACCAAGGAGGGGAAGGAGAGTTTTGAAAAGATCAAGGCAGCCATAGCATCGGCCCCTACCCTCATGAACCCAAATTTTGAGAAAGATTTCATCCTCTACACTTTAGGTGGTGAGTCAAGTATTTCTGCTGTCTTGACTCAAACAAATGACAAGAATGAGGAGCAGCCGATAGCCTTCTTTAGTGAAGGGCTCAAGGAATATGAAGATAAGTATAGCTTTTTTGAGAAGCAAGCCCTTGCAGTCATTAGAGCCTTGAAAAAATTTAGACACCTCTTATCCCATAATAGGATCCATTTGTTGGTGCCCCATGCAAGTGTAAAAGACTTTCTGTTAAATAAAGATATCAGTGAGAAGAGAGCTGGATGGATCACTAGGGTAATGGAATATGATGTTGACATTCAGATTACCAAATTGGTAAGAGGGAGAGGATTATGCAAAGAAATGTTATCAAGTCAGGATTCAGATGAAGAAGCCGCTATGGTAATTACAAAGCAACAAGGGGAAAGAAATGTTAGTGCCCCAAGGAGCTGGATAGATGACATGAGGAACTTTTTATCAGGGATTGGATACCCTCAGGGATTGGACAGAGCTAAAAGAAGACAATATAGACTACAATCCATTCCCTATGTTGTGATTGATGATATCCTATTCAGGAGGGATTTTAATGGGACCATGTTGAGATGTGTTGAAGAGGATCAGGCTGAAAGGATGATTAAAGAACTCCATGACAGCCCTGATGGTGGCCACTTCTCTGCAAGAACAACTGCCATGAAGATCATGAGGGCTGGTTATTACTGGCCATCCTTGTTTCATGATTTTCATAGGTATGTGAGAAAATGTGAGAAGTGTGCTTTCTTCTCAGGAAAACAGAGACTTGCAGCTCTTCCTCTTCATCCCATTTAGGTGGATCAGCCCTTCACCCAGTGGGGGTTGGATTTCATAGGCCCCATTAATCCTCCATCTAGTGCAGGTCATAAATGGATCTTAGCTGCTACCGATTATTTCACTAGGTGGACAGAGGCAGTTGCCTTGAAGGATGCTACAGAGCCATCAGTTGTTGAATTCCTTGATGGAATTGTATCTAGGTTTGGAGCTCCTTCTACTATCATCTCAGATAATGCCAAATCTTTTGTTGGAACCTAGATTTGTGCATGGGCAATGAGTCACAATATCTATCTAAGCACATCATCAAATTACTACCCGCAGGGTAATGGTTTGGCTGAATCCTCCAATAAGAATCTGATCAAAATCATAAAGAGAACGATAGAAGACAACTAGAGGGCCTGGCATAAGAAGCAAAGAACTGCTCTATGGGATGATAGGATAACATCCAAGAGATCTATTGGGAATTCACCTTTTGTGTTGGTATATGGTAGGGAGGCCAGACTTCCAATCTCATTGGAATTCCCATCCTTGGAGTTGGCTCATCAGCTAGAACTAATTGAAGATGATGCCATGTTAGTAAGAATGGTAGAACTAATTGAACTAGAAGAAAAGAGAAGCAAAGCTATGCAAACTCTAGAGATACAACAGCAGCAGATGAAGAGGAGCTTTGACAAGAAGGCAAGGGCCAGAATCTTCAGAGAAGGAGATTTGGTTCTCAAGTGGGATTCAGACAGAGCAAAACCAGGAAGACATTCCAAATTTGATCCACTATGGAGTGGCCCTTATCTGATCTCCGGTTGCAAACAGGCCAACGTGTTCCAGCTAAGCAGGCCAAATGGTGAAGTTCTACCCATTTCAGTCAATGGGATCCATTTGAAGCCCTATTTCTGAAAGTTTGGGAATCCATGTACATAAGTAGTTTAGTTCTTTATGTTTGTTCCTATTTTCCAAAAAGTGCGCGTGCACAGAGTTCTCCCTTGAGTTGCTAGTCCTCAAAATTTTGACAAGTCTCAGATTGTTGAGGATGTCCTGTTTTTTGTTTCCAAGTTGCAGAGCCAGAGTTCAAGGGTTTTTTAATGTTTTGATTTCCTCTTTTAGGGTTAGGGTTTCTTGCAGCTCTTGGTTCCATACCTTCCAGGCCCTCTTTTCCGACTCCATAGCCCAATGGATCATTCTCAGGCACTGGTCATGCATTGAGTAGGCTCATGCCCCCTATGAGTCGCTAGAATTGTTACCTTTCGCTCACCCGCCAAAGGTTTAAATTTTAAATGCTCGGCTCATCCAACAGCTAGCCGTGGAAATATTATTTTTTATGTCAAGATCGGACCTTATGATGTATTTTGCAGCCCGCGAGATCTTCTCCGTCAGATTTCAGCAAGATCGACGGTCGACGCGATCTCGCCATCAAGAACTGCCCGAGAGTTAGCATCAACGACATCGCGCCCAATTGACACGTGTCTGGTGGGTCCGGCAAGCGGGCTACAATGGAGGGAGGGTCAGGAAATTTTTTCGGCACCGCAGGCACTATGTCACTATCGCGTGCCGGCCGGAAAATCTCCATGGTGACATAGCGCCCGGCGGAGATGCTCACATCGGCGGGCGACACGTTTCCACGGATCGAAAGTTTCAAAACATGGCAAGGCGCCATGGCGCCAACAGAAAACCAATGCATTTTCTGATGGCGACATAGCGCCCAATCGAAAAATCCATCGTGGCGAGGAAGGGTCAGGCAAATGGGTCCCGTCGGTACTCTGCAACGCAATTTGCTAGCCTGACGTCAAGATGGCGAATCAGATGTAGCCACGTATTCATCAGTGGGGTCAAGGCAATATGAACCCTCCAAGTTGGTGCTTTGTCAGACCAGGGAGGTGTCTCATTGGGCCAATAAAGAGTTACCACGTCCTCCAAGTTAGAGTTCAGTCAGTGTCACCGGTACATGGAAGGGTAGGATCTCCACCGTCAAATCGATCCAGATCAGTGGATGGTGCCATCTCGCTATGGCAGAGATGCACGAGTTTTAACATGGTGACATAGCGACCATCCGCCACGTGTCGGCAGGAATCAGGTCTTACCCATAGACGTCAAGAGAATGAATCAAATGCCGACACGCGTTCAGCAAGCCCAGTAGTTTCGGGAGGAATGGCGAGTCTTCACGATCGTCGGATCTGCAGGGATCTACGGTTGGCGCTATCTCGCCATCGAGAACTACTCGAGAGTTAACGTTGGCGACATAGCGCCCAGACGCCACGTGTCTTGATGGAACCAGGTTTCATGCAGCTGGCGCGGTAAGGATTAAGCGATCGTTGGACCAATAGGGAAGTGCCACATGTGCTGCAGGCCCAGTGACTTACAAGGGAAGGGAGTTGCAGAACTCCATGATCGTTGGATCGAGGCCGATCGACAGTAGGCGCCATTGCGCTATGGCGAAGATGTGCGAAGGTTATGTTGGTGACATAGCGTCCGTCTGAGAAGTGTGATGGCAAGCAAGTTTACGACGGGCCAGTTTTGCGGTGGGAAAAGGTCAAGCAACTAGAAAGTTTAGAAATGCTGGTGGAGCGCCATGGCGCCATCGAAAAACTCACAAGTTTTTCGTTGGCGACATAGCGCCCAAACGAAAAACAGACCATGACGGACTCTCAGGCCTGGTGGGACTGAAGGACGGGATAGGTGGGATGAGCTATCTAATGTCGTGGTCTCGTGATTGGTCAGGGTGGTACCTCATCTACCACGGTGGCATTTCAGAATATGCCACGTTTGCATCAAAGGGTGAGATGGCAGTTGGGTGCTATCTCGCTATGGGAAGGTTGCCTCAATTTTTCCATAACGACATAGCGCCTTAGTATCATGTGCCAAGTCAGTGGGGCCAAGTGTTAGGGAATTTTCTAGAATGGTGCTACGTCAGGCCAATGAAGGACTACCACATACGCCAGATCAGAACATAGACATGAGGTGGCACTAGATCTTCAACGCAACCAGCACGTTGCAGGGGCGAGTTCTACACCGTCAGATCTGCGAAGATCAGCAATGGGCGCTATCTCGCCATGGAGAAACTGCACAAATTTTATGATAGCGAGTTAGCGCCCATGCGTCGCGTGTCCTCGTGGGCCTGGATTTGGATGCATAGTTAACATCATAGTTACGATTTACAGTTAAGTTGCCAAGTCAATGATACAGTCTGGTTGGGGCATCGCAGTCACAGTTTGGTACCACCACAGATAGAGATAACTATTGGGCGCTATGTCGCTATTAGGAACTTTGGGGCATGGTGCCCATAGTGACATAGCGCCCAGTCAAACATAAAGGTGTGGTCAGCGCGTGAAGAGGACTGCCAGGGTGGCAAAGGGGAGGAAAGTGATTGCCCCACGTGGCCCAGTCAGCATGTGGACCTGGTTGACCTTTTTGACCCTGCTATTTCGTGAGCCAGAAAGGATAGAAATCATTTATTTATTTTTGCCATGGATCTGATTCCATAATAAATTACCACCAACTCAGAGTGAATATCAGGTGCAGAGGGACACTCCATCTATCCAGTTGATCCATCTACCATGTTAGGGAATGTTGTGGCGTCGTTTCTATCTTCTCCAGGCTCTTTCTCAGAAAGATATGAGATTTCTTGGTGTGCAAGCTAGGATTCAATCAGATCTTCGATTGGATTCTCAAGATGGGAAGTTAATGCCAGTAGGTAAGAAGTGAGTGTGACACAGAAATCTTTAATTATGACTGATCTATAAAGGCAATTTGGTGACTTGTTCTTAGGGTCGACTCTTCCTGATTTTCTCTACTACTACTTGCAGACTTGCAGTGTAGAATCCCTGTGTCTCTGAACCACATAGCATCCTATGTCATTCTCTTCAGTGGTCAATGTGTATGTGCTTCATTTTGCCTCTCATTGATGCATTATTGAGATTAGTGGTCCACATACTGTATCTATCTTTGGCCTATTGGATAATATACAAGTGAAATCTTCTTTTCCTGGTGTCATTTAGTTGGTTTTCTGATCTGTATGTGATTATTGATCGATATAAGTCTGGACGTGTATGACTTTTATATGTTACCCTAGTTCTGTAGTGCATATATGGGTAGGAATGAGTCTGAACACTCTGTTTTGGTGCATCACCGCCTTAGATTAGACTAGGTAGATTTGCTTTAACGCTCTCTTTCTCCCTTTCCCTTCTGAGAATAGATAGGTGCACCCTGATAGTAAGAGGAAGCCGGCCTTCTCCGGAGACTCAACCTCGTACTTCAAGTCCCACAGCTTGGAGGTTGTTTCCATGTTTCACTAGGTTGTCCTCACGCATAGGCCTTGGACAAGGGTGCAAACCTAAGTGACAACAATTAGTAAGCTACATTTCATCTTACTCTCCCCTATTTTGTCAATTGGTTTCCTATATTTTCTCTAACAGTTTACTTGTAGACATGTATGTAAAACTTAGAAGCCTGCATATATGATTAAATTTGTGGGGAGCTATTTTTAATTCTTTCCTAAATCTCAAAATGAATTATTGTAAAATTTTGTTTTGAAAACAATTTGTATATCTCTCAACTCCTTTTATAAAAAATGTTAATTTTTTGTTTCTATATTCTCTTGTACTCTACAAGAGAATAGTAGAGAGCTTCGTTAGAAGCCTTGGGTAAAACAGTTGATGATGCTATCTTGGTGCCTATTGTTTTACAGGCACTACCATTCAGATACAAGGCGTTTGTGACAACATTGAATGTCACGAAACATATTCCCAGTTTTGAGGAACTAGTAAATCTCCTCCAAAAGGAAGAGTCTATAAGCCAAGATTATGGTGAGGATGAAGAAGCCTATGAAGCAATTCGGTGGACTTCCCAACATCATTTGCAGAATCAGCTACATATCTTGATGAAGATTGGAGAATAGTTAGAATCCTTTTTCAAAAATATTGCTGAGTTGAGAGCTTCACAAGCTTTGTTTAAAACAATTAACGATGCTATCTTAAGACCTACTGTTTCATGGGCAATGCCATCCAGATACAAGGTGTTTGTATGTCCCCTTTTTGGTATATATGAGACACTACTGAAAATATACAATTCCTACTTAAATAATTGTTTTATTGATCCAATTTTAATTAAAAAGTAGTAAATAATGCAAATGATTCAAATATACAAAGGCATACACAATTATGATCAGAATGAAATGTCTTCTTGGTAAGTCCAAATGCAAATGCTGAATTTCTGTACAGTACAGAATGTAGCATACAAATAAGCGAAGGCTGTGCCAAATATAACAATGTAAAAATATGCTCAATAACTTGAAGGGCTATCTCTGATCTCTCTATTTAATCCATGCTGCAAATACACATTGGTATGGTGTTCATGGATAGAGATAGGCTATCTTCAGTATATCTTTGAATGGCTTATGCACTAATTCTCTAGATTGTGAAGCTATCTCTGATATGGAAAATATGGTTTATGCTTCTCTAATGGATGTTGTCTCTAATATACAGTTAAATAACTTGTACCAGTGTTTGTGGTAGTAACCTTCTATGCTCCTAAGTCGAGCACTTTTCGCAAGGGAATATATAAGTTATCAAACATCAATTCTTCACTGCCTCTTGGAGAGCTGATTGACCTATATATATATATATATATATATATATATATATATATATATATATATATATATATATATATATATATATATATATATATATATATATATATATATATATATATATATATATATATATATATATATATATATATATATATATATATATGTGCATCAAACTATGAAATTGTGCGGGTGGAAAGATGCCACCCTTCATAACAACTGCTAATTATATTGTTACCCAATAATCATTCATGATTATTCAATGAACTAATCATGAGTGATTATTGCTAACAATTTCCAGCCGATTATGCTATTAATCATGAATCACTAATTGCCAGGTGGATAATACTATCAGCGTATGTTATTGTACTATGGTAAACTTATAAGGCCAATATATGAATCAAAAGTGATGGCCGATCATATTTTTCTTTAGTCTAATGATGTATGGTGATTCATTAGTCTTATGATCTATGGTTATTGTTGTATTAGGTCTGATGATTTTCCTTTTTTCAGAGATATGTGCATACTTATATGATGCTTAATGAAATGTGGATTGGAATGCAATAATGTGACAATGATAACATGATGTGGATGATGCATGATAATGATGCATTTACATCTAGATGGATGTGGCTATATATGGTGTGGGTGTCATGAATATATGTATGCATGTGATGGAACATCATAAGTGGATGCATTTATGTGGATGACAATGTATGTATCATGAGTGGATGCATATCTGTGGATGGCAATGCATATGAAGTTCGATGCATATCATGATGATTATCACATAATGGTTGCTACCAGTAATCAAGTCATTGGTCCATCACGCAGCTCACTAGCGTCGACGATATAGACAATTGATTATCTAAAGTTCACTTGTACATAGCATCAAGGTTAAGTGTCTCCGTGGTGGATGGGTGCCTTGTTGATCAATTCTAACTATTATGCGAAGATGCAGATAATGTACGAGACAAGATATGCTTCTGATCAAAGAATACATTCTTACAATATAAAAAATACATTGTACGAGACAAGATAATGTACGAGACAAGGTATATGATCAAAGAATACATTCTTACAATATAAAAAATTACTTGTTTATATTGTAAGAATGTATTCTTTGATCATATCATATATCAACATTCAATTTTTTGGATTTGTGGTTAGATGAGTTCAATTTTTTAATGGCTTTGGTAGGCAGAAAGAGAACTTTTGGTTTAGATTTTTGTTTAAACATCTTAGTGTAATATGCTTGTTTAAAAATTTCTTATTTTTCATAAACAAAATGTCACAGTTTAGAAAGTGTATTTAATTATTTTATTTATGTTGCAATAAATTATGGATAGTAATTTAAAGGTCAAGTAATTTTTTAAAAATTATTAGTTTCGAGCCAATATTTATTTTTGGTTTAACTTCCACATCCGTCGCAATTGCGACGGGGTTGCCGTCGCATGTACAACAACCCCGTCGCAATTGCTGGGGATTCCGTCGCTATTGTGACGGCAACCCCAGACATTGTGACAGGGTTGCCATACATGCGACGGCAACCCCGTTGCAATTGGAGTCACAATTGCGACGGCTGTGGAAGTTAAACCAAAAATATATGGCTGCATAGCGATGGATGGGCGTCGCAAATGCGACGGAAACCCCATCGCAATGTCAACGGAAAGAAGAGGAATTGTGACGGGGTTGGTGTGACAATAAGGTGGTTGCAGAGTGACGGATGGGCGTCGCAAATGCGACGACAAGGGTAGACGTCATAAATTACGACTAAATAACTACGTCTATGTTTGTCGTAGTCGTGACACATTTCTGTCGTAATTGCGACACATAGCCATCACAAATCGGTGCCGAATCTATTAGTGTCCTGCTGCTTTGTTATTACCATAGCAGCCTCTTCATCTGAATCTTGGTCTGATAACATCTCTTTGCACAACCCCTTCCCTCTTACCAGCTTGGTAATCTGAATATCAACATCATACTCCATTACCCTAGTGATCCATCCAGCTCTCTTTTCACTGATATCCTTGCTTAATAGGAAGTCTTTTACACTGGCATGGGGCACCAACAAATGGATCCTATTGTGGGATAAGAGGTGCTTGAATTTCTTCAAGGCTCTGATGACTGCAAGGGCTTGCTTCTCTACATAACTATACTTATCTTCATATTCCTTGAGCCCTTCACTAAAGAAAGCTATGGGCTACTCCTCATCCTTGTCATTTGTTTGAGTCAAGACAGCAGAGATACTTGACTCACCACCTAGAGTGTAGAGGATGAAATCTTTCTCAAAATTTGGATTCATGAGAGTAGGGGCTGAGGCTATGGCTACCTTGATTTCTTCAAAACTCTCCTTCCCTTCCTTGGTCCATGAGAAGACCATACCTTTCTTAAGCATAGTTGTAAGAGGTTTCACCATGGTAGAAAGATTAGGAATAAACCTTCTTACAAAATTTATTCTACCAAGGAAACTTTGCAGCCCCTTCTCGTGTTTAGGAAGAGGAAGGGCAAGTATTGCCTTTGTTCTTTCTAGATCAATGGTCAACCCATCCTCAGATACAATGTGTCCCAATAATTTTCCTTGGCTTGTAGCAAAGACACACTTGGTTGGGTTGAGGGAAACCCCAAACTCTCTACATCTTAGAAATACCTGTCTTAGATGATCAAAATGATCTTCTACATTCTTTGAATATACAATTATATCATCAAGGTATACTAAGACAAACTTGTCAATTAATTTTTTGAAGGCCATCTCCATTGCCTTCTAAAATGTGGCACTTGCATTTGTTAGTCCAAATGGCATCTTGCAATAAGCATAGGTGCCCCACTTAGTAGTAAATGCAGTCTTATATCTGTCAGATTCTTTAACCAGCACTTGATTATATCTAGAAAATCCATTAAGAAAAGAGAATCTCCTTGACCCACTGACCTTGGATAGAATTTTCTCCATGGAAGGGAGAGGATGGTGATCTTTAAGAGAAGCCTGATTGAGGTCTCTAAAGTCCACACACAGTCTGATTTCTCCATTCTTCTTCCTTACAGGGACAAGGTTAGCTACCTATGATGAGTGTTTGATAGGAAATATTATATTAGCCTCTATCAACTTGGATAGTTCTTTTCTCATTAGGGGCTCAATCTTAGGATTTAGTGGCCTTTGTTTTTGCCTTACTGGTTTGGCCTTATCAACTAAATCTATGGTATGTTGAAACAAACTAGGATCAAATCCTTTTAAGTCATCATATGTCCAAGCAAATGCATCATTAAATTCTTGACATAACTGAATGAATTTTTCTTGCTCAATTTCAGAACATACCTTCCCCATATTCAGAGATTTTCCATCAGCAATTGTAACTGGGGCATAATCATCCTTCTCTACAGCTAGATTCGTTCCTTTGCCTCTTGTTTGATCATTAGGATTAAAGACACTCTCTAAGGTAATGAGACCCTTGGGCAACTTGTTAGAACTGAGGTGAATGATCTGACCACCATACTGATCTTGCAATCTTGATTGGTTTCTATCTGAGAATTCTGCCTCATTCTGCAAGAAACTCACAATTTGCTCATCAGAATCAAACACCTACCAATGAGTGTTGTTTTCAGGGATGGCAGGCCTCACTACCACCTTTATTTGTTGCTTCTTTTCTTCCTCAAGATTCCCTGGTACATCATAAGCTGCACCCACTGCTGCAAGTCTATCAACATGTCTATTTTCTTTCCTAGGAATGCTCTGAATATTAAATGCATTGAAGCCCTCAAGAAAATCCCAAACTCTGTGTTTGTAAGACTTGAGCAGGCCATTTTCGGTGATGTTCTGATTTCTCACTTGGTTAACTACCAACTCACTATCTCCATATACTTTCAAGGCTTGAATTCCTCTCTTTTGGGCAAGTAAGAGACCTTGAATCAAAGATTCATACTCGGCCACATTATTGGTGCAACTAAATTGGAGTCTAAAGGAGAAGTAGTATCTTATTTGTGTAGGAGAGATCAACTTAACACTGGCCCCTGATCCATTTCTATTCCTTGAGCCATCAAAGTACATACTCCATGTTCCATTTATATCATCATTAGTCCCAACAAGATCAGGAACTTGAGAATCTTTCTCTATTATGAAATATGTACTGAGGCATGTCTCAAGAGTTTCTGACATAGGTTCAAACTGATATTCATTTGCCCACTCATCCAAGAAGAAATCAGGAATCTCTGCTATGGAAGTAGCAGGCTCATTTACTATGTCATTTTCATCCATCTCTAGAATAGGGCAATTCATATTGATGAAGTTGGGGGTGTAGGATTCAGTGTGATGAAGGGCTTGAGGTTCTGCTCTAATTGAGGCATTGGCTCCATATCTGGTCTTAAATGACATATATGACCAATCAGCAGATCTAAATCCACCAATTTGAGCAGTGAAGTCTCTTGAAAGACAGATGGCAAAATAAGGCTTGACTTCAGCAACAGATATGTCTTGAACCATAGTGCAACCAGGGCATGCATGTAGGGCCATTTCCACATTCCTAAGGATACCTATAGTTTTGACGGTACTACCATCTAATTGTAACACATCCCTAACAATGGGCTCATATTTTATTCCTAAAGCATCAGCAACACACCTAGGCATTACTGAGCTACTAGCCCCTAAATCTATCATGCAATTGTGGACTATTTTGCCCCCTATAATCAGAGAAACATAGAATGGAGGAGGTCTAACCTTTTTATTTGTCTCCACATCCCCTGCTGGTTGTACTAGACTTGTGGCACTCTCCATGGTAGATGGTTGATCCTTGGGTTCAATCTTCTCTAACTCTTGCTGCAACATCCTCTTCTGCATTGGTATGGTAGCAACATCATCCCACATAGAAATGTTCACATTGGTCTTCTTCATTTGTTCTGCCACACTGAAAGGTGTATTAGGAACTTTGGTAGAAACTTTGGGAGCTGCACTTATAAGAGGTTGAGATGGAGCAACATAAGGATCACTTGCATCTTTCTTTCTAGAATCTTGCTTTTGCTGTGAAGTACTTGTTTGTTCATTTGTTGCATGTACATGAGGTGCAGCACTTGAAATTGAGGCCTGCTTAAGAGAAGGAGGGGCAGTATGTTCCATAGCTGTCTTCTTACTTCTTATGTTATGAGCAACGAAATCTTGGTTTACATTACAATGCTCCCCAATCTAATGATTCACGAAAGAGCAATCATCATGTCCTTGAGTATATGAGGCCTCCTTGGGATGATCCTCCTTGTATGATTGCTTTGCTACAGGTTCTTGGTCAGTCAGGGCCAAATAAGATTCTGCCTTCTAGCACATGCAATAGGTATAAGAATAGTTGCAAGAAGGATAGAAATCTTGATCTTGGGCCAAGTTATTTTGAGGGACTATAGCTCTGTTCTGATTTGAGCTTGAAGCAGAAGTATGACTACTTTGCCTACCCTGATCAAAAGAGCTATTCCACTGATTAGGAGGCCTACCACTATTTGGAGCTTGATATTGAAATTGGGGAGGCTTGCCCCTTTGAGCTTGCTGCCTTTCTAAGGCCACCACCTTGTTACTCATCTTTTGTATTATAGAAAAACTATCCTCTAATCTCTTTCCTTGGTCTTTCAACTCCCTCCCTTGCTCTTGCAATTTTTTATCTAGGGTCTTCTCTCTTTTATCTGTATTCAACACTATACCTTGGAGCATTTCTTTGAGCTCATCTATCCCATTTGAGGATGTGGAAGCTTGGGGAATTGGAGTAAGGTCTTGTGATGCAGAAGTTGTAAGAAGAGAGGCCATTTTTGGTTGGTGGTTGGGAACATCAGGAAAGAAAGGCATAGGGGGCCTTGGAGCCAACTTTCCTCCTTGTATCAGGATGTTCTCAGCTTTTATGGCTATCTCATAAGCATTAGGCAAGGTATCTCCTCCCATAGTTTGGATTGTAGTGGCAATATCATTATTAAAAGCTCTAAGGTAATGCAAGAAGGCATTACCGGGGGTAGGTTTCACTGTAGTAGGTATTCTATCCCATGTCTTTTGAAATCTATAGTTAAAATCAGTCATACACTCATGGGGGGCTCTTTTTATAGTAGTCAGCTGCTCTAAAAGTGATAGATGGTCACTTCTATCCTCAAAATGTTTGCATAACCCTGCTCCTAGTCCATCCTAATAAGTTATAGAACCATGAGCTAAGCCTCTATACCATTGTAATGCTTTTCCTTTTAAAGATGAGGCTAGAAGTCTGACAGCCACATCATCCTCTGTAATACCATGAATATTACAGACATTTGCTGCTTCTTGGATATGCTCTAAAGAGGAGATGGAAGTTTCACTAGTAAAATTAGGTATACTTTTTAGTGCAGATACCGGTATATCATGTCTTTGGGCTAACAATAGAGGACTTCCACCATTAAAGGTGGCAAAAGAATGAACTCTTGCCTGTGCCATGTGAACAAGTATTCTATTGATGAGTGTTGATGGCAATCTAGGTTGAGTTTGAACAGTAGGAGGAGTAGAGACAGATCTTACAGGTATATTAATTGTTATTACACCCCTAACTAGTGATAATGAAGTTCTAGTCCTCCTTCTTCTAGGATTTGAAAGAGAAAGCTCTTGATATTGAAACTTACCTCTAGAAGACGCCCTTGTTTCAACTTTGGGCATGAATTTTTGCAACTTTCGCCTAGAACCAGATTTGTTAATGTTCAGAGTTGCCAAGTACTTTGAAGAATCAGCCTCTTGAAGGCTTGAATACTAAAGCCAACACTACCTCTTTAGCATTAATCTCTGAAACTCTTTCTTCTTGACACTAGTAGACTTTAAATTTGTTTGAAAAGTGTCTCACCGGGCGTGCCAAAAATTGTTGTCACTTAGGTTTGCACCCTTGTCCAAGGCCTATGCGCGAGGACAACCTAGTGAAACATGGAAACAACCTCCAAGCTATGGGACTTGAACTATGAGGTTGAGTCTCCAAAGAAGGCTGGCTTCCTCTTACTATCAGGGCACACCTATCTACTCCTTGAGAGGAAAAGGGAGAAGGAGAGCATGAACCAAGATAAATCTACCTAGTCTAATCTAAGGAGGTGATGGACCAAGATAGAGTGTTCAAACTCATTTCTTCCCATATATGCACTACAAAACCAAGATAACATTCAAAAGACATACACACCCAGACTTATGTCAATCAATAACGACATACAGATCAGGAAACCAAACTGAATAACACAAGGAAAGGATTTCACTTATATATTATCCAATAGGTCAAAAATAGACACAGTATGCAAGCCACAGATCTCAACAATACACCAATGAGAGGCAAAACGAATGCACATACACATCGATGGCTAAAGAAGATGATACAGAATGTTATACAGCTCAGAGACAAAGGGAATTTTACATTGCAGACCTGCGAGAAATAGCAGAGAAATTAGAAAAGGAGTCCTCTCTTTACAAAAACAATAAAATCTGCCTTTATAGCTTAGGCATAACTGAGATCTTTTGCTGCTGAAGTGACCCTCTAGCTACCTGCCATTAAGTCCCACGGAGGATAATCATGGAAATCTGAGGAAAATTTGATCTTTTTGCAACAGGTGTCTTGAGAGGACTAAGAATGGAACCATCGATATTCTGACTAGGTAGATGGATCGACTAAGATGGTGGAGTGTCTCCCTTTGTTTCACACTCATTTCTGGTAGGTTGGGATTGATCATGAAGATCAGATCGCAAGATAAAATCGATCACCTTCTCCCCTTAGGTTCATGAATCGGCAAGGGTCAAAGAGTCAACCAGTTTCACAAGCCAACTGGGCCACACGGGCCAATCGCCTCTTTTCGTTCTGCCACTTGGGAAGTCCTCCATGGTTGACCTTTCTTTATCGAACTTAACTGTTCCACCCTCGAACTGTTATCATTAACTGTAGTGATCACACTAACCGTCAGCTATTAACTGCCAACCCTAGCTGAGCCAGCGAGACACATGTGTCAACAAGGCACTGTGTTGCCATGGTATCCGTCATGCAACTTCGAAAGGCAAGATAGTGTCGACCATCGATCTGCCTTAAATTTGACGATCGTGGAGACTCGTCGTACCACTATATTGTTCTTACCCTGGACCCATCATATCTGGTGCCACCTCAGCAACTGCTCCATGCCCAAATGACACCTAGCAATATCTGACCGATGTACCTTGTTGCAACTTGGCCCCATTGACACATGGCGAAAGGGCACCATGCTACTATGGTAAAGATCGCGTAACTTCACCATGGCGACATGGTGCCTTCCGTCAATTTTCCTTGATCCGACGGCAAGCAAGATAGATACTGCCCCTGCCCCTTAGCATATCAGTCAATGGGAACTGGCCACGTGCCAACCATCTATATTTTTTGCACCTCCAAACTTGGACCCACCGGACACGTGTCCTCTAAGCGCAATGTCATTAACATAAAACTCGTGTGGCTTATCCATAGTATGATGGTGCCTACCGTTGATCTCTACAGATCCAACGGTGGAGATCTTAACCCTTTTATGCACTGACGACACTGACTGTATTCTGACCTAGCATACGTGGTTGCTACACATTGGCCTAACGAAGCACCACCTTGGTCTGACAAAGCACCAACCTGGAGGGTTCGTACTGCCTTGACCCTACTAAGGGACACGTGTCAACCAGGCGCTATGTTGCTAACAAAAAACTCATGAGTTTTTCGTTGGCGTCATGGCACCCTTCTGCATTTTGGAACTTTTCGGCCCGTGAAACTGACCGCCTGCCACTAACTTTTTTGGTAACGCAACCTGCCCACCGTCAGAGCTTTTCATCAGGTGCTATGCAGATTTTTCGGCCAACACACGATAGCGACATAGCGCCCATGATGCCACAAAATTTTTTTGACCTGCCAAACCTGTTGCCTGGCCCATTGGACCCACCAGACATGTGGCGAAAGGGTGCCATGTCACAAACATAAATCTCGCACAGCTTCTGATGGCGAGATAGCACCAACCATATATCTTCATCGGATCTAATGATAAAGAACCTGCGGGCTACAAAATATAACATAAGGCTTAGCATTAAAATAATACTAACTTTGGGAGTTAGCCATTGAACAAGCCGAACGTTTAAAATTCAAATCCTTGGTGAGTGAACAAATGATAACAATACACTTTCAGGTTTCAGTACACCACAAACTCTCAAGGTAGTGGATTTCTTAAAGAAGCAGAAAGTAACAGTGTTGAACAACTCAGGTAGTACTCATAATTTCATCAACAAAAAGTTGGCAACCCTTCTCAATTTTTTTATTTATCCACCGCCAGAGTTTCAGGTTTTGATTACAAATGGGGGCATAGTTAGTTGTTCAGGGAAGTATCATAGCATCAAATTGTCCATGGGAGATTATCAACTTGATACCCCAATGTATATGATATTCATGGGTGTGGCAGATATTATTTTGGGAGTACAATGGCTTACTACATTGGGAACAATTGAGATTAACTTCCAAGAACTATTCATGCGATTTCAATCAAAAGGAAAGGTACTGGAGCTAAAGGGATTGAAGGAAAAATCCCCATAGATGGTAAGCTCTCATCAAATGCAAAATTTTCTTAAGAAAGGAGTGGATGGATTTGTGGCCCAACTATGTTCATTAGAAGTCTCTCAATCTAATGCTCTTACTCATCCAGATTTGCAAGCCATAATTGATCATCACTCAATGATTCTTGGAGATATGCCTAAACAACTTCCTCCTAAGAGAGATCATGACCATGCCATACAACTAGTTCCAGGGAGCTAGCCACCAAACATCAGGCCTTAGAGGTACCCACACATACAAAAAAGTGAGGTAGAAAAAAATGTTGAGGAAATGCTAGAGGCAGGAATCATTAGGCATAGCCAAAGTGCTTACTCATCACCTGTTGTGATGGTGCGTAAGAAGGATGAAACTTGGCACATGTGTCCAGATTATAAAGTGTTCAACAAGTACGCCATTAAAGATAAGTTTCCTATTCCAGTCATCAATGATCTTCTAGATGAATTAAATGGAGCTATGTATTTTACCAAGTTAGATCTTAGATTAGGTTATCACCTCATGAGGATCATTATGAATTTTTGGTGATATCATTCGGTCTGATATCATTCGGTCTTGCCAATGCACCATCTACATTCCAAAATTTGATGAATTCCATTTTTAAGGAGTTCTTGAGAAAGTTAGTATTAGTGTTTTTTGATGATATATTAATTTGCAACATGTAGATCAAGCATTACAATTACTCAAAGATCATCAACTCTATGCTAAGCCATCCAAGTGTGTTTTTGGTCTTAAGGAGGTGGAGTATTTGGGACAATTTGGGACACATAGTTTTACATGGAGTAAAGGTGGGCCCTAACAAAATTAAGACTATCATGGAATGGCCTATTCCAAAAACTATTAAGAAGTTGAGGGGTTTCTTGGGATTGACATGATACTATAGAAGATTTATGAAGAATTATGGTTCTATAGTAGTGCCCCTTACCACTCTATTGAAGAAGGATTATTTTCATTGAAATGAATCTGCTAATGTAGCATTTGAGCAATTGAAAAAGGCTATGTGTACAACTCTAGTGCTTGCCACTCTGGACTTCACCAAGGCATTCATTGTGGAATGTGATGCTTTTGGACATGGGATAGGAGCAGTTCTCATGCAAGAAGATTAACTAATTGTTTTTGAGAGTTGTCAATAAAAGGTAAAAATCAACTCAAACCTATTTATGAAAAGGAAATGCTAGAAATCCTTCATGTAGTTAAAAGATGGAGGCCTTATTTAATGTGTCGACACTTCAAGGTTGAGATAGATCATGATAGCCTAAAATATTTTTTAGAACAAAGACTATCTTTAGAAGAGAAACAAAAATGGGTCTCTAAGATGTTGGGATATGACTTTGAAATTGTATACAAGAAAGGGAAGGAAAATATTGTGGACAATGCACTTTCTAGGAAGGATGAAAAAGATGAAGCCTTATTGTGTGCCCTTTCAATATTATAAGAAAATTGGGTGGTAGAAGCCAAAGAAGACTGGAAAAATGATGTTGCAACAAGAAATCTCATCCAACAAATAAAAAGTGACCCTAGTAGTTCAAATAAGTTTTATTTAGAGGGGGATATTAATTGGTCTAATGAGTGCTTGCATCTCTGCAGGAATTCCACTTTTAAACACAAGATTCTTAGAGAACTACATGAGTCCCCAATTGGTGGTCATTCAAGATTTTTGAATATATATCATCAAATCAAGAAAGATTTTTTTTGGGAAGGGTTGAAAGGAAATGTTCAAAAATTTATGGCTAATGTTTGGTTTGTCAAAGAAATAAGGGGGAAACAATTAAGACACCAAGTCTCTTGCAACCTTTATCTATTCCTAGCCAACATTGGGAAGAGGTATCTATGGACTTCATCATAGGGCTTCCCAAATCTAAAGGTCAAAATGTTATCATGGTAGTAGTTGATTGCCTCACTAAATATGCACATTTCATTACATTATCACATCCTTTTACAACAAGCATAGTGGCAAATGTTTTCTTGTAGAATATCCAAAAGCCACATGGTACACCTAAGATTATTGTTAGTGATCATTATCCTATCTTTACTAGTTACTTTTGGAAAGATTTATTCTCATGTTTGGGTACTCAATTGGCTCATAGTTCTTCATATCATCATCAATTAGATGGGCAAACTGAAGTTGTTAATAAATGATTGGAAGGATATCTACATTGTTTCACTTCAGAAAAACAATCTCAATGGGTAGATTGGCTACCTCTTGCAGAATGGTGGTACAATACTTATTTTCATAGCTCATCAAAAATGTCTCTATTTTTAGCACTTTATTGATATCATCCTTCTTCCATCACATCATCATTAAAGGTGTCACCAAGAGTTTAGGCAATAGAGGACCACTTGCTTCATGAACAACAGGTACTTTTAGGACTCAAGGAGAATTTAGTTTTTGCACAGAATTGAATGAAACAACAAGTGGACCAACATCGTCGTGAAATAAATTTTGAAGTTGGGGACTGGGTCATCTTGAGATTGCAACCTTATAAACAAATCTAATGAAGCAACAAAAAAAGAATAATAAGTTGCCTCCAAGATATTATGGACCATACCAAATCATGCAAAAGATTGGAGTGTTGCCTACAAGCTTGAGTTGCCACCAACAACAAAGATACATTCAATTTTTCATGTTTCTTGTTTGAAGAAGGTAATTGAGCAGAATATTCCTACTCAAATAGTACTACCAAAGCTTATTGAAGAAGGAAGAATAATTTTGGAACTAGAGTGCATTCTTCAAACATGCATGAAGAAGTTGAGG
This sequence comes from Cupressus sempervirens, assembly GCA_028749045.1. Classification (NCBI taxonomy): domain Eukaryota; kingdom Viridiplantae; phylum Streptophyta; class Pinopsida; order Cupressales; family Cupressaceae; genus Cupressus; species Cupressus sempervirens. The sequence goes on along the minus strand of CM053786.1, from coordinate 264,087,509 downwards.
AATAGAATCCTCACTCAGTATCTCATCTAATGGAAGAACTTACTAGTTGAAGAGGCCACATGGGAGAATGAGGAGTTCATTTAAAAGAATCCACACTTGGTTAGCTTTGAGGACAATGCTTCTTTCAAGAGATGGGGCATGCTACACCCTTAATATTGGTGTTTATAGGGTTATGAATAGTCAACCTGTGGCTATCTTAATCCTTAATTAAGTCATGTTATAATTATTATATTATTATTTAGGTAGGTAGGTTGGGCTAGGTGTTATGTAAGTTGTGCCTATTCAACCTAAGCATAACTAGGTGGATATAAGAGGTTGTGAGTCTTATTTCAAGATCATATGGGGAAGTGTGTTCTCATTGGAGATATTTGGAGGTTTCCACCTCAAGGTGGCATATTACTTAGTTATTATCAAGTATTTATATAATATTTCATATTATTTCTTCTATTGTGCAATTTATTTCATTACACAAAGGTACTATTAAGGTTACATTTCTTGATCTTTGTCAAGATCAAGATCTTTGTCAATGAGCATTGATTGTAAGTTACGAAGTCTTTCTCCTCCAAGAGAAGAACTAGTAGACTAGATTTGTGAGTCTTGTTAGAGGATGAAAAAAGTACTGATTGGTAAGTTATGGAGTCTTTCATACCTTGTAGACTAAATGCAAGATCTTTGTCAACGAGCATCGACTGGTAAGTTATGGAGTCTTTCTCCTCCAAAAGAAAAACTAGTAGACTAGATTTGTCAGTCTTGGAAGGGGATGAACAAGGTTTTTTTGGTTCTTTTTTCATTCTAAAGATGAGAGGGACATAGTGCATCATATCAAGTCATGATTTCATAAAGGGGTTAGCCTTCATACTCAAATCTAGTAACAAAATTTTGATCCTACCAAAGAAAATGTTATTTTTGTACCATTTTTTTGTTCTCACCTCTTTGTTGTTGGTTGTGTTGCTAAACACACAAACTATATGGATAACACTATTATGATCATCACATATTTAGTTTACAAGTATTATGGTCAACCTATTCAATTTGTGGTATTATGAAAACTTCATTCTTTCATGACATTTGAAGGTTGATTGCATGTCAATCTGATCATGCTAGTTGTTTTTATGACCAATTTTATATAATTAAGTTTGACACTAATTTACAATGCACTAGCTTTCAATCAAGAGGTAATAATAAGGACACTTGCATTTAGTGTATATACATAACATCATTCAAAGCACTTTTGCATTATGATCACTAGCACTTGCACTAGTAAGGGTCAAGGTGTAAGTCAATATGAAAATAAGGGTAAGATTTAAATATATATTTATATCATAGAAATAAGCATATAAGGATATAAATGTTTATTTAAATTATTTTGGTACAAAAGGTGTGCATGTTAGAACCATTAATTAAAATTTATATATGAATGCCTATTGATGTTATTTTTGAGATAAATATTCATTTTTTAAATATGTAGAATTTATAAAAACATAAAATATCTTTTTGAAGAGATCTCTGCTATTTTTTTGAATTATTCTTAAAAATTAGAAAGAATGAAATGAAATAAATTATAGATTAACTAGAGAACTTAGAATTGTGAATTTTTTTTTTTTTTAAGTATTTATTTGAATGGCTCAAAAAATATTTTTTTAATTATTTCATTATTTTTTCTATTTAGTATTATACTTAAGCACACCTATCAATATTCAATTTTTATTAAAGAAGATTTAATTTTTTATTTTTTATTATTATTTCCTAAAATACTTCAAGAACAAGAATGATAGCTTATGTACAGACAAAATCTTATAGCACAATGGTGACTTGTGAGCTTCTCTTCGGGGAAGTCTTGGGTTGAAGAAGTCTTGGGTTTGAATCTACTCAAGTTGAACACATAATTATAATTAATCTAAGAAATAATAATAATAATAATAATTAATATAGGCTTTGGCTGATTACTACTAATAATAAAAAGAATGTTAGCTTGTGTATAACATCTCTAATTTAATTCCTTTTTGAAATAATTATCTAAAGTTTTCCAAAGTTTATACTGGATTTCAATAGAGAAATGTAATGATGAATTCTAAAAAATGAAGCTTGAATTTATTTCTCTAAAAAATATTTAAACACAATAATTTTATATTTAAATTTTTAAAACTTGATGTAGTTGATAAAAATGTTAGAGAGTAGTTTGGTTTGCTTGTAGCTTTTAAAAGAGGAATTTTAACATTTTTATTTCTATTTTAAAATACAACAAAACTTGTGTTTTGTTTAAGAGTTTATTCAAGAGATGATGGAGCTCAAGAAAAGTTTAATCCCTTCAAAAGAAGTGACACCATTGAAATTGGTGGATGTATTAGACTTTTTGGAAAGGCAGAGAAATCTTTTTGGAAGGGTGAAGAAGAAAACCAAACCTAAGAAGTAGACTTAAATGTTTTGTGCTTGTTAGAAAGTTCAAATCAACTGAATTTCTTTCAACCCACTCCAAAACATATGTTGATGAATAAGTCAATTTGGAGTGCCTTTAAGAAAAATTATGCAAGGTTTTAAGAGTCACCATAAATTAAGATAGGGGCAAAATGGGTTGAACTATTTTTTTGCAAAAAACCATAATCTAGTTCATCCACTTATATTAATATTATATTTTCTTTAAATTCTAGATATATTTTCTTTAATATTATAGTAGGGAAAGATATATATTTTCTTTAAATTTCAAATGTGAAAACAACAAAAATTGGCAATCAAATAGTGTTGCTCCCAGTGAAAAAAAGACATATCTATAAGCAAAAAGCATATACCATCATGAGCATGATGTGGTTACTTCAACCAAATAAAGTGTGATGTAGGAAATGAAAACCATTATAAATCAAATCTATGAAAATAAAGATGGCATTTGATGAGGTGGATTTTATTTTTGAGTATATTTTGAGTTAATTTGTTGAGATAGTTTACCAAGAGTCTATAATACATGATATCATGATGAAATTACAAGCAATAAACTTTTTATTTTCTTCATTTTACTCCTTTCTCATTTGATGTAACAACCACTAATTTTCTTCATTCTCTTATATTTGATCCTTTTGTAGATCAATAATTGTGGAATGGACCCGTTATAAATTTTCATATTCAAGAACTCAACATCAATAAAGTTAGGCTAACATAGTTATATATAAATGAAAAGAAGTGAACATACACCCACACAATTAGAGAAGTTCTCAAGAATACAAATGTGCAATGATCTTGGAAGAAATTAATCAATTCTAATTACAAAATCACAACACTAATGCTTCATCTTCCATATTGCTCCACTTTTCGTAGAAGCCAATTGGTGCTTATCAAGATTAATTATGTTGTTTTTTTTTTCATTTACTTCTATTTGCATTTGTTATCTAATTATTGTTGCATTATCAACATGCAATATAATCTACCAAATAAGTTGTCTCTGTCTCTAACATGAGAGTGATCTAAACAATTTTCAATACCAAAAGCCAAAGGAGGTTAAACGAATTGGAGATGTCACAAATGCCACTATTTATATAGGTAGGTGGACATGTCAAGAACCTTAATAGTGTGTATTACATATACATATTTTAATCCATTGTCTTTTAAAGTTGTAAATAAAGATCCTCATATAAAATATTAATTGGAAACAATAACTGTTTGTATACCCAAAAAGAAAAAGGATATACTTAAAACTTAAAACATAAGACTTAAGAATTCAAAAATATACTTAAAACTTAAGACCTTTATGAGTGGTCTATAACTTAAAACTTAAGAATTCAACACAACAACCTATAGCAAAGACTAGTATAAATTGCAGCTCTCTTTAAAGAAATAGAAATACAATTTTATTATGTCACATAGCTTGATTAGTTTAATCTAGTAAATTGTAAAAGATATAACAAGTCATGAGGTTTTGTGGACCTACACAACCAACCTCATAAGGAAGGTATGACATTTTTAATAGACACAAAAGTACCTATTTCATGTTTAAGTTTTCTCATCAACATACTAATGGAGCACGTGATAAGATAAAAAGATAGAAATGTGAAACTTCAACAAATAACACATCTTGAAAGTGGCAGAAAAAAATTATACATTAAGAAGAACTTCATAAATAAAGCAAGGGATTAGTATTCTCATGGCAAATATCAATCCCAAAAATAACAACCTTTGAATAATAACTCTGCATTGATCCATGAGATTTCACAAAGAAATAAAATTAAGAGTTTCTAATGAGAAACCAATTAAAAAATTTAACTCAAATAAACAATAATATGAAACCAAATTTTAGAACTAAAAAGTAGTGTGGAGCTCATAAATCTGTAGTTGTGAATACTTGAATCTAGATTTTAAGCCTTGATAGTCATTTTCCCCCTTACTAGCCCTCTTGTGTGTGATAATATACATAAGTGATGTAAATCTAATCATAAAAAAATAAAACAAATGAAAGAAATAAGGCTGTTTTCAAGACGAAGAGGTGACAAGGTTGAATCAAACTCTGATTCTGTGAGAATAAGCCCTAATTTTATGATAAAATAGAACCCCAAATTTATTATCTAAAAGTTGACGTGAATAAATATTTATCCAGCAAATAACAAAGCACCATATAAAAAAATAGAAAAAGAAAAGAAACTTTGGAACGGTAGTAAGGTGGAATGTTCTAAACAATTTTAGCAAGAAAGCTCTAAAATTATAAAAAACTAGAACTCAATTTTTTTAATCTAAAAAATTTCATGAATTAAGATTCCATCTAATTCCTCCCAACCAACAGAATGAGTATTACATATTTGTACATGGGAGTGAGCTTGACATAGTTGTATCACTTTATATTGAGATTTAGTGGCTTGCCCAAATTGATTTAATGAAATTTAAGAGTTTGTGGATGGCTCTGCCTTTATTCAATCACCTCACTTGCAAGATCTTCAAAGACTAAAATATTTCTTTCAAAAATTTAATAGTCAAACTTTATTTGAAAAATAGTCATTGTCTTCCTATGAATCCAAATTAAATCACAACAACTCAAACAAGCTGATAGTTTTTTTTTTTTCAATTAAAATGCCCATGTTCAATGAATATATGTGGAGTCTATAGAAGCAATAATGAGTGTAGCATGACTCATTGTAGTTGATATGTAAATATCCGCTCATGGCCCCAAAAATTGTATTGATCATAAACATGGTACAAATTTGGGAAAAACTAGCATAGGCTTGCAATGATTTGTTGGCTTCTATAGACTGATAGTGTTACTTTAGATAAAAGTTCTAGCTGAGTATGGTTTACCGTTTTCTTATTTCTCACTTTCATTGCAAGAAAACCATATGGTCATTGGTTTAAGGGTGTGAGACTAGTTTAAGTGCAAACTCTTCCATGCTCCCTTATAAGTATGACATTCTTGGGAAAATAATTTCTTCCCCACCATCACATCACACATCCTTTCTTTGGGAGAAGCCATTATTTCATTGAGTGTTCATTTGACAACACCCATTAGCAATGGTAAAAGATACAACTCATCAATGGGTCTAGATTTGGAGTTGTGTGTAGGACAAAACAAAACAAACAGGGTTGGCAAAATGCTCAAGCTAAGTGAGAGACATGAAGCATAAGTAGTGTGGAGTGCCCTTCATGGATGTGGCCTACATGTACTAATGTTGATAGTGATTGGAATGTAAACCATTCCAACCATACATGAGCAATGTAAACTAACAAAATGGTGGTAAATATAAACCAACAAAATGGTGATATATGTGTGTGAGACGGGTTTATGAATGGATCATATGTGAGTATGTTTATCTATAATGGGTTCTTGTTGAGTAGTCATTTTGCACGATGCCAATGAAAAAATCCTTATGAATTTATCTCTTGAAAAGTTGGTCAATTTAACTAACTCTAAGGTTTAAGATGGTTTTTTTCAACCCAATGGGAAGATTAATTGAAGATAAATGTGAATGTTCACAAGGAGGCCATTTTTGGTATCTTTAATCTGCAAACAAACTCTAAAGAAATAGAACCACTAACCAATGTATTTTTTTATTTATTTTTATTTTGAGGATGGATGCAAGTTTTAAAAATGTAACTATATGAATCCCTATTCTAACATGTTCAAAATCAAATAACAAAGTTAGGGTAATAAGAAATAAAAGTAAATTGCTAAAAAATGAAATTCCTAATGGACATAAGTCAAAGTAACAATGACTCTATGAATTAAATCTTCAAAAGAATCGATTAAGAAACCAATGAAATTAGGAGCAATGTGTCCTTAGTTCCACTAATGAAATTGAAAAAGGAAATGATGAAAATTGTATGATATTTTTGCACATGGTGGAATAACATATTCATGAGACCTTATAGCAGAGTGCAATTAAAATAACAATGAACTAATCTAGACCCAAGAAATCACTATTAAACAAAGACTCCAAGAACATCCCATGTTTCCTTAACTACAACTGCTAAAATTTCTCTCAGGCCAACATCTTAGTGAGAGTTCTAGAATGAGAGTATGCTATGAATGCAGATCTATTGAAATATACGCTAGATCTATATGAAAATACATATTATATGAAGATAATAACACTAGAATGCTAGAATCATGTGTATATGTAAGTCTAAATGATATTAAATTACACTAAATGAATGTTAAAATGGTATCAAAATGACATGAATTCACTATAATAACAATGCTAAAAACCCTAAATGTGCCTATAGTGCAAATGCCTAAAAGTTGGGTCTTTTTGCTCTTGAATTTTCCTCTTATTTATAGGATTTCAAAAGGGGGTTAGGGTAAGGATCGAGATTTTACTTCTAACTAGAGAGTAATGATGAAACTATAAATATCTCATAAGACACCAAGAGGAAGAGTCCAACAGACTTAATTTGTGAGGATAAAAGAGGATTTTTCAGTTTTTTTAAATGTAAAAAGGAGGATTTTCACTTTTTGTGAGGATAAATGAATTTTATTGATTTATTAAATGTTCCATTTATTTTAAACTTTTGCCTTTTTTTGTTTCCTTTTTTTATTTCATTTTATGATTTTATGAATTGCTTTTCCTCTTTTTAAAGTGATTTATGTCCTTTTTTATTTGGTAGGTGATTTGATTGATTGATTACTTGATGTTACCATTAATTTGAAAGTCTATTATTTTCCTTTGTTATCTAATTTTCTCCTTCATTTGTGTTGTTTGATCAAAATTTGTGTTTTTTTAGGTCTTTGCCAATTTTAGGGTGGCAAAGACAATGTGCCTTAGGAGCTTTCCAGATTGTACACCAAAGGTGCATTTCTTGGGATTGAGTCTAACTTTGAAGGCTTCCATGTGAATATCTTGTCTAAGATAGGAAGATAATCCTCTTGGGTATGATATTTGGCAAGAAGGTCATCTACATAATCTTCCATAAAGGTGTGCATCATGTCATGGAAAATGGTAGTCATGCCCCACTAATAGGTAGCCCCTACATTCTTGAATCCAAAGGGCATGACATTCCAATAGAACATGCCCCATGCACAAGTAAAGGTTGTTTTATCTTGGTCCTTTGGTGCTATTCTGATTTTCTTATTTCCTAAAAAACCATCCATAAGGGATAACGTGGAATGCCATGTTGTTAATGTTGAAATAATTCATTAATTGTGTATTGTCTTTGATGTTACACAAAATTTCATATCATTATCAATTAGTGCATTCTGAGTTCACTCAGGCATTGAAGACAGTTTTCTATGGCTACCGAACAATCTAAAGTTTACCTAGTTTAGAAGGCAATGTCTACCAAGTTCACTCGGGCATCAAAGGAAAGTTTGCAGAAGATGAGTGTTAACCAATCTCACTCAATTAATGAAAGAAATTTTGGATAGAACCAATGTTAACTGAGACCACTTGGTTACCAAAGGAACTTTGCTAGTATGTAGTGTTGACCAGGTTTTAGTTGGTTAACACAGGAAAATTGTTTTTGAGTTAGTGTTTACCAAGCAGGGTCAGCTAACAAAGGATTTTCTTATTTTGGCATATTAAGTTCAATTGATTTATATGATGGTTCTAGCTAACTGAGAAGATGAATATTAATTATTCTAAGTTCTATTTGAGTTGACTTGACAAAATGAAAGATATAAATAAAAGGTCAAGTTGTGGGCTAGAAAGTGAGAAGTAAGTGTAAATGCATGGAAGATTTTTGAAGATCTAATGATGTAAAAAGGAACAAGGATAAGAAAAATATCCTTGTGAAGCTGAAAGGATACATTCGATTTGGAAGGATCAAGTATAAGCCAGAATTGAGATTTGTAATCAGCAATTCAGTTTCATTTAAATCAAGTCATGTCATTGTTACTCTCTAACCATTGTAGCAATGATCTAAATCTCTTAACAAAGTTGGCTTAATAGCTATTTGTAAATCCTCTAACAAGGTGGTAGTTCTATTGAATTGTCTAAATACCTCTAACAAGGCCTTTCCTAACAGGGTGATTAAATCCTCTAATAGGGTCACACCTAACAGTGTGTTTTGTAACCTTTAATAGGGTTGGCTCCTAACAGGGCTCACTTCAGAATAGTGAAAATAGTAACTAGTTACAATTGGTGGTTTTTCCCAAATTGGGTTTCCACATTAAATATTGATGTCAAATGTATTCATGCTTTTTCTTTTATATGCTTGCAACTAAGTTAAAGAAATAATAGATGAAATCTTAAGATTTGCATGTTTAATGTTTACCAAGCGATTACAGTGTTTACCGAGTTACAACATTTCTTTTTTCACCAAGAATTAGTAGCATTTAGTTTTTAGAGTTTTTTTTGTACTGACATCTAAGGGATCTAGGATTTATTTTAGTGGTAACTGATTCACCCCTCCCCTCTCAGTTACTCCTCTTATATTTCCAATAGTTAAGTCTAAAATAGTCTCAATATTTGGAAGGGGGAAATCATCTTTGGGACATGCTTTATTGACATCACTGAAGTCAATATAGATCCATACGCTACCATTTTTCTTTAAGATAGGTACAATATTTGATATCCATGATGCATAGGCCAATGACCTGATGAAGTTGGTACTAAGAAATTTCTCCAATCCTGTTTTGACCAATAATTCTATGTGAGGATGCATTTTCCTGAGTTTCTAATTAACAGGCTTGGCATCCAGAGAAATGTTGAGATAATGAAGGATTAGGTTTGGATCTAACCTTGAAATGTCAGTATAGGACTATGCAAAATTTATTTCCCTCTCTTTGAAGAAACAAATGAATTCACTTCTTTCCTATATAGTTAAGGATTGTGCCAAATGAATTATCTTGGGTTCTTGCTCTATTCCACTATTAACTTTCTCTGTGGACTCAATCAAAATAGATGACCTATCCTCTAAATGTTTGGGTAAGGTATCAATCATCTCATCAGTGAGTGCCATAGTTGGCTTTTCACTATTGGATGTGTCACTTCTATTTGTTTCATTTTTTTTCTCAAGACCAACCACAATGTGGTTTGGGTTATTGGTTCTTTGATGTGTTTGGCCCTTCCTCATATGATTGAGATGATTGATATCAAAACCATCCATATGTGTTTCTCTTGTTCCTTGTAAGCAAGATGGTTCAACCATGTTAAGGTATATGAAGATATCTTGGTCAATGTCAAAGTTTGGGAGGTTATGAGGCTTTGTTGTGTCCCAGCTGATAAGATCAAAATGGGTTTCAGTAGGGTACAAAGGCATGACCTCATTTGGTGACTCATATGTTGTATCAGTTAGATCTATAACATGTGCTTCTTCTAAAGTGTTTGGGAAAGTAGAGCTTGTGAGTTGCTCATAATACTCATCTTCAACCTCTACTAGAAAGAAGTCTAGAAATAAGGTCTAAAACTAGAAACCATCATTATGTTCATCATCTTCATGTGACATGATGTTAGGTGTATGTTCTATGTCATTTTCTAAGACATTCTGATGTGTATTGACTCTTTGTGGTGAATTAAGGCCTGTATGAGAAGTGGATCTTTGTGTTGTAGAACTGATGGGTGCTAGAATGTGAACAAAATCACATTCTTTATCATGAATAAATTCTTCAAACAATGATTCAAATCCCCACTTGGTGAAATCATGATCATCTTCATTATTAGTGGCATCCATGGACTATTCTCTTGTATGGGGTAAATCAGGAAAGGGTAGATTCACATTCCTTGTATCGGTTGCTTTTTTATTGTTTACATCTTTGTCTTTTGGTACCCACACCAAGGTGGAGGAACAAGAATCGCTATGTTTGGAATGAAATCTAGAATAAGGCATGGACTTTTCATTTTCTTGTTCTAAATACCCTACCCTTGTTTTTTGTTTGTTGGATCTAAACTATGCTGCTAGGAGTTCAACACTACCTTTTCCTTTCCCTAAAGGACTATCACCTATGTAACCCATCTTCTTCATTAGATCAAAACCTTTTCCAAATAGGTGAGGGGAAATGTCAATGTTTTGTATCCACTCACTCACTTCTTCTATGGAACTCGAAGATACACCAATTTCTTTGATGAAATGTTCATGATAAGGTCTAGCAGTTGAAGATGGTCTACCATGAGACATTAGAGATATCAAGGGATCAAACAATGAAACTGAATACTCGCATACACCCCTACATTGTAATTTACACTTTTGATCAAACTTTTTCATTAAGGAATCCATTTTTTCATAATGTGACTATTTAGAATCTTTTGATGGTAATGGTGAAGGAGTGGAAGAACTGGAACAACCTACTTTCTCTTTGCCCTTAGTCAATGGGGATAAGTAGTTGTTGTCTTGACTGGTGGATGTTGATTTTTCTACCGATGCAGATTGACTAATGACACTTGTGAGAATGTTGATCTCTTCCCTATTGTGAGGGACAAGGGAGTTATGGTACTATACATAATTTTGGCCCCCAGGTATGGTCACCTCTTGGCCCATGCAAGGAAATTTTAGACATTGGTGGTAGATGGAAGAGACTGCTTGCATATCATGGATCCATGGTCTGCCTAATAAGATGATGTCAACATCAAATCCAGGACTTGATAGACAAATTCTTTTACTACAAGGCCAACCCTTATTGGTAGAATGACCATGCCTTTAGAGGGTCTATCCTCATCATCATAGGCTTTAATCATGATATTCTTTTAGGGAACAACAACATCCTCTGTGTACCCTAGGGCTTTTACCAAACTCAAAGTGCAAATGTTTAGGCCAATCCCACCATCAACCAAAGCTCTTTTGACTCTATTTTTGTGAATGAAAACCTCAATATGTAATGGATATTTTTGTGGATGTATGACAGACATGTCATCTTAGGCCAAGAAGGATATATAGTGGGAGGTGACAAGGTTACTTACCATATTTTGGAATATGTTAACATCAAGGTCATTCGAAACTAAAGCTTTAGTGAGTATCTCTTTATGTTCCAATGATATTTGCAGTAATTCAAAGATGGAAATGTGAATGAGAGTTTTTAATAATTGGTTGACTAAACTGTATTTAGGTATAGTAAAACTTGTAGTTACATGGCCTGAACTAGTGGTTGCCCCTAAAAGAACCACTTTAGAGGCTTGACCTCAAGTAACAACATTTAATAGTTTCTTATTGTGTTTATCTTTTACCATGATGAATTTTATGACATTGTCAAACCCAAGATCATATTGATTGTGTTATCATAATTATGCGCATAATTGACTTTATCATTAGAAGATGTGTTCTAGTTGGCTCTAAAGGATTCACCCTTCTCATGGCTCATGGAGGGGTTTCTAAAATACATGTGGTTTTCATTGTTACAAAGATTTTTTACTTTGATAGTTCTATTGTCGATCAATTTTTGGATAGCCCCTTTAAGGGCTTAACAGTTGTTGGTCAAATGCCCCCTATTTTGGTGGTAGGCACAAAAGTGCTTTTTATTCCACCACTTAGGTTTGACATGTGGTTCATAGGGTTTGGCTTCTATTAGGATGATGAGCTCATCCTGCATGAGCATTTGCAATGCTCTTTCATAGGTCTCCCCAAGGGGTGTGTATTATTTGGCTAGGTTGGAAGACTGGTATCCTCTCGGGGGAGGAGCTTGATTGTAGGCTACTTGCTTATTGGAAGTTGAAGGAATAGCTATTTTTCATCTCTAGAATGGATGAACATTGTCTTATTTGGGTAGATTTTGATGAGTATTTACATTGGTATTATTGAGAGTTGGATATTGTTGGTTTGGATAGGGGTGAGGTTGTGATTTAACATGATTTTCTTCGACCACCTCATCATTGATTATGTTTCTATTATTACTTCTCCACATTGATTGTTGTTTATTGGTTGACTGATCAGATGAGTTATGTGTCTATGAGGAGTTATTTGAGAAACCTTTTCCATCTTTTGATAGCTTAATGATGTCAATACTTATTATGGTTTCCTCTACTTTGGCGATATTTTCTAAAGTGGTCTTAAATTCGTTGGGCCCTTGAAGTTGCAACTAGTAGGTCATATGTTTCGAGAGGCTATTGATGAATATGTCTATTGTTTCCTTGTCCAGGATGTCTCAATGGTATTTAGTGAAAGTGTCTCTACCTTTGTAAGAAAACTTTAAAGGACTCTCCGAGGAGTTTCTTTGTGTTGCACAAATTGATCATAGTGACTTCTATTTCAATAGTGTATGGAAATTATACAATAAAAACTGAGGGCAATTGGTCAAATGACTTGATGTTGGAGGGAAGCTTGGAGAACCACTCCATGGCTTGCCTTCCTAAGCTTCTAGGAAACAATCACATCAGGTAGGTCGTATCATGGAAAAACTCCATACTTAAGTTATAGAATTGTCTAAGATGATACTGAGGATTAGATGTACCAAAATAATTATCATATTTTGGTATTTGTATATTTTGTGGAAATGGGGTTAAGGTGATGCTTCTATCGAATGGGAGGGGACATACCTTCTTAATGCTAAATTCAATGGGTTGGATCTTCCCTCATTTCATTCTTTCCATTTCCAATTGTAAATCTTGGAGTTTTTGTGTGACATCTTCTAAGGGTGATTCTTTTTCATCTCACTTAAGGTTTTTTATGTCAAAGTTGGGTGGTAGTTTCACACCTTTTTGTGCTAATGATAGAAGGTAGTTTTCTTTATGGTGTTCGAGTATTTTGTCCATTATATCAACAAGTTTGAGATTTTGTTGGAAATCCTCAATTTTAGTTTTAAGACTCTTTTTGTCCCATATGTTAGATGAACTCATTTTTTTAAAGGGCTTTCAATTCTATTTGAACAAGCGTGATATGTTGGTAGTGGTATTTGATAAGAAATCAATGGGTGTAGCAAGCCTAATGCTATTCCTAGATTTGATAGTTCTTTTTGCTATCCTAGCACTTACCCGTATGGGTGGTCTTTTAGGCTCTTTCTGTTTCATAGCTACACTAGTTTTATGTAGTGGCAAGAGATGTGGATGAAACTCCCTCTACATTTTGATAGTGTAAGGATTATTTCTAGACCACAATGTGTTGAAATAGCTAGCTATGTTTCAACAAAAGGTGTTTGGTGATGATAAAACTCAATTTCAGGAAGTCAAGTAGGGGACAAATTTGTGTTTCCATTCATTTCTAAATTGATATGTGGATTTGAAGGAATGATAACTATTGGGTAAGAGATTTGATGTTGGGTTGGAACATGGCTTGCTTTAAAGGTGGTGGCCAATTGCAGAATTCCTTAGTTTGCAGAATATCAATGAAAAAAGGGTATCCAAATATGTTGTTCATTTACAAATATTGCATGTGTAGATAGCTTTTATTTTAAGATTTCTTTGAAATGTGCTACAAAAAGCTCCAAATACACTATTTTAGTACCTATATGCATTATTTTATGGGGTACTAGGCATTGTTATGTAGGATGTATGCACTGTTTAATTCTTCAAATGCACTGCTTGTTTAGTCAAATGCACTATTACAGGAGGCAAATGCATTACAAAAATGGTGAAATGCATTGTTTCAAGTATTGAATGCATTATTTTGAGGTATACAATAGCATTTGTATTGGGTTTTGTACCAATTTACAGTTGTGTTTTCTCAAAAGGGTTGTGATCTGAAAATTAATAATATGTATTAAAGAAGATACACTCAAACACAATAGTAGTAGAAATGACAATGAAATGAAATTGAATGCACCTAAAAAAAATGAAAGAAATGGCTTCCTAACAAGGCTTGCTAAGGTTGGTGACTACAAGTTTTTAGTGTTTTACCAATAATGTTTGAGTTTACCTCTCTGGTGATAGAGAGCTTCCCACTAATGCTAAGGAGGTTTGTTACAATCTCTTGCGAGACTACTGGAGGAAGGATATGTTTTGAACATGATTGGCTTACATCCAATTGGTAATGCAAGGTGGAAGGAATTCTCTCTCACTGGTCTTGCTAAGGTAAATCTCGGGAGGTAGCCTTTCTATGGCTGAATAATCTACCTAGTAAAAAGTAGGAAAAGTAGAAATCAAAAGCAGGTTTGGGAGTTTGATCACTCTAAAAGAGTGAGAGAATATCCCTACTACTTTGATCTCCTAAACATGATAGAAAATATTATTTAGTTATGAACCTTTACCTATGGAAGATAGGAGGCTCCTATATTAATCTACGTATTTGTTCATTTGTAGCTTGATTGCTTTTGACCCTTATAGAATGTTTAACATTTTGATCAACTAAGTGAGTTGAGAGCATATGCCTACTTCCGAATAGATCAATGAAACCAAACTTTCTACTTAAACTAGGTTATGAATTTGGAAATGCCACAATCTAATTGAAAAGGGTTTAAGCCTACCTAATTCGATGCTAGCAAAGGCTAGGTGCATTTTTTAGTGTCTTTATTCCCTTCTTGTAATTTTTAGTGACCTGTAAGTTCCTATTCATCTAGAAGAGGTCTTTAAACAATCAACAATTAGATTTGAAAGTTAGATATGGTGATTTATAACTCTGATTAGATGTGCTATAGAAAATGGCATATGCATTATAGAAATGTGTAAATGCACTATTTAAACATACAAATATGCTACAAAATCTGGCAAATGCATTGTAAAACAAAGAAGATGCATTACTGAACACTTCAAATGTGATATAGAACACTTTAAATGTGTTAAAGGAAAATGTGAAAGTGTTAAAATAGTGTTCAACAGCATCAAAGCATTCGAGAAATCTCAGATCCAATGTTTGTGAGCTCAAAAATATCTTCAAAAGTTCACTGTTGTTGTTATGGGTCTTCCTAAAAATTGTAAAACCTACAATAAGTCAATATGCACAAGAAACTAGAGAAAAATATAAATCTAGATGAAAAATAGAAGATTAGAAAGAAAATTTAAAGACTAGGGAGGCTTTAAGATGAGGCCTAGCAATGGGCACCAACTTGTACACAGTGGAATCATGTATTCATGAGACCTTAGAGCAGAGTGCAATCAAAATAACAATGAGCTAATCTAGACCAAAGAAATCACTGTTAAAAAAAGACTCCATGAATGTCCCATGTTTCCCTAACTACAATCGCTAAAATTTCTCTTAGACCAGCATCTTAGTGAGATTTCTAGAATGAGAGTATGCTATGAATGCAAATCTATCAAAATATATGCTAGATCTATATGAAAATGTAGATTATGTGAAGATAATAACACTAGAATATTAGTATCATCTACATATGTAAGTCTACATGATATTAAATGACACTAAATGAATGCTAAAATGATCTCAAAATGACATGAATTTTCTATAATAACAATACTAAAAACTTTAAATGTGCCTATAGTGCAGATGCCTAAAACTTGGGTCATTTTGCTCTTGAATTTCCCTCTTGTTTATAAGATTTCAAAAGGGGGCTAGGGTAAGGATCAGGGTTTTACTTTTGACTCGAGGGTAATGGTGAAACTTTAAATATCTCATAAGGCACCAAGAGAAGAGTCCAATAGACCTATTTTGTAGGGATAAAAGGGGATTTTTCAAAAAAAAAAAATGTAAAAAGGAGGTTTTTCACTTTTCTAAGGATAAATAGATTTTATTGATTTATTAAATATTCCATTTATTTTCAACTTTGTCTTTGTCTTTTTCTTGTTTTTTTTTCATTTTATGATTTTATGAATTATTTTCCCCTCTTTTTAAAGTGATTTAGGACCTTTTTTATTTGATAGGCGACTTCATTGATTAATGACTTGATGTTACCATTAATTTGAAAGTTTTTTGTTTTCCTCCATTATCTAATTTTGTCCTTAATTTGCATTATTTGATCAAAATTCGCATTGTTTTAGGTCTTTTCCAATTTTAGGGTGCCTACAATTTCATAATTAATCAAATCATGGAGCCACAAAAAGTGTGTGCACATGAGACAAATCACTATGCAAGAACTTGAAGGTGTTCCTTTCTCTAATTTGCCACAATAGAAGAATTTGTTAGAAAATAAAAAACACCAAAACTAATAGATCCCAAGAGCATTAACATAAAATAAAATAATTGGTTCCATTGTTATTCATGATCATAAAATTTAGAAAGAAAAAAACACATTCCAACAAGAAACACTACAAACAAAATGAAAGCACCAATAACATACTTTATTGCATCAAAATACCAAACTTGAATGCATATTATCTCTATATTTATAGAAAACCCTGTCCTTAATGTAATTCTCAGATCTAGGACTTTTTTCTTGCAAAAAGCATGCTAAAATCATTAATTTTAAGTAAATTATGTACAAATGGATGCCTAACTAGGTGCTAAGTTGGCATGCACTCTATATTTTAATAATTACATGGTGCATGGATCTTTACATGACTCAAAAACTCATAAATAAGGAGAAGATAAAAAGGGAAAAGACTTTGGATGATCTATAATTCTCTGGGACTTCTTTAGATGCAAAACGTGGGCTCTATTGTGTGTCTCTATCAATTAAATCATTATCAAAATGCATTTTTGGTGCATGAAACATTCAAAAAAGTAGAACTTGCAGTTAATTTTCAGCACCACTACAACTCACCCAAAACTGTTAGCACAAGTATGCACCTTTGTACTAGTGCACTTGTGCACCTTTAGAGGTGATGGGACCAAAACTAGCAAAAAAACTCTAAATACCAAAATTTCAATTTCTAGCATTTGGATTTTTTGGCCCTTCTACCAAAATGATGTCTAGGTGTGCCGCTATAAAATTTTGGACAATGGTGGTGATCTCTTAAGTATCCAAAACACTTCTTGACAATATTTGCTAACCTCTTGCCTAATTTCTACAAACTCTTATATCTTGGAGTCCAACTCTTTTAATGTCTCCTTAATCTTGAAAATGTGCCTAACATCATCAGTCGAGGACACTGTCACAAAAACTACTAAAAACTATTGTACAACTATTTTAACTAATCCCAATGGTGTTCTAGAGTCATCTCCAAAAATCTCCAAGTTGGTAGCACTTTAATATTTATCTACTTCAATAAATTGATCACAAGCCCTATTCTTCATGTCTTGGATATCTTCATACAATCTGATCATAACCCTTTTACCTATCACTATCTTTTCCATACAGTCATCTAGTTTACCCACGTCCTTTGCCAAATATATATCTAATAACATCTAGTACCTTTCACTCTCGATGGTCTAAAATGCCTCCAAGTTATTAGTCTAGGTGGCCACTTTGTCCATCGACCCAAAATCTTGATCCACCACTGTATCCAACCTATCACCATTCTTCTAGGTATTTTGCAGTAGGTTCACATTTACCTCAATTATCTATATAAGCCTATCCTCAAAACTATGACCCACCTCTTACATGCATCTAAAAATGAATCACACTATGTTGGGGCTGGAGCTTTTTTTTTTAGGGCAGCCGCTAAAGTGATTACAAGATGATCAAGGTCCAACAAACCCACTATCGCCCTCACATTCTCCCACAAAAAATAGTTCTATTTTCTTAGTTCCAAAATATTTGCCTCATCTTGATCCAAGTGTCAAAACACTTTCTTGAGGCCCATAGTTGTCAAAACATTTTCTTCAGGCCTATAGTAGTCAAAACTTTGGTCGTATCTTGGGTGGCCTTGCCCAATACTACCTCCTTCATTTGATAGTCCTTGGGGTGATGTCTTCTATATTCGCATGAGGAGGGAGAATAGCAATATGCATCATTAGATCATTATTCTTATTCTTTGCAATGAAGGTCAGTTTCTTAGGATCACCCTGAATGAGTGCTAGTGTTCTTACTGACTTTTCCAAGACCTCTAATCCTATTGCTTTTGTATACTCCACATACCTCCTTTGATGATTTAATACTTCTCATTTCAACCATGCTAGAGTAGTACCCATAGGAGACATATATTGACTTGATGATGAAGTTATCTCTAAGGCTAGCCCTTTCCCCTTATCAATTCTTTGTGGGGTTTTGTCTAATCTTCATGACTCCTCTATTGAGGTAGGCAACATGGTTCTGAAAGAAGAGGATCTTGATTCTTCAACAGGTGGTGTTTGTTCCCTCTCTCTAGTAATTTTCCCCTCTTCTGATACTTCATCTGTATAGTTTGACATATTCATTCCCCCTCTTCTGTTTGACTTCTAGGCTATCTAATTGGAGAGAGTATTGTCGTGGTCTCCTATTTTGGTGGAGGAGGAAGAGGTGGAGAAGGTGGATTCCCTAGAAGTGAAGGATGTATGCTTGATGACCCTTGTGGGAGTAGAGGTAGTTGGTTCCAATCCTCACCCAATTTTTATCTACAAGGAGCACCCTTTATCACCACTCCTTCCAAACAAGTCCCTAAGGGCATAAAATAAAACTCTAAAACATCAAAGGCATCTAAGCCCTCTCCCTCCACAAAGTCAGCCCACCCTTCCTATTCTTGGTCTGTAGACTCTTCAACCTAAATTGGCTATTAGTGGATGTATGGTGGCATTTGCATCACACTCATCCTTTTCTCTTCTACAACCCTGGCTAACTGGGTCCTCTTTTTCAAAGGGAGATATTCATTTTCCTCTTCTTTCTCTTCAACCTCTGCCTTAGGTATGGTTTCAGGAATCTAGGGTGAAGAAGTGCTTTTCTTCTTCAATTTCCTCGTCTTCACCCCTACCACCATCATCATAGTCCCGGCCTTCATGGGCACTAATGAAAATGCCTATGTTTTCTTAGGGGCTTCTTCTGGCTTAGTTTCTTCTGGCTAGGCTTCTTCCTCTTAAATGACCTTCCTCTTCTTCCTTTTCACTCTATCACTACAAAAGTATGCTACTTCTCACTCATGCTTATACATGGTCTATGGCCTTACAAGGGACTTTTCTTTGTATGTTGGAGTCGTGACCTTAGTTCCTTTACCCTTCTTAGGTTGTTCATGTACATGTAAGGTTGGTGCATTGGGATTTGACTCTAAGTAGGAAGGATTCTTGACCCAATCCTTTATCAGTTAAATGGCATGCCTTGCTTGATGTTGTATATCATCAAGCTCCTCCTGACCAATCTCTACATTCATTATGGTTATTTCAAAGAATTTGTCCCTATTGTAGAAGGGGTCCAATACATAAGGGTTGTCCTTATTCCAAACCTTTAGGGGTATAGTTAGATTAAGTGCCTTCTCTAGAAGATGTAGAATCATCCTACAATATTTCTCAATTTGAACATCATAGTCATCTATGTAGTTCATCCAATGATCTTGAATCACTACATCAATTATGAACTCCATTCTTACAAGATGTTGGACCATCCCTATGTTGTTGAATTACAAACAAGGCACCAAATAATTATCTAAGGGATATTGGTCCCATTCAATTCCATAGGTGGCAATGTCTTGTTTTTTCTTCACCTAAAAATGCCCTATGGTAATTGGCCATACCCATATTTTCTTGTGCATCTTCTTTACCCTATCATAAGTTGAGGCCAATTGCATAGCAATCGCTAATAGTATCAGCCTATCAGATGAATGGTACATAAGCTTCTTAGGGCATAGAAGTGTCCTATTTTGGTTTCACGATGCACACCCCATTTCACTTAGAAACAAGGACCCCCTAGTAATTCTTTTAGTAATCCCAAACCCCTAGTCTGGGGTCTAAGTCTTTTTTAGACTTTGCCTGGAATCTGGGTCCTATCTAGTCCTCTAACTAAAAAACCTAATTGTTAGAATTAAGGGTCTGAGGATGAAAAGGTGATTTTAGTGCTAAAAGGTGTATTGGCACACCTAGTGCACATGTGTACCTATCCTAGGCGCAAGTGTTCCATGTGCACAAGTGCATAGCTTTCTCCTTTGGAGATGTGCACCTCCAAAGGTGTGAACTATCCTAGGTCTATAAATAACCGAGATCCCTCTCCTCTTCTCTTCATTATCTCCTACAAAGCTCCCATGACCACACCTCCACACCTTTATAGGTGAGCCAAAATCCACCAACCTACACATACACAAACAACTAAGACATGAAAGGTGTGTACATGTGCACCTGTTTAAGGTGGGCAAGTGCACACCTTTATTTATGCTCATAAACCTAATAAGAAACCTAAAAAGACAAAACACCTAAGTGAAAAGTGTGCACATGCACACCTGTCTAAGGTAAGCATGTGCACACCTTTCAAAATCACTAAGAAACATTAAGGAAAGGTGTGCATGTTTGCATCTCCCCAAGGTGCACACATGCACACCTTTCTCACACAAAACATAACACATTGAAGATAATGGTGCGCAAATGCACACCTTGTCGAGGTGCACATCTGTGCACCATTTTTTAAACCCATAATGCCAAAACTAAGTAAGGGTGTGCACATGCGCACCTCACTAAGGTTCACATGTGTGCATCCTTAGTAGTTAAGATACTTTATCCCGTATTGCACATGCTTTTCAAAATGCATACTACCACACATACGCATGTGCACACTCATCAAGGTGTGCACCTGCATGTGTGTAACTGCACACAAAATAAATTCTTTAAGGTAATTAAGCACACCTAGTGCATCTATCAAGGTGCGAAAGGTGTGCTAAATTGCATATTGGGGCTATTAAGGGGGTTTTAAGTGGTTTTCTAGGGTTTTGGTGTTCTGGGTCTAAATTTTTGGCAATTAGGATTTGTTAGGGTTTAACTTTCACCTCTCATAACTATTGAATTTCTATTTTGTGTACATAAAATGGTTTCCTCATCATCCTTTCTTGTAGAAAATATTGCTCCAAAACGAATTGTTTTCAAGTTTCAAGGTGCACCAAAGAAACCTCATTTTCAAGATAATCATTCAAAGATCAGAGATACTAAGTTGGAATAGATAGATTGGAATGTGTTTTTGGTACTTTGCAATAAGCCTAAAGAGAGGTCCTTGATGGTGTCTATACTTATTAGATTAGGGTTGGTGAATGTTGCATCACATCCTACATTAGTGCAGTCTTCTTAACTTATCATGGCATTGGCAAAAAACTATGTGTTAGAGGAAAGAGTTGTTAAAAGTGTGACATAGTCCTGAACCTAAGATTGAGTAATATTGAGAAAGTTTTCCATCTTCCTAGAGTTTATCAATATGTGAAGATAACTTATCATCAAGCAGAAAGGTGGTATAGGGAGAATGAGAAGAAAGCCACAGAGATAATACAATCACCATTTTTTATTGATAGAACACCATTGGGATGGAGAGAAGGAAAGGTAGACATGAATAGAGGGTATATGAAGGACAACATTGGTTATTTTATTGTACTTTTGAGTAGGATCATACGTCTATCGGTAGCTGGGCACCTTCACATCTTGATGGTACATTTCATAGAGACCATCAGAACAACCAAAATGCCAATTGATTAGGGCACAATAATAATTGAAAACTTAGATGAACAATTGGTAGGAGTTAAAGTTGATCCCAAATTTTACATGACATGATATTTGGTGTACCTATTGGCAACAAGGATGACTAACTATCCAAGACTGTACAAGAAGGGAAGCATGCAAGATGGTAATGCTTGGCCCTATGTGGTATATCCTCAATTGGTAAAGAAGAAGCTCTCAGATCAGAGAAAAGAATTTTGGATAGTGAATGATGCCTTCATATTTTCAATCATCTATTTCATAGAGGGTAATTATGCTAAGAGAATTTCAATAGAGGCAGTAGAAAAGATCATAGAGATCAACACCTCTTACATCTAATTTAAAACATTCACTTACCTAAGGGTAGCTAGTACAATAGTGAATCTAAAGAAACTCCCAAGATATCCATCAGATAGGCTCATTCTATTGAAGATTGTAAGACAACTCACATCTACATATGACAGACTGAGAAAACATCATAAGAAGACATGGGTATGGCCTATTACTATAGGTGTGTTTGAGGTGAAGCAAAAGTAGGATATCATGACTTTTGACTCATAGTGAGATCAATATCCCTTGGAAGACTACAACTCCCCTCGTCCCTTTTTTGATAATATTAATAGAGTTCAACATTTGGGAAGGAAACAATTTATGCACGAAGGTATCATTGAAGATCATTGGATGAATGCAATAGATGACTATGATATCCAAATAAGGGATTATTGTAGGATGCCTCTATATTTGGTAGGGAGCACCTTAAAGATAAATGTCTTGCTCAAGGATGTTTAGCAAGAAACTCAAGATGTCTTAGATCCCTTTTATAACAAAGAAAATATACATGATAGACCTATTATGAATGTAGAGATCAACAAGGATGAAAATGTAGATATAAACCATAGGGCTAGGCACATCATTCAGTTGACAAGGGATTGGATCAAGAAACCTTTTAACCTTGACCCAATTCCATAGATTGTCACCTTCCAAGACACAATACGCCTAGTAAAGGGAAAAGGTGCAAAAGTTACAATGCCAACATTCCTTACCCTATCTCTAGTTAGGTTAGAAATGGTATATAAACATGATAGGGATGTTGGGTACTTTAGAGTAGATAGAAGCAAAAATAATAGGAAATAAGATTCCCCAAAAAAAGTTGAGCCTAAATATAAAGCACCTCAAGAAGAGTCAGCTCAAGCACCAAAGAATGAATAGCCTCAAGAAGAAGCAACTTAAACTCAAGATACTACACAAGTGCCCCCACCTAAATATGAATAGGAATAGGACAAGGAACTAGGGCATAAAGCATAGGAGATGGCACCACTAACTCAAGAGGAAGAAGCCTCTCCTTCAACTCCTAAGAAAGCTAAGGTTGGACCTATAGGGAGAAGGACAAGAATGAAACATATACAAAAGAAGGTTATTCCTATCCCTTTAGTACCTAAAGCCATCCCTAAGGCCAATGATGATGAAGAAGAAGAAGATAATCTCCCCTTGACTCATAGGACTCATTTAGCTAGGGCAATAATAGAAGAAAGAAAAAGGAGCTTGACCGTAATGCTGCCATCCATTCCTAAGGAACCTATTTAGGTTACTATTTCTGAAGATAAGTAGTGGTAGTGGATTGATAAGTAGGAAGGGCAAGAAGTAGACATCTTCAACATATCTTATTTTGGTTTAATACATGTGGGGACTGAAATGGTGGGTGATAAGATACAAGATACACCTACGAATCAACCTTTGGGAGAGGATTGGGACCAAATGCCAGCTCGATCACAAGGGTTTCTAGGTACATCACCCCCACCATTTCAAGATTTGTCTTTCTTGGACAAAGGTTCAACCATTCCTCTTCCTCCTACCATAGAAGAGAAAGGACAAGTAGTACATGGAGAAGAGCCAGAAAAAAGGCCGACTGATAAAGTATCAAAGGAGGGGCAAATACATGAAGAACCTCAACAAACTTCCCAAGATACAAAGGAAAGAACTGTGGCTACAATAGATATAGAAATTTTAAATGTATATCTCTTAGAAGGAGAAGACTTTAGAAAAGAGTGATAAGGGAAAAGGTTTGGCAAGCCAAACTCCCTCTTCATCCAAATACATGTCTGTTATGGGCACTACACTAACCTAGCTGAAGAGGGAAGTTATGGTTAGACAAAAGAGGTAGTTGAATCTAGATGAAGAGGAGAGTATGGATGAGCTAGTGGAAGCCATCTATGAGTGATACACGAACATTGGCCTTTGTAATAAAGAACCAAGATCAAGGCTTGTTCCCACATATTCTCATACCTCCTCCACATGTTGACATTGAGGATTTGACTCCTATTGAATACCAAATCAAGGAGGTCCTCTTAGGAAACCTCACATTAGACATTGCTAAAGTTTTAATCACTATGGGTGTGAAGGGGGTTTTTAAGTAGGTGGACAGATATGAGTCAGAGTTGGTGATGTCGAGAAAGCAAAATGAGGCTTTTGAAAGGCTATTTGCATGAAGTTATGGGCCCCATTGACCTAGATAGTTTAGAAATCACTCTTTTTGTGGCATTGGAGAGGAGAGATAAGTAAAGTGTATAGTTAGATTCATTTTTGGGCACATGTCAAAAATGACGTGACAATTTTGAGGATAAAGGTGTACAAATTATACATGCTAATTTGAACTTGTTACACCATGTTCAAACTAATGTGCATAAACTAGTATCCGTATTGGACCAAGATTTTGGGTTGATGGATGAGGTACATACCTGGGGAAAAGACCTTCAAATGCTCTAAAAAATAAAGGGTAAAAGGTATCGTACACTCATAGAGGTGTATATAATGGATGAGATTGATAAATTGGAAGATTGGATTGAAAAGATAGCTACTGGAAATAAGGTAATTAAAGGATTTCACGAAGACATTTAGAAGTTGAAAGACCAAACACAAGACCAAATTTTTGAAGCTAAGAAGTATTACAATGATGCCTACCTTGATATTTTTGAAGATGAGTTAAGAACTAAACTCATTCTTGTACAATTAATGGTTCAACAGTACTGACAAACTGTTGAAGATGCTTCATCAAAAGAAGATATCAGACAAGCATTCAGGATAGAAGAGGTATTGTTGGACTTAGACACTAAACTATATGATTTTGTAGATATTCTCATGGAGATTAGTAACTACTATTAGATATTTAAAGAGAAGTATAAAGCATTAGATTTACCAGAATCTTCCCAAATGGTGGAGATTATAGAGAAATTTAAGAGCAAATATCCAGACATAGCTCTGGTATAAAGGGGAAGAAAAATCAAAAGCTAGAAATTTAGTTTTAACACTTGGGAAAAAATGGAATTTTTTGAGCCTGCCACCAAGGTATGCAAGGGGTGCTATTCCAAAGGTGTGCCGACAGTTAACTGCTAGTTCCAAATTTTGAGCTTTTCATGCACTAAAAATGCATTTTGATGGTAGTTTAACTCCTAGAAACACCTAGAGAAGGTCAACCTTCCATTTTTAGAGTTTCTAGTGACTCTCAAATCCTCTTACAACTTCCTTCTTCTTATCTACTATTTCTTTCTTTGTTTTAAAAAATGTAAAGGCTCATTCACCCATTAATTGATATAAGCAAGGGTGAAGTCCTACTTAGCACCATTTAGAGAGTTAGTTTATACAAAGTTAGATTTGTTTTATTAGTTTTAAGCATATATTTTCATGAAGAGATCTCTCACCCTCAACACAAATTGAGGAGATGATTTCTTATAAATTCAAGAATGTAATATGTATTCCAAACCATTATTTTGATGCAATAATAGGTGCTCTCATTCTGAGTGTAGTTATTCTTGTTGGAGTGTGTTATTTTTGTGGATTCTTGTTCATGATAATAATAGAGCCAATATTTTTGTTGTGTTGATTTGATTGTGTGATATTTTAGTTATGGTATTTTTCGTGTGTTGACAAATTTTGCTAACATATCAAGTTGGAGAGGAGATCACCCTATTGTTCTTACATAGCTTCTTGTCTCACATGAACACACTTTTTGTGGCCTTGCAATTTGATACGAAGTGAAACATCTTTCAATTTTTACTAAATTCCCATCAATAATTGCATCAGTGGATTTGAGGAAGTGTTGTTCCCATTTTCATTGGTTTCCTACCTGATCTTTTTGTAGTGCTTGCCCATAGTTTGCATTTTTGTTATCATTGTCAATTGGCTTTAGGTTGATTTTGTGCATTGATTAGTTTAGAGATATTGGATTTATAATATTATGATATTATTTCATGACTTTGATTACAAATATATCGATTATAATTGTTTAGTTGATTTCATTTCACATGACGTTAATGATGTTTTGATGATTCCTAGTTAGTAAGTGTGGTTTCTTTCATAAAAATGTTAACATGATGTCTTTAATGATGATTATGTTATATTGATAGAGATGCATTATTATATGTATGCATTTGATGTTAGACTTGTGATTTTTACGATACTTACCCCATACTTGCATGTGTATGGTATGCGTGTTTATTTTATTTTTTTGTATGACGTGTTTGATGTGGTTAAGGGAGGGAGTCGTAGTCACCTGCTAGTCGGGATCTACACGACGAACCACTCCTCGCCATTATCTGTTAGTTTAGATATATTATATACATGTACATGCTCATCTTTTATGCAGGATGCTGGTACTAGGCATCGACTTCCCTAAATTGCCAGGATGAGCATGCCCTATTACAAATACTCAAATGGTGAGAATGGGAAGATAATGATCAGGTCCAATCCTAGCCATAGCCTATAATACTTGTCCTGCAAGGAGGACTCGTAACAGACTGTTTACCCTTTGAGAACCCGTGAGTATTTTGTGCGTATGTTGTTTTGTGAGTCTTTGATGAATTTTTTGTTAATTAAGTCTAATTTAAAAGATTAAATTAATGATTTAATTTAATGGAAAATTATTATGACATTTTAATATTTAATTATATTTAATTAATTGAGAAATTAATTAAATATAAAGAATTGAATTTGAAGATAAAAGTTTTAAGAATAAATTTAGAACGTGATAATATTTATTTAATTTAAATAATAATATATTTAGAGTTCATTTTTAAATAAATGCTAAATATTATTGTTATTTAAGTTAATAAATATTTATCAAATTAAACGTTCAAAAAAATAAATTAAGAAGTGAAAAGATATTAATTTATGAAAAAGTTTTAAGTTTGCATGATGCGTGCATGAGATTAAAATATATGAAATTAATTAAAAAGATAAAAACATGTGAACTTGAATAAAGATATTTTAATAATGTGTACATTAGATTTTAAAAGTTAATAAATTAATTTTAAAAGTGAAGTCTAGTGGAAAGATTAAATAAAGTAATTTAATAATTCAATTAAAGTGCATGAAGGAATAATAAAATAATATTTTAATTAAAAATGAATTATTGTGCATGAAAGAATTAATTAAATAAAATTATTATAATTTTAGGGTTATGGAGACAAAAACCCTAAAAGGTAATTAGATTCTATATTAGAGGGTTTTGGGGTCATTATTACGGACACAGGTTTTGGAGAGCAACTCAAAGGGTTTGGGAAAGAAAGGAATTTCTCGTGGCTTGAAGGATTTTGCGTAGGAATTTTCATCTTATTGTTAAAGTTTAGCTTCAGTTCAAGGTAGGGTTTGAAATCCCGTGAATGCATATTCAATTAAAAAAATATATCTGTTTCCTCTATGTTTGATTGGGTGGTTGGAATTATGTCTAGTCATCTTGTTTGTTTCTTGACTGATTAAAAATTCATCTCATTATTTTATAGAAGAAAATCTAAAGGGAAAATGAAATTGGTTCTCTAGATTAAAGAACTTATCATATTTAATTTGGGTGTATCTTGAAATTTAAAAAAAAGAGGATATTTAAAAATAAAAGAAAATTTGATTAGTTGCTCGAATTTTCTCTATCAGATTAGCATTGAAAATAATTTTTAAAAAATATAAATAATAAAAAAATAATAATAAATATGTTTTTATAAAGAAAGTTTGTTTTATAAATTTTATATGTTTATAAATTTTATTAAAATAAAATTATTGAAGAAATTTTTTTTTTTTTTTTTAAATTAATAAATAAAAATTATTATTAAAAAAAATTTTGAATTGGGAAGTGGGGGCCACGACCTCCCCCACCCCCCTGGCATACTATCCGACGACAGTCCTGCTGATGCAGGTACTGCGCAAGCGAGCTGTTGCAAGCCTTGCGTCAGCAGGCCTGCCACCGGTAGCAGCCTTTTCAAAGGCATGCAATTGTTTTAAAACAATTCGCATTAAAATTAGATTGTTTTTTTTAATGTATTTTATTAGATTTATATTATTAATGAAATTAAATCATTTTATTAAATTTTAAATGAAATGAAATTTATATTGTTAATTATTAATAATTTTATTAATAAGTTTTTATTGTTAATTATTAAATTTTGATTATTAAGTTAATAATTTTATTTTAATTATAATAAAATTTAGCAAATTTTTAATTAATGAATTTGATAAATAAACGTTATTAAAATTTATAAATTTTTTACAGTTAATTAATAAGTATTGTCATTAATATTATTTAAATAATATTAGAATGGTTTTTGTTTTAAAATATATGTGTATTAATTAATTTAGCTAAAGTCTTATTTAACTAAGGTTAATTAATATAAGGAAAATATTTGAATCAAGTATTGAACTTATCGATAATAACGACCTTAATAAATTGAGAATCTTATTCACTTAAAATATTCTTTGAAATGCAATTGAAACTCTACTTTTGACTTTATTGTGTATTATCAAATCAAACCCAAAATGTGAAATTGTATTGTTTGCTTGTACTATCTATGCTTTTGGATTTTGGGGTTGTTTAGATCTTGACCAGTCTAGGATGTACACTAGAGGCTTTGTTAGATTTCTTTGATGCTATTTATGTGGCTAGTTGTCATGATGAGTTTTGTGATTCAAATTGAGATTATATTTATGAGGTTTATCTTGTGGAGCTTTTATGTGTTCTTGGATGGGAGAACCATCTTATTATCAAGTTTCCTGTTAAGGAACCGAGTTGATCTTTATGAGTGTTGTGGTATGGGACACAACTGTGGATTTATGTGCTTAGGAGAGGTTGTCTAGGTACATGACTTTGGGAGTGGCTTGCATAGGGGTCCAGGACCCAAAGTGGTCAGTGACAGGTTAACCTAATGCAAGTTATGTAATAAGTGATAATCTAGTAATTAAAATTTATGGGGGGGAAATATACTAAAAAGATAAGTTATAGATATTTGATCCACCCATGCCTTGAGTGCTTGTATAGACTAAGGATGGGAATGGGATGAGTGTCTCATTTTCTTGAGAGGGCTTTCTGGTTTCCACATGTGTGATGTTGAGGGTCCGAGGTTCAGATTAACCAATCTAGGGTAACTCAACACTTGACGGTCCGGGGTCTATTAAGAGATCAGTCCAGGGTAACTCAAGCAGCCATGTGATGACACTCCCTAGTATGTAGCCTGAGTATTCTCTGTAGATTTGTGTACCTCTGGTGGTGTATTTATTGTTGGATGTGTTTATTGTGGTTATTACTTTCATTGATGATGATTGGTGATTCATGGATGATGTACTTTTGACATGTGGTTATTGACTTGAGGAGGATATCTTTCATTGACTTTATCTTATAATCTTGGTATTTGGTTTATACTTGGTTCGTGTATGATGTTTGGTTATGTGGAGTTGGTATTGGATTGAGTGTTCTTACTTTTGGATTATTTTATCTTCTTGAGTAGCATGTGTTACCTTTGAGGTAGTTTTGGCTAGTAGGTATTCCATGCCTAGGAATGTTTTATGTTTGATAGCCGTATGTGGATCGCTCATTATCTTCCCTGCACAGTGGGAGTGGAAGCCTGACTAGGTAACCACGCGGTCGGGAGGTAGTGTCTTCTTACCATTTGGGTTCCCCTTACATTTCCAGCTGTTGGATGTTCGTTGCAGAAGATGTACCTTTATCATTCTTATTTCTTATCTCAGAGACTTCTTTTTAGATGATGTATATACGTTATCATGTATCTTGATGTATTGTATCTATTCTCACATACCCTACGACATGTGCAGTGGATGTTATTAATTGGATGTACTTTCATTGTATTGGATATACTTATGTTGTGCTTATGTGATTATGTATCTGTTATTTCTTTATGATCTTGAGACATTGTACTTGGAACTTATACTAATTAATTTAAAATTATTAAATGTGACTCAAAGTAAAGGAACCCTTGAGGGATTGAAACTATATCTGTAATTGATTATGTGTATTTGATGTGTATGTTCATGTTGCTTTCGCTTTAATGTTATCTTGATGTTGTTAAAACTTTTTTTTTAAAATAGTTCAGTAAACATTGTAACATGTTAGGTTTATTTCTCTTGGGTTCCCGAGCGGGGTGTTACATCTGGTATCAAAGCCCGAGTTTCAACATTGGGAAATCTGGGCATTATGTGCGCCATCACTTGAGCAATTAGTAAACTTGCAACTCATTTAAACAACAACTTATATTGACATCAAACTTGAAACCAAGCTGTTGAACAAACAAACTATGAAATGATACAAATTCTGAACATGGAACTAGAAAACTTATAAAACTTTCTAGATTATTGCTTTATGTCAGTATGTTATGGCCCTATGGTTATGATGGATTCTTAGATGTTGGTGTTGTGTTTGAGTGTTGTAGGAGAGATGACTTGTGGTTCTAGATCCATTGCTAGGGGTCATAGCTCAGGACGTGGTAGAAGTCGTGGGAGAGTTAGTCACCGTATTCCTTCCTTGGTCCATTTAGGGGACCCTATTTAGGAAGAGGCTAGAGAGGATGCTAGTGTTAAGCAAGATGCTGAGACAGAAGGACCGGTTACTAGAGACTTGGTCAAGGAGATCCTAGCATGCCTACCTTTGCAAGATAGAGCTCATAATTCAGAGCATGGAGATAGAGATAGGTCCATGAGTCCCAGAGGGAGGAACCTAGAGAGCATAAGGCGGTCTAGCCAGTCCATCCAGATGAAGGACCTATTACGGGTCAAGATCAAACCTTTTAATGGAGAAGGTACTGGATATGATGCTGAGAATTGGTTGATTGCTCTAGATCGATGTTTTTCCATGCAAGACTTTGACTCCAATGTCAAAGAAAGATATGCCATCACCCATTTAGAGCACTTTGCAGCGATTTGGTGGAATATGGAGGAGAAGAAACTTGGGATAAATATTCAGACTGTCACATGGGAGTTGTTCCATGAACACTTCTGTGAGTGATTTCTATCAGAGCAGTGGCAACTTCAGAGGGCAGATGAGTTTCATGACTTGAGACAGGGTACTAAGACTGTGGTGGAGTATGAGCATAAGTTCTTTGAGCTTATGTCTTATGCAAGAGTTAGTGATAGTTCACCATTGATGGTCCAACATTTCATTAGAGGACTTAATGCTAACATCATTGAGGGTGTTAAGGTTTTCCAACCTAAAACCCTTAAGGATGCTATATTGCAAGCTACTTTGGTTGAGATGAGTGTGATTTTAGGTCAAGGTGGCCTACTAGGTGTCCAGGCTAGAGGGGCACTTTTTTCAGGAGCATTGAGGGATAACCAGTCTCAAGGGGCTGGAAGTTCTAGAAATTCTCCTAACTTCTCTAAAGGTATTCATGGGAAGTTGGGAAGAGAGTTCTTCCATGGTAACTGTGGTGGTTCACAGTCAGGGAACTATCGCAACTGGAAGCGTAGTATGCACAATAGGTTGGATCGAGTTCCTCAGGATTTTAGTCAGGATGCTAGTGTTGGTAGTTTTGATCAGTCACGTGCACCTGGAGCTTAGGGAAGCTTTAGTGGAGATTGCTACTTTTGTAGACAATATGGTCATAAAGTGACCAATTGCCCTGATCATGGACCTTAGTTTTGAGTTTTCTGAGTTTGATTCATGTTTCTTGTAATGGGCTTCCAGGAGTAAGCCTAATTTTAGGAAGGGTGGATGTAGTGCTTGCCCCTAGTTTGCATTTTTGTTATCATTGTCAATTGGCTTTAGGTTGATTTTGTGCACTGATTACTTTAGAGATATTGGATTTACAATACTATGATATTATTTCATGACTTTGATTACAAATATATCGGTTATAATTGTTTAGTTGATTTCATTTCACATGACGTTAATGATGTTTTGATGATTCCTAGTTAGTAAGTGTGGTTTCTTTCATAAAAATGTTAACATGATGTCTTTAATGATGATTATGTTGTATTGATAGAGATGCATTATTATATGTATGCATTTGATGTTAGACTGGTCATTTTTACAATACTTACCCCATACTTGCATGTGTATGGTATGCTTGTTTATTTATTTTTCTGTATGACGTGTTTGATGTGGTTAAGGGAGGGAGTTGTAGTCACCTACTAGTCGGGATCTACACGACGAACCACTCCCTGCCATTATCTGTTTAGTTTAGATATATTATATACATGTACATGCTTGTCTTTTATGCAGGATGCAGGTACCGGGCATCGACTTCCCTGAATTGCCAGGATGAGCGTGCCCTATTACAAATACTCAAATGGTGAGAATGGGAAGATAATGATCAGGTCCAATCCTAGCCATAGCCTATAATACTTTTCTTGCAAGGAGGACTCGTAACAGACTGTCTACCCTTTTTAAAACTCGTGAGTATTTTGTACGTATGTTGTTTTGTGAGTCTTTGATGAATTTTCTATTAATTAAGTCTAATTTAAAAGATTAAATTAATGATTTAATTTAATGGAAAATTATTATGAAATTTTAATATTTAATTATATTTAATTAATTGAGAAATTAATTAAATATAAAGAATTGAATTTGAAGATAAAAGTTTTAAGAATAAATTTAGAACGTGATAATATTTATTTAATTTAAATAATAATATATTTAGAGTTAATTTTTAAATAAATGCTAAATATTATTGTTATTTAAGTTAATAAATATTTATCAAATTAAACGTTCAAAAAAATAAATTAAGAAGTGAAAAGATATTAATTTATGAAAAAGTTTTAAGTATGCATGATGTGTGCATGAGATTAACATATATGAAATTAATTAAAAAGATAAACACATGTGAACTTGAATAAAGATATTTTAATAATGTGTACATTAGATTTAAAAAGTTAATAAATTAATTTTAAAAGTGAAGTCTAGTGGAAAGATTAAATAAAGTAATTTAATAATTCACTTAAAGTGCATGAAGGAATAATAAAATAATATTTTAATTAAAAAATGAATTATTGTGCATGAAAGAATTAATTAAATAAAATTATTATAATTTTAGGGTTGTTGAGACAGAAACCCTAAAAAGTAATTAGATTCTATATGTAATGTCCCCTTTTTAGCATTCATAGCATGATGTTGTCGTTAGCCTATTTCCCCACGGTCCCGTAGGCTAACTAGGACATTAAAGGGGCTTAGAGGCCATTTGGCCTAGATAGTTTCAGTTGCAAGTCTTTTTGAGAGGTTTTGAGGCAACTTTGAGCATACTTACTATTTATAGTAAGTCATCTTGCGCATGGGTGGACATCCAGTGGCAACGGTATGTTGATGATAATTGTTTAAAATTGACAAGAAGACTTGTTTATCATTGACAAGATTTGTTATGCATTGATAAAGCTATTTTATAAAGTTAAATCTAAATATTTAACTTTATTAATGCATAGACTATAGTTTGTGGGAAATATTTAAATTAAAAGTCCCCTTTATTTTATAACACATTGGAGACATAAGTTACATAAAGGGAGTTATGTTTTATCCCACATTGAGAAAACAAAGGATGGAGCTCTTGTGAGAACACTATAAAAGAAATGGAAGAGCTTCTTTTATACATGGTTAGAAATATTAAAGAAATTGAGAAATTTTCTAGAGATTATGTCTCAATAGTTTGAAGGACAAAATCCCTTCAAGCTGGAAATCTTGATGCCATTGAAAGATATGGTCTTGAGATTCAACAGGGTAGCAGTCTGAAA
Organism: Cupressus sempervirens; assembly: GCA_028749045.1. NCBI lineage: Eukaryota > Viridiplantae > Streptophyta > Pinopsida > Cupressales > Cupressaceae > Cupressus > Cupressus sempervirens. The sequence goes on along the minus strand of CM053786.1, from coordinate 264,053,852 downwards.
AAGCAGATACGAAAAAACAAGTCCGAAAAAGCGGAACCGAAAAAGCAGGCTGAAAAAGAAGTCCAAAAAAGTGAAACCAAAAAAGTAGGCCGAAAAAGTGAAATCAAAAAAATAGGCTGAAAAAGCAGGCGAAAAAAGCGGAACCGAACAAGTAGGCTGATAAAGCAGTTCAAAAAAGCAAATCGAAAAAACAAAGCAGAAGGGGCAGCATTGAAGAAAATTATTACAGCCATCTACAACCAGGTTCCTTTATTAGTATTGTTTTTTTATGGTGTTATAAGTTTCAGCTGTAAGTGTGCATTATACCAGCATTATCATTTTGTAATCCATGTAAATGTCGAAAGTCTTGGCCATATTTTATGAGCATTGTATTCAAAATTTCATTGCAAATTAAGAAGATAATAGTTGTTGGTGTCATTTGAGCAATTCACTATTATTATTTATAAGCTAGTTAGTTTGCATATCAACTATTTGTAGAAATGCCAGTTGGCTGTAGGTGTTCATTTCATTCATGATCAGCTTATTAGTTTGCATGCCAATTGTTTGACAAAATGTCAATTGGCTGTAGGTTCTCTTTTTGGCATAAATAATGTTATAATTTTACATCCCAAGTGTTTGTCAAAAATACTAGTTGCTGTAGCTGCATATTGCAAGTAGTTTCAGTCACATATATGCATTGAATATTGTCAGAATAAGTTGCACATTCATGTTAGGTCATTGTGTAGTCCATTTTGAGTCTTCTAGCACAAGATTCTCATTGATGCAAATTGAAGAAAAAGTCATTTAAAGCAAGCTGAAATACTATATCAGTCATACGTCCCATGCATGTGAATTGTTTGATGAAATTCTTTGAGCTTTTATCAGCATTTTTGAGAGCAAATTTGAGGAGGGCCATTACAGTGGTATCAGAGCTTGCTTGCAAAGTGTTTGACAAAATGTCAAACAACTGAAGTATAAAGATTTTTGGTGTTTGAAGAAGTTATAACCTATTGGGGCCATTACAGTGGTATCAGAGCTATAAGTCCTGCCATCCTGTAGAGGACTTATAGGGAATTTGGAATAGCCAGATAAAGAGAAAAATGTTTGACAAAATGAATGCCAGTCCAGATCAAGGAAAGGAAAGATTCTTACAATTATTAGACACCTTAGCATAGGGACAGCGATCAGCAGAGCAAAGAGCACAGGAACAGAGTCAGAGATTTGAGCTTATGATTCAGATGATGGCTTGTCAAATGGGGTTGAATGCTAATGTGGGAGGAGGAAATAATCAAAATAGTAATAATCAGGATGGGGCACATAATGGAGGCGAACATTTTGGGAACAATTTCGATCATGCACCCTAGCAAACTAGGACAGTAAGTTCGCAGCCCATGATTCCCATATTTCCTCCTAGAGCTCCAGAGAAGCCCGTACCAGAGCCCCAGATCACTGATATACAGGACCAGTTGAGGAGAGATTGGAAAGCCGAAGGTCTAGATTTTATTGCTACAATTACCTTTAGGAAGTATATAGATGTGCGGATGAAGCATATGCCACGTGGACATGACAGGAACCAGAGCTATGAGCTATAGAAGAAAGTAGGGAAACTTTAGTTACCATGTTATGATGTCTCGGGGAAGTCTACAGCAAGAGATTGGGTTCAAAAGCTTGACACATACTTTCAAATGAACCCTATGCCTAAGAAAGAAGCTATTAAGTATGCAGCAATTCACCTGGATGGGTTAGCACACAAGTGGTGGCATCATGGTATGGTCACTATGGGTCATGCACACATTACCTCATATGTGGAGTTTTTGGAGAGACTGATTGAATGCTTTGATAGGCCTAAGGATCATACCTTCCCTATGACAAACAAAAACTTGTATGAGGAGTTTAACAGACATGCAGATTCGATACAGGGAGGCTTCAGCACATCTATAGGTAATGGTTTATCTACATCATCTTCACAGGTAGAAGGGGTTTTAGATGTTGTGCAGGTTGAGCCAGTTGCATCAGAAGGTGATATCATAGGCACACCGGATTGCATGATTGACATAGATAGTGATTCCAGTATAGTTGGGCTGGATGAAGTTATAGTAGTTGAGGATACTGTCATGTTTGAGGATAGTACAGTTGATCAGAAAGTGAGCATTCAAGACTTTGCAAAAAATGAGTATTAAGCACAGTTGGATGCTTCTTCACATGAGATAGAGGCTAGTAGCTCTTCACTTGGTTTGGCAAGCCAGATGAAGACAAGGGACAAGGATATTGTCATGGCTTTATCTCATCATGACAGGATGTATGGATTGGTTGAGAATCACATTTGGATGATTCAACTGTAGGAGAGACAGAAAAGAGTCACAATAGGTTCTTGTGACAACTTATAGCAGATCAAGGAAGGCATGGAGGCAATGAAGGTAAGTTACATACATCAACTTTTAGATCACGATCATCTCCTTAATCTTGTAGGGATCTATTTAGATGCATTGAAGAAGGAGGAGGAGGAGGTTGACTAGCTTTCTCATGAGCTAGAGGATACTCAGAATTCCTTGGTGTGTATTCAGTTGGCTCTCTAGGATTCTGAGAGACATGTGAACGAGCTTTGTCTTGAGGTGAGCTCAGTTGTGGAGTTAGCGCTTATAGCAGGGACTCAGTTTTCTTTTACAGTTAGGTCACATGTTGATGATTTCTCAAAGATGACAGAGTTTACAGGAGAGTCCCAAGATCTAATTATTACAGATGACACCCAGGGGGATGTTGTGGATAGTTTTGAGGACTTAGTTTCCTCAGCAATTTCTTATGGTACGGAGGGGTTGGACAACGATGCTACAGTTTTTGATACTACGTATGTTGATATGAGCTTTGGAGTTAATTCATAGGATATGGATGGTAATAGTCTAGAGACCAGTAACTTTGAGGATGCTCCTTTAGACATCGCGTCATAGGAGGTTTGTAGGAGACAGTCTAGCCAGTGCCATCATGTGTCTAGTCAATTGAGAGTTAGTGAGCGAGACATTTCTATCGCTTGCCAACATTTCGACACTGCTCATCAGTTGTTAGCAGTTTATGGATGGGGTTGTCCTACTAGTGATGAGAAGGGAGGTAGTTATCTTTCCTTGACAGAGATCCACTCTTTAAGGGAGGCTATTTAGATTCTGAGACAAGATTATATGCAATTGGTAGCCGACAGAGATTATCTTATGGAGTGGGGGAGTACAGCATACAATGCATTATTGGCCAAGGAAGATGAGGTGAGTGAGCTTACTTAGTAGCTCGAGGTGACTTCTAAGATTCTCGAGAGTACACAATTGGCTTTCAAGGAGTCACAGTTTCATTTGGCTAAGGTGACCATGGAGTTAGAGCGACTGCAATCTTTACCAGATTCTATACAGTCACAAGCTATGGTGTCTAGTGATTTGAGGATGTCCATGGTCGAGATTGTCAGAGATAGTGGAGATGGGGATGCATCCACCCTTGATATTAACATTGGCATATCGGTTCCATTCCTACTAGAGTCAAGTTCAGTTGAGTTGGGTGCTATAGCAGATTGTTGTGTTATGCCTGACATGATGGTGACCTCTAGTAATGATGGCTTAGAGACTAGAGATGTTGTATCAGAGATCATGTATGATGTTGGTGAGCTCGCAGTTGGCATGGTTCCTGCTAGTGATACTACTCCCTTGGCGATGTCTTTGGAGGTAGTAGTTAGTTCTAGCTTGGTTAGTGATCGATTGCAGTTAGTTTCATCTGGGTTGGAGTCTAAGCCACTGACTAAGATTGGCGCATTCTATCAGCATTACACTATGAGGTATGCTCATCAATTTACCTTTGATAACCATGTTGATGAGATGATGATATGGAGATATACTTTGATTCCTAGTGCTTGTCATCAGTTATGGGATGGTTTGACACCACAAGATGAGAGTTGTGATGGGCATGACATGGCAATAGGTTCTATGGTTGATAGCTTGATAATACATGACTTAGAGTAGGATTTTGGGAGTGATGCTTCAGCGGTTGTTGTTATTGATTCTACTCCTTTGGCTATCACATCTCCTGACTTAGCTAGTGATCAGTCACAGTGGGTTGTATCACTTGTTCATGGTGAGTTGTTAACTAGGGTTGGTTCTTTTTATCAACATTATACTGCAGGGTATGTACATCAGTTAGCATTTGATCCTTGTGTTGAGGAGTTGGTGGTAGGAAGATTTGGTTTGGGTTCCATTTCTTGTTGTTTATCTTGTGATGTCTTTTCACCATTAGCGGTGCATGGGAGTTATGGTTATGAGACAGTGGCCCATAATCTACAGAGTTGTGTTAATTGCAACAGATGTATAGTGTGTGGATTCTTTATATTTGGTGCAGTTTCATGTGGGAGTGGTCACCATTGTTGCAGAGTTGGATTGTACATTCCATATAGACTAGTGGGATGCATTGATGGCATTTACTGTGTTGGCAGTTTGGGTTATGTACTCTACTTGGGTTCTGATATTTCGAGAGCTTGTTTCTCATGGGTTCCTGACTTTGGAGTTTGGGTGAGTTGTATTGGCCAATTTGATTATGGATTCCTCTTGGTTAATTTTCAGAGGTTGTTGCAGGAGCCTATGTTGACTGATAGCAGTATAGTTCATGAATACATTTGGGATCTAGGTGGATTGATTGGGTTGTTGTTCGACCATTGCTTGGGGACAAGAAATTTTGGGAAGGGCAAACTGTAATGTCCCCTTTTTAGCATTCATAGCATGATGTTGTCATTAGCCTATTTCTCCACGGTCTCGTAGGCTAACCAGGACATTATAGGGGCATAGAGGCCATTTGGCTTAGATAGTTACAACTGCAGGTCTTTCTAAGGGGTTTTGAGGCAATTTTGAGCATACTTACTATTTATAGTAAGTCATCTTGCGCATGGGTGGACATCCAGTGGCAACGGTATGTCGATGGTAATTGTTTGAAATCGACAAGAAGACTTGTTTATCATTGACAAGATTTGTTATGCATTGATAAAGCTATTTTATAAAGTTAAATCTAAATATTTAACTTTATTAATTCATAGACTATAGTTTGTGGGAAATATTTAAATTAAAAGTCCCCTTTATTTTATAACACATTGGAGACATAAGTTACATAAAGGGAGTTATGTTTTATCCCACATTGAGAAAACAAAGGATGGAGCTCTTGTGAGAACACTATAAAAGAAATGGAAGACCTTCTTTTATGCATGGTTGGAAATATTAAAGAAATTGGGAAACTTTCTGGAGATTATGTCTCAATAGTTTGAAGGACGAAATCCCTTCAAGCTGGAAATCTTGACACCATTGAAAGATATGGTCTTGAGATTCAACAGGGTAGCAATCTAAAAAATCAGTCCGAAAAAGTGAAATCGAAAAAGCAGGCCAAAAAAGCAATCTAAAAAAGTGGAACCGAAAAAGCGGGCTAAAAAATCAGAATTGAAAAAGCAGGCCGAAAAAGCAGGTAGAAAAAGAAGAACCAAAAAAGCAGGCTGAAAAAATAGTCCGAAAAAGCAATTCAAAAAAGCAAATCAGAAAAACAAAGCAGAAGGGGCAGCATTGAAGAAAATTATTACAGCCATCTACAACTAGGTTGCTTTATTAGTATTGTTTTTTTAGGGTGTTATAAGTTTCAGTTGTAAGTGTGCATTATACCAGCATTATCATTTTGTAATCCATGTAAATGCCGAAAGTCTTGGCCATATTTCATGAGCATTGTATTAGAAATTTCATTGCAAATTAAGAAGATAATAGTTGCTAGTGTCATTTGAGCAATTCACTATTATTATTTATCAGCTAGTTAGTTTGCATACCAACTGTTTGTAGAAATGCCAGTTGGCTGTAGGTGTTCATTTCATTCATGATCAGCTTATTAGTTTGCATGCCAATTGTCTGAAAAAATGTCAATTGGCTGTAGGTTCTCTTTTTGGCATAAATAATGTTATAATTTTACATCCCAAGTGTTTGTCAAAAATACTAGTTGTTGTAGCTGCATATTGCAAGTAGTTTCAATCACATATATGCATTGAATATTGTCAGAATAAGTTGCACATTCATGTTAGGTCATTGTGTAGTCCATTTTGAGTCTTCTAGCACAAGATTCTCATTGATGCAAATTGAAGAAAAAGTCATTTAAAGCAAGCTAAAATACTATATCAGTCATACGTCCCATGCATGTGAATTGTTTGATGAAATTCCTTGAGCTTTTATCAGCATTTTTGAGAGTAAATTTGAGGAGGGCCATTACAGTGGTATCAGAGCTTGCTTGCAAAGTGTTTGACAAAATGTCAAACAATTGAAGTATAAAGATTTTTGGTGTTTGAAGAAGTTATAACCTATTGGGGCCATTACAGTGGTATCAGAGCTATAAGTCTTTCCATCCTGTGGAGGTCTTATAGGGAATTTGGAATAGCCAAAAAAAGAGAAAAATGTTTGACAAAATGAATGCCAGTCCAGATCAAGGAAAGGAAAGATTCTTAAAATTATTAGACACCTTAGCACAGGGACAGCAATCAGCAGAGCAAAGAGTACAGGAACAGAGTCAGAGATTTGAGCTTATGATTCAGATGATGGCTTGTTAAATGGGGTTGAATGCTAATGTGGGTGGAAGAAATAATCAGAATGGTAATAATTAGGATGGGGCACATAATGGAGGCGAACAAGTTGGGAAAAATTTCGATCATGTACCCTAACAAACTAGGATGGTGAGTTTGCGGCCCATGATTCCCATATTTCCTCCTAGAGCTCCAGAGAAGCCCGTACCAGAGCCCTAGATCACTGATATACAGGACCAGCTGAGGAGAGATTGGGAAGCCGAAGGTCTAGATTTTATTGCTGCAATTACCTTTAGGGAGTATATAGATGTGCAGATGAAGCATATGCCACATGGACATGACAGGAACCAGAGCTATGAGCTACAGAAGAAAGTAGAGAAACTTCAGTTACCATATTATGATGGCTCGAGGAAGTCTACAACAAGTGATTGGGTTCAAAATCTTGAAACATACTTTCAAATGAACCCTATGCCTGAGAAAGAAGCTATTAAGTATGCAACAATTCCCTTGGATGGGTTAGCACACAAGTGGTGGCATCATGGTATGGTCACTATGGGTCATGCACACATTACCTCATATGTGGAGTTTTTAGAGAGATTGATTGAACGGTTTGATAGGCCTAAGGATCATACCTTCCCTATGACAGATAGAAACTTGTATGAGGAGTTTAACAGACATGCAGATTTGATACAGGGAGACTTTAGCACATCTTCAGGTAATGGTTTATTTTCGTCATCTTCACAGGCAGAAGGGGTTTCAGATGTTGTGCAGGTTGAGCCAGTTGCATCAGAAGGTGATATCATAGGCACACTGGATTGCATGATTGACATAGATAGTGATTCCAGTATAGCTAGACTGGATGAAGTTACAACAGTTGAGGATACTGTCATGTTTGAGGATAGTATAGTTGATCAGAAAGTGAGCATTCAAGACTTTGCAGAAAATGAGTATCAAGCACAGTTGGATGCTTCTTCACATAAGATAGAGGCTAGTAGCTCTTCACTTGGTTTGGAAAGCCAGCTGAAGACAAGGGGCAAGGATATTGTCGTGTCTTTATCTCATCATGATAGGATGTATGGATTGATTGAGAATCAAATTTGGATGATTCAACTGTAGGAGTGATAGAAAGGAGTCACAAAAGGTTCTTGTAACGACTTACAACAGATCAAGGAAGGCATGGAGGCAATGAAGGTAAGTTACATACACCGACTTTCAGATTGTGATCATCTCCTTAATCTTGTAGGGATCTATTTAGATGCATTGAAGAAGGAGGAGGAGGAGGAGGTTGACCATCTTTCTCATGAGCTAGAGGATACTCAAAATTCCTTGGTGTGTATTCAATTGGCTCTCCAAGATTCTGAGAGACATGTGGATGAACTTTGTCTTGAGGTGAGCTCAGTTCAGGAGTTAGCACTTATAGCAGGGACTCAATTTTCTTTTACAATCAGGTCACATGTTGATGATTTCTCAAAGATGACAGAGTTTACAGGAGAGTCCCAGGATCTAATTATTACAGATGACACCAGAGGGATGTTGTGGATAGTTTTGAGGACTTAGTTTTCTCAATAGTTTCTTATGGTATGGAGGGGTTGGACAGCGATGCTACAATTTTTGATACTACGTATGTTGATATGAGCTTTGGAGTTGATTCATAGGATATGGATGGTAATAGTCTAGAGACCAGTAACTTTGAGGATGCTCCTTTAGACAGTGTGTTAGAGGAGGTTTGTAGGAGACATTCTAGCCAATGCCATCATCTGTCTAGTCAATTGAGAGTTAGTGAACGAGACATTTCTATCACTTGCCAACATTTTGACGCTGCTCGTCAGTTGTTAGCAGTTTATGGATGGGGTTGTCCTACTAGTGATGAGTAGGGAGGTAGTTATCTTTCCTTGACAGAGATCCACTCTTTATGGGAGGCTATTCGAATTCTGAGATAGGATTATATGCATTTGGTAGCTGACAGAGATTATCTTATGGAGTGGGGGAGTATAGCATACGATGCATTATTGCCCAAGGAAACATTGTAACATTAAAAAAAAATAGTTTAGTAAACATTGTAACATGTTAGGTTTATTTCTCTTGGGTTCCCAAGTGGGGCGTTACACTTTTCAATGATTTAACACGCATACATGTTGTTACCATGGTTTATGTTTGCTAGTATTTTCTCTTTCATGATATTTTCTTTCATGTCTTATTACCTTATCTTTGTTATTTTCTTTGCTAACACTTGGTTAAATTAGGAATCCATATAGTTACATTGTTAGATTGCATTCATTAAAAAATAGAAAATACCAAAAACATATCTCTTTTGTGGTTAATTTTGAAACAACAAGGAGATTGAACATCTTATCCAAATATGTCAGAACCAGCAAAGGCCTACTTGTGAAAAAACACATTTATCTTCAACTGTGTAAATTCCAGTAAGTCACAAGATTTCCTAGAATCTTGGAGTTGATCCCAAATTAGCTTTTCAAGAGAGGAGTTCAAAAGGATTACTGTTGTTAAGCATCATACAAAATGACAACTCAATAGGTCCCAACTACTTGAATGCATGTAAACATGTTCAATTGAATGAAGTAAGAACCCACATGTGCTACTCTGGTGATAGCTTCTATAGAGAACCTCTTTGAATAATCCCCTTCAATGAACAAGATTATTGCAAAGATAAAACCATCATTCACCAATCTGTAGTCTGGGATCTTAAGTGGGAGCTTCTTTCATACCAATTGAGGGTACACTATGTATGACCATGCATTATAATCACACACACTCCCTCTCTTTACCAAACTTGGGTAGTTTATAGGCCTTATTGCCAAAAGGTATACAACACAAGATGACATATAAAACTAAGGATTTATCTTTATCGAGATGAGCTACTCATCCAAGTTGTTAATTTAGACACCTAAATTTGATTACATCATTAAGTAATCTTATTTAGTTATCTAATAAGGCATTATTGATTAAGTATTTAATATTTAATTAATTATTTTATCCCGTAGTTAATTAATTCAATTAATTTACTATAGTCCAATTAATAATCAAATGACAACCTATAGTCTTATTTATTAAATAAACCCCTTTTACTCTATTAAATTGGATAATTGCACTAACCTATTTAATTTAATTCTATTTTTCTCATTTTATTTAATAAAACATTTAAATCAAATAAATCTCAACCATGGACCAAACCCCTAACCCAATCCTAACCTAAGAGCCCAAACCAAACCCAACCCATTCACCCATGCTAATCCATCCATGTACCTAATTAACCTCATTTAATTACCCAACCCACTTGCCTTTACCTAACCCCCTCACTTATCCCCTAATCCACCCCCTAATCTAAGTCTAATCATTTGCACAACTTTAAACATGGATTAAGAAATCCTAACCCAACCCAAAGTCCACCCTCATGTCACATCCCTTACACCCCCACCCAAATGTCGTAAATGCTCTTACAGAGCATTCAAGGCCTCTTACACATTCCCTTATGAGCCCATCCCCCTAATAATGCCACCTTGTCCCATCACATTCCCCAGAATGGTCACATTCCTCTATTCTCTCACACTCACTCTCTCTTTGACAAGTGTCATCATCTCATTGGTCCCAAACAAGCACACTCTATGTTCTTTCCTCTCCTTGCATCCTAGCCCTCCCTTACCAAATTCTCCATCTCTCATCTTGGCCCTCCATTCCTCTACCCATTGACCTATAAATTTGAACCTTACCTTTTCACAATTCATCCACCTTTATATGAAAACTCATAATGCTAATTTCAGAGCTCAAACACTATCAAATTACCATTATCATGCCCATTTTCCTCTATAAATCCACACTTAAACCCATCACTCATCTCTATTTTTTAATACATTGAAGCTTGAAGCATCCTTGAGCACACATCTTCCTGTAGACACCTAAATTTGTCCAAAACCCGTTCCTAGACAATAAAATAAATATTCATTATTTATTTAATTCCCATACCTTAATTAAATAAATTTTATATTTATTTAATTATGTTTGCGTTTCCTTGATTTAAATAAACTAAGGTTTATTTAAATCCTAGCCTTCCCACTTGCATCCTAACCCATTCCTTTTAATTAAGTACTTCATTTAATTAATTCCTTGCCTAAATCCCACTAGGAATTAAATATTACATTTAATCCTATTTGAGCACATGGCTCCTTCATTTAACCCTCACCTAACCTCACTACTCTAACCTAACCCATCATGCTAAACCTACCCACTTCCTTAATCATGCTTGCTTTGCATAATCACCTAGCTAATCACCTTTTAATACTAAGTGTGTGCTCACACATGTGTGAGAGATGTTCACACTTTCCTCATCCCTCATGTCTTGCATGTCTCTTGCACACTTGTCCTCTTGCATGAGAGTCAAGGTGTCTCACACATGTGTGAGAAGCCATGCCTTCTCACACCTCTTGCACACTTGTCCTCTTGCATGAGAATCAAGGTGTCTCACACGTGTGAGAAGCCATGCTTCTCACACCTCATTGATCATGTCACCATCAAAGGTTTCTCACACATGTGTGAGAATATTGCCCCCTTTGAATTGGTCAAAACCCTAATCCATGTGGAGTCTACTTGGCCTCCACCTTAGGACACCTCATCAATCCTGAGAGATCCTAGACCTTCATCTTGCCTTCAGTCTTAGCCATCCATTACATCCATTTTCCTATAAAAGAGAGCCCTCTCTTCATTTTCACAAGATTATCTAGCTCATTGTTATGCTGCTGGATTTGTGAGCAACCACATCCCATGAGTGATGAAATAATCTCCACTTGATGGTTTCATGAGGTTTTCATAGTGGTATTTTGATAGTTTATACTCTTTTTTGTTTCATGTTATGTTTATGTCCATGTCTTCTTTCATATTTTGAGGTTTTGCACGATAATGTAGGAAGATGCATTAGTTGTTTAGTGTTATTTCCTTGGTTACATTTTTATGCAACACACTTCCATCATTGGACATATCAAAAGGTCAAGAAGATCTTCTTGAGAGCTTTCCATACTTGATTTTCATTCTCTTGTTTTGTCTCCTTTTTTTCATATCATATATGTTTCCTTATTTTGTTCTGTTGAGTACTTAAGTTACTTTGTATTCCTTAAACATAATATCTCATTGCATACATTTTGGCACACATGGTGGAAGCCTACTCTCAAGTTATTCTACTATCCTCTACTTGGTTTTTTATCATTTTAACCAAATTATCTAACATTTTATGTCTTTTGCCCTTTGTGTTAGGTTTTTTGACTTTTTTTGTTAGTTGCAAGTCTGAAGGAGATATATGTGTTCCCATCCATCCAATCAATTTTTACACCCTAGAGACTAAACTCACCCAAAGATAGCAATCCTATGACTCCAAGATTGAGGCCTTAAACTAGCGTGAACATAGTCTATAAACTCACTCCATTTGGCACATGGCCCTTTTTTTTCTCTGTCCCCATCTTCTCTCTCTATCATTCTTACTTTTGCAAGAACATCTGTACATTCAGGTGAGAATGCTAGTATGGCTTGTAGTATCACTCTATTTTAAGCCTTCATACAAACATTAAAAACAAAATTAATGAGTCAAACCCACGAGAGCCTATCCCAACGAGAATGTGCCAAACACTCGCAGGACCATTGTAAAGGCAAGATCACTCTATAAGTATTTATTTCACTAACTACTATCTATTTTTCATTTTTTTGTGCATCAGTTTTATGATCTCATTCCCATGAGCATTGACTACATTCCCATGTTAAGGGATTGCATGTTGACTCTTGCAGGATCGTAGGCCTTATTGCTAATCTATCTTTTTGAGAAATGTGCATGAGGGGAGCTCAAAGTCATTATTTTTGGTTTACTTTAACTCACATTTAATTTTGGGCATAATGTTGACTTTTTAATCATGTCTTGAATTTCCTAAAGGGAATTTTCCATCACTTGGATCTAAACATTTCATTTTGGGTACTAAACTCTATCTTTAAAGCCTAAATGGAATAATAATATTTTCATGGAATCAATGTTTAGGAATTTTTTTTTAAAAAAACATTTTTTTGGTGGGGGGGTGGGGGGGGGCACTAAAATAAATCAAAATGCAATCTTGGGTGCCTAAATTGAAAAAATGTGATTTGAATCACTTCATTTTGGATCTGAAAAATAAAAAATTAAATTAAAAATTTTGAATTGGTGGTTAAAATGATATAATCCAATCTTGAATGCCATAAAGTCAAATTGCTCTTATTCCTATCTCTTTTTTGAAAGCTTTCACGCATGATTTACTAAATTTGACTTGATTTCCTATGTTTGTGTATGCTATCAAGTTGGAATAAATAAATGCAAGTTAATTACAAGTCTCTTCAATTATAGATAGAAAATCTAAAAGCTTCAAATTTGGAAAATCAACCCAAGTGTTTTGTATTTTTTAAAGATGTGTTTTTCAACATATTTTTGAGCTATCTTTTTATTTCCTTGAAAAGTAGATCCATTTAAATACATGACACATGTACTAAAATTTATTAGCAAGATCATTCACAACAACCTAGGAGTGCTTCTAGAGAGGCATGTCCTTTGGGAAGTGTGTCCCCATTGGAGAATGACCTTAGACCTATAAATACCTCGGCTAGTATAGAAACAAGATGTTGGAAACTAAAACTTACCTTATATCCATGCAAGTTCAGGCGATGCATTTTTTATGATAGCCTAAGATATGAAAATCTTCCTACAATTTTAGTGAGGTCAGAATAGACTCTTGAGTGGATCACGCACGTAACAACCATTTGGGAGGACTCCATAGATCTTATTATGAATGAATTAGTGGCCACCATTTTATACTTGGTATGTTACTCATGGTGCAAGAGAATAAAAGACTTCTCTGAAGTTACCTGACATATATGCTTTCCCTGCTAGAGGCATACGTCTACTTAGATTTCATCTCCAAGAGTAGTTGTCCCAGAAAAAGGAAAACTTCTACTTATCATAACTTGAAGGACTTTTGAAATGTAATGTTTTTTGTTGACTCTTGTATCGACTTATCTCTTAGATTGAGATGGAAATATAGCACTAGATCCTAAAAACATCAAGATGGGCTCCTCCCAACAGGCCTAATGAGTAATATATTGAAGCCAATTTAACCTTAGGGATAAAGTGTGCTTGAACTATTTTTTTGTAACTAAACCATGTGAAATTTTTTTAAAAAAATATATACATTTTATTCTATCAAATTCCTTTAGATAAAGAGATCACTGGTTTGTCTCTTTGAAAGTTGATTTGTTCTTTGAGAGAATATTTGCTCAATAATCCTATTTTCTATCAGAGAGTCTTACCATTTTTTTTTTGAAAGGCTATTAGCAAGTCCATAGCAACAAACCTAGGTCTAGTTTTTTCCACTTTATATTTTACTTCAACTAAACTTAGTAATTCATCTTTTGAGAAGACTTTTTTCTCACTTAAGACTCATTTTCTATCTAAAAGTTCATGTTTTTCAACCTAAGTAAAATGTATACTTAGCGTAGTCACTGCCTTTAACTAAAAGTTGAGAATAATCTATAGTAGATAAGTGGATACCTCATGTTAGATAAAACAAAACCCAAGTTCAAAAAGGTCAAACTCAACCAACCTTGATAGTATATAGGAAAATAGAAGCAAAACACAACAAACACCCACCTAATCCTAGAATTGCCAAACTAGACCAATTTGAGAAAGAAATCATTGAAAATGTACTATAAGCTGAGTGAGAGTCTAAAATTGGCAACCTAAGGTCTAGATGTGGTATTAAATACAACCTTATTAGAGTCACAACTCATGATACTATTATTAGATCCATATTCTTCCTTACACACACTACACTCATTCCATTATAGAGCTAATCCTTAGGAGTCATCATATAAGTCATCATCCCTTTTCAGAATATTAGATCCATTATCTTCATAGCACATTTGTAGAAAAACATTATCCAATCAATCATTATCTAATAAAATGCTAGATCAAAATCTCCCATCATCCAATCATCCTTGAGCACTTGATGTCACTTTGTTGGAGTTGTTTATCCTACATCTGACATTTATCACACCATCATGGATATCCTATTGACCATGCATTATCTATGGTAAACTATATTTGTCACTTGTGTCCCTCATCACCTTGACCTATAGGTTGGGCTCCACATTTGATCACCACACATCTTTTGAAGGTTCATTTGTCTATCCCAAAGTTGACATCATTGACATATCTTGAGCTTAGCATAGAATAACATCTCTTTTACTTTGACATCATGTCATTAATCCTTTAGGTACCTTAGGAACCACATCCTTAGAAGTGAGATTCTTCATCACCCTTTTGCATCATCACCCATCATCCTTTTGAATTTTTCACACATCTTTAGATCTTAAGAAATATATGCATCATAGGTTAAACACAATCTCATATTTAGGAAGCCTAGAAAGCACCCCTTGTATCTTGCACTCAAATTCATACCACCTTAAATCTCATCATAGGATCATTATCATTTCATGCCACATCTCAAAATAAGAACAAAAGGAAGAAGAAAGACATATATCCTAATCTTAGTGGTGGCTTTGTTGACACACGGTCGAACCCAATCAAGTAAGAAACCAATGAAATTAGAAGTGGCACATACTCAACTCCATAGATGCAATAATCAAAGGAAATGATGAAAATTGTATGATATTTCACAATTCATCAAATCATTCAACTACAAAAATTTCATGCACATGAGGCAAATTGCTATGCAAGAACTCAAAGGTGATCCTTTCTCCAATTCACCATAATAGAGGAATTTATTAGAAAATGAAAAACACCAAAACTAATAGATCACACAATAATTAACATACAATAAAACCATTGGCTCCATTATTATTCATGAACATAAAATTCATAAAGGAAACACACATTCAAACAAGAAACACTACACATTGAATGAGAACACCAATAGCATACTTTATTGCATCAAAATATTGACCTTGAATATATATTATATCTTTTTATTTATATACAACCCCATCCTTCATGTATTTTTTGGATCTAGTTATTCTTCCTTGAAAAAAGAATACTAAAATCACTAATTTTAAGAAAATTATGTACAAACAGACTCCTAACAAGGTGCTAAGTAGCCCTGCACTCTTTATTTTATTAATTACATTGTGTATGGACCTTTACATGACTTAGAAAATCATAAAGAAGGAGAAGATAAGAAGAGAAAATAATTTGGATGATCTAGGAGTCTCTAACACTTCTTTAGATGCAAACTTGGGCTTTTTTGTGTGTCTCTATCAGTTAAACTACCACCAAAATACATTTTTGTTCCACGAAACACTCAAAAAATGGAACTAGAAGTTAACTTTCGATGTCACCTCAACTAATCCAAAACTATCGGTGTACCTTTGCACTAGTGCACCTTTAGAGGTGGTAGGACCAAAACAAGCAAAATTTGTCTAAGTATCAAATTTTTAATTTCTAGCGTCTAACTTTTTTGGCCCTTCTACTAAAATGATGTCTGGGTGCATCACTTTAAACTTTTGGATAATGATGGTGATCTCTTGAGTATCTAGCAAGTCTAGGGACTCGTACTTAGTTCTCACTTCCTGGCATTATTTGCTAACCTCCTACCTAATTTTTGAAAAGTCTTCCAGCTTGGAGTCCAACTCTTTTAATACCTCCTTGGTCTTGAAAATGAACTTGATGTCATCTTCAGAGGATTCTATCTCCAACAATGATTGAAACTATTGTACAACTATTGCAACTAGGCTTAATTGTGTTCTAAAGTCATTTCCAAAAAGCTTCAAGATGACAACGTTGTAATATATATTTGCTTCAAAAAATTGATCACAAGCCCTCTTCTTCATGTCCTAGATATCTTCATACAATCTTATCATTACCTTATTACTTGTCACTATCATTTCTATCCAATTATCTACTTTATCTAGTTCCTCTGCTAAATATATATCTAATAGCATCTAGTACCTTTGACCCTTGATGATTTTCAATGCGTCTAAGTCATTAGTCCAATTGGCCACTTCATCCATCAACCCAAAATCGTAATCCACTATTATAACCAACCTATCACCATTCTTCTAGATATTTTACATTAGGTTTATCTTTGTCTTAATTATATGTACACACCTATCTTCAATACTATGATGTTATCTCTCACATGTGTCCAAAAATGAATCATTTTATGTCAGAGTTGGAGCTCATTTGTCAAGGGAAGCTACTAAAGTGATCTCAAGATGATTAGGGTCCAACGGACCTACTATCTCCCTCACATACTCCCACAAAAAAAAGTCTAATATCTTAGTTCCAAAATCTATGGCTCATCTTGATTCAAGTATTGGAACAATTTCTTGAGAGTCATAGCAGTTAAAACTTTGGTTGTATCTCATGTGGCCTTCCCCAATACTACCTCCTTCATCTAATAATCCTTGGCAGTGATGTCTTCTATATTCACATGAGGGGGGGAATAGAAATATGCACCATTAGATCAATGTTCTTGTTCTTCATGATAAAGGCTAGTTGTTTAGGATCATCCTAAATATGTGTTGGTGTTTTTACTACATTTGTCAAGGCCTCTAATTTTTATGCTTTTGTATACTCTACTTACATTATTTGATGACTTAATACTTCTCATTTTATCATTGTTGGACTAGTACCCATAGGAGACATATACTAACCAAATGATGAAGTCATCTATGAAGCTATCCCTTTCCCCTTATCACTCCTCTCTAGGGTTTACTCTATTCTTGGTGGCTCCCCTATTGAGGCATCCATCATGGTTAATTGACAGTTAATTTCCACAATCCATTAGTAATATTCTAGAGTTTTTCTTGACTTTGATTGTGTAGAATTTTTTAGCATCAATGTTTCGGATCACACACAGTGATCCATCATCAAGATGAACAGCTGGAGAATCCTAATGATGGATCACTGTGTGTGATCTGAAATGTTGATGCTAAAAAATTCTACACAATCAAAGTCTAGAAAAACTCTAGAATGTAGCCATCATGCTTCTCAAAGGAGAGGATCATGATTCTTTCATAAGCAGTGTTTGTTCCCTCTCTCTAGAAAATTTCCCCTCTTCTGAGACTTCATCTATGTGTAGTTAGACATATTCATCCCCCTCTTTCATCTAACTTTCAAGCTTTGTGATTAGAGGGGGTATTGGGGTGGTCTATTGTTCTAGTGGAGGAGGCAAAGATGGTGGATTTTGTATAGGTGGAGGAGGCATACCTAATGGCCCTTGTGGGAGTGGAGGTAGTTGGTTCAAATCCTCACCTATTGATTCTCTACATGGAGTATCCTTTATTGCCCTTCCTTCCAAATGAGTCCATATGGACATAAAATCAAACTCTAAAAGATCAAAGACATATGAGTCATCTCCCTCCATAGACTCAGTCCACCCTTCCTATTCTTGGTCTGTAGACTCTTCTACCTAAAATTACTAATCTTAGGTGTATGGTGGAATTTGCATCACACTTCTTCTTCTTTCCTCTTTTACAATCCTTGCTAACACTGTCATTTTATTCAAAGGGAGATATTCAATTTCTTCTTCTTTCTCTTCACTCTCTACATCAGGTATGGTTTCAAAAATTTAGGGTGAAGGATTGATTTTCTTCTTCAATTTCCTCTTCTTTACCCCTACCACAATTATTTTAGTCCAGACCTTCTTGGGCACTAATGGGGATATCTCTATTTTTGCAAGGGGTTCTTCGTGCTATATTTCTTCCAGTTGGCATCTTCCTGTTCAGTAGCCTTCCTTTTCTTCTTCCCTTTAACTCTATCACTATAGAAGTATGTCACTTCCCACTCATGCTTATAAATGGTCTTTCATCTAATAGGGGACTTTTCTTGGTATGTTAGAACCATGACCTTAGTTCTTTTACCCTTCTTAGGCTATATAGGTGCCTGTTGTACACCAAGAAAAGTGCACTTCTCTAAACCCTTTTATCCAAGGTTTTCCATAGATTGGAAAGCTTGAGATGGTGGCTTAGAGATCCTTATCCACAGAGTGCAAGATAGTATATTTCAAGCATGAGAAGGATCTTATTTGAGCCTTATAAATACACTTCTTTCTAGTAAACCATCCAATGGGAGGTTCCAAAGATGAGATGCAAGAGTGCAAATGTCCACAAGGAGTTCCTCAATGATGCAATACAAAATGGAAGCTAAGCTAGAATAAGGATGCAAAATGCAACTATGCTAAGCAATATGCAAGTGTTACAAATCCCACTATTATGCTATGTGATTTAAGCTATTGCAAAGAAACTAAATTAACATGCAACTATGCTAAAATGCTATATGCTAAAATGCCATGGATGAGAGAATGTAGACAAGAAATAGAAGTTCTCCAAAAGCATAAGTCTTCAATCCTATAGCATAATGGTAGCAAAAGAGTGGATGTAAGAATGAAACAAGAAGCAAGAAGTTCTCCACAAGAAAGAAGATCTTCAAATCCTACAACATAATATTAGCCAAAATGAGATCCTTTGAGGGGGAAAGCTCTCTCCCTTTTAAAGAAAAATGGACAATAGAGATTAAAAGACAAGAATATCCCAATCAAGGGTTGAGATGAATAAGTGGATCGTATTCTAATGGAAGAGACAATTCATAGTGGAGGAATAAAGAAATGAGGAGAGTGAGAGACATGGAGGAGTGGGGGATTAAAGAATGAGGTGAGTGGGAGACATGTCATAGTGGAGGAATAATTTCATAAATGTCATAAATAAAACATTTAAGAATTTATTCAAGTGGAAACATGTGAGGGATAAATGAATTAAAAATTCATTTAAGGGCTATGTGGATAAAGGAGGAATAAATGATTTTCAGAAATCATTTATTAAATTTGGTGGAGGATAGGCTAGGATTAAGATTAATTTAGATTAATCTTAATTAGGTTTAAGAAACTTAAGCATGTGGAGGATTAAAATAAATTGAATTTATTTAAAAGGGAATATATGATGTCACTATGCATTAAATGAATTTAACACATTGGAGGAGAGTATTTGAATTAAATTCAAAATACATTAGGGAAGTGAACTTATTTAATTAAGTAAAATTAATTAAATAAGTAGAAGAATATGACAAAATACAATTAATTAATTAATAATTATTCATAATTGATAAAGGAGATATTAAATTAATGGATATTCATGTATTTTTCTCAAAGGGGTTCAAATTTGAGTTAAATTACAATGTCTAACATTTAAATAAATTCAAATGTATAGTCATCCTAGGTAGACATGAGAGATTAATGAGTATGAGCTAGAATTTGATTCAATGATTGTTCATTTTTTCTTGATTTGATCATAAGAATTGATGAATTTAGCAATTTGATTTTGCAAGGCCAATTTTGGGTGATTACATTTGCCCCTCTTTGACTAATGTGTAATCGATATGGGAACACATGTGGTCAAAGAATAGTTAAGAAGCTAAGAATTCCTCATCTAATATGTGATCGATATGGAAACACATCAAAGAAGCCATGATAGAAAATAGATATATAGCTCTAACTTCAAAGTATCAAGTCATTCTCTAACTAATGTGTGATCGATATGGGAACACATGTAGTCAAAAAATAAAGAGACTATAATAGCACTAGCAAGCATTAGCAATAGTCTAGAACACTAGATAGATTAAGAGCAAATGGAAATGGTCAAGCATATGCCCCTAAAAGAGAAAATGTTGCCAAAAAATAGCAATGATAGATTATGTCTGCCCCCTCGGGATCGAAATCGAAATGATAGAGGAAGTGTAGAAACTAGCAAGATATGATCAATAAAGAACAAGAACAATCAGCAATGAAATGAAAGTATGCCCCAAGAAAGCATGAAATAGAAGAAACATGATATGTAGTGAATATGATAAGTGAAAAGGGAATGGAAGCAATGTGAAAATGAAGAAGTGAAGAAATGCCCCAGTGAGAATCAAAGATAGGCTCAAGCAAGGCGGCTTATTGCGTAGAAAGAAATGGATTTTAAAATGCAATTGTGACCTTAATCATGAACTTAGATTTTGATTT
Organism: Cupressus sempervirens; assembly: GCA_028749045.1. Classification (NCBI taxonomy): domain Eukaryota; kingdom Viridiplantae; phylum Streptophyta; class Pinopsida; order Cupressales; family Cupressaceae; genus Cupressus; species Cupressus sempervirens. The sequence goes on along the minus strand of CM053786.1, from coordinate 264,033,278 downwards.
TGATCCCAAATGAATTCAGAGTGTCGATTTTAGCTATAGGTGCAAGTAGGTCAAAATAAGAAATTTGAAGTGAGATAGTGAAATGACAAGATTACGAAAGATATGAAAATATGCTCAAGAAGAAGGAAGAAAAGATGGATGTGGCTAGTTGACACATCCACAAATGATTACGAGAGAGAGCTTTCTCCATATGCAAGATTATGCTAAAAATGAACCTATAATGCAAGCTAACATGCAAAGTGGTTTACCAACAAGGGATGCATAATGTTTAGACTCTTATTTCATCATTAAGCATTTATAAGATCATACAATCATCACTAGCATGAGCTATGAAGGTATGAATATGACCTTATCCAGATGTCAAAATGAGGTGTAAGCATTAAGGCACAAGAAGCCAAAATGACCAGAGCACCTATCCCTTTTAATTTAGCAAGGGAACATAAACATCAAAGCATAAAGGCTAGGATGACTAGAATATTTCTTATAGAAAAGCACACCAGACATGCAAGAGATCCTTCTCATGCTAATTAATTAGGAAGTATTATGTTTGCAATGACCCTTGCATTCGTAACCTAAGACAGAAGTTTGCTAAGTATATTTGCAATGACCCGTACATTCACTTAGAGGATGAGTATCGATATGTACTATAGCATAGAGAACTCACTTAAATAGACATGGAGAAGAACCAACCTCACTAAAGCATCCATATAAAAGGAGATGAGGTACACACAATCATCCAACACTAGATAGAGGCTCTTACAATAGACACCCCTTTTATATGGATTCTTCAAATCATTAGAACTAAATCGGCTAGTAGAAAGAAAAGTAAATAGAATGCCCCCTAGTCTTTGCTCCTCTAGTTTGAAACATCATCAAGTTGCAAAAAATGTGTGACTAAAGAAATGAAAACATCACATAGTCTTTGTTTAGTGCACAATAGTGTGTGATAGTGTTTAACAATGTGCAGTTTGTTTTTATCCTATTTAATAAAGTGGAAGTGGGAGTCAGTTCAGACCATTGAATGATAGTGGAAATCCAAGCATCATGTCATATCATGAAAAGTGTTGTATCCAATTAATGAATCAAGTGAAAAATGTAGCATCCAAGAATGTGTGAGACACCTATCCACCACTATCCAATTTAATATTGAAAATTCAACAAACAACTTCACCTACTCCCAATATTACTTTGGCATGTTGCAATGATAGGATGAATGAAATGACATATGGAGACAATAATGTCCATTGGGGTTTTGCTATAAATAAGCAATTAGATTGATTGAACCAATTCACAAGTCTTCAAGTTTATTAGTAGTCTTAAGAATTTTGTGTCAAGTAAATAGAGCTTGTGAATTGTTATAGTCATGGCCAGTGCTCAAGATAAAGCACAACAAGAACTAAAGATGGAAGACACTAGAAAGGGAGGATGGATAGATGAGGAAAGTGATAGCTTGGTGGACAGAATGTGGTGAAGGAGACAGAGAAGAGAAAAGTGCAGGCGATCAGAACCAAGAGGTGCATCTTCTCATCAAAGTATTTGTAGGTTCAATCTAGAAGTGGTTGGAGCAATTCAAGTGGAGCTACCAATCTAGAGTCCAATGGAGGACAATGCAAAGGACCCTACCTTGCTTCAATTGTTAGCAAAGAGTGCAACATGGCTCACAGAACAAGAAAAAATAGCAGAGGAAACAAGATCACCAAGCATGGAAAGACTTAGTGAATCTGCAGATGTGCATATTAGTTTATAGATAACCAAGCAGAGGAGCAAATGTCGATAGAGGAGCCTTCCCAAGATGTGGAGCAAGGACTGTTGACAAAGCCAGTTGCATCACCATGGAGGTAGGGAAAAAGCATCCTAGGAGGTATGATCAACATACCCAAGGAGAACACAAGTGGTATTGTCAGGTCTTCATTTCATCCATTTAAAGAAGTGCAACTTAGTGTTGTTTTACAACCAATTCATGATGCAATCATGGTGATGGAAGCAGAGCTAAAGAAAGGGTTGGTGGCAGAGATGGAGTGGGTCGATAATGCAATGAAGGACACTGAGTTCTTTCAAGGTTTGACAAAGAGAGATCAAGAAGATAGGGTGCACAAGGAGGCCAAGCATTTAAAAGCATTACTTTTAGTAGAGTGAGCATGAGCAGAGACCACAGAGGCCTCACTAGTTGTAGAACAAGCATCGATGGTGAAAATCCAAAATCAACTGGTCTTGTTGTGAGCGTAGGTGGAAGCTTTCAGAGAAACGATGGTAAATATGAATGCCATAGCATATCGATCACAAGATCAACTGAGTACTGCAAATGCAAGGATTATGCACTTCATGAATCAGATGCATGAGGTGAAGCATGAGAGGGAGTCATGGAAAATGACTGCAAAGACCTCTAAGGCAAAGCAGGACATTGCTCAGCAGGCAACAATGCTACCTAGGGGAATGAGACTGCGATCAGATATGAATGAAGGAAGCTTGCATGAGAGGTGGCATATTAAATGGGACTTTATCATCAAGCAGTTGCCCTAGAGAATAGGAGAGGGATATCCTTGTCAGATAGGAATTTTATGGCACAGATGAATACTCTGTTGAGATGTGGCCATATCCCGATCCCTATGGATACAATATGGGAAGGTGTAAGACTGACACAAGAGCTTCATCATCTGGAACTATGCAAATAGTTGTGCCCCTAGTTGGAAATCCAAATGTCCAACCTCCATGAGGAGGAGCTCAATGAGCATCCACTATTTTGGTTTCTTTGTTTTGTAGAATTATGGAAACAAATGTTCTTGTGTTGTCATTTGGATGATTTGTGAGTAATGTTCATTTATTAAAGAAATAAAATTGAAAGTTTATTTTATTCTTGAAACATTTTTTGTATGGAATATGATGTGTTGAAAAATATGGGTTTGAAGTATTTTGAGAATATTAACTTAGGACCTCACCAGTAATTTCATATGAACCTAGTCGAGATGATTAAGAGAGGGATCTTTCTCGTATGCAAGCCTAAAATGAACCCTATAATGCATGGTGGGTGCCAAAAATGTACACTACGAAAAATGCACCTCTCTAAACCCTTCTATCCAAAGTTTTCCATAGATTGGAAAGCTTGAGATGGCGGCTTAGAGCTCCCTATCCACGGAGTGCAAGAGAGTATATTTCAAGCATAAGAAGGCTCTCAGCTAAGCCATAGAAATACACTTCTTGCTAGTAAACCATGCAATGGGAGGTTCCAAAGATGAGAGGCAAGAATGCAAGTGTCCACAAGGAGTTCCTCAATGATGCAATACAAAATGGAAGCTAAGCTAGAATGAGGATGCAAAATGCAACAATGCTAAGCAATATGCAAGTGTTACAAATCCCACTATTATGCTATGATATTTAAGCTATTACAAAGAAACTACATTAACATGAAACTATGCTAAAATGATATATGCTAAAATGCCATGGATGAGTGAATGTACACAAGAAATAGAAGTTCTCCACAAGTGTAAGTCTTCAATCCTATAGCATAATGGTAGCAAAAGAGTGGATGTAAGAATGAGACAAGAAGCAAAAAGTTCTCCACAAGAAAGAAGGTCTTCAAATCCTACAACATAATATTAGCCAAAATGAGATCCTATAAGGGGGAAAGCTCTCTCCCTTATAAAGAAAAATGGACAGCAAAGATTAAAAGACAAGAATATCCCAATCAAGGGTTGAGATGAATCTAGAATAAGTGGATCATATTCTAATGGAAGAGACAATTCATAGTGGAGGAATAAAGAAATGAGGAGAGTGGGAGACATGGAGGAGTGGAGGATTAAAGAATGAGGTGAGTGGGAGACATGTCATAGTGGAGGAATAATGTCATAAATGTCATAAATAAAATATTTAAGAATTTATCCAAGTGGAGACACGTAAGGGATAAATGAAATAAAAATTCATTTAAGGGCTATGTGGATAAAGGAGGAATAAATGATTTTAAGAAATCATTTATTAAATTTGGTGGAGGATAGGTTAGGATTAAAATTAATTTAGATTAATCTTAATTAGGTTTAAGAAACTTAAGCATGTGGAGAATTTAAATAAATTGAATTTATTTAAAAGGGAACATATGATGTCACTATGCATTAAATGAATTTAACACATTAGAGGGGATTATTTGAATTAAATTCAAAATACATTAGGGAAGTGAACTTATTTAATTAAGTAAAATTAATTAAATAAGTAGAAGAATATGACAAAATATAATTATTTAATTAATAATTAATCATAATTGATAAAGGAGATATTAAATTAATGGATATTCATGTATTTTTCTCAAAGGGGTTCAAATTTGAGTTAAATTACAATGTCTAACATTTAAATAAATTCAAATGTATAGCCATCCTAGGTAGACATGAGAGATTAATGAGTATGAGCTAGAATTTGATTCGGTGATTGTTCAATTTTGCTTGATTTGATCATAAGAATTGATGAATTTGGCAATTTGATTTTGCATGGCCAATTTTGGGTGATTACACCTATAAGGTTGGTGCATTAGGAATTGGTTCTAGGTAGAAGCGCTTCTTGATCCAATCTATTTTTAGTTGAATGGTGTGTCTTGCTTGATGTTGTATATCATCATTCTCCTCCCGTCCAATCTCTGCATTTATGATGGGTCTTTCAAATAGTTTGTTCTTATTGTAGAGGGGGTCTAATACATTAGGTTTATCCTCATTCCACACATTTAGGGGTATAGTTAGATTGATTGCCTTCTCTGCAAGGTATAAACTCATCCTACAATAGTTCTTGATTTGAACATAATAGTTTTCTATGCAGTTCATCCAATGATCTTCAATTGTTGCATTGGGGATGAACTCCCTTCCTACAAGATTTTGGACCATCCCTATGTTGTTGAAGTAGGGGTGAGGAACTAGATAATCATATAAGGGGTATTGGTCTCATTCAATTTCATAGGTGGCAATGTCTAATTTTGCTTCACCTTGAAAGGCCCTATGGTAATTGGCGATACCCATGGTTTCTTGTGCATCTTCCATACTCTGTCATAAGATGAGGCCAATTTCCTAGCAATCTTTAGTATTATGAGCCTATTAGATAGATAGTGTGAAAGTTTCTTAGGGGATATGAGTGTCTTATTTAAACAAATGTATGTAAACATGTTGAACTGAATGATGTAAGAACCCACTTGTGTTACTTTGGCAACAACTTTTATGGACAACTCTTTGAATAATCCCCTTTGAGGAACCAAATTATTGTGAAGATAAAATCATCATTCACCAATCCATGCTCTAGGATCTTAACTAGGATATACTTTCACACCAACTGATGGTACACTATGTACGGCCATGTGTTAGCATCGTGCATGCTCCCTCTCTTTACCAAACTTGGGTAGTCTTTTGGCCTTGCTACTAGAAGGTATAAAATATAAGAAGTCATGTAAAATTGAGGATCCAACTTTACCAAGATGAGTTACTCATCCATATTGTTATTGATAATTTTAGCCCAGTTAATCTATAAGCTTCTCCTCTTGGTGGTCTCTATCAAATGAGCAATACATGTCTCTAAATTACTTACCTTGGGGTCCCATGACTCTACTAAGGAGGACTATGTAGTAATTGATGTCATCTACCATATACCCACTAGTCATGTCCACCTTCTTAGCTCTTCTATTAAGAGGGGGTCAAGCAAGAAGGTATTTCTCTTGTACCAAGTCTTTGGCTTCTTGTTCATGTTCCTAGTACCACCTATCCACTATATCATAAGTTACCATGTAGTACTAATTTGCAATTGGTAAATGTAAAACCTTCTCAATATTATTTGGGCAGTGTTAAATAACATGGATCGATTTCTACTATTATTATTACACTCCCATGGTTATTGGTATGTTCCAAATGCAAACCCCAATCTCTTATAAATATAAGAGTAGGATACATGTCTCATGAAGAGACATGTCTCTATAATTAATCATTATTATTTAACAATATAAATCATAATATAACATATGTATTATATATATATATATATATATATATATATATATATATATATATATATATATATATATATATATATATATATATATATATATATATATATATATATATATATATATATATATATATATATATATATATATATATATATATATATATATATATATATATATATATATATATATATATATATATATATATATATATATATATATATATAATAATTATAATATTATATAGAGAATATATATTATTTATATCAACTCTTTATCTTATAATTAAATCAATCTGACTATAGCTATAATCTTAACACTCCCTCTTAGCTAGGAAGGATTTGCAATGGAACACATTATGCTCTCAAGTATATGTAGAGATATCATCTCAATATGATATTTAATTCACTATGAGGCTAAATTTCTCAATAGTCCCTCTTTAGCAAAATGAATTGAAGCAATTATAATACAAGATTTAAACACCACTTTAAGTGTGATCTATGACAGATTTAAGTTACAGTGTTCAACATGATTTGACTTGACGAACCATAACAGTTATTTTTACAGTGTCTAGAAAAATCTAGCCTAAAGAACCATGATGAGTTTATTTTCATGGTGTCCAATGAAATCCAGCTTGAAGAACCATGATGAGTTGATTATCAAGGTGTCTGGAAAAATTTGGCCCAAAGAACCATGATAATACTTGCTCCAACATATTTTGGTGTTAGGAGATAGATAACTATTAATAAGGTCATCACCTGACAATAATGACCTCACACATATGAAAGATCATCACGTTTCATAACACACAATTGCAAAAAAATTAACCTTTCTATGACAACAACTTAATGAAGTCTATTATGATACATTTGTTATCATGACTTTCAATACTCTAGGATAACAATTTCATGAAGTCTGTCATGATAACAGGTCTACCATTTATAAGATTGTCATCTTACAATTATTACCTTCTATTTATATGTGTCAATGAAAGATTGTCACTTTCATTACATATTATATGTGAAATAATAGCCACCATGAACCAAGTCAGAGGGTGTTACAAAGGGTTTCACCTCAATTCTCTCTCATAAAGAAGAATGCATTACAAGGAATTTCACATATAACTTCTCCTTATAGAGAATATATTAGTTAGAAAGGATTGCACCTCAAAATTGTCCCTCTGAACAATGATCCTGGGAAGTCACGTCCTCTAGTTACTCCCTTAGAGTCTCTCTTCCCCAAAAGATTCTTGTTAGAATTACTCTGAATCTAATATTAATCTTTTGATTTTCTAGTAATAAGTCAATACTTCCTCGTGATGCACTCAAGAGTAGGCCCATCAAAATCATGCAGTCACACACATGTATTTCTAGACTCCCTCTAAGTATCAATCTTCTAAGCCCTTGTGTTTCCTTCAAAGAAGTGTCATACTCCCTCTTAATGTAGAAGGATATTCATAATCTCAATTATTAAAGATGTTTACTTCAAGAACCTCATTTTATCTATCCTTATCATTAGATGACTAATGAATTATAGATCAAAACTTCTTTGAAACTACTTTCATAAGATTGTGTTTTGTACAATATTCTTGGTTTACCATTCTTCTTTTCCTGCAAGATCATCTTCACATACAAAGGAAAAGATCAAGGAAAAAATAATTCATATAGTATGTATAGAATTTCAAATAAGAGAGAGACTATAATAAACAAATAAGTGTAATACTCAAAGATAATAAATACTTATCTATACATCAACATCCTTGATATAAGTTATTCCAATGAAGGTCCATATACATCAAGTCATAAAATGCCTCCAATTGTGAGTGAAACATTGGTTAAGGTAATCATTCACCCCCCCACAATGTAGAATTCACACATGATTCATTATTATTAATTTGAATCATCAAATAGTCTAGTTTAACAATTTTATAAAAAAACATGACTACCACTTGTAGATGAATTATATTCCTATTCATTATATTCATATTCAGTCCTCTCATGATGATCCTTGTGTTTTTGCTCTAGTTCTATACCCATGTTCCAACACATTAATCTTCACCAATGACTTAAAATTAAAGTGTCCTCCTTATTTAGTTATATAACCAATCATTTAACATGCTTGTCTTAAAGGATATTATAATTGATATCTTTAAGGTTATTGACTAATCAATTATAAGTAATAATTTTGACTTGTATCTTCCTTCCAACAACTTATTGATAATTTTATATTTTTCATTGACTTTCATAGATCAACTTGGTATCTCATTTGATTTTTGATAGAAATCTTCATTTGAATCTGGAATGTCTTGTTCGATCTAATTAATACCTGCAATTGTATTGAAGTTTATCTTGAGCCAAATATTCACTATGTAGGGAAGCAATGTGTTTGGTCTATTATATTGATCAAGTATAGATCGATCTTGTTTCATATATTTTATTTGATATGTTCACTGATTGAATCTTAAAATTTGTCTCTGTTGAGTGTTCGATGTGCAAATTTTCTTCTCCCATGGTATTTTTTTCTCCTTTATGCATGGGATATGTATTTAATTCCACCCTATATTGATCTTTCATTGAGTATTCTGTTCCTTTGTCTAATTATTTCTTTCTTAGTCCATGCCAAGTTCGATATTTGCATTCAACGCTCTCTTCAAATATAAACTATACAAATATTCTTTCCTTAAGTCACTGCTAGTACCATAATTGTTTACTTGTTTATCTCATCATGTGTATTGTTATATTCCAAATTAGCTCTAATTTGATATCTCTCCTTACTGCATTATCGATAACCCATATCGTTGTCTCATAATTAATATCACACATGATATATTTTCTATATACAAGTCATTAAACTTTATCCATATTTCTGCGATGTTGGTCGCTACCAATGTTAACAATTTGATGACTAGATTTATTTGAATCACAAATAGATTTATCTTAGTCACTAATAAATTTATCTAAATTGTTGATCTCTATCAATTTGGATTATAACCCTAGTATCATTTAATCTCCCTCAAGTAGTTTAGTGACCTGTTTTCCACATAATCACCTTTTATTATATATTTGAATGCCATCGCATATGGGTCAATTTCCCTCTGAATACATTATTTCCTATAGTGATGGTTGTATTGTCTTCTATGTCACAGTGGGTCAAATCACAAGAGTTGCCCCTATATTTTCCAATGCATTTCCTTCTATACTTCTATGGTGTTACTATGGCACGTTATTTCATAAGTGGTCACATTGTTTGGTTATTCATCAGTGTTTCACCCATGTCTACATTCGATATTCCCTTGATTAATATATTGAATGAAACTGAACACTGACATAATGTTCAGTATAAACTTTCCATTTGTCATGCTTTTGGATTGTGTTACCCGGTTGTCAATTTCTCTTAATTCGAAAGGTGATTCTAATCTTGAAATTATTTGATCATCTGGTGCCTTTCTTAATCCTGACTAGACCTCCAATCTCTACTGGATATCATAATTGTCATGTCTGCTGAGTAGGCACCTTTCTGTCTGAGTGCACGAGTGTGTTTACTATGTTTGTTTGATGTGTTAGGAGACCATTCCTTATTTACATCTCTTATAGTATTTCGAATGCCAATATAAGATTATTTTCCTGATCCACGTATCCAACTGAGTCTGTTGTTTAATGCTGAAAATATTTGTATTTCCTGAATATATTTTTCCTCCTCATGGTTTGATTGATGTTTCCATATTATTCTCTTCCATGTTAGTTTGTTTCTTAATTTTGATCCTAATATTTCTCTAGGATCAAGTAGTAATGACATTGTCACCATTGTCACCTCCATGTCTTTAATCTTTCTTACCTTTGTAGCCTCTCATTGATACCATGTTAAGTAACATGGATCAGTTTTTGCAAATGTAATTATACTCTCATGGTTATTGGTATGTTTCAAATGGAGATCCCACTCTCTTATAAATATAAAAGTAGGAGACATGTCACATGAATAGACATGTCTCTATAATTAATCATTAACATTTAACAATATAAATCACAATATAACATATATATATATATATGTTATTTATATCAATATTATATCTTATGATTAAATCAATCCGTCTATAGCTATAATCTTAACACTCCCCCTTAGCTAGGGAGGATTTGTTATGGAACACATTATGCTCTCAAGTATATGTGAAAATATCATCTCAGTATGATATTGAATTCACTATAAGGCTAAATTTCTCAATAGGCAAATGTCCAAGATGATTTCCTTAGTGATGCTCTTTACTACCTTCTCCTCTAGAACATAGCAGTGGGCCTATGTCATATTCAACTAAGAGGATTATATGGATACAGGATGTGAGGTTGCATTTACCAACCCACTCACAATCAAGGATGAGATCATCTCTAATCTTTCACAAGGCTTATTACAAAGTCTATGTGCCTCAATTTTGCATCATGGACCTCTAAGTGTTTGCCAAAAAAATAAGACTTCCTTGGTGCACCTTGAAATGTGAATGTTATTGTTAGAGTGGGGTTCTTGCTGCACCAAAAAATTGATCTATCAATGCCTGATACAATCACTCAACTTATAGTACACAGGAGGTGGTTAAGCCCTTGTCACTGTTGGACTAACCGCTAGCAATCCCCTTCAAGATTCATGACATGGCTTAACCCCCTCCTATGTTCTATAAGTCTAGTAGTTGTATTAAGCATTAACAAGTTGATCTTTTGGTGCAACATCAACTTTAGCTTGTAACAAGAAGTATCAGAGCTTGGTCACAGGTTCAAATCTCCTCAAGTAACACTGAGGGAGGATTGTTGGACTAACTGCAAATGTTCCCCTTCAAGATTCGTGACATGACTTAACTATCTCTTGTGTTCTATAAGTCTCATGGTTGTATCGGGCATTAATAGGTCAATCTTTTGGTGTTATGGTAACTCTAGCTTGTAACAGTCACAACTCCCAAGAGGAGCACTAAATAAATTTCTAACAATCTCCCTCTCAGCATTACCTAAGGGTCTAAGGATTCTAACCTGTAACCAAGCTTTGACACCACCTATTAGAGGAGGGTTGCCACTGCACCAAAAGACTAATCTATCAATGCCTGATAAAACCACTCAGCTTATAGTACATAGGAGGCAATTAAGCCCTTGTCACAAATCTTGAGGGGAGTACTGAGAAAATTTCCAATAGTTACTAGGTTAGGTGCTATCTTTTCTACCATGGATGATGATGAAGATGTTAATTTAACCTTAGTACTCAGAGTCAAGGATGATGCAGGTTCTTAGGTGTGGAGGTGTGGCACTTAGGAAGACTGTGGAGGTTCATTAGATTTTGTTGATTGAAACTAAACACTGAAGTAATGTTTGTTTAAACTTTCCATCTATCATGCTTTTGGATTATATTACCCAGTTGTCAATTTTTCTTAATTCAAAAGGTGGTTGGTCTCTAAATTTTTTGATCACCCAATGCCTTTCTTAATCCTGACTAGACCTCCAATCTCTGTTGGATATCATAGTTTCCTTGTCCACTGAGTAGGCACCTTTTTGTATGATTATATGAGTGTGTTTATTATGTTTGTTTGATGTGCCAAGAGACTGTTCCTTATTTACATCTCTTATAGTATTTCAAATGTCAATGTAAGATTATTTTCCTATTCCATGTATCTAATTGAGTGTGTTGTTTAATGCTGAAAAGATTTGTATTTTCCAAAGATTTTTTTTCTTCTCATAGTTTGATTGATGTTTTCAGATTATTCTCTTCCATGTTAATTTGTTTCTTTAATTTTGATCCCAATGTTTGTCCAGGATCAATTAGTCATAACATTGTCACTCCATGTCTATAATCTTTATTACATTTGCAGCTTCACTCTAATACTATGTTAAGTAACATGGATCAATTTCTGCAAATGTAATTACACCCCCATGATTATTAATGTGTTCCAAATGCATATCCCAATCTCTTATAAATATAAGAGTAGGAGACATGTCTCATGAAGAGATGTGTCTCATGAAGAGACATGTCTCTATATTTAATCATTATTATTCAATAATATAAATCACAATATAACATATGTATTGTATTTTGTGTGTGTGTGTGTGTGTGTGTGTGTGTGTGTGTGTGTGTGTGTGTGTGTGTGTGTGTGTGTGTGTGTGTGTAATAATTATAATATTATATATATTATTTATATCAACATTGTATCTTATGATTAAATCAATCTAACTATAGCTATAATCTTAACACTCCCTCTTAACTAGGGAGGATTTGTAATGGAACAAATTATGCTCTCAAGTATATGCAAAGATATCATCTTAGTATGATATTCAATTCACTATAAGGCTAAATTTCTCAACAGATGGATGTTTAAGATGATTTCCCTAGTAATGCTCTTTACTACCTTCTCCTCTGGAACATAGTGGTGGGCCAATGCCATAATCAACTAAGAGGATTGTATGGATTTCTAGGGTGTGAGGTTACTTTTACCAACTCACTCAAAATCAAGGATGAAATCATCTTTGATCTTTTACAAGGCTTATTACATAAGACCAAGAATGCATTCTAGTCTATGTGCCCCAATTTTGCATCATGGATAGGTATGAGTGTTTGCCAACAAAATGAGACTTCTTTGGTGCACCTTAAAATGTGAACATTGCTAAGTGTTGTGGTTTAACAACGCACACCTTATTTCACCTAGAAATGGGGACCCCCTACTTTATTTTTTAGCTTTCCAAATCTCCAATCCAAGGTTTGAGTCTTTTCTAGGGTTTTGCCTAGTGTCTTTGGTCAAATCTGGGTCCTAGTTTGAAAACATAGATTTTGGAAATCATCATCAGAGAGGATAAGTCATTTTTGCAAAGAAAAAATAGTGCACCAACACACCTCCCTAGGTGCGCTAGTGCACCAAAATTCAAAGGAAAGCACACAAAAAGAAGGTGCGCAGTTGTGCACCTTTATACTCCTAATGCATTGAAGTTGATACATGAGGTGCACACCAAGCACACCCCATGAGGTGCGCTAGTGTGCACTCACATATATTAAGGTTTGCTAAGAAAAAAGGCACACCAGGTGCACCTCCGAGATGCGCAAGGTGCGCCAAAATTTGTCTTTCAGAGGTGTTAAGTGATTTTTTAGGTGTTTTAACAAGGTTTTGCATTCTCAAAAAAAATTTGTAATTAGGGTTTATCTTAATTAAGCATTTTCATCTCTCTGTACTAATGTTTTCTTCTTTTTGTAGCTAAAAAAGGCATCCTTAACTTGTTAGGATCGTAACTTTTGACCTAGAGCTTAGAATTCAAAATCATTTACACCTTTGGAAAGAAGAACTGAAGATCTAATTTTAGTCCCTAAAATAGCAAGCCTTTGGTTACCTAGTTTTAGGGACCAATAAAAGTTTCAACCTGATATTTTGACCAGAAGACCTCCAAAAAAGCCAGTTAAAAGGATCTAAAAAAGCTTCAAAAAGTTTCAAACATTTCATCATTTTGGATAATCCAGATCACTTGGTCTCTGATCAGGAAGGATCAGGAAATTAGAGAGAAGGAAGAATCAAGTAATTTACATTGAAGATTAAAGATATAGAGGTTAGATACATGAACTAGAATAGGTTCTTCATCTTATGCAACTATTAATGACAAGATTTAGCACAGGTGCCTTGGGATTTTAGAAGCAGAAGAAGTTTAGGTCTATGAAAGTTTTTGGCTATAAAGAGGGTATAAATCATCAAAAGGATCAAATTAAGTACACAAAAGTGATCTAAAATGCCATTTTAGAAAAACCTAGAAATTGTTTTCAAAACTAAGAACTTTGATTGTTTTTGGTGATTTGAGCACCTTGCACAAATTTCATCGAGGTGTGCAAGTGAATAAATGCACTTTTTTGAAACAATATCTTTGAGGTGCACAGGTGTGCAGGTGCACTTTTTGAAACAATGCCTCTGAGGTGCATAGGTGCGAAGATACACTTTTTTGAAACAATGCCTCTAAGGTTTGCAGGTGCACAGGTGAGTAGCTGAGCTGTTGCACTTTTTGGCAACAAAATGATTGGAAGAATTTTGGAGAAGTCAGAGCTGCGCATGTGCATTTCTTTCGAGATACATGAGGTGTGCACCAAGCGCACCCCATGAGGTGCACTGGTGCGCACTCTCATATATTAAGGTTTGCTAAGAAAAAAGGCACACCTGGCGCACAAGGTGTGCCAAAATTTGTCTTTTAGAGGTGTTAAGTGGTTTTTTAGGCATTTTAACAAGGTTTTGCACTCTCAAATTTTTCTTGTCATAATTAGAGTTTGTCTTAATTAAGCATTTTCATCTCTCCAAACTAATGTTTGCTTCTTTTTGTAGCTAAAAAAGGCATCCTTAACTTGTCAGGGTCATAACTTTTGACCTAGAGCTCAGAATTCAAAACCATTTACACTGTTGGAAAGAAAAATTGAAGATCTAATTTTAGTCCCTAAAATAGCAAGCCTTCAAATGCCTAGTTTTAGGGACCAATGAAAGTTTCAACCTGATATTTTGAGCAGAAGACCTCTGAAAAAGCCAGTTAAAAGGATGTAGAAAAACTTCAAAAAGTTTCAAACATTTGATCATTTTGGATAATCCAAATCACTTGGTCTTTAATTGGGAAGGATTGAACAATCAGAGAGAATGAAGAATCAAGCAATTTACATTGAATATTAAAGATACAGAGGTCAGATACATGAACTAGAATAGGTTCTTCATCTTATGCAACTATTAATGACAAGATTCAACACAGGTGCCTTGGGATTTTAGAAGCAGGAGTTCGGGTCTATGAAAGTTTTTCTCTATAAAGAGGGTATAAATCATCAAAAGGATCAAATTAAGTACACAAAACTTATCTAAAATCCCATTTTAGCAAAACCTAGAAACCATTTTCAAAACTAAGAACTGTGATTTTTTTTGGTGATTTCAGAACCTTGCACAAATTTCATTGAGGTGTGTAGATGCACTTTTTTGAAACAATGCCTTTGAGGTGCACAGGTGCACAGGTGCACTTTTTGAAACAATGTCTCTATGGTGCACAAGCGCACTTTTGCATTGACAGTTAATTGCTAGTTCCAAAAATAGAGCTTTCCATGCATCAAAAATGCATTATGACAGGAATTTGACTCCAAAAAACACCAAGTGAAGGATTAGCTTCTATTTTTGACACTTCTAGACACTTCCACATTGACTAAAGGATTTCTTTTTCTTTTTCTATCACAAATTCTTTATTTTATGACATGTAAAGGCTCATGCATCCAATTAATGAATATAAAATGGATGGAGTCTGACTAAGCACTAGTTAGATTGTTAGTTTCTATAAAATTAGTTTGTTTTAATAAATTAAAAGCATGTTTGCATAAAGAGATCTCTCACTCTCAACAAAAATTGAGGAGACAATTTTCTTATAAATACTCCATTGTCATATGTAATTGGGGTCATCATTATTTTGCAATAAAATTATGCTTTTGGTGCTCACATTTGGAGTGTTGTGATTCTTGCCTGAATGTGTCATATTTTTGTGAATTCATGTTGATGGAATTGTGATTGAGCCAAAAGTTTGTTGCTTTGTTTCTCGTTGTGCAATCTTTTAATTCCAATGTTTGCTATGATTTTACAAATTCCACTTACGTATCTAGCTTAAGAAGAAATCACCAAATTATACCTACATAACTCTTTGTCTCAC
This sequence comes from Cupressus sempervirens, assembly GCA_028749045.1. Classification (NCBI taxonomy): domain Eukaryota; kingdom Viridiplantae; phylum Streptophyta; class Pinopsida; order Cupressales; family Cupressaceae; genus Cupressus; species Cupressus sempervirens. Next base: position 264,017,654 of record CM053786.1, on the reverse strand, counting down.
ATGAACACACTTTCCATGACCTTGTGATTTGATGAAGAGTGAAACATCATATGGTTATTAAGTTTCCCATCGACGATTGCATTAGTGGAATCTAGGAAGTGCTACTCCTATTTTCATTGGTTACCTACCAATTTCTTTGAAAGCCTAACTCGCAGACATGTTGTTTTCTATAGCTTATGTCCATTAGGATTTACTTTTCAAGTCATTGTCTTAAACTTCTTGTTACCTTATCTGTGTTATTTTCTTTGCTAACCCTTGGTTAAATTAGGAATTCATATAGTTGCATTGTTAGATTGTATTCATTTAAAAATGACAAATACCAAAAACATATCTTTCTTTTTTGTGTTTAATTTTGAAATAGGAAGCAGATTGGTCATTTGATCCAAAATTGGTTCAAACTAGCAAAGTCCTCCTCATGAACATTCACATTTATCTTCAACTGAGAAAATTCCAGTAGGTCACAAGATTGCCCGACACCTTGGAGTTGATCCTCGGATTAGCTTTTTAAGAGAGGATTTCGAAAGGATTACTTCCGTTAAGCATTGTGCAAAATGATAGCTCAACACTAAGTTAGGTGTTCTCTTTTATATGATGGATGATGATGAAGATGCCATTTAAACCTTGGTACTCAGATTTGGGGGTTGTACAGGTTCTTAGGTGTGGAGGTGTGGTTCTCAGGAAGACTTTGGATGTAAATGAGTATTTATGAGGGGAGGTATTCCTATTTATAGGAACACAAGGCCTAGAGGTGGGCATCTAGCACACCCCTGAGGGTGTGTATGGTGCGCTAGTGCCCCCATAAGGTTAGCCTCTATTTGGTGCACCTAACACACCGTATCAAAGTGCACATGTGTTCTTTGTGCATGTGTGCACATGCAACACCTAGTAAGGAAAAACTAACTTTCCAATCTTCTTGACTTCGAATGACATTGATCAACTAGACCCTTTTCCCTAGAATGATAAGGGGGCCCATTCTTCGAGGTGCTTAGAGAGATGCCCTATTCTGAAGAACATATTCCCCTATCCTAAAAGGAAAAGAGGGATCTCCATTTTTGGGTTAAAAATGGAACATGTGTTTTGAAGCCACAAAAATTTTCTTTGATGTAGAAAACTAGTGATTAAGCATTGGGTTAAATAAATATAATGAATAGGAGAGTCCTACCAAGATTAGAAAATTTGTGGTTTGGCGTGAGACAAAAAACCACTATTTGAGATTAAAAATCATTGTATGAGATAGATTTAAGTATGAGACAATAAAGGAGATGTATGGTGTTGAGCATTCTCAGGAGGAAAAGCTTACCAACTTAATTATATCATTTTCTGGATCATTTTGTGTTGTGTATACCTGAATAAGTTTGTCTCATAAATATTTGATCAATAATGAGAATGGAAATTTTCATATAGTCTTGACATTGCATTCATAAGCTCAATAAATGTAACATGTCATTGCATTAGTAATTTTTTTTAAAATATTTCTCATACGATAAAAAAAAGGCTTATAAGATAACATTTCTCAAAATATTTTGATGCACCAATATGGTGACCATGGTTATCCTACCCTACTAGCCCTAACAAGTATTTTAGAGAATTACGAAATGTAGTATGGACCCTTGGACTATTTTGATAATAAATGTATGATTTTGTGTGAGTTGCTTGGATTAATTAATATTTGTTCTACCTATGGTCTATCGTTGACAATGAGAAATATAATTTTGGGTTTCTCTTTACTAAGATAATGAGAGTTTCCTTAATGATATATCTTTTGTGTATGATCCTAGATACTATTTAGTTAGGTACCATTTTAGTGATTTGTAATGATATAAATATGTTCACTTAGTTTTGTGGTCAACAATGATGTTTTATCTTCTTTACTAAATATATTTGTTTATGATTAATTGTGAGTTGCAATACTAGCCCTATCATGTTTTAGTAGGAATATTCTCTGATAGATTTTCAAGATGAGGAGAGGCAAGTAGAATCACTTCAATGAGAGACCTATACAATGTCACACTCATCCTCCTTGTCTATCAATGTATGTGTGTGTGTCTATGTATCTATGTTATTTTATGTATATACATGTATGCATTATATATATACATAGACATGTGTGTGTGTGTGTGTGCGTATAATACATATATATGTATATGTATAGATAATACATACATACATACATACATACATACATACATACATACATATATATATATATATACATATACATATATATATACATATACATATATGTATATATATATATATATATATATATGTATATATATATATATATATGTATATATATATATATATATATATATGTATATATATATATATATATATATATATATATATATGTATATGTATATATATATATATGTATATATATATATGTATATGTATATATATATATATGTATATATATACATGCATACTACATACATACATTCATATGTATATGTATATGTATGTATATATAATTCATCTTGGCAATGTAGGTACTATGCATCAATTGCACTTGGCTACATAGGTCTGAGTGTGCTATGGAATCCTCAAAAAATAGTTGATTCAAAGGAAGTACCAATGTTCCCATAAGTAACCCTTTTTGGACATAGGTTCTTTGTCTAGGTGGTTAAACTCTAACCCAATTGTGTGTTCTCTTAATTATCTTTCTTGACAATTTATAGTTTTGGATTATATTTTTGAATGGTCTAAATTAGTTTGGATTGTTATTTTTAAAGGTTTTCAATTGACTTGCACTAACTTCTTGATCATTTCTTGAATTTTCTAGTATGGTTCTTGCATGATAGTTTTGAGCCATTTGTGATGATTTCACAGTGATAATAACTAACTATTGAAACCCACAAGGCACATGGTACAATGGTTAGAAAGTACTTGAGTAGACAGAAGCCATTTTTTTTTTAAAATGTAGGTCTAGCATACAAAGCTTTTCTTTTTGTTGGACAAAGGGATGATAGTAGGTAACAATCTTTTGTCATGCTTCCATGGTAGTAGTAACTAATGGGTTGGGACTATTTGAATAGAAAGGGTTGGAAAATTTGATTTAATATGATGGAAGAATCTAGGAGGATAATATGTGATGGCAAAACAATGGCACTTTACATAAACAACCAAGATTTGGTTTCAAGAAAATAGAGCAGAATTTTTGGAGGATGAATCAACCTACACCAATACCAATTTTGGACTAGAGGCCAATTGAAAAGGAGATTGAATGGGGTGAAACTCATGCATGGGTAATGTCTACATGGGTAAAAAATCAACAATGGTTAGAATCTTTGGCCTTCCTCAAGAGAAATCCACAATGCTTAAATGGCTTGGCCCTTGGCATTCCATAACTAAAACTATCAAATGAATTAAGGATAATTGGAGTGTTTTTAACATTGTTTGAACTCTTATAAATGGGTTGTTGCTATTGATAATAGATACCAAGGAAGATAGAGAATGGATTTTGAAGAATGGGCCATACATTATGGATGGGAAAGGTTTGTTTGTAAAAGAATGGATGCTAAACTTCAATCCAAAAAAGAGGAAGTGGAGGAGGTTCTAATTTGGTTCAAACTATACAATCTATCTTAAGAATATTAGGGAGGTGAAACCCTAAGATTGATATGTGAATCATTGGGAAAAGTAATAAAAATTAAGGAAGCACTTGACCCTATGAATTTCTCTATTAGACCAAGGATTTAAGTGTGGTGGCAGGAGTGTTATAAAAATATAACATATGTTTTATTGATCTCAAAAAAGGGGAATGGAGGAAAGTATTAATGGTGGATGGTGAGAGGCCTAGAGATGACTAGGAAGATGCTCAATCCACAGTCAAAGGTTAGATCTTTGAATCAAATCATTTAAATTAAAATATTATTCAACTCACAAAAGACAATAAGCACAACCTTTTTCAAAATGGAATGCAAAATGACAAAAGATGGAGCTTCTATCAAGAAGAGGAAAAATCATATTGAGTGAGAGTAAGAAGACAAGTTAAGGATATTATTGATAAACTATTTGATCAAGAATTGATGGAAAGTTTAGGGGTTGAGAGAGATTGTTGCTTGATCTCATGTTAAAGAAACCCCTTTTGAAGGTGAAAATTATGAAATAAGGATAAAAGAGAACCAAACAGATCAAGTCATAGATCCAACCAAGGAGAAACCAAGGGAACTTTTTTAGGATATTAGGGTTATTAGGAATGAATTGGTGAATGGAAAGAAAAATATGTTTAGTGAGTTTCAATAGAATGTGGCTTCAAACTTTGCATTGGATTCACAAACTATTATTGAACAAGTGATTTTTCCACAGGAGAAGGAATTGATCCAAGGAGAATATTTTTATAGAAGCCTCTACAAGAATGATCACTTATGGTGGGGGAATTTTTATTTCCCTTCTTCTATAGGGTAAAAGGTAGATGAGATAGGTTGAGTTTTCAAGGACATCAAGATCCCTCCAATCAGGAACCTAAAGAATGCACGGGAGGAGGCAACAAAGAGTGGTGATAATCCTTATGATTTTGGAGGAAGATATGGAGGATGATGAGGAGTTGGGATTATCATAATCCTAGTGAATTCTAGGAAAAGGGGAGATTGTTCAAACTTCATCAATGATGACTAAGACAAAGGTGCGGAGAAAATAAAGGAGGGGTCCAAAAACCAATAACATGAAATTAGAGCAGGTTGGTTGTGCAATAGACAAACAAAACTATTGAGATTGGGAAAAGGTTATGGCTTTTATCAATAATAATGATGCATCTATCATGGAATTTTAGGGGTTGTATTGCTCCTATCAAGATTCATTTGGTTAAGAGATGTCTTGACCAGGCTAGACCAAACATTGTTATATTATAGGAAATGAAAAGGAGGGAATTAATTCTTTTAGTAATCATTTTGGTAAATGAAAACTAATATGGAAGGGTTCAGATGGATCTTTAGGAGGGCTAGGAATCATGTTGGATGAGAGTGTGGTGGAGATCTCTCTAATCATGTATATTGTGAATTGAAAATGAGTGGAGATAAAATCAAAACAATATTTCTCTACCTCCTTTATGGTTAATATTTATGGACCAAATAACTCGAATAGGAAAAGGATGTTATGGAAAGACATTTCTTCCACTTTGGATCAAGGGAAGTATGTTTTTTTCTTGTTTGGAAGGGGCCTTAATGCTATTAGAATCTCTAGTGAGAAGAAAGTTTGTTTATTGGAAGGTGACTTTAATTATCTTATTTCTTTGGAACAAAGTGGTTTTTCCCCTAATAAATTGATTTCTAGAGAAATTATAGTGGTTCATGAGGTAGTGCAGTCAATTAGGCTCTCTAGATTGGAAGGATTTATGATTAAGTTAGACATTAGAAAGGCTTATGATCATGTCAATCATGATTTCTTACTCAAGGTTCTTGGATTGTTTGGTTTTTGTAAAGAATGGATCAACTGGGTGGTGGGTTGTATTAGGACCCCAATATTCACAACCATCAAGGTTTCTTTAAAACATAAAATAGGATAAGGCAAGGTGACCCTGTTTCCCCCTTTTTGTTTTTAATTTTGGTAGAGGTTCTAGTTCCCCTTATAAAGAAAAGGAGAGAGGATAGTTATGGAAATGAATATAGGTGGTTAAAGGTGTAGATATCCTTTCTCATCTATAGTTTGTAAATGATACTTACCTAATGGGAGAGGCTTCGAGCAAGGAATCTCAGATTATGAGAAAAACTCTAGATAGTTATGGGAAAGTAATGTGTCAATGTATAAATTAGAAAAAACAAATAGAGATTTATTTTTTCAATACTAAGGTAGATAAGAAAAGAGAGATATGTAGACTTATGGGAGCGAAAGTGGGTAAATTACTTGGTCATTACTTAGGGGTCCCTTTCTTTGAAGAGGGAAAACATATGTGGTTTATGGAAGGATCTAGTTGACAACTATGTAAGGAGCCTAGATGGTCAAAAAAGTAAATGGATTACTTTGGAAGGGATAATTTTGATGTTGAAATTGATCATTTATGTTATTCTTGTATACTCCATGAGTTGTTTAAAGATTCCATTGAAGACCCTAAGATTTTGTATACACTTAAAAATTGTCAATTAAATTAGTTAAATATTTTAATATTTAATCAATGTCTTTCTTCTATTAATCTTAATAAATTATTTAATTTATTAAGTTATTTCATTTATTTAAATTAATTAAATATTTTTTATATTTAATTAATATTATTCTCTTATTAGCATTGATAAATTATTTTATTTATTAAGTTAATACATCTAGGTTAGTTGCACTATCCTAAGTCTTCTAAATAATCTTATTAAGTGATTTATTAAAATTACTTAATTATACACTTAGTTAAGTGACTAAGTCTACTAGTCCACCTATTTAGTCCATGTCATGTGCCACATCATACTTGCACAACTAATTAATTTAATTGATTATTAATTAATCCTATTTATCCTCACCTATGTGTCTATTTCATGGGGCTAGAAAGGGGTATGTGTCCTTATGTGACTTGGTCTATGGGACACATGTCTTTGGGTGACTAAGTCCTCCTCATCCTCCCTATCCAATAGAAGATGGTCAATCCACCTCATAGGTCAAAGATGACTCATGTGACACTTGTCCAGGAGTCTTCCTTGAGGCTAGGGTCTTCTTAAGGGTCTTGGTGAGATGCATGCCATAAGTCTTTCCTTTCCTAGTATTTCTCTCACATTCTAACTAAGTCCCTCTTTATCTCTACTCCCTCAACTAGGTCAATCTCATCCATCCATTTGTCCTAATTTTTCTCTCTATCATTGTATGTTGCCACCTAGGCTAGGGTCCTCCCAGAGTCTATAGAAGGAAACCTCATTCTCTCATACAAGCTAATTAGTAATCAAGTTAGAAAATCAAGTTAGCAATCAAGCAATAGGCATACTAAGTATCTTTTGGAAATCAAGCACATTATCAAGAAAAATTCATAGCATTTTCATCTTTACATCATAGCTCCATTAGAATCATAGTTTCTCACTCATCTATATCCATCATTTCACTTAGTTCATATAATATTCTAGGTTCGTTTAGTATAGAATTATATTGGAATTCATAATCTCCAACATCTTGAAGCATCTTGAAGAAAGGAGTTGATACAAGTCTAAGAGCTCACAAAAATCAAGAAACTCAAGCTTAGGAGGACAATGGAGGCACATTGCAGCTATGTAAGTAAAGGTAAAAGTCTCATTTTTAGCTTATGTTTTCTTGCAATCCTTCATTGGGTGTGCACTTATAGATTAGATTAGTCTTTTATGCATTGTCACTAATTTTGCATACATTTTTGGCATCCACTATGGGGCCTAACCCCCAAAACTTAATCTTTTTTTAAATATTTTTCACGTGTGTAGGTGACTTATAGATAGTTTCAACACTTTTATTTTGTAGAACTAAGCTTCCATCGAATATTGTTGCACTTTTGCATTTTTTATGCATAGATCATGCATTCATGAGCTTCCATTATGTTTAGACATGCATTTGTTAAACCTACACATTCATACATCAGAAACTCACATTTACACACCGTAAACTTGCATCCATCATTTATGCACTTTCATTTCATGTTTTTGTGCTTTCACTTCTTTCTGTTGCACCTACCACTTATCTACTCATATGTTCTCTATAATTGTGTTTTTCCATGATAGATTTGTGTATTCATTTAAGTAGTTGCACTCTACTAGTTTTCTTAGTTTCATTTTAGATTTCTAATATTTTAATGAGTTGTTGTTTGTTTTGGTAGTTTTATAGGTTGTTTTCGTAGGACATTGTGTAGAAGTCCTCTAAAACACATTTGATTAATCCCTATTTGCATATTGCTAAAAATGGTTGTTAAATGAAAACCACAACCTTTATTTGGGCTTAAAATAAGACACGCTTTCTAATTTTGTGTCTTCTTTAGAGTAGATCATCGTGTTAATTCTATCTTGTGGAATAGCCACATTTTCTATTTTCCAATCTTAGTACAAAAAGTAGCCTCTCCCCTTTCTATTTGAGGATCCTAGGTGTAAGAGAACTTTGTACTAATCTTTAGAGGGCCTACCTCCTGAGATTTTCTTTAGTAAAGCTAGTGAGAGGGAACAGTAATGGGATAAGGCCAAGCTCTTTTGATCTACAATAAATAAAAATCCATTGTAACAAAAAAAATTGTGGAGTGGTTGTGATATTGTTATTTCGAGATGACGATAAGCAATCAAAGGCATAACCTTCCAAATGGATGTAGTTGCTAAATATCTTATTTTAGATTTTTCAAAAACATTCTATCTATTGGTGCTTAGGGCCCCTAAAGACATCCCACACCTCTTGAGGCTTTGATAGGGTAGTGGTTCCTTGGGATTTCATCACACTTGGAATTCATAGCTTGGTGTGCCCGAGAAGTGAGTGCATTGTAAGGGGGAGCCTATGCCTCCAAGTTATTGTTCCAATCTAAATACCTTGTTTTAGATTGCCAAAAAATTTCTATCTATTGATGCTAAGGGTCCCTAATGACATCTCACACCTCTTGTGGCTTTGTTGGGGGTAGTGATTCATTAGGATTTCATCACCCTTGGAATTCATAGCTTGGTGTACCCAAGAAGTGAGTGCACTGTAAGGGGGAGCCTCTGCCTCCATGCTACCTATCTATCCACACTGAGATGGCATGGGTAGACCTAATCCAAGTGGCAATTCAACATATACTATACTAGCCAACCTTAGGATTGTGCCATGTCTATGTATTGCATTATAGAAACACTTTTAGGGAATAATTCATACTATTTTGCATGTGTATATTTTTCTTGCCAAAAATTAGAAAATCTCAAAATCAAAACAAAAATTGCCAAGTTCCATTAGAATTGCACATTTGACATATATTCCTATACTTCTATCCAAATCTAGCACTTTTATGATATACTGTTGCACTTGCATTATGAATACCTACACTTTTTTTTGTGTTTGTGTACTTCTATTTATTACTTTTGTGCATTTGCATTACATAATTGCACATTTATAATTCTCGGTTTCAAACATTCATCACTAATATATGTACATTTTTTCATGATATTTGTGCATTCATATATGTGCATTTGTGATAAAGAGAATTGGGTGTCTTCTTTAGGAAAAATATAAAATAGTTTCGGATACCCATTTGGCTTTTCATTCCAATCTTACAAAAAATAGAAACTTTCAAATAGCAAGAATGTCAGTTTGACTATCATTTCATTTTACATCCTTCTATTTTACAACACCAAAGTCCTAAAACATCCACCATCAATCTCTAGTGTTGAACAATTCCATCTTAGTGAGTTTCCTTATTAGGATTTATCATCCTTTATCTAGAAACTTACTTAGATTGATATTTTGAAATCTCTTTGTCAACATCATAGTGATTGCATGTCTCCTATAGACTTAGAGTTTCATTATCCAATCCAAATTTTTAAAAACTAAAAGCACAACAACAACAAAATAACATGGAATAAATGAATGAATATGAGAATCCATGGCCCACTGAAATTGTTAGGTCCTCTAGATACTCAATGGATGATGAAACAACTAAATATGAGATTAAGGAAGCCATGAAAGATCCTAGGTTCCAAAAAAAATGGAAAAAATATTAGACCTAGATAAAGAGCGACACTTTCTTATGCTTGCACAACATGGAGTAAAGCTTCCTACTATTTTTGATCTCAATCAACTTAGAAACACTTCTTATGATAAGGTACCTCCACAACAAGGGATAACCCCACAAGATATTTTTCAAAAAGGCTCAACCTCACAAGGTCATTTACCATCAAGTGATCCTTTGCAAAAAAAGACTATACCTCTACAAGGACCCATTCAACAAATATCATCTTTCCAAGGTCCTTTACTAAGTTCAATATCCCAAGGTTTTCCCCAAAGTTCATCATAAGGACCTCCTCAACAAGGGTTAACCCAACAAGATACTAATCAATAAGGTTTTTTCTTATAAAGTCCTTTTCTACAACAAAGTTCATCATCTCGTGGTCCTATATCACAAAATTCAAGCTCTCAAGGACCTTCGACACAAAATTCATCTCAACAAAGTCCCAACCAAAGTGTGACATCTCAAGGACCTATTCAAAATCCACTACCACAAGGACCTTCTCAACAAGATTATACTCAACAAGGTGTAACCCAACAAGGTCCTAGTCCATAAAATGTAACCTTATAATGTCCTCCTCAAAAATTAAGCTCAATATATCAAGGATCTCATCAACAAGGGATAACACAAGGATTTACACAACAAGGTTATCCCCATCATGTTCCCCCTCAAGGTTAGGTCCAACAAATACCTACATAGGATTTTCAACAAGGTCATTTCCAACAACAAGGTTCAAAATCCCAAGGGCCTCATCATCAAGGATACAATCTTCATGGTACAAACACCTATGGTCCTAATCCTCAAGGAATCAATACCCAAGGTTTTGATTTTATAAATCCTGAAGTTCAAAAATCCAAGGAAACACTTCATATGGACATACATTATCATTAGATCCTCTTGTACAATAGATCCAAATGCTTCAACAACGAATCCAAGATGTCCAAATGGGATCTTCAACCAAGAAGTACACTTTAGAATATATATTTCCATATCCTTTTGACAAGAACTTGGTCATGGTTCTATTTCCTCCTCATTTTGAGGTACCTAAATTTGACAAATACAAAGGAAATATGAATCCACAAGAACATGCTAGAGAGTTTTGTGCTTCTTTCATTAAAATAGCTCATGATGAGACTTGTCTTATGAGATTGTTTCCACAAAGTTTGGGAGGCCAAGCAATGGAATGATTTTCTAAGTTTTTGATTAGATAAACAGGTTTTACAGGGATCCTAAAACCCGATAGTTAAAACATATAAGGCTGATAATAAGCGTGAAAGCCCAGCCAAAAAAGTATAAGTTACCATAAGGAATTATTTTCTAAGTTACCACTAGGTATCAAGTCCTTTAATGAGCTAGTTGATATGTTTGTAACACATTATTCCTAGAATATTAGACATGAAGTGACCATGCTAGACCTTTACAATACAAAACAAAAGGATGGAAAACCATTTCTCACCTTCTTACAAAGATGGCGTCACCTTTTGTCAAAATATCCAAGAATAATTCCAAAACATACAAAAAAATGGAGATCCTTATAGAAAATATCACACCAAACATGAGTTATAGACTATAATTGCAATGTCCTCCAAACTTCAAAAATCTCATAGAAAGTGGTGTAAAGATTGAGGAAGCTATGGTATAAAAAGGAGAACTAAAAATTTACAAGAAAGACAATGCTAGCTCCTCCAATTCCAACAATGAAAAATCCAAGTATTTGAATAAAAAAAAGAACGATGTGAGTGATGGAGTAGCATATAATTGAAATGTCAAGAAATCAAAACCAATACTAGATCGGGGACATAAATCTACTACTCCTCAAATAAATCAAAATACCCAAGATGTCCTAAATAATAAATGAAATAGTCAGTCTTTCACAATAACATCTTTCATACCTAAGAAGAGAACATTCACTCCTATAGGTGAATCTCTCAAATGAGCTATGAGGAAGTTAATCACTAAGAAACTCATCATACTTCCTAAAGTGCGAGATTATAAGCCAAAAGTGAAACCATAATGGTGAAATGATGATGACTATTGTGAAATCCATAGAGGCAAGGAACATTAAAAAAATGACTGTCAAAGGTCAAAAACATGATACTTGAGATTTGGTAGACAGCGGTGAAGTAAATATTGATGGACATACCTCAAATGAGACACACACTATGTTCAAAGTTCCACTTCTAGATCATGAGAAAGGAAATGCCTCCAAAAATAAAAAAGACAATCAAGCCAGTTATAATGAAACATCCTAAATGTACATTAACAACATATCTAAATGTGATCCTTCTCAATATTATGTCAATGGCATAATATTTCATGAGAAGGATGAATCCAAACATGTTAATGTTACCACTAGAAATCAAGCTAAGGTCACATTATAAGGTATCTCATCCCAACCATTCACATATCAAACAAAAGTTGTCTTTGTACCAAAATCTACACCTAAGGCATCAAAAAAATATAACCGCTTGGATCAATTGAAGAAAACACTAGCCCAGATATTAATATTAGAGATTTTGCAATTGTTAACATCACATAGAGAAATTCTTGAAATAGATCTTTTAGGAAAAATAGTCCCCGTGAATCTAGATCATGATCAACTCCAAGATATGGTAGGACATTTGACCACATGATATTTCATATCTTTTACCAAACATGGTGATTGATGAGTCTAAAAAATGCCTTTATCTTGTTATGTTTAAGATACTTTATGATACTCCATTTATCCTTGTTTTAACACTTATAAGCCTATGTTTGATAAACCTTTGATGATTTATGGGGTAGAAAAACTATGTCATCTTTTGCCTAAATTATATCTAATATGTAGTATTTCATATAAATATCCAAATGTGCATTCTTATGCTTGAATTTAGTTTGATGGATGTTTATTTGCAAATATGTCTTATATCATAACTAACCTGATGATAAGGATTAAAGGATGAGCGAAAGAATCCAGAAGTTGGTTGCCGACAGCATTCAAGGAGAAACGAGCATCAAGGAACAACCACAAAAAGGAAGTTATAACCACTCCAGGAAACATGGCAGTGAATAAGGAGGAGTTTTTATGAGCCATTACCTTCTCTGCATTTACGTTGTAACAAGCGGATGCCGTGACTTCATTGCTCCCTCCTCAATTTCGTTATCCTTCCTTTCAGCTTTCAGTTGTTCTCCTATATTCTCTCATGCAGACTTAACTTAGGATAGTTACTTTTATGTTATGTAATAAAGAGTAGATTCCCTATATATGTCAGGATTGACTCCTATGTGTGAATTTTTTAGGTTTTGGTTTTGATAAGTTTTATCAAGTAAGAGAGAACACTGATTCATAGTTTTTTGCAGTTGTGTTTTACAATTCTGAATTATGTAATGACTGATTAATGAAATGAATTAGTTCTCTTTAGTTTCTATCCTATGTTGGTAGATTAGAGAAGCCAACCAAGGGGGACCACTTGGAAGGTGGATTAGATCAGGATAGAATAGATTCATTTTACTAAGCATTAGCAGTATTTTAAGTAAGACATAGCTAGTTAATTCCTTCCTGTAGCATCACACTTCATGAACATTCCTGCAGCATCTACGAGAATAGTCTAATGGATGAGTCAAGATGGAATCTCTGTTATCTTGTCATTGTGTTTTCAACATTCATAGATTTAGTAGTTTCCTTTCCACAGCAGTAGTGTTGTTTCCTTCCTTTGCATTTTTACTTTCCTATAGCACAAGCATAATGACTCATCAAGGTACCTAGTGCACATACTGTGCCAACCATTTCAAGTATATGTCCCTGGGTTGACAATCTAAATGCACCTCATGTAGGGGAAAAGTAGTCCTTAGCTTGAATAGATTATTCCTAAGCCAGGCCTAGCACATGACTATGGAATACCTATTGTGAGGCGGTTCATTTTTGGCGCCGTTCCCGGGGATGGTGTCAAGCTAGGAGCATTTTTGAGTCATAGTTTTTAGATTTTTTTTTTTTTACCAATGTGAAAATTTTAGTTGCATGCATCGAAGAGGAAGACGACGAGATGAATATGGAAAATTTCTTCCACAGGGATCTATTAATTTGAATGAAGAAGTTGAAGAAGAAGTTGAGTTGCCCTTTGAAGATGCAAGTCCTATTTTTTTGACAGTATCATCATTAAGAGCTGAATCCCTAGATATATCTGGTCTCCAAACTTTCACTGAAATATTGACCATTTTTCTTGATAACACTACCTCAAATCCACCAGTTGTTAATCACCCAGTGCCTAACATTCCTTTTCAGTAGCAACCTCATAATCCAGTCCCACCAGTCATGGCACAACCCACTTTTCCATTTCCACTTCCAAGTCTCATAACCAATGCCAATCTCAAGAATATACCTCCCATTGCTCTTTCAAAGTTCTATGGCCTTGCAATTGAAGACCCCAATACCTTCTTGTTTGAGTTCGACATCCTTTTTCATATTTTTGACTACAACACTGATGTCCATAAGCTTAAATTATTTCTAGCCAAATTGAAAGAATCAACTTTATGATGGTTCATGGGCTTAGGAGCCAATGCAGTTGTAAATTGGGATGAAATGCAAGCCTTGTTTTTGGAAAAATATAAAGAATATTACAAAGCATCTGGTACAAGAGGAGATGATATCTTTAGGATATTACAGAAGGAGGAAGAGACATTAGAAGACTATGTTTCTCAATTTTTATATACACTACAAAAGAATCCTCAGCACACATTGTCTGAAGATTCCCAAAAACTAGTCTTTCTAAGAGGAGTGAATGAAGACTATTTAGAAGCATTGGACCTGATGGTCGGTGACTACTCAAGGTCAACCATGAAGAAAGGTCAAGGACCCCGTTCTACAGTTACAAAAGGAATTAGTCAAGGCATTTCAAAACTTGAAATATCCAATTTGTTGTCAGATTTCAAACAAGACATCAGTAATGATGTCACTACACAGTTGGATACAATGACTGCAAAGAAGAAGCAAGCAAAGGCTGAGTTACAACTAGCTAAGTACTATCCTCATTGCCAAAAGAAAAAGAAGGATTGCCACTGTAAATTGGTTGCAAGCATGGAGAACTAGCATCTTGCAACTAAATATGTAAAGATAGATGGGGATGATGAGCAAGTATTCTTTGTTGCTCAATGCCGACCATGGGCTCAATGTCAAGGTATGTGTCAAAACCCCTTACAAAATTTAAATTCATATGGTAATCAATGGAAAAACTGCAATACCCAAGGTGCTCCACAAAACCAACCCAATTGGAATAATGCTGGGCAAAATAACCCACAATAGTCTCAATGGTCTCAAAATTTCCAAAAACCTTGGCCTAACCAACAGAATAACCAATGGCCCCAGAACTAGTAGAACCAATGGCAACCACCCCAAGGGAATTGGCAATCTCCAAACCAAGGGAATTGGAAATCTCTAAACCAATGGAAGGGATCTCAACAATGGCCTAACCAAAATACTGGTGTTCCACAATTACCCCCTCCAACTCAACAACTTGCTTTAATGCCACTACCTGCAAATAGTGGACCTCAAAAGCAAAAAAAGCTACTTGCATAGCCTCAGCCAAATCCAAATAGCAAACCACAGCAACCCATGTATAGTACTGATACCCAACAGTACCCTGCTTATGCCCTAGATGTCGCAGATATACATTTGAGATCTGGAATGACCTTACCAGCACCAAGGCCACCTCTTATAACTGAAGTATCAGACTCTCCTACAGCATCAGAACCTTTGGTTGATGAACCTGTTGACCCAACTAATGTTACCATACCAATACCAGATCAACCAGCAGTAGAGCCTCCTTTTCCAGACCAACTAATACAAAAGGAACAAAGCAAGGAACAACCCTTTGACATTGTTAACTAGTTGAAGAATATGCATGTCTGAATACCTTTGTTTCAAACTATTAAGGACATTCCTACTTATGGAAAAGCTATAAGGGAAGCGTGTCTAAAGAAACCTGGAAGGAAGAAGAAGGATCCTACCACAGTTCATGTTGTTGGACATTTAGCTAATATCATGTTAGGAAGAGTGATTTCACCAAAATATTCTGACCCAGGGAGTCCAGTAGTAAGTGTCAGCATCAATGGTCAATTTGTTAAAAATGCCTTAATAGATTTGGGAGCTGCTATAAATGTGATGACTAAAGAAACCATGAAGAAGTTACAAATAGAAGGATTAAGGCCCACACCAACTATTCCGTAGCTTGCAGATAGTTCCACTATCACTCCTGATGGAATGATAGAAAATATTGTTGTGACCCTAGATTCCCTAGAATATCCTGTGAACTTCATGATTTTGTCCCCTAAAGTAAACCTATCTGGATATCCTATCATTCTAGGTAGACTATGGTTGGCCACAGTTGATGCAAACATAAATTGCAGATCAGGGAATATGACCATATCAAATGGCCAAGCAACCAAGCAATTTGATCTATATCCTCCTGCACAACCATTACCAAATTTGAGTACATCTTTTTGGCCAAATTTAGGAGATGAAGAAGAAGAGATAAATTCCATAGTACAACTTATGATGCTACATAGGCAATCTTTTCTAAAGTTACAAGAAGAAGATTCAGTAATCTAGAGCATCCTTACCAACACCTGTGTGGTAGGAAAAGATGTGTCTGAAAGCTCTGTATTAGAATTGATTACATATGAGGAGTGTGATACAAGTTGTACTTTACTTAAGGAACTTGAAAATCTTTGTTCACTACTTCCCTATGAATTAGAAGGAAGCCCAATCTTTGAAATTGCTATGGTAGAATCTACTATTCCTATTGAACTAAGTAAAGGCCATAAACTACATGTTAACCCCAAATTGACATCCGTACAGATGGAACAATTAAAAGAATAGATTTAGAAGCATGAGAAGACTTTTGCTTGGGATTATGATGATATGAAAGGATTAAACCCTACACTGTGTACCCATAGGATATACATTAATGAAGGTTTTCTACCACTTCGTCAACCGCAGAGGAGGATAAATCTAAGCCTCGGAGAAATAGTCAAAATAGAATTGCAAAAACTGCTTGATGCTGGCTTTATCTATCCTATATCTCATAGTAAATGGGTATCACTGCTGGTTATAGTACCTAGGAAAGGAGGAAAATGGAGAATTTGTGTAGATTATAGGGAGTTGAATAAGGCTACTAAAAAGGATCATTTTCCTTTACCCTTCATAGATCAAGTTTTGGATACACTAGCTGGAAAAAAGAACTTCTCCTTTTTAGATGGATACAAGGGCTATAATCAAATCAGTATTGCTCCTGAAGACCAAGACAAAACTACATTTACCTGTCCATGGGGTACTTTTGCATACTCTATTTTACCATTTGGTCTTTGTAACACTCCTGCAACATTTCAACAGGCCGTAATTAGTATTTTTGCTGATATATCACATGATTGTATGGAAATCTATATGGATGACTTTACAACATTTGGAGTTACTTTTGAAGAAGCAATGATAAATCTTGAAAAAGTTTTGGTAAGATGTCAAGAACATAATTTGGTACTAAATAGTGAAAAGTGTTTCATGCTCATGCAAGAGGGGGTGGTACTCGGTCATTTCATATCTACTGCAGGTATACAAGTAGACCCAGCTAAAATTGAGGTAATTCAAACATTACCCATACCCACTAAATTAAAAGATATCAGATCTTTTCTGGGACATGCTGGATATTACAGGCATTTTATAAAAGACTTTAGTAAAATAGCCAGTCCCTTGTATAAGTTGCTTACAAAAGAAGCTGAATTCAAATGGACACCTGATTGTGATAAAGCTTTCCTGTAGCTTAAGCAACTTTTGACCACAACCCCAATTTTACAAGGCCCTGATTGGAACCTACCTTTTCACATATATACAAATACTTCTAATTATGCCATAGGAGCAGTTTTAGCACAGAAACACTCAAATCTTGAGAATGCCATTTATTATATTAGTAAGAGTCTTCATGGTCTAGAACTGAATTACATAGTGACTGAAAAAGAATTGTTAGCAGTAGTCTATGCTCTAAATAAATTTTGGCATTACATCACAGGTCATCCTATCTATGTTCATACTAATCATGCAGCAATCAAGTATCTCATGAACAAACCTGCTATAACTGGTAGGTTAGCAAGATGGTTACTATTGTTACAAGAATTTGACATAACCATAGTAGAAAAGCCTAGAAAAACAAATGTCATAGCTGATTATTTGTCAAGAATCAATCATCATGATACTGACACTACTCTGGTAGATGATGCATTTTCAGATGAAAATTTGTTTCATATTACTATTAAAGTTCCATGGTATGCAGATATTGCTAACTACATTGCAACTAATAGGACACCAATGCATTTTTCTTATAAGGAGAGAAAGATGCTCATATAGAAAAGCTTCCATTTCTCATGGATAGACAATTTTCTGTTCTATACTGGGCCTGATCAAGTTATGCGTAGATGTGTAAGAGAAGATGAGACATATGATATTTTGCATGCATTTCATAATGAGTCCTACAGAGGACATTTTGCAGCCAAAAGAACAGCTTTCAAAATCTTAGCCACTAGTTACTATTGGCCTACCCTTCATAAAGATGCAATCAATTATACAAAGAAGAGTGACCAATGCCAAAGAATGGGTCGCCCAACCAAACAGATGAAATGCCTCTGAATCCTCAAATGGTGTTAACACCATTTGACAAATGGGGAATGGACTTCATCGGTCCTATTGATCCTCCATCCAATGGGAAGTCTTATATTCTGGTTTGTACTGACCACCTAACCAAATGGGTCGAGGTTAAGGCTATGAAACATGCCCATGATGAAAAAAATTTTGGATTCCTGTATGAAGAGATTTTTACATGCTATGGAGTTCCTAAAGAATGGGTTACTAATCAAGGCACACAGTTTACTTCTAACCTGATTTTAGAATTGATGAAATAGTATAACATCAGGCATCGCAGATCCAATCCTTACCATCCACAAGCCAATGGACAAGCAAAAGTTACCAACCATGAGCTAAAAAATATTCTAACTAAAACAGTCCATTTGCATCGTCGAGATTGGACCAGCCGGTTACAAGAAGTTGTTTGGGCTTATAGAATAACTTGGAAAACCACTACCAGATTCACACCATTTGAGCTTTTGTATGGGAAAGTGGCAATGCTTCCAATTGAATTTGAATACAAGACTTTAAGAACAACCTTGACCTTAGATATTGATCTTCCTGCAGCACAAAGAGAATGTCTCCTGCATCTTAATTCTTTGGATGAAATGTGCAAGACCATTTTAAAACATACTAAACTGGTACAAAAATAGAGAAATCATTGGCATGATTCTCATATCCTCAACAAACAGTTCAAAGCTGGTGACAAGGCATTATTGTATGATTCCCGCTATAAGGCTATGCCAGGGAAGCTGTAGACGTGATGGTTAGGACCATATCAAATCATCCATGTCTTTGACAATGGAACAGTTCAACTAACCACAATTGATGATATGCCTTTCAAAATGTTGATCAACAATCATTGACTTAAACTTTACAAACAACCTCAAACAAAAGCTGAGTTCATGCAATAGTTCGAACAACCAGATCTAACAACAACTCAAGTACCTCTTCCTGCAGCCAAAGGTGAAAACCTTCTGCCTGCTCCTCTTCAACATTAATTCTAATTTTCATGTCCATAATAATAACTTTATGTCTGCATAAAGTCCATTTTCTTTTCATGATATTTCTTTCGATTCATATCTTAATCTTCCATCCACCCACCTCACTCCATTTCTTAATCTTCCATCCACTCACTTTCTACATACTTATATTTTTGTGTTTTCAATCAAATTTGCACATGCTAATGGATGCTGCCATTTACATTATTTCCGCCACCTTGTTTTTTTGGAGCATGTGACAATCCGCTTGGCAGGTATAAACATTTTCAAACTATTATTCATTTATAAGTTTGCAAATTTTGTTAATTATATCTAATACTACATAATCTTTATAATTACGACATATTCCAGTCCCTAACCCATACTAGTCTGACACGTGAGGACACTTGTCATAAAATTAGCAAGGGGCAGGGGAGTGTCATACTATCCAATGACATGCCTGATTAACTATGATGATTTTCAAAAATCTTGGCATTACCCTTTATTAATGAGAGCTTTTTGCCATAAGTATGCCATGTCAAGCATTGTACTCCCACTTTCTGAATGAATTTTTCTTTGTTCATGCCAAATTTTTCATGCTAAGCCATGATGTGACCTATTTTTTTTTAAATTTTGGCATTTGAACCATGTTTTCGGATGATTTCCACACAAATTCATGATTTAATTTTACCTAAATTTTAATTATGGCACATAACAATTGGTTATGGCAATTAATATTCCCAAAAAGAAGCGGTGAAGCGTCTAAGAAATAACGTAGAGTTTTGAAGTTTGCATTCAGAAAGGGAGAGGGAAATGGAGTAGCAGAAGTATCAGGAAATGGGAGGAGGTTTACAGAGAAAAGAGTCGGTCGAGCACATTTTGTTGCTCTCTGATGTAGAAGTAGTAAGAAGATTCAATGCATGTGGGTGGTTAGGTTATTGTTTGAATTTAATAGCATATGATGAAGAAGCAGCTGTAGAATTCACCATGACATTTGATGAAGGTAAAGCTTCTGTGTGGGGTTTGACAGTAATTGCAATAGAAGAACAAATTGCAGAAATAATAGGGTTACCTCCTATTGGAGAGCATTATCCGAGCTTGCATGACGCTAGGTCAGCAAGGGCCCAGTTCACTACCCCACATGACCCTCCATTGGATGTTACAAAGCAGGGGTGCAAGAGATTGTCTTTGCCGCCTCCATACCCTGACCTAGCAATGCATGTCATCAGGTATTTTACTTGTGAAGGAAGATTTTTGCACTTACATGCACACCATTTTATGTTACTTAGTTGTATAAGGCACAATATTGCCATGAATCTTCCAAATTTTTTGTATAATATGCTCTGTATTAGTGCGGAAGAGACTCAAAAAGGGAAAGATAATTCTGTCACTCACCATGCTTTGATTAAGTTGTTAATAGAAAGGTCTCTTAGGGATGTATCCCCTTTGACATGGGATGACTTTTTGAAATTTAAAACCCTACAATCCCAAGTTGACCCTAGTGAACGGCAGGGTGAGGAAAACGTAGTTCCTAGTAGTGAGCCTGCAGAACAAAATATTGAGGGAGCTGAAACAGAAAATGCACAAGGGATTGAACCAAAATTTGCTTCCACTCAAGCCAATGTGCCTCCACCTGAACAGGACATCCCTAGGCCCACTACTAGTCAAGCTAAAAGGAAATGGAAGTCACCAGAAAAAATTGTTGCTCAACAAAAACCTAGTCCTGCAATTAAGCAATAGAAGAAAATGAAGAAGGTTCCTATAGCAACTAATCCTGTAGCAGTGATACTGAAACAGAAAAGTAGGCAAAAGACAATAGTACAAGAAGAGACTCCTTTGTGGAGAAGCCCTAGAATGAGAGGGTAGATTTTTAAAAATCCTATATTTTCTAAAGCACCTGCCCCAGAGTCTCTTGTGTAGATAATTTTTGACCATTCTCCCCTTCACACTGAGATGACAGAAGCTTCTGGTAGTCCTCCTGCAGCATGTGAGCAAGAAATTAACAAAACCTTAATGGATTTACTAGGTGTTTCAAGCCATGAGAATGAAGTAGTTCCTGAAAGTCATGATTCGAATACTGCCTTAGTCCCCAATAAGTCAACATGGATCAATAGTTTGGTGGAACATCTATGGCGGGAATGGAAAAAGAAAAAGGATTATGAAGAGGATAACAGTGCCGTCACCTTGCAAAAACTCCTTTTCCAATTATATGGACAGCATTTATTTGCTAAAGCACTATGGAAAGAGGAGAAGAAAAGAATGAGCAAGATCATAACATCACAAAATGAGGAGATTGAAGAATTGAAAGTACAACTAGAAAGACAGAAACAACACATCGAACATGCACTTAAATTAGTTGATCAAGCTCTTGCTTGCAGACCACCTCCTTGAGAATATGCTTTTTTTTTGGAAGAACAATATCTTTTGTTTTAGTTGATGTTAACCCTCATAAATATAAATGCAGAATTCAAAACCGCACAAGAGTTTTATGGGTTGTATCAAACCTTACCACCATGGCAGCAAAATCTATTGTGTGAGTTATATATTCATAATTTTGTCATTCTTGCAGAAACTGAGTGGAATCCTTTGCTCTATATAGGAGATGTGCATTTGAAATCTTTAATGCCATGGATGTCTAATGAGGCAAATTATGATAGACAACTGGTTAATTACAAAGATGAGGAGAAAACAAAACCTTTACCCTTGAGGGCAGAAACTAAACAACCAGAAGAAATGCTTCGAGACTGGTTTACATTAACCTATGGGAAGAGTAATCCAGACATTAGAAAGAAGGTATTTGCTGCTAGAGCCAAAGTATATGCCGAATATGAAAACTTGCCCTACTTTGCATCTAAGAGAGCTATGATCGGAGTAAGAGGTAGATGGGCACGGTTACCTGATTCTCTTAAGAAATCAGAGCCGCACGGTCCTATTAATTTGGAAGCAGCACTATATAGAGTTCCAAAATATTTAGAACTGGGAAAGCAACTAAGGCCAGAGCTATGGTGTCCTTTAACCATGCAACCTCCAATGCTTTTATGGCCCCTGTATGATATTGATGTTGACAAACTTGATAAGTTGCAGGAAGACCACAGGCGAGAAGTATGGGAAAGGACTAGAGGATTCTATTACACCTTCAAGGGCAGCAAAAAGGGAAAGACGGAAGTTGGGGAGCTCAGATCTTTGACAAAGAAATGTAATGCTTGAGGACAAGCATTAGTTTAGCAGGTGGTAGATGATGAGTCTAAAAAATGCCTTTATTTTGTTATGTTTAAGATACTTTATGATACTCCGTTTATCCTTGTTTTAACACTTATAAGCCTATGTTTGATAAACCTTTGATGATTTATGGGGTAGAAAAACTATGTCATCTTTTGCCTAAATTATATCTAATATGCAGTATTTCATATAAATATCCAAATGTGCGTTCTTATGCTTGAATTTAATTTGATGGATGTTTATTTGCAAATATGTCTTATATCATAACTAACCTGATGATAAGGATTAAAGGATGAGCAGAAGAATCCAGAAGTTGGTTGCCGACAACATTCAAGGAGAAACAAGCATCAAAGAACAACCATGAAAAGGAAGTTATAACCACTCCAGGAAACATGGCAGCGAATAAGGAGGAGCTTTTATGAGCCATTACCTTCTCTGCATTTACGTTGTAACAAGTGGATGCCGTGACTTCATTGCTCCCTCCTCAATTCTGTTATCCTTCCTTTCAGCTTTCAGTTGTTCTCCTATATTCTTTCCTGCGGACTTAACTTAGGATAGTTACTTTTCTGTTATGTAATAAAGAGTAGATTCCCTATATATGTTAGGATTGACTCCTATGTGTGAATTTTTTAATTTTTGGTTTTGATAAGTTTTATCGAGTAAGAGAGAACACTGATTCACAGTTTGTTGCAATTGTGTTTTACAATTCTGAATTATGTAATGACTGATTAATGAAATGAATTAGTTCTCTTTAGTTTCTATCCTACGTTGGTAGATTAGAGAAACCAACCAAGGGGGCCCAATTGGAAGGTGGATTAGATTACGATAGAATAGATTCATTTTACTAAGCATTAGCAGTATTTTAAGTAAGACGTAGCTAGTTAATTCCTTCCTGTAGCATCACACTTCATGAACGTTCCTGCAACATCTGCGAGAATAGTCTAATGGATGAGTCAAGATGGAATCTCTGTTATCTTGTCATTATGTTTTCAACATTCATAGATTCAGTAGTTTCCTTTCCACAGTAGTAGTGTAGTTTCCTTCCTTTGCATTTTTACTTTCCTGCAGCACAAGCATAATGACTCGTCAAGGTACCTAGTGCACATACTGTGCCAATCATTTCAAGTATAGGTCCCTGGGTTGACAATCTAAATGCACCTCATGGTAGGGGAAAAGTAGTCCTTAGCTTGAATAGATTATTCCTAAGCTAGGCCTAGCACATGACTATGGAACACCTATTGTGAGGCGGTTCAGTGATCTTGCAATTGAACAACCTCATAATATTCCACTCGATATTGAAGTTCTTGTACAAAATTAAAAAATCAAAAGAGTTCTTATAGGTAGAGGAGATGGCTTGAATATATACTTTAAAATTACTTCTTGCACTAGGATTTTCTAAAAATAGTGTAGATCCTAAAAGAAAAATCAAAATTAGAACTTATGATGAGCAAGAAAGGGCATCCAAAGGATCAATTGTTCTACCTATAAGAGTTGATCACATGGTCAAAGATGTACCTTGTTAAGTTCTATATATGGAACTAGCATATAACATTCTCTTGGGACATCCTTGGATTCACTCTATGCAAGAAGTTTCCTCAACATTTCATTAATGTCTGAAGTTCGCTCATAATGGAAATAAGATAACAATCAAAGGGGATCCAAATCCTTTTCATTATTGCAATATAATGAAACCATCAACAGAATCTCTAGTATCATACAATTGAGCTATATTAACATCCATCAATCATGATTCTAGTAATGTAGCATTTACTTCCAAGTCATCCGGCCTAAAAGTTGATGTCAAAGAACTAAGCATGGGAGAATATACCTTGGGGAAAACTTTTTTGTATCATGAAATTACCCCTGTCTCCTAGATCATAAGGAAGATCATTGATTATTAAACAATAATTGTAACCTCTTCCCACTACTATTTTGAAGGAAGATTCAAGCAATTATTTTGGAATGGAATGGGGAATGAGGAAAAACACTCACTTCTTGTTGTGATGTGGAGCCTAATCAGACTCAGAGGTTTATTTGATGTGGTCCCCATACCCCTCTCATATTATTTTTGTAGGGATTTGTGTTGGAAATATAAGAGTAATTGAGAGGGGAGGGGTGAATTAGTTACTACAAAAATAAATCCCAGATCCCTTAGATGTTAGTACAAAATAATTCTATCAAAACATGATTCTACTAATGCTTGGCAACCAAAGAAATGTTGTAACTTGGTAAACACTATAATTTCTTGATAGTTACTTAGCATGCAAATCTTAAGATGTTATCTATGATTACCATTACTTTAACTTAGTTTCAAACACAGAAAAGAAATAGCATGAACATATTAGACATCAAGATTTAACGTAGAGACCCAATTTGGGAAAACCCACAAATTGCAACTAGTTACTATTTTCACTCTTCTAAAGTGAGCCCTATTAGGAGCCAATCCTATTAAAGGTTACAAAACACACTATTAGGTGTGACCTTGTTAGAGGATTTAATCACCCTATTAAGAGTGGCCTTGTTAGAGGTCTTTAGACAATTCAATAGAACTGCCACCTTATTGGAGAATTTATAAATAGTTGTTAAGCCAACTCTGTTAAGAGATTTAGATTACTACTACAATGGTTAGAGAGTAATAATGACATGACCTAATTTGGATGCAACTAAATTGCTAATTATAGATCTCAATTATGGCTTGTATACTTGATCCTTCCTGATCAAATATATCTTTTTAGCTCCACAAGGATATTTTGCATATCCTTTTGATTTCCTCTTTTCATCATCAAATCTTCAATACATTTGCATATCCATCTTCTTGCTTCTAATCCTAAACTTGAGCTTTTATTTATATCTTTCATATTGTCAATTCGGCTCAAATGCAACTTGCAATAACTAATATTTATCTTCTCAGTTGGCTAGAACCATCAATCAAATCAATTGAACTCAATATGTCAAAACAAGAAAATCCTTTGCTAGCTGACTCTGCTTGGTAGATACTAACTCAGAAATGATTTTCCTATGTTAACCAAGTTAGCTCGGTTAACACTGCATACTTGCACAAATCCTTTGGTAACCAAGTGAGCTCAGTTAGCAATAGTTCCATCCAACATTTTCTTCATTAACTAATTGAACTCGGTTAACACTTATCTTCCATAGACTTTCCTTATATGCCAAGTGAACTTGGTAGACACAGAAAATTGTCTTCACTGCCCGAGTGAGCTCGGCATACATTGACTAATAATGATATGACATTTTGTTTAACATCAAATACAATACACAATTAATTAATTGTATTCAACAATCTCCCTCTTTGGCATTGATGGCAACACAACATGTCATATTACAATGAATTTTGTTTTTGGAGCAAGAATAAACTAAGGAACATATCCTTAGTTTCATTCTAATTCTCATCCATGATAACTCCCTCTATCAGTGTGAACTCTTTCTGCCTTCAGTTTCTCCCTCTTTTAGAAAACTTTTTTTTGCATAGAACTTATGCCAAGTTCATTCTCCCTTTCTGATAATTCTTCTCTTCCAATCTCCCTCTATGAAATATCTTTACTATGATAGCACACTTCTCCATCTTTTCAACAAAATTTCTATGAGATATGATAGTATACTTCTCCCTCTTTGTCAATGCAACACATGCCAAAGACAATACTCAGTGAAATCAATGTACCTTAAGTACTGATTTATTTGCAATATGCCCTTGTCAATACTGCACCAACTGATTGATGCATCACTAAACTTCATTTAAGCCCTATTTGGTTGCAAGAATTGGATGGGGAATAGGAAAATGTAAATACCTGCATTTGCCAATTTGACGTTTGTTTGCAACATACAAAATTGGAATTGGAATTCGCCTATCCTAATTTGACCACAAAATGAGCATAGCAGAATTCCTAAAAAAAGATGGAATAAGAATAGTTTATTCTTATTCTAGTTTTTAATAAACTCAATTTGATGAGTTGTCAGGTCTGTGACTTTAACATTTGATTGTATTTTGCCACTCAAATGCATTTTTGGACTATTTTCATCGTTCATCATAAGATATAAACTAGGTCAACATTATTTAATATTTAATATGTGTATTTTTTTAAAGCAAAAAGAACTAATTACAAATTTGATATCTTTTCTAAACTTTCATAAAATTATCTTTACAAATAAATCTTGTGTTTACTCTTATAATTAAAACTATGTTGAAAGATCATTTAAATATCATATTAATGATCTTGACTTATTTGTAATTTTTATTTTCTTTAATATATTTGAAAATAAAATTATTTTATTTTTGGTCTTATACTCATTATAATAATTTGTTTAATTTATAATTAAATGTATAATATACAATACAATATGTCCTTTGAATTTTGATGAATTTCAAAGGTTGTGGTATAGCTTTCACTTATAAAGTAAATTTTAAAGATAAAATAAAGGTTAATTAAAATAATTTGGCTTTTTAAAAAATTAATAAAAAATAAGTTTTTACAAATAAAAAATCTTGTTTATTTAAAATATTACCAAAATAAAAATAATAATTTAATTATTAAAATTTTAAAGCAAAACTTATTCCAATTCGTATTTCAATTGTTGCAACCAAACATAGAATATGCATATTCCAACTCCTCTTCCAGGTCAACCAAATAGGTCCAAATAATATTCCAAAACTTATTTTAAGAATTAATGAATACCAAAAGAGAGCTTATTCCAGCATAGATGAATGTTGGATTCAACAATTCTTGCAGCCAAATAGGGCCTTAGTGAGCTTCATATAGGGGAATGACCCCTAGCTTACCTCTTAGATATAGAAATGCATCCTTAGGTAATGGCTTGGTGAATATGTCTGCAATTTGTTCGTTTGTGTTCACATATTCCAATATGACTTCTTTATCTTGCACCAATTCTCTTAAGAAGTGATATTTTATAGCAAGATTCTTTGATTTTGTATGCATCACTAGGTTCTTTGATATATTGATTGCCCTAGTGTTATCACAGTATATGACTACTTGATCCTTGATCTCTACTTTCATACCCATCATCAATTGTTTGAACCAAACAATATTAGAACAATTAACTACTGCTACCACATATTTTGCCTCTATTGTGGACTGAGAGGTACAATTATTTTTCTTACTTTTCCAAGACACTACTATTTTACCAAGAAAGAACGCTCCTCCACTAGTGCTTTTTTTGTCATCAACACTTCCTACCCAATCAGCATCAGTGAATACCTTAAAGTCCAAATTGCCTCCTATTTTGTACCATAAGCCATAGTCTTCAGTACCTTTCATATATCTCATGATTCTTTTGACTACCATCAAATGATTTTCTTTGGGATTTGCTAAAAATATTACCACCATACTAACTACTAATGCAATATCACGCCTTGTATGCACTACATAATACAATTTTTCAATCATTGATATGTATGTGGTCTGATCTACCTCTTTGAAATCATCATTTTTGGAAAGCTTATGTCCAGCAGACATAGGGGTTCCAACTGGTATTGAATCTCCCATTCCAAATTTTTTTAGTATTTCCTTGATATATTTAGATTGAGTAATGTAGATGCCACCTTTCTTCTTTTGAATCTATAATCCAACAAAGAATTTTATTTCTCCAAACATATACATCTCAAATTCTTTACTCATTTCTTCTAAAAATGCTTTGCACAAGTCATCATTTTTTGTAAATAAGGTATCATCAACAAATATTTCTGCCATCACAATCTTTTTATTTGGTCCTTCTTTGATAAACAGACTATTGTTATCATTTTTTCTTTGAAAGCCAAACTGTATCAAGTAATTATGAAGCCTTTCATACCAAGCTTTGGGAGCTTGCTTGAGTTCATATAATGCCTTGTGCAATTTACAGACCACTTCCATTTTTCTAGTATCTCCAAAACCTTCCAGTGATTCAATGCACACTTCCTCATCAAGTATTCCATTCAAGAATGCAGATTTTACATCCATTTGATATACTTTAAATACTCAATGAGCTGCATATGCTAGTAGAGTTCTAACACCTTCTAATCTTACAATAGGAGAAAAATTTTCACCATAATAAATACCTTCTTCTTGAGAATAGCCTTTACATACCAACCTTGCTTTGTTTCTAGATACTTTTCCATCTTCATTCAGCTTGTTTCTCAACACCCACTTTGTGCCAATTACATTTTTATCCTTAGGTCTAGGAACAAGAGTCCAGGTTTTGTTCTTCTCTATTTGTCCTATTTCTTCATTCATTGTTTCAATCCAACTTTCATTTTCCAATGCATCTTTAACATTTCTAGGTTCAAATTCAGCAAGTAAACATGTACCTTTCAATTTTCTTCTTGTCATTGTTCCATCATATTTATCTCCAATGATTTAATCAGGTGCATGATGCCTTTTGACATATCTTGCTAACACAGGTTCTTTGGATTTGGAATGAGTTTCACTAATTTCATCATGAACTTTAGTATCAAGCTTGGGTCCCATTGTCTATGAATCGGGTCCTTCAAGCTCTGTTTTCTCTAGCTCAGTTCCTTCTGACTTGGGTCCTTCAGAATGTGATGTGGATTGCACTACTTACAACTTGTTAACTATTGGAAATTTTGGGGACTCAGGAGGTGAAGCTTCCTTTCTTTCAGATAGATTTGGTAGGGTATCAAGTTCATGGTAAACAAATCTTATGTAATCTTCTAGTGCTTTACTGCTTTCTTCTTCACTCTTTTCTGCAAACTCATCACTTCTCACATGTGCACTTTCTATGATTTTATGAGTAGACAAATTCAAACATTTGTATGCTTTACTTCTATAAGAGTATCCTAGAAATATGCCTTCATCACCTTTGACATCAAATTTTCCTTTTCTATATTCTTTCAAGATATAACATTTGCTACTAAATACTTTCAAGTAACTTACATTGGGTTTGTAGCCATACCATAGTTCATAAGGAGTTTGATTGGAGTCTTTCTTCGACTATACTATGTTCAAGGTATGAACTGCAATGTTGATAGCTTTTTTCCAGTATTTGATTGCAACATTCTTTTCTATCATCAATGTTCTTGCACAATCCATGATAAATCTATTTCTTCTTTAAGCTATGCCATTATGTTGAGGTGTACTAGGAGCAAAAAAGGCTCTCCATTTGACCATCTCTAATGACATAAGGCTACAAGACTCCAAGGAACTACTAGATCCCCTATTCAATGCAGATAAAGTTGGTGAGAGACCCATTTTGAATGTAGAAATTGATAGAGAGGAAGGAGATGATATCAATCATTGAGCGAGACATGTCATTCAAATGACAAAGAGTTCAATTAAGAAACCTTTTCCACTTGATCCAGTTCCAGATATAGTGATCTTCCATGCACATGGTTGCCCAGAAAGGGGTAAAGAGAGGAAAGTCACTATTCCTACATTTGCACTCCAATCTCCTATCAGGCTTGAAATAGTCTACCACATTGATTGCCCAATGGGATATTATCACCCTTCAAAGAGGAAGGGAAAGAGGAAGAGAGCCTCTTTTTAGAGGATTTAGATAGAGCATGTTGTAGAATAGGTCTCTTCCCAACAATGGGAGCCAAGTCCACAAGAGCCCCAAGATGGTGGAGCTACCCAAATCTAGGTTAAACTTTAGTTGCCTCCTATTTTTCCAAACCAATCAGAAGAGGGAGAGATTCTAGAGACCTCTATTCCTCCAATGCACAAAGAGCCTACTTCTCCTATGATTCCAAAGAGATAAAAGAGGATCAAGGTTAGGATGAATAAAAGGCAAAGAGTCAGTAAGAGATTAGTGCCTAATCCATCAGTTCCCAAAACCATTCTGAAGGAAGAAATAGAATTAGATGAGGAGGAAGAACAAGTGCCCCTACAAAGGAGAACTCAGTTAGCAAAAGTCATAGAGTTGGAAAGAAGAAAGAGTGCCATGAGTACCCTACCACCCACCTAAGAAAAACCTGTAGAACTCTCTTTTTTGGAAGACAAAGTGCAGTGGTGCGTGAATGAGAAAAGGGAACAAAGTGAAGATGTTCTCTCAATCTTGAATTTTGATTTCATGCCCATGGGTATAGAGTTAGTTGGAGGTAAGATCATGGACACCCCACAGGTGAACTCCAATAGAAAGACTAGACACAAATGCCACTAGAGACACAAGGTCTTGATCTCACTCCTCCATCTCCACCATAGGTCACAGTGGTAGATAAGGGTTCAGTAACTCCCCCACCTCCAAGTCCAAAAGAGGAACATGTTCAAAAGGAACCATCATCACAAGAGCAACTAGAACCAAGCATTACTAATGAGGCATCAAAAGAGGCACAAATAGTAGAATATGTGCAACAACCTTCTCAGGATGTTGAGGATCAAACTATAGGATCTACAGAGATCGAGACTACAGAAGAAGAGTCCTCACAGTAGGAGACTCCAAAAAGAGTGATAAAGGGAAGGAGGTAGTTGAACACACCCCTTCATCATCTAGAGTCAAGGTTGTAGAGAGACACATCCCAAGATGGTTCTGGAAATAAATAATGAGAAGTGTAGGGCATTAGTTTCATGCTTCAAAGGATGACATTCGTGATATTGCAGAAATCTTGAATAAGCCTGAGTTTCCATTAAATTATGCAATTCCATATGTGTTTTTCACTACCATATAGAATCAAAACTTATTTGCACAAGTGGCTCACCCTCTTGAAGGTACAGATGCAGAAGTTTTAGTCTTGAGAACTATGAAGTGAAAGATATTATGTTAGAAAGACCTACATGGGATACAACTCGACAGATGATGACTATGGGAGTCAAAGACGTTCTCAAGCACATGGAATAGGATGAGATTGAAATCAGAACACTTCAAAGGAAAGTTGAGATCCTAAAGGGATATCTAGCCAAAGTTGTTGGTCCTCTTGATCTTGAATGCCCCAAGGAGACTCTGAATATATCATTCTTAGAGAAGGAGAAAGTGTACAGCTTAATCCATTTTTGAAAGCTTGTCAAGAATTATGAGATAGCCTTGAGTATAAAGGTGTCACTATAATCACAAGAAGTTTGAATTTGTTGCATGCTATGCAAGAGAACATTGATAAGATCATGGAAATTTTTAGGCAGGACTTCAGTATCATGGATGAGGTACAGCCATGGAGCAAAGATTTGCAAACTTTACAAGCCATAAAAGGGCAAAGGTACTACATTCTAATTAATATATATAGTAGAGAAGAGCTAGACATGATAGATGATTGGATAGAGAAGATAGCAGATGGGAATAAAGTGATGGAAACATTACATGATGAGATACATAGGCTCAATGACCAAACCCGAGAGAAAATTTTGGAAGCAGAAAAGTTGTACAGTGATGCATGCTTGGACATATTTGAAGATGAAGAATGAGAGAAGTTGTTTCTAGTTGAAGTAGTAGTGGAAAATTTCAAGAAGACTTTAGAGGAAGCATCCAGTGATGAAGACATCAAAAAATCCTTCAGGATAGAGGAAGCACTGTTAGAGTTGGACACCAAATTTGAAGATTTTGCAGAGACTCGAATCGAGGTGGACAACTCTAGACAAAAAGTCAAGGACAAGCATGAGGCTTTAGATCTTCCAAATGTTGCTAAATTTACTAAGATGATAGAGAAATTAAAGGGCAACCATCCAAACATAGCTTTGGGATGAAGATGAACAAAACTTAGATGCTAGAATTTCAATTTTGACACTTAGTAAAATTTTGAGTTTTTTGAACCAGTTGAGGTCCGTAGGTCTGAAGCTCTATAGGTCCATAGGTTCACATTTTCATGCAGCTCCATAGGTCTGTAGCTCCTCAATTTAGAGGTGTGCTGATAGTTGACTACCAATTCAAAAAATAGCACTTTCCATGCATCAAGAGCATGTTTCAATGGCAAGTTAACTCCAACACATGCCTAGTGAAGGGCCAGCTTCTATTTTTGGTGCCTCCATGCACTTCCACTTCAACTGATGGCTTCCTCCTAATTTCTCTCTCATGATTTCTTTGTTTTTGACATGTAAAGGGATCATTCATGCAATTAATGAATGAAATATGGATGGAGTCCCTCTAAGCACCAGTTAGATTGTTAGTATGTATATGTTTAGTTTATTTTTATTGTTAAAAGAATTTTATCATATGAAAGATATCTCTCACTCTTAACACAAACTGAGGAGATGATTTCTTATAAATACCCCATTGTAAAATGTAACAAGGGCCACTATTATTATGCAATAAAATTATCCTTTTGGTGCTGGCATTTGGAGTGTAGTGATTCTTGCCTGAATGTATCATTGTTTTGTGAATTCTATTCATGAGATTGTGATTGAGCCAAAGGTTTATTGCGTTGTTTATGGTTATGCTATCTTTTAGTTCTTGTGTTTGCTATAGAATTATGAATTTCATTGATGCAATGAGCTTGAGGAGAGATCATCAAATTGTGCCTACATAACTCTTTGTCTTGCATGAGTGCACTTTCCGTAGCCTTACGATTTGATGAAGAGTGAAATATCATTCAGGTACTAAAATTTCCCATCGATGATTGCATCAATGGATTCTAGGAAGAATTGCTCCTATTTTCATTGGTTTCCTACCTATTTCTTTGAAGGTTTAACTCACAGTGTGTTGTGCTCTATAGCTTATGTCCATTTAGGAATTTCAATTTCACATTATTTAAATTTCACGTTATTTGCTTTCGGTTTTGTTATTTTCTTTGCTAACCCCTTGTTAGAATAGGAACACATTTTAGTTGCATTGGTAGTTTCATTCATTGAAAAAACAAAAAATACAAAAAATATTGTTCTCTTTGGTGTGTTATTTTGAGACAACGAACAGATTTACTTCGATTCTGAGATAAATGCGTTTTTTAGAACTAGCAAAGGCCTCCTTGTGAACATTCACATTTATCTTCTACTGAGCAGATTTTGGTACGTCACAAGACAAATATTGAACCTTGGAGAAAATCCTTTAAAAGATTTTCTTTTCAAGAGAGGAATTATGCAATGGATTCCTGCCATTGACCTCGTGCAAAATGAGCACCCAATAGAAGTGGCGCTAGAAGCAAGGCCACAAACTAAAGAACACAGTCCCAGAAATGAAGAAATTTTGATATAAAGTTTTAGAATTTTTTGCACCCTTCAATAATTTGCACTCTGTACAAGTTCAAAAAGCACTTCTAAAATTTTCAAAAATTTAGGTTCGCAGGTCTGTAGGTACATAGGTCCACAGATCCATAGGTACGAAGGTCCGTAGAATTCTGTGGTGCACAAAATTCAAAGAGGTGAAAAAGTGTACTTTTGTAAAGGTGTACTTTTTCTAGAATTGATCCAAGCTAGAGGATATTGATCCAAAATCCCCATTTTAGAGAGCATTAAGGTCTATGCCAAGTACACAAGAGTTTCTCGAGCTTACCCACTTTCGTAAACCACATAGTGATAAGGGAACATCCCAAGTTCAACCACTTCGTTTCTAACTTTCATCATCTTCTTCAACTCCACCTTCACTCCAACCACCTAGTGAACCACCACATACTCCAATAGCTACTCCCCAACAACCACCGTTAGGTCCGCCAAACCCTCCAATGGAATTTTTTGCAAATGTTGTAGACTCACCAATAAATTTGAGAGGCACACTCGATGACCTCCCAAAAAATCTCGAGAAGTTTTGCCCAAGATTCATCTATGGTGAAACACGAACTGCTAAAGATCATGTCAAGGTTTTCAAAGAAATTTGCAACCAAAAGTAGGTGGCCAATGAAGACGTGGTTCTTCATTTATTTCCCTACTCTTTGGGAGAAATTGCCTTCAATTGGTATGTCAATTTGCCACCCAGATGCATTGGAGATTGGGATACATTCAAAAAATTATTTTTGGAACAATTCAAAACATTCATCAATCTAGTTGTGATACATCAACAATTCATATCAATAAAAAGGGACCCAGCTGAGATAGTTTCACACTTCAACCATCGCTTTCATATGGCCTACCAAAAGTTGGAAATGTCATACACCATATTGATTGAAGTCGCTATTCAGATTTATTTGAATGCTATGGACCCTTTTACTATGATCATTCTGAGAAGACTTACTGCAGCAAATATTGACACATTAGACAAAGTCTTTATAGAAGTGATCATGTTCATGAAGCAAGCCAATCCTAATGGAGGAGGAATGATGCTTCCAACACAAGCAGTACCTACAATGCCAACATACCCCATGGGAGCACCCACTGTGCCTAGCCAGTTCATACCTATGAACCTAGTTCCATCGCTGCAGGCACCCACTCCACAAACTCAAGAAATAACATATCTAGGGTATGAGCCCCCAAAAATAGCTTTCTTTGAACAAAAAACAATGGTTCCTATGGAAGCAGATAACAATCTTCTTTCAAAAGTTGGTCAAATGAAGAAGACCATGTCACAAATGAACAACAAGCTGACACGTCTTAGATTATCACAAGGACAAAATAACAACTTCCAAGGAAATAATGTTGGCCCCTACAACAACAATTTTGGTTAGAATTACAACAGGAACTTCAACAATAATAGTAACAACAATAATGCAGGAAACAATAATGGCAAAGGAAACAACTTCAATCCTCCTTATCACAACAATGGCTTCCAAAGGAAAAACTGACAATGGAATGCTTAGTCAAATAATGGAAGCATTCCTTGCTAATAACAACAATAACAACAATGTTCAATATGCTAATATTAATTGGTATGATGATAGCCAAAATGTGCCTAGCAACGATGGTTTGTACTACAATGGTAATCAGGAGGTGAATCAAAACTCACAAGTAAATGACAATCATCCTCCTATTCAATTCAATGCTATGCTATTGGAATCTTATGATTCTATGCAGAATACACAAGTGGAACAACAAGAAAGTGAGGAATTCTCATTCTCGTTTAGTCAAGAACTTGACCTTCAACATGATGAGATGTTTGTCTTTCAAAATGATAGTTGGAATACATACAATCTTAGAAATAGAAAGAATCCCTTGATGGATGGGATTCCTCTAGGTCAGCAACCAACTCCACCTAATCCAAGAGAAAATAAAAATTCACCACCCATAAGACTAGTCCAGGGAGGACAACATCATCAAAATCAAGTGAACATACCAACAATACTAAAGAATCTTGCTTGGTCTAACAAAAAGTACAATGTAGTAGAATATTTGAAGAAAACTAAAGCCAATATGTTCATGTTTAACATGTTATAGAATTTTCCACAACAAAGGGAAGCACTCATGAAGGCATTGGATAATACAAAGGTTTCCCACAATACAAATGTTGTCCCTCAAAAGACAGTGTTGCAACAAGTAAATGTTGTAGAAGTGCTACCCACTATGTTCAAGGATAAAGTTGAGGTACCCTCATTTTTGTTGAGTATAAGGGTACATGGGAAGAATTTTCACAATTTCCTCATTGATTCAGGAGCTTCATGTAATGTAATTCCATTATCAATAGCTCAAAGGCTAGGAGTTAGTCCTCACCCCTCTAATCGAGTGGTGATACAGTTGGATAAAACAGAGTTAAAATTCATTGGTGTATTGAAAGATGTGTGGATATAGTTAACAATTGATCATCGGATCTAGGATGTTATTGACATACATGTGGTTGATATCCTAGAGACATATGGATTACTCCTGAGTAGAGAATGGACAAAATGTCTGAGAGGATGGTTCTCTATAGGCTTCACTCAATTATGGTTGCCATGGAAAGGATTGAATAATCAAATCAAGATAGATGCTAAGCTCAAATTGAAAACAATGATCATAGATTATAATGCCCCAAACAAGATAGCATTCTTACAATCGGATTTGGGTTCATACAAAGTGATGGTATTGGATATAGTTCCAAACCATATACCACAAGATCAGATTGAAGAACCTAAGGTGTCGATACCCAAAAGTGAAAATGTTGCATAATTCATAGACAGTATGGTGACTAATTTGCAATGTTTAGGAGAAGAAGTTGACCCCAACATCCTCCTCCTTCTGGGATTTTGTCAATTACACAAAGTTAGTCACTCTAAATTTGAATGTTCATCATGTCAAGAAGAAGTTGTGAAGGTATTGACCCACATGATGGAAAACAAGGATACAATGACCTCAACAGATGAACTCACAGAAAGTCAAAATTATGTGAACTCATCCCACCTTGTTGAAAAGATTGAAGAAGAAAGTAAAGATCTAAATGTATCATATAGTGATACCTCTTCAGATGGTGGAGGTTTGTCTTCTCGTCATCCAAGGATGATCAAAGTCCAAAGAAGAAGATGATATGTGAAAGGTAAAGGATGGACTTCAGTAGTCATTCATCCTAAACCTAAAGTTTAGGAAATCAAAGAGCTGATAGGGGAAATTCAAGATAAACAAGAAAAACACACACTTTCTCTATCTACAGGTTATGAAGGGGACTCATCAAGTCCTACACAAGGAAAGTTACAATGGGTTCCTACGAAACAATCATTCAAGGCTCAAGTGAAAGAGAAGTTAAGGAAAAATAAGCATAAAGTCAGAAAACCCAAGGAAAATGCAATTTGGACACTCCACTTCAATGGTTCTAGGTGCAAGATGGGAGCTGGTGCAGGTATCAAATTAATCAACCCAAAAGGTAGATCTTTCTATATTGCATACTGATTGCAATTTAGATGTACTAACAATGGTGCATAATATGAGGCATTAATCCAAGGACTCTTATTTGCACTAGAGAAATGAGTCACGGCTCTTAAAATTGAAGGGGATTCCCAATTGGTCATACAACAAGTAAAATCCATATACTCTTGCAATGACAAAAGATTACTTGCTTATAAGAAAAGGTATGGGACATATTGGATGACTTTGAGGCCTTGAACATCAAGTCTATTCCAAGAAGAAAGAACATGGTAGCAGATGCCCTTGCCATCTCAGCTAGTGCATTGCAACTAGTTGAAAGAACCAAGTTGAAAAGATTTTTAGTAGAATTGGTAATTGTTCCATCCATCCTGGATAATATCACAAACTTTTAGGTCTTTCAAGATGATCAACATATACTTGATTTTATCATGTGTAGTTGTCATTTGAGGGACAAGAAATTGATGATACACTAGATGATAGACCTGAAGATGATGGACTTGAAGATGAAGATGAGATTCTAAATTTAAAAACTAACACTATTCTGAAAGGGATGGTTGAACTTGAGCACATCTTTGATCGTGATGAATTGACACTCAATAGACAGGAAACTCAAGAAAAGGGAATCAAAGAATGTGATTCATACAATTCAGGTATAGATGAAGAGCTGAAAATGGTACATATAGGAAAAGCATGTAACTCACAAGAAAGGGATGACATGCTCAAATTACTCACCAAATATAAGGATGTCATTTCCTGGAGCTATGACGAGCTAAAGACTTATAATCCTAAGATTATCACACATGACATCCCACTGGAACCTGATGCAAAGCCATTCTAACAAAGACAAAGACCGGTAAATCCTCTCATTGAACCATTGATCATGAAGGAAGTAAAAAAGTTATTGGATGCTAAGATCATATTTCCTATCCACCATTCCACATGGGTGGCCAATTTGGTTCTCATGTGGAAGAAGACGAGAGAGATTTGTCTTTATGTTGACTTTTGTAACTTGAATCTAGCATCTTAGAAGGATAACTATCCTCTTCCCTCACTATATGAGGTATTACAAATTAGTAATGGTTCAAAAATGATGTCATTCTTGGATGGTTACTCAGGATATAATCAGGTGATGGTTGACGAAGAAGATAGGCTAAAGACGGCTTTCATAATGAAGTCGGGAACTTTTGCCTATAGAAGGATGCCCTTTGGACTAATTATCACAGGAGCTACATTTCAATGTGCAATGGATGAAGCTTTCAAGGGATTGATTAATAGATGTATAGTTATCTACATGGATGACTTGACTATCTTTTTAAAAGATTGAAGTACCCATATTGCTTATCTAAGCAAGGTATTCAATAGATGTCCTAAATACAACATATCCCTCAACCCCAAGAAATATTCATTTGTCATTACTAAAGGAAAGTTCCTGGGACATGTTATTTCTAAGGCTAGAATCTCCATTGATTTGGATAGAGTTGAGTCTGTTTTGAAGCTAGCACCTCCACACAGTCGGAAGGAATTGAAGTCTTTCTTTGGAAAGATAAACTTTGTGCAAAAATTCATAAGTTGATTTGCAGAGATAGTTCATCCCCTTAATGACTTACTCAAGAAAGGGGCTAAGATGGAATGGGTGCCAAAGATAAAAAATTCATTTGAGGATATTAAGTTTGCCATTTCAATAGCCCCAGTTTTGGTGAGCCTAGATTATGAGTTACCATTTAAGATCTATTCCTTTGCTTTCAAACATTCCTGTGTAGGGATCCTGACATAGAAAAGAGAGAAGGAAGATGAGTGACCAATTGCTTTTATGAGTTGTCCTTTGAAGAATGCAGAGTTCAAATATTCAAACCTTGATAAATAGTCATTTGCTTTTATCAAGGTAGTAAAGAAGTTCTAGCACTACATACTTAGAAGTAAGGTGTATGCAATTGTTCCTGATCCAATAGTAAAGATGCTTTTGATGCAAAATGAACTTGGTAAAAGGAGAGGAAAGTGGATGGCCATACTTCAAGAATTTGATCTCAAAATTCAATCTATGATATTAGTCAGAGGTCAAGGGTTGTCAAAAATGATAGCTAATAACCAAGATGGAAATGAAAAGGAATTCAAGTCTGATGATGAGACAAATGAAGATGATCAAAAGAAGATGGTTGTGTCACAAGTTGATATTAACCAAGGAGTGGTGACAGATGTGTGGTAACAACACATTGTTTATTATCTCTTGCAAGACCAATGCCCCAAATGGATGAATAGTTCACAACGCAGTCAACTTAAGATGAAATGCGAGTCTTACATGTTGCTTGATAACAAGTTGTATAAAAGGAACTACAAATGGATCTATCTGAAATGCTTAGGATGTGAAGAAGCTAAGGATGTCCTAGAACATTTCCATGATAGGTATGGTACAGGATATGGTTCAAAAAAAGCATTAGCTCGCATCATTTTAAGATCAGGTTATTTTTGGCCCTCGATATTCAAAGATACTTTTGAGCATGTGTGTTCTTGCCATATATGTGAAACCAGTGCTAACAAAGAGAGGCACCCAACAATTCCATTATAACCGATGTATGAGGTGCACCCCTTTTCAAAGTGGGGACTAGATTTCATAGGTCTAGTCAATCCCCTGTCATCAACTAGACATGCGTTCATCCTTACAGCTACGAATTATTGTAAATGATAGACAGAAGCAGAGACATTCAGAAATTGCACTACTAAGGTGGTGACTAAATTTCTAGAAGAACACATTGTTACCAAATTTGGAATGCCTTTCACCCTTGTGTGTAATAATGGGTCTGCATTTGCATCTGCATTCCTCACCCAATGGGCATTTGAAAACAAAGTCATTATCAATTTTTCTTCAAATTACTAGCCGCAAAGAATGGGATAGTAGAATCTACAAACAAGAACTTGATCATAGTAATAAAATGATTTTTGAAGGAGAATCCTAGGGATTGGCATACACAACTGAAATACACCCTATGGATAGATCAAGTAAGAGTCAAAAATGCCTTGGGGACTTCTCCATATTTGCTCGTATATGGGCAAGAACCAATGTTCCCACTAAACCTCAGAATTCTTGTTTTGAAATTCATGAGTGGGTATGTTGAAGATGTTGATAAAGTACAAATCAGACTGATGAATCTTTTTTAGATGGATGAAAAATGAATAGCTGCATTGGAGCACATGGCTAAACATCAAGTTGTTGTGAAAAGATGGTTTGACAAGAGAGCCATGATCAAATCACTCAAGATTTCTAACCTTGTTCTACTCTGGGACAAGGCGAAAGAAAATTTGGGTAGTCATACCAAGTTTCAACGCTTGTGGATGGGTCCTTATCAAATTGCAAAGATCCTGGGAGAAAATACTTTTAGGTTCAGTTCCTTACAGGGAGAATTTCTTCCCTTGCCCATAAATGGGCAGTTTTTAAAGCATTATTTTGAAGCGTAAAAGACAAAAAAAATTAGTTAGATTTTATTTCTACGTTTAGCTTAGATTTTCATTCCTGCAAGTGTGTTTATTTCTGCAAGTATGTTTTCTTTCATGTTGTGTGTTTTCTTTCAGTCGTGTGTTTCTTTTCAAAGTTGTGTCAGTGCTCGAGGGTAAGGTGTACTTGAGATTTTCTCTTAAGGTTTCACTAACCACTCTTTGGTTCTAATTTTAGGAAGAGGTATTTCTTTGTCAAAACATTCAGATGATTGTGTGTCTTATACCAACCAAGCAATGGATATTTCTTGTGGAAATAGGGGGTTTTTAGTTTGGAAATCAGAGGCCTAGACCACCAAGTTCTCAACATTTTGCAAATTTAAAGATTTAATTGTTTTAAGTGTGGTTGATTTGAAGTCAAAAAATGGTGAGAGACGATCTAAATTTCAACTAGTTCAAATAGGAGGGGTCTCCTCAAAAGGTTACTAAGATCAATGATTCGGCATGAGAGTATTCTGAAAGATCTAAAAGAGGAACACAAGGGATGTTCACAAGAGATCGAATCGGAGAAATGAATTCGATGTTCTGACTACATAGTCTAATTGTAGTTAGAATACAAAAAATTGAAAGAGAGAGAGAGAGAGAGAGAGAGATACGGTGTTAAGTCTAAAGGATTCTAAGATCTAAAATGGCAAAAGATATGTTCTCAAAACAAAGTATATTGTATTCAAATTATTGTCCCATCAAAAGTAACATTTTGAACAACATGGAGTGATTATTCAAAGCCAAAAATTTAAAAGAATGTGGCATCTCGCCAAGAGCCCTCGAACTAGTTCTCTCATCTGGTCAAGTAATTGATTGATAAAAGGCCTTCATAGAGATCCCAAATGAATGAGCTGGGAGGAGTGGAAGATTGTTTCAATTTGTTAGAAGACTTTGATTGACTGCGTCCTAATAAATCAAAAGGGAATGAATACACAACAC
This sequence comes from Cupressus sempervirens, assembly GCA_028749045.1. Classification (NCBI taxonomy): domain Eukaryota; kingdom Viridiplantae; phylum Streptophyta; class Pinopsida; order Cupressales; family Cupressaceae; genus Cupressus; species Cupressus sempervirens. Next base: position 263,976,203 of record CM053786.1, on the reverse strand, counting down.
ACACATCGAGTTGGAAGGTTTCAAGTTCTAAAATTTTGATTAAAGAGTCATCCAAAAGACACTCAAGATTTTCAAAGTCTGGTTAGTGTTTGGCACACATTGGAAAAATGTTTACTGATGAAGAAATGCCTTGGTCATTTCTTCTTTTTTTGGGACTATTTGTTGTGGTGTCCACAACACATGCCCCATTCCTTGCTAGGAATGGGGACCCCCTACTTTTTTTTGACTCCCAAACTCACAGTTCAAGAGTTGAAAGAAGAAAATTCACTTAAATGTTTGTTAAGTTAGAGTAAAAATAAAAACAAAAAACTAGAAAATCACAAAAAAAAGGAAATAGTCAAAAACAAAAAAACATTTTAAAATGGGGGAAAAATAAATAAATAAATCTCTCCCCTACTCTTACCCACACGTGCGTGCACCGAGGCATGGTGCACATTATGTTTCATGCGCAATGAGGGGAAGGGCTATAAAACCCTTGTCCCCCCCCCCTCTTCCTCCTCATTTTTTTTGGAAGTGTTTGAGGAGGGAGGATAAGTTTTCCCTTTTCCCCCATGTGTTGGTCATCCAACACTGGGCCACCCTTGGGTACACGCAATAAGCACCACCATTAGGCAAGCACACCGCATTGCCCTTGGGTAGGCGCATGCAACACTACCCTTGGGCGGGCGCGTGGAGCACCCTCTAGCTAGTGCCCACATCACACCACCCTCGGGCTGGCACCCATGCAGTGCTGCCCTTGCAACACGGGCCTATGCCACACGACCCTTAGGTGCGTGTGTAGCGGCACCTGTGTCATGCTGATCATGGGTGCATTTACACGAGGGCACCTTCGCCCCCCATTTTTTTACAATTTTTTTCCCATTTTTAAATGTTTTTGTGTTTTTGACTATTTCCTTTTTTTGTATTTTTTAATTTTTTTTTCTCTAATTTAACAAACGATTAAGTGAATTTTATTTTGCTGACTCTCGAACTATGAGTCTAGGAGTTGAAAAAAGTGGGGCATGTGTTGTGGACACCAAAATAGTATTCCAGAGGAAGCATTGACTAGTAAGAAGATGAGTTATTCTTTTCTTAGAACCTTTAGTTGTGAAGCATTTACACATATTGACTCTAAGTATAGAACCAAACTAAAAGCTAAGCCTAAGAAATGTGTATTTGTTGGCTATGACATTGATGAATTTGGTTGTAGGATTTGAGATTTTGAATTGTAAAATTTTAAGAAGCATGAATGTCATATTCAATGAGAAAGTATTGTACAAATATCTGTTGTAGCAGCATGAGAAGAATGAAGACGATTATGTAGTGTTGGATGATACTCCAAAAGATGATGTTCCAACAGTTCCTCATGCTTTGCAATAATTGCAACATAAAATATGACACACCCTAGTGAATATTAGATGATCAACAAGGCTAAGTAGACCTCCAAAAATATTTTCTCCCTCTTTGTATTCTATTTTATTAATAGATGTTGATGAACTTGAATGTTATGATGAAGTTGTGAAAGTGGATACAAAGATTCAGTGGGAGTCTGCAATGACAAAAGAAATGGATGCCTTGCTAAAAAATCAGACATGGGACTTATGCAAGTTGCTTGTAGGTAAAGAAGCTTTTACACAATAAATGGGTTTATAGGTTGAAAGAAGAGGATGGAGGTAAGAAATATTTAGACCCAAGTTAGAGGTAAAAGGATTTGCACAGAAAAAGGGCATTGATTTTGATGAGATATATTATCTTCTTGTTAAAATGACTTCTATTTGTACTCTTTTAAGTATTGTGGCTACTAAAAAATTTCATTTGGAGCAGCTTGATGTTAAAATATCCTTTCTCCATGGTGATTTTGATGAAAAGGAATATATGGTACAACCACAAGGATTTAAGGTCAAAGTTAAGGATAACTTAGTGTACAGATTAAAGAAAAGATTATATGGCTTAAAGCAAGCACATCAACATTGGTATCTTAAATTTGACAATTTTATGAATGAGCACATTTATACTCGGTTTCATTTTGACCATTATGTTTATTTTAAGAGGTTTGATGATGACAACTACATTATTTTGTGCTTATATGTTGATGATATACTTTTAGTTGGGTCTAACATGGATCACAATAAGGGTTAAGAGAATAGTTAGCACATTCATTTGCTATTAAGGATTTGAAGGCAGCAAAGTAAATCCTTGGTATGAAATTTTTTAGAGATAGAAAGAATAGAAAATTAACATTATCTCAGTTTTACTATATTGAGAAGGTGTTGCAATGTTTCTCTATGAGAATGCTAAATCTATCAGCACATCTTTATTTGGTCATTTGAAATTGACTAAGGAGATCTGTCCAAAGGCACTAGAAGAGGAGGCTAAAATGTCCAAGGCACCTTATGGTTCAGTTGTAGGGAGCATAATGTATGCTATGGTATGTACTAGGCTAGATATTGCACATGTAGTGGGAGTTGTTAACTAATATATGAGTCATCTAGAGATTAAGCATTGGAATGACTTTAAATGGATTCTCAAATATTTGACAGAAATATCTATTAATTGTTTACATTTTGGGGGCTCTACTACTAATTTACAGGGCTATATTGACTCAAATTTGGCAGGGGATATTGATTCCAAGTGGAGTGTTATAGTTTATGTATTTATTTTTGGTGGGATAGTAGTGAGTTGGATTTCTCAGTTACAAAAGGTTAATGCTTTATCCAGTATAGAGGCAGAGTATATTGTTTCTATAGAGGTAGCTAATGAGATGATATGGCTTCAATTATTCATTGAAGAATTGGTACACCCATAAAGGGATAATTATTAATTTATAGATAACCAAAGTACCATTCATCTTCTCAAGAATGTTTCTCTACATTCAAACACAAAATACCTATAGTTGTGGTAGCATTTTATTTGGTCAATTTTGGATGATGGATAATTAAAGCAAGAGAAGATACATAGGATGATAATCTAGTAGATATGTTTACCAAAAGTTATCTTCTTCAGCTTCTATCATTCTTCTAGTCTAAAGAGAATAAAAGAACAACTGAGTCCAAGATTGTTTGATATTCCAGTGGGAGCTACAGGTTTAGTGGTGCTATGATTAGTCTCTAAGTGGGAGGTTATAGTTTTGGAGTCTGATCAGTCTCCAAGTAGGAGATTATTTTGATGTGGAGCCTAATTAGACTTGGAGGTTTATTTGGTGCAGTTCCCTCCAAATTATTTCTACAGGGTTTGGGGGTAGCACCCTCAAGATAGGGTCGCAGGGTCTTGGAGTAGCACCCTAGGTGTTCTTACTATCATAGCACAGGATAGGGTTGAGGTGCAATGTCCTCGTGGGGGGCAACACCTTCGATGCTAAAAATGACTACTATTATAGAAGGCATCGAATGCTATCTTCTATTGGACAATTTATTCTAACCCTAATTTTGTAAGTGGAAAAAGCTTGTATAAAATGGCTTGGGGTTTGGTATTTCTTTAATGTATGATGAGATTGTAGCTTCTTGTGGTGGTATTGATTTGTAAGGAATTATAGATTGTAATAACTAGATAATAATAATATTGGACTTGTTGTTGGTGGATGTAGTCTAGGAATTGGGGGAACCATGTTAAATTTTTGTGTCTTGCATTCTCTTCTATGTGATTTATTATTTTTTGATATTGGTTATATTTGCATGTAATTATTATTTATGTTTGTGGTTGATCCTAACACTTCTATCTTGGGATAAGATCTACCAAACTAAAAATGATGGTGGGGTAGGGGTAAGAGATTGACACAAGATGAACATGGCCTTAGGAGAAAAGTTGGTGTGAGGCATCTTTACAAACCCCAATTTGTCATGGTTGCTAATTCTAAAAGAAAAATATCTGGACTCTATGGAGAATAACAAGAACGTGACTATACAAAACCCTCCCAAAGGATCACCAATATGAAATGTCACTTTAGATTATATAATTTTAATTAATAATCATCTCTCTTCCAAGGTAGGGAAAGGAAAAAATGTGAAGTTTTGAGAGGACTCGCAAAATAGAAACCCTAGTCTAAAAATGGAGAAAAAAAATTTAGGGTAATTTTGGAAGCATGCAAAAGAAAATGGTGGGAATTAGTTGAAGATTATATTAAAGAATATTAAATAGGTGTATGCCCCTTATGGAAATGGAAAGACATTTTTTTTAGGGTAGGACCCGAATATTCAAATATATTGCACTCATTGTTAAAAGATAGGGAGTTTGTGAGAACCAACTATAGATCTAAGATCATTTGGTGTGCAATGAAGATTGATATCTATTTAGTCAAGCTAGGTTATAATCTTTTGGATGTTGGGGATGAACTAAATGAATGGAAAATAAATCTATGATGGAGTAAGGATTACCTTCCAAAGGCAAGATCATTTTCATGGTCAGTTTCTAGAGGAATAATATTGATAGGGGAGAGAATGAAAAAATATGGTTTTATTGGCCATACAAGCTATATTATATGGGAGTAGGCCTTTGAGGATATTGATCATATACTATTGAAATGTCCCTTTGTGCAAGAATGATAGGACATGGTAAAATCCAAACTTAACTAGTTTCATCTCTTCTATTATCACCTTAAAGATTTTTTCTTGAGTTGGCCAAGAAGAGTGGAGAAACGGGCTTTTATCTAAAGTGTAGACTACAAGTCCTTCATTAGTGGTTCAGGGAATTTGGAAACAAATGAATAGAAGGGTATTTTAGGGGAAACTTAAATCCATTAATGGAATTAAATAGAGAAAAAATAGAGAAATTATGGAGGTTTTGAATGGTGCCTATTACAAGAACTCTAAGAAGATCATATATATTAGAGAGGATTTTTTAATCCAACGTGAATGGCTTGGTGTATGGATCAAAAAGGTGATTGGTAGAACTCTTGATAAGGTGAAGGGGATGTCAAAGGATGTTTTCAAGTGGACTTCCCCAAGAAAGGGATGGGTGAAAATAAATTTTGATGGTGCCTCTAAGGGCAACCCCAAGTCCCTCTGGTATAGGTTTTATTATTGGGGATTGAAAGAGGAATGTTGTAGCATTTGTAACAAAAAGCATTTCTAAAGGGAACTAAAAATGAGGCTAAAGCCTAGGTTAATCTCCTTTCTATTTAGAATGGTATTCTTTTGAAGGAATAATTTGTTCACTTCAAAGGGGATTCACAAGTTTTTATGAATGCAATCAAGAATGGGGAATCACAAATATGGCATTTGTAGAATATTATTTATGAAGAGAGAACTTTCTTAGAGAAGTGTCAAGACTCAAGGTCATCCATATAAGGAAAATAGGGAATATAGAGGAAAATGTATTATCTAAATGAGTTGTAGGTTTTGAAGAAATTAATGAAGTTTGTTGGGAGGAAATAAGATGGATGGACTTGGAGAAAATGGGTCTTTATCCTTTTTATTCTTTTATAATTTAAATATAATGGTCAAATAGAAGTGTAACATCATGGAGTCTTTTAATTTGAATGTTTAAAGTATTATGGTTTGATGCAACTTAAATGAATGATGAATGGGTTAATATTCTAAATTATAGAATATTAGGCTAGGATTGTCTTAATGTCAAAAACTTATGTCGGCATGAGTGAATCAATTGATAAAGTTTGGGGATTGTTAAAAGATTATTTGAGTACATAAAAAATATTTTTGGAGGCTTGAAATGTGTGATAGTTAAGCATATGTCCAGATAATTATTATTGTTTGTAGGTAGAATGGATGGTAAGATAGTAGGGTGAAATAAAAAGAAAGTGGCAGCTTAATTATTAGTTAGTAGGGATTGGGGATGGTTTCATTCTATTTGTGAATTAGAGGTTTCTTAGAAATGAGATAAAGTTGGTAACTTTTCTATGTGGTAACTTTTTTGTGAGAGAGGTGAAAATATGAGGAGTGGCTCTAGAGAGGGAGATGAATTGGGAGAAGTAAAATGGAGGCCACTTTCACAAGAATGAAAAATACTAGGTCACATAATTTTTGAAGGACCAGTGAGTGATGAAATAATTTGGGGTCTATTGAAGATTAAATATGATAGGATGGTGGAGTTGGTTGGTGGATTTTGGGGCTGATGTCCTAAGAAAGTACCAAAATTTGGAGGGTTAAATTGAATATTATCTCAATGTTAATAGTTTGGGGTCTAAAGTTGGGGGAAGAAATGACCTTAGTGAAATGGGTTTCCAAATTCCTTTTCGATGAGGACTTGTTAGTGGGACTTAATTACATTATGAAAGGAGTTATCCTAGGGTATGAAATAGACATTCAGAGTGCTTAAGAAATGAAGGCCCAATATCATCACATATGGGCTCACTCTAGTTATGTCATGGACTAGGAAAATAGACTAGGATGATTACATAACAAAGCATTTTCTCAAATGGGAGGAGATGATGGAAAAAATTTGAAACTCATTGCTAATGGAAAAAACTACCCAGAAGAACCTACAAGAGGGAAAGTCTTCTAGAGAAAAGAAGAAGAGAAATGGCATGTGGTCATTGTGAGCAAGAAGATGAAGATGAATTCTACTCTGGTCAAAGGAACCTTTCCTTTGGAGATTATGGACTTCATTTCTCATGTGAAGGATCTATATGGGAGGATTAGCAGGATGAACACATGAAAATTGATGTTTATTTCTAATCTATCAAAGGAAGATATACAGGGGTGGTTCAAATAAAGATATGTGTATTTTTTTTGGTAGGGTTGGGCGAGGTATTAATTAATTAGTCCCATAATTTAAATTATATAATAAAAGGACCTTTAATTAATTAAATATGGAGGGCAAAATTAATTAAAATAAAGAATATTGGTATTTGGTGTTCTAATTGATTTATTTATATCTTTGGCACATTTTTTCGTAGGTTTTTCTTTTCATATCGACACTTATTGTGCACCTTTGCAGTTTTCCACCAAGGTGGTATTTATGGTCAATGGGTAGGATGTTTTTGAGAGGGATTTTGGATTTTATTTTGTATTATGAATTCTAATTGGAGTTCTTGTCTATCATTTTGGAGAAGGAAGATCCTCCCTATTTTATGAATACAGTTTTAATGATTCACAACCACCCTAGTTTGTCATTTGAAATATCATACAAATGTTTCACTAGTGTATAAGATCTATCATTTGTCATCATTTGGTGACTTCTATGTATCTTCTTTGGTCTTGTTTGATGCCTATGTAATATATAACTAAAGTACTTTCATTATTTTAAGATTAATGTATTTGCAATAGTTGATTTGGTGATAACCATTTTGGTGTCATATTATTATTGTTGGTGTAAATAAGTATTTACTTATTACACTTACTTAAGTTTTACTTAGGTTAATGAATTATTTAATTATTTTGCATTATTTTATTATTATTTTATGTGAGACACTTAGGAGTTGGTGTACTCTCTTTGAGTTATGCAACTCTAATTATGCACATGGTGTCTACAACACAAGAGTATGCATCATTCATTGAGTTGTCATGTTGACAACACAATTATCCGCACTCCTCATTTAGCACATGTTGTCTACTCCACTGATTTGTATGCTACACCATTGTAGGCTTACCCTCACATCATCGCACTTAATCTCATGCTTAATGGAGGACAATCCATATCTGGTGGACATGTGCCTAGTTATATGACATATCATGATGCTAACTTCTATGCATTCTAGAAGCTCTCTTGAGGCCTTTATATTCAGGCACTCCTAGTGTACTCTTGAATCAAGTTATTGAATGAATATCATCATTCTGATCATACTCTGTCTATTTTGGTCGACTATGTTCTTGTGTTGAGTTCTTTAGTTCTTGGGTGAATTCTGGCCTAAGCCAAATTCTTACAATTATCATCATCTTATGTCATGTTCTAATCTTGATTTTAGGCTAGCATTTTTTGAACTACATCAAAAATATCTTGTAATATTTGATTTGGCATATGTTATGTATATTGTGGTGTATCTCTAGAATTTAATATTTATTTGTATCAAATTTGGCATCATCTTTCATGTTTTAGGCTCATCCTAGCATTTCACAACTTTACCAATCCCACCAAAACATCATAATTCAACAATAATAATGTTATCCTTCACGAGCACCATATGTCTATTACCCATCTCACATGCCCTCATCCACTCCATCTATGTATTTCGAACCATCCTGAGTCATCCACACTTCTCATTGGGACATTCATTGTATGACATGTAACCATACGACCCTTCCAAAATATGTGTAGTTTATTTTACACTCTTGTGGGCTATTTGTAATCTAGAATGTGTCCCTTTTATGGAAGAATGCAATTTGGTTAGTAATGTATTCAAACATTATGAAGAAAAACTAATCTCTCATTTAGGAAAGTGGGACAAGGTGGATGATGACAATAAGGGTAATGCATATATGAGGAGGACAAAGGCATGATTATAGAACCACTCTAGGAGGATATGCAAGAATTCACTGCTACCCCTATATGTGGAGAATACCTAATAAATGAAGAGATTTCTTGTGTTGATCTTTTGAAGACAACATGGATGCATCAAGGTGATATAAACTCTATCACTACTCTCTTTCATAAGCCAAGGCTTCATCTCATTGAGTATGGATCTCTTCCTTATGTGCAGCAAGCTCTATCCACTAAGGCCATATCTGTCAAGATTTTCTCTTTCAAGGCTCTATTTATTGTTGAGTTTTTGACACTTGAGTATTTTCACATCACTAAGGCTCTATCTATCATTTTGGTTCTCTCTATTGAGTCTCTCTCCACTAAAGCTTTATTTATTACCAAGCCAATATCTATTGTAAAGGCTTATCCACTAAGGCTCTCTTTAGTGAGGTTCTCTCTATCAAAAATCTCTCCATCAAGGCTCTACCCACCATCAGCAAGAATTCACTACTACCCCTATATGTGGAAAGTACCTAATAAATGAAGAGATTTCTTGTGTTGATCTTTTGAAGACAACATGGACATATCAAGGTGATATAAACTCTATCACTACTCTCTTTCATAGGGCAGGGCTTCATCTCATTAAGTATAGATCTCTTCCTTATGTGCAACAAGCTCTATCCACTAAGGCCATATCTATCAAGATTTTCTCTTTCGAGGCTCTATTTATTGTTGAGTTTTTGACAATCAAGTATTTTCACATCACTAAGGCCCTATCTATTGTTTTGGTTCTCTCTATTGAGTCTCTCTCCAATAAGTCTTTATTTATTACCAAGCCAATATCTGTTGCAAAGGCTTATCCACTAAGGCTCTCTTTAGTGAGGTTCTCTTTATCAAAGATCTCTCCATCGAGGCTCTACCCACCATCGAGGTTCTATCTACTAAGGATTTTCCCATGCACTGAGGTTTTGTTTATTGAATCTCTTCTTGACACCAAGGCTATGTCTGTCGATGAGGTTCTATCCATCAAAGTTCTATATGTCAAGACTCTATCTTCCACTAATGCTCTTCCCATTAGCAAGGCTTTGTCTACCATTAAGGCTCTCTATACTGAGGCTCTACCCACCATTTAGGTTCTATATGTTGATGTTCTACTCACCGCCAAGGCTCTATCTATCATCAAGGATTTATTTATGAGGTTATATCTATTAAGGTTCTTCCAATTTTCAATTCTCTATCTCCCATTGAGGTTATCTTTTTTAAGGTTCTCTCCACTAAGGTCTTCTTGTTTTTGAAGTTATGTCTATCACTTTGTTCATGGTTTTGGTCATATCTATGGCTAAGTCAGTTTTAGCATTTCATCTCTATATCCATAGCCCAAGAGATTATTGAACATGATGATGTGAAATAGTTCATTGGTTGATGTTGTTGGGATCCTAGTCAAGGGCATGAAAATGTTTATATTGGAGTGTCATTGTGAAATTTGGATAATTGTATGTTACAATGGATGTTCGATGTCAACTTATGTGATATGCCTATGCTTTTGATTTGGGATCCTGGAACTAATGATGTTGATCAGATAACAGATTGCTTGAGTACAAGAAATCTTTAAGCAATGAGGATTTGTGATGTTCCCAAATTTTAATGTAATAATTTAATTTAATTAATTAATAAATTAACCCCATAATTTAAATTATATAATAAAAGGACATTTCATTAATTACTTTAATTAGTTAAATATGGGGGGCCCAAATTAATAAAATAAAAAATATTTGTATTTAGGGTTCTGATTTATTTATGTATATTTCAAGCTCATCTTTTATTTTGGTTGTAGGTGTTTGTTATCATGTTTGCACTTGTTGTTCACATTCAGAGTTTTTCTAGGACAGGGTATTTATGGCCGGTAGATAGGATATTTTTGGGAGGTTTTTTGGATTTTATTTTGTATTGTAAATTTTAGTTGGAGTTCTTATCTACCATTTTGAAGGTGGAAGACCCTCCCTATTTGGTAAATGTAATTTTTCTTGTTCACAACCACCCTAGTTTGCCATTGGAAATATAATATAGATATTTCAATGGTATGTAAGATCTATCAACCATCCACATTTGGTGACTGCTCTATATCTTCTTGGATCTTATTTGATGCCTATTTAATATCTAATTGAAATAATTTTATTATTTTAAGATTAATGCATTTGTGTCACTGGCTTTGATTTAAAATTTTTGACATCATATTATTATTATCTTCCATCATGTTCTAATCCCAGCTTTCAACTAGAATTTTTGGAACTATGCCATCAATCTCTTGTAATATTTTATTTGGCATATGTTCTAAATATTTTGGTCTATGTACATCACTCAATATTAATTTGTATCAAGTTTGGCATCATCTTCAGTGTTGTGGACTCATTCTAGCATTTAGAAAATTTACTATTTTGTTCATTTGACTTTCTTCTCTATATATTCTCTATTCAAGTAGAGAAAGTGCTACCCTCCATGAGCATTGTATATCTATTACCTATCTCCTCCATCTCACATGCCCACCATCTACTCAATCTTCATACAATGAACCATCCCTAGCCATCCGCACTCCTCATTGGCATATTAATTGTACCTAGTGTGACCATACAACATTTTACAATATATGTGTAGTTTCATTTGTACTCATAATATACCCTTCCTTCATCATTGTATACCCATAGTTGATGTTTTAATCCATGTTGTGGGGTGTGTGGTAATTCTTTGATGACTAATTATTGGTAGCTACAAGTGGGATAAGGTACTGGGGGGTTGAATTAGTACCTTGTAATTCCTTTTTCAAATACTTCCTTCACACTATTGATAGTCTACTTAAAACACTTAACCTGGTAGTTCCTTTTATAACCACTAATGATATCAATAGTTAATGTAATCTTGTGAATAATAGTAATATAAAAATAAATAATCAAATCATCAACTCATTACACATAACACATTAATTTTGATATCATAGAAAACCCTTGGTCAGAGGGTAAAACTTTAGTGTGGATGATACCCACAACTCGTCACTGTAGTAACAAGGTGCTCAATTAAAAGAATACAATAGTTTCCTCTTCTAAATGACTATGTACTCTGTTAAAAGTGTCTAATACCCTACTAATAGTCCTATTAAAGATTACTCTACTAAAATTTTTAATCCGACAATCTCAGTGTTCACTTGATTAAAGGAATTACAAGTAAGTTCAAAATAAGAACTTTTAAGTCTTGTTAAAGACCACCTTGTAAATGGATTTTACAATATTTTTGATAAAATTCTTAGGTAAAAATAACAAGAAATTGACATGCACTTTTCCTTTCCTCTGCTGGATAGGCTTCTTATTCATTTTTCTAATTGTCCTCCTTTTGATAGCTTATTGTACAATTCCTGCTCTAATAACATGTTTCATTGTTCTTGTTCTAATAGTTACACATGTTTTTTCCACTATTCCATAATCTCTCTTTTCTCTTTTCCTTACTATTTTCTACTTCATGACCTAATTATAGTTTCTAGACCCTTCCATAACCTTCTTTGACCTTTTCATTCTTATTACATAGATAAACATTACCATCTTTGACAAACTAAGCCTTATAGGGTTCTAATAACATGTTGAA